>OX465257.1:13637114-14837114 GCA_949987775.1 Aproaerema taeniolella
TTAGTCGGTTTATCTTCGAGTTATGGAGTCAGATTATATTCTTGTTGAAAACCAGGGGTTTTAATTCATCCAGCCAAAAACATACGTTGCTAGGAAAATTTATAAAGCCCCTTAAATTACATAAATTACCTTTAAAGGATCCGTATAATTGTAATAAATAACATCTCCCTTCTTAATATCAGTGCTGGCATGACACACAAGCAGGTGATTATCATTAATGGACATGTGCGTATTTGAGGTACAATCGTGGGCCAACAACGCTGCCTTGAGGTACACCCCGCGAAGGATCTCTGAACACCCAATGCCGAGCACCAAAGGACCTCGAACTTCGAAGCTGTTTACATCTATAGCTGCGCATATCTTCTGTATAAGATTATCTCCCCGAGTGTCCTCAAGAAGGCCAAGTGACTCGATGAACTGAAACATTGTAAGAATCAAAAGCCTTGGTCACAAAATTAATTTATTGACAAATGCAGATTATTTATTTAATCGTATGGCGTTCATGCATTATAGGCATTTACTTAAATAATAATTAACAATTTAGGCCCAGGTTCCGCAAGCATTCAACTACCCCAGGTTTTTAGATAAACAGATCCCCCGGGTCCTCCTTCCTTATAAGCATCGCAGCATTTACATAAATATTAATTTAAAATTTAGGTCCAGGTTCCGCAAGCATTCAACTACCCCAGGTTTTTAGATAAACAGGTCCCCCGGGTCCTCCTTCCTTATAAGCATCGCAGCATTTACTTAAATAATAATTAAAAATTTAGGTCCAGGTTCCGCAAGCATTCAACTACCCCAGGTTTTTAGATAAATAGATACCCCGGGTCCTCCTTCCTTATAAGCATCGCAGCATTTACTTAAATAATAATTAAAAATTTAGGTCCAGGTTCCGCAAGCATTCAGCTACCCCAGGTTTTTAGATAAACAGATCCCCCGGATCCTCCTTCCTTATAAGCATCGCAGTATTTACTTAAATAATAATTAAAAATTTAGGTCCAGGTTCCGCAAGCATTCAACTACCCCAGGTTTTTAGATAAATAGATCCCCCGGGTCTTCCTTCCTTATAAGCATCGCAGCATTTACTTAAATAATAATTAAAAATTTAGGTCCAGGTTCCGCAAGCATTCAACTACCCCAGGTTTTTAGATAAACAGATCCCCCGGATCCTCCTTCCTTATAAGCATCGCAGCATTTACTTAAATAATAATTAAAAATTTAGGTCCAGGTTCCGCAAGCATTCAACTACCCCAGGTTTTTAGATAAACAGATCCCCCGGATCCTCCTTCCTTATAAGCATCGCAGCATTTACTTAAATAATAATTAAAAATTTAGGTCCAGGTTCCGCAAGAATTCAACTACCCCAGGTCTTTAAACAGATCCCCCGGGTCCTCCTTCCTTATAAGCATCGCAGCGGGCATCGTTGAACGATGTGCTCCTACGGTTTCGTCCTCCAGCCCACAATCGCAAAAAGGACTGCCTACCCATTCCATCCCCATTTGTGCTTTAGATAGTTGCATCTGGTATGCCCTGTGTCGATTCTGTTGGGATGATTAGAGAACATCAAAGCCATCTTGATCAGCACATCCATAAATTACGTCACACGAATTTAATGTTTTTGTCCCCGCCCCCGTCCTTGTCACAGATGGTCACAATTGCGCGATACCCCCCTCCCTAGTGTGACGTCACATGTTTTGAAATTTTACATTTAGTAATTATTGAATTCAAACAGCAGTTCCGGAATTAGTTTCATTTCCATTTAAATTAGTTTAAGTACTTATTTATGGATGGCCCTTTACCTTAACGGTGCCTTCATAATATTGCCAAATATCTGAGTCCTTCCTTTCTTGTAAATGTGTTTGAAGCTTCATGAACTCTGCCCAACCCTCAGGATTGGTTTTCCTTTTTAGTATCGTTCGAAGTACGGTTAGAGATCCCACGTTCTGAACCATCGTCATTGGGTTGATATTTTTGGTGAGTTTCAAGTCACGAAATATATCACATTCTGCTTTGCTGTGCCATTCTGTAAAGATTTCAATCTTTATTCATTCGCTGTAAACGACATCAAGATTCAGTGTTGGGTGACTTTACAACGTACATTATTTTTGCTAACTAATTTAACCTTTTCACCGCCAAAGTCTGATATATCAGACGTTTAAGTTTCGTGCCCTCGCCGCCAAAGTCTGATATATCAGACATTTTTTTTTGTTTTAATTTAATATCGTTCACCTAGCGTTCGCCATGCGCCACGTCAATAACAAAAAATTTGATGCTTAGGCGTGTGGTGGGCGTTTTTGACGAAAACTCTTGGCGCTAAAAGGGTTAAAGTCACCCTATGTTTTTAATTGGCCCAGTAGACTAAACAACTTTCCCCAAGGAACATGGGTCGAAATTTAAAAAAAAGCGTTCACCTCTCAATAAATTTAATACGAAAAATTTTTTTGAATTAAAACTAAAATAAAAACTTCTTAATTTTCTCTTGGGGAAACTTATTGAATTTAATGGGGAGACTCAACCAATTTTTATACATTACTCGTACACGCTCACGCCTATAATCCCTATCGGGGTAGGCAGAGCATCACTGGTTTTAGAACCACTTGATGACACATTCGACTTTCTCTGGGGTTATTAGATGTATGAGTGTGAGGTTGTCAGCCTTTCGCCCATAATACAGCAAAACCCTCGCGACCCGCTTACTGACTTTTACAATATGCCTGGGAAGAGTTGGCATCTGGCACTTCTAAGTTTTTCTTTCAATCCCAGTCCAGCGTGGAAGAATTAATTAATTACCCCATATAATTAAATAGGAGCCATCTGTACATACTATGTATAATAAGTAGGCTTACTGGCAGAGTTATCAGGACAGCCCTCATCAGGACAGATAGGAGCTACTGCGCAGTTCTTACAGACGAAGAATTTGCTGAGCACAGGCAAGTAGCAGTTGAAGCAAACGAGACCGGTGTCGCTGCTAGGGCCCAGCACAAAAGGCTGGTCCGTCAGAATGGACTCGCCTGCCTTCAAGTCTTTGGCGGCGATTAAATGCCTGTAAATGTAAACTGTATTTATATGAATAGTATTTTCACGATTTCCAATGTCGATGGAAAGTCTTAATGAGACTTTCTTCTCCAGATTTTTTTTGTATGTGGTCCATAGACAGAAAGTAAAATACCACCCATGGACCTAGTTAATATATCAGGTTACTCCAGTTTCATTGGAAAACCGCTCTTATCACAACAGCACAGAGTGCACGCGTGTGGGAACCTGAATTCATGGTCCACCTGCTTGGTGGACCATGTGATCAGTAGCAACCTAGTATGGTATTCTCATATGCAAAAGTAGATCAAAATGCATATTATTTGCACTTAGCACTGCATGCTTTAGAAATCGATTCTTGTTTCGTTTTCGATATTTTTATAGCAGTTATTTATATTAGTGGCTTACCTGCCAAGTTTTTCGTTGGTATCCACTTGGTATTTCGCAGTCATGTCGCACTATTTGTGTGTAATTAAGTGTTTAGTCGGGTTTTTCCGGCGAAGCGTAGGTACTGCATCGCACGTGCGCACGCGCCGCTGCGCGCTGTCACATTACGTAGTGTATTTATAGCACGCGGTTCCCGTATCGCGCTAATTCTGGAACTTTACTACGTTCGGCTTTTAGTTATATTTCAATACAAGCGCAGCTTTTATGTATTGTTTTGTCTCAAAATTACAAAAACATTAACGAGAGTTTGATTAGCAAATTGAGTGCCCCTATTGGTACCGACTGGTGTACACCGTGCCGCCACTTGCAAGGAATTGAAACCTATTTGTAAACATTCTGTAATGAAAATAAACTTACGACGATAACATTGAATTTCCGGGAGTATTTATGTAGAAAAATAACAACTCCAATTTATCCTATTAATGTCATTGAAACATCAAATCACTCAAGACTAAGCATTAAAACCAATCCATTACTGAAATTAACGATGCATTTATTCATAACATGTACAGTTACCAAAGGTATCCTTATTGACTAGTAAATAAGATCTATTTTACGAAGGTATTTACATGTATTTATTCTAGTTTAATAATAATTAATAAACCTCAATTCTCAAAAGCTTTATAAAAATTAATATGTACAAATATATTCATTTGGAATTCAATTACATTCACTCAGAAACATTCAAGTCATACTGTCAGGTATATTTACAATACAACAGCTTTAATCGAACATACATCTATACTAATATTATAAAGATAGGCCAGTCAACGAAAAGATAGAGAAGGAAACGCTTGGAACACAATTTTTGACTTTGTAACTTTGTTTGGACTAGTTAGGAGGTGAACATATTAAAAGTCCCCGGCCGTAGCTGTTAGGCCGAGGGGGTAGGAGGGGGGGGGGCTTGAAGGTCCCATTTTTTGGTTTTTTCGGTTATATCTCGGAAACTATGCGCCCTAGCGATATAAGACTTAAACACAATAAAAGCTGATTAAATTTACTACAAGTTTTGCTCACTCAAGTTTTCGATATCTTGTATAGTTTTCGAGATATGCGCTACTGGGCCGATTTGAAAAATTCTTTCATCATTAGAATACTACATTATTCCTGAGTAACAATACACTACAAATTTTTCCCGAATTCCACGGGAACGAAATCCCGGCCCTCTATACACGTTGGCTCCACCCCTATCCATCAGTACTTTCAGTATTTTGCTTAAGACACCATTCCCTACAACTATGCCAAAAATCGCTTATACACGAATTATTTCCCCTATTTTTCCTAATAACGGTTTAAATATTTACATAAAAGAAAATGAAAAAGAATGCATTGATATTTTTGAAACAGTTCAGATTTTAAATATCTATATATTTTTTCAGAAATTATCAATTAATCAAAGGACAACAGAAAATTTAACTAAAATCCGTATAACCAGTATGAAAAAACTTGAGTTACCTTATAACTTTATACAGGGCTTTAGGTAAATCTCTTTCAACCTCTCGGGTGCTAAATCAGTTCATGAAACTGAACAACTTTCCCCAGGGAACATAGGTCAAAATACGAAAAAAAAATTTTGATCTCCCATACAAATTGCGCTATATGCTGATGAAGTTTGTACGGGAACTCAACATTTTTTTTCGTATTATGACCTATTATTTGGGGAAAGTTATTCAGTTTCATAGACTGATTAACCACCCAAGAGGTTGAAAGAGAGATATCTAAAGCCCTGTATACAGGGGCCGATTTACATTTTTTTTTTTAAATTACAGCACTCAAGAAAATAGCTATTTTACACAATGATCTTTTTTACGCCAATCGATGCTGTTTCCAATACTGGTCAAAAACTTCTACGAGACAAACCAGGTTGGAGTACTAAAAAAATTTGAAATTGTAAAAAACTTTTCCCATTCATTTTCTATGACAATTTAAGCAACAAAAAAACTTTTACAGATATAGATCTTTAAAAGCGTTTCGGACCCACGGTACCCCTGGCCATACCCCTGGTGGTACCGTGGGTCGTTTAAAGTTAAACGGTACCACCGATCAAGTGACCCTAGTGATGTGTTGACTCCAATACTATGAATGCAGTATATATGCGATTTGTGAAACCTCTTCTGTTCACAACTTCTTGCATTTTAAAAAGTTTGTTAGGTATTATTTTTTCTTCTTTTAAATGTCAATGTCATTTCAAATCAATTTATATTTTCAAAACCTAAGGGGAATTATTGTTGGAAAACAAATCCCTTAGTAATTTGTGCTGGAAAATAGCTCAGAAAAATAACATGGAAGAGGAAGATAAAGAAAAGTCAATGGAAATAGATTACATTAAAATAAATGGTGGAACCGCCCTGCTTCGCGGTGAATACCGTTACCATCGGCACAAGACTTACACAGATAGGTCCACATTATGGCGGTGTTCAACATACAATAAAAGTAAATGTTGTGGTACTGTCAAAATTTCGAAGATAATGCTGTCTACTACTAACACGGCTACATTACTAAAACAGATAGGTAGGTACTAGTATTAATATGAGATACCTTACCCTATGTTTCATTTTAGGATTGCATGTAACGAAATATTAAAAGAAAAGATAAAGCTGCGTGAAGAAGTGGTTAAATCGGATAAACCCATCGAACAACTATACGACGAGAAAAAGAAAGATTTTAAAAATTCTGGATTGAATTTTGTGAATGGGAAATATCCTCGATATGAAAGCGTAAGCACTTTCTTCAAGATGCTCGAAACAAGTCAGCACAAGTTTCCAAGACTATATTTCGGGATTTGAAAGGAATCGAGGTGCCCATTAAATATCATAATTTAATTTTAGCTGATTATTACTGTGAGGAAGGAAATAAACAAACCCGGATCATGGTGTTTTGCTCAAAAGAATCTCGATTACTAGTTCCGAATATAAAGGAATACTTTTTTGATGGTACTTTTTACTGTTGCCCAAAACCTTTTGCACAATTATATAACATTCACGGTAACATAGGGAGTGGTGTGGAAACAGTTAAAGTAAGACCCTTAATCTTCGCACTTATGTCAGATCGAACTGAAAAAAGTTATACCATTTTATTCAATATGATAAAATCGCAACTTCCACAATGGAATCCACATAAAGTTCACACTGATTATGAAAAAGGTGCGATGAATGCAATTATGAATGTATGTCCGGATATTACATTACGAGGGTGCTATTATCATTGGACTCGCAACATATGGAAAAAAGGAAAGTCGTTAGGATGCACCAAAACCACTGACATAAAGTGTATGGACTGGCAGTCCTCTATAAATTACAGCATTTGTCTCTAGGATGCATTGAAAGTGACAAATTCGCAGGAATTTTGACAAATTGAACGGAACTTGACGCAGTGAATTGTAAACAATTTGAAATATTTGAAAATTTGTTACAATTTTAAAGACTAAGTGAATTTTTGTATAAAGTTTTATTAATATTCAATTTTGTGACCATGAGAATATGCTTGGTTTATAAATATAAACAGAAAAAAGGAGATAATCAGTCAATGTATAAGTATGTTTTTTTACCAACTGTTTTATTAAAAAATGTTGTTTTAAAACGTCTTAATTCTACTTTAAATGATTAGAAATTGTCGGGAAGACATTCCTCTTTTTCTAAGTATATATATAGTAATGTTAAAATGACTATAAAAGATAAAATTTTCGCATTTTCAATTTCGCTTGATTCGCCTGCTTTATTTCGATAGTGCTTCCAAAGACAGTCGATAAAAACAATGTCGATAGAAACATGTTATAGGTATATTAGTGTAAAATATTACATAATGTTACGTACAATGGCAAACAAAACCGTTTTTATTTTGTTTACTTTTTTAGGGTTATGTAGTAGACTACAAAGTTATAGTCTCGCCATATCCGTCTACTCGCAATTTTCTAAGAGACCCTTGATAATACAAAACTGTAATCACACCTTAGTACCTAAGCTTTTCAAGATAACAAGTAATGTTTGATTAAATTGCGCGTCGCTCGACACGCTCTTGAATGATTTTAGATAAATATTTAAGAGTTTACTAATCTTCATAAGAACAGTAAGACAGAATACCTAACCAAACAAATTTGTTACAACAGATTTCCAACCGACGAAGTTTTTTTAAAAAAATGGCTTCAAAATATGAATGTTTCGAAGAATTGGACATCAAAGAAAAGCCACGAAATATGTTCGAAACATTTTGACCCTAAATGTTTTATAGGAAGTAGGAAATTGTGAAAATTTGGTAGTGTTCCTACAATATTTGAAGAAAATGTTCAAGGTAAAGGTTATACATAAGGGTTACTAGAAACATGTCACGATCCCCGCTAAGGGCTGGTAGTAGGCTTTATGAACTATTGAATAATATTCCAAAACTGAAAAAAAGAGTACCAGTTTTGAAAAATTACATACTTTAACTTTTTATAAAGTAACACAGCTTTAAATACTTATTATTGTTTTTGAAACTAACGCATTTATTTGTTTTATTTTTCGTGATTGTAGTTAACTGCCTACCCCGCTGGGAAATACATATAGTTTATCGACTAATCGACTTTTGGCCTCACTACGTCGAGTTCGGTTTTCTGCCGCTGCCGCCTACAGCGCCAAAATGGCGAAAATCAAATGGTCTCGTTTTTGATTTGACAACAGCCAGTCTAGTGGTATTTAACTTATTTTTTCTATGTCTATGACCAAAACTAAACCTGGGCGAAGAATTGTTGCATTGGCAAGTGCCTTGCCGCTTCTTCCTGAAGACGACATTCAACAGGGTATAGACTATATAAAAGCTGAAGCCGATAACATACCAGAAGCATTTATAAAATATCTTGAATCGTTTTGGTTCAAGATTCATTCCCCTAAAATAATTAGTGTGTTTGGTGAACGCCACCGAACTACAAACATTTTAGAAGCCTTCCACTCAAAAATAAACAAACTGATTAATAAAAACACGGTCACGTTGATGCAATTGCTTCCAGTACTAGAGCAAGTTCACACTTTAGAGATGGTTCCTAAAAAAAGGCGCAAAGATCAAATCATCAACGATGATTACACATTGAGCATTCAGCTACAAATTGTAAATAAAGAGATATCAGTAGGCTATGGACTAGAGAAATTGCGTTAGTTACGTACCTAGTACCTATATATGCATTTATTTTGTAGTCTGTGTGACATGTTTGTTTTTAGTGAAAGGCTTCAAAAAGCCGTATGTTCTGTTTCATTTTATTTACCGCCAAGGTGTGATATGGTTTGTTATACAAAATGTATTTTTAGTTACTTTAGAATATATATAGTTACTACCACAAACCGTGTTTTATCAGCCATAGATGTTGCATCGCATCACTATTAGTCGGTGGTACCGTTTAACTTTAAACGACCCACGGTACCACCAGGGGTATGGCCAGGGGTACCGTGGGTCCGAAACGTTTAAAAGTCATGCAAATAGCTGCCCCCGGTCGCGTTAAGTTTGAACGTGTTTACCAAAGCTAAACCGCTCACGTTTCTTTTGTATCCAGCCCAATAGAATCGTTGAATACAATAGGAAAGTGAGCGATTTCGCTTTGGTAAACATGTTCAAACTTACCGCGATCGGAGGGCTGATGACTTCGGTATTGAAAGTCGTTTTTTTTAAATACAATTTTGTGGGCTGATTGGGTGTGTTAGTTTTAGCTAATTATTGCTTGGAAATCGTGATAGAGTTCGCTAAGATATCACAATACGCAAAATAAAGCTGTTGTATAATTTATACTCTTAGTAATCTTGTGGTTTAGTTGACTGAAAGAGATGTGGTAATGTTTTTTTATGGGGTAACTTCAAATAAGTTAACAAAACTTTTTTTTTTCTTCCCATGAGACTACATGTTTAGGTTATAAGTCAAAGGTTTACACAAAACTGCCACTAGATGGCTCATAGGCAGAGGGTGCGAATAAGTTAAATCGCGGTATTAAGATTTTTGGGACCATGTATATGAGTAAAAATTCAGTTCTTTGAAAAGCTCAATATATCTAGTTATTTATGAACCGAACACTGCACATTGGATGATGGGCACATTAGTATGGAACTTGGTACCGGCACCAATTGGGAAAATGATACATTGTTAAAAAGGTAATTTTCTGTAGAATAAGAATAACCGAAGCGCTAGTCCTGATTCATTGTCCAAATAGAGTAATCCTGCCTTGAAAGTTATTAATTTTCATTTTTTCTGCGAAATTATTCTTCATTTTGGCATTTTTATTATTATTTATTATATTAATTATAAATGATCATCATTAATTATTATCATTGGTTGTTTATTCTCTCAGTAAATAAAACAAGTTGAAAGTAGGTTTTTTCATAATTAATGATGATCATTCCTAATTATTATAATAAATAAAAATACTATGCCAAAATGAAGAATAATGTCGCAGAAAAAATGAATAAATGATGAAAAATAAATAACTTTCATGGCAGGATTACTCTAATTGGACAATGAATCAGGACTAGCGCTTCGGTTATACTTATTCTACAGAAAATTACCTTTTTAACGACGATGTATCATTTATTTCAATTGGTGCCGGTATCAAGTTAACTTTCATGGCAGGATTACTCTAATTTGACAATGAATCAGGACTAGCGCTTCGGTTATTCTTATTCTACAGAAAATTACCTTTTTAACGATGTATCATTTATTTCAATTTGTGCCGGTACCAAGTTCCATACTAATACTGATACCAAAATGCCCATCATCCTTTCTCTAAGGAATCAATATGAAATTTTCGACTTCCTATACAAAGGCAGATCAGCTGAGAAAGCCATTAATGTTATCAAATTTAAACCTGTGTGCCATGGGGAAAGTTTATCAGTTTCGTAGGCTGATTCACATCTTTAATTTTCGTTTGTTAATTTAAAGTCGCCCAGTATAGTCACAAAACAGTTTCTATCTTACATTCACTGAAGTTCATAATGTAGTCACTTTGAACCCACAACACAAATAGTCCATTGTCTTTCTGTGCTATAAGGCTTCTTTTGTTCTGGTGTCGTTTCGCGGCATCACGACTGCTGCTGAAACAAAAGTTTTGTATTAATTCAACTGGTACGAACTATTTGGTAAGACTCGGGTGTTTCAGCTTTAAGAATGTATTCTAAAATCTTAACAGATATTTAGAGACCACGTCTTGCAGACACCTCGCGAATTCGTCGATGACGTCACGCGTGGGTCTACATGTCAGTGTGTGTACCTCGCTGAGAGTGGTGAGGGGCGCGGCGTGGTGGCTGGCGCTGATGATGTCCTGCAGACACCTCGCGAACTCGTCGATGACGTCACGCGTGGGTCTACATGTCAGTGTGTGTACCTCGCTGAGAGTGGTGAGGGGCGCGGCGTGGTGGCTGGCGCTGATGATGTCCTGCAGACACCTCGCGAACTCGTCGATGACGTCACGCGTGGGTCTACATGTCAGTGTGTGTACCTCGCTGAGAGTGGTGAGGGGCGCGGCGTGGTGGCTGGCGCTGATGATGTCCTGCAGACACCTCGCGAACTCGTCGATGACGTCACGCGTGGGTCTACATGTCAGTGTGTGTACCTCGCTGAGAGTGGTGAGGGGCGCGGCGTGGTGGCTGGCGCTGATGATGTCCTGCAGACACCTCGCGAACTCGTCGATGACGTCACGCGTGGGGTCCCGCTCGGCGGCCGTGTCGTCGGCCTCCACTGCCGCCGCCAGCAGGCACTGGCACACCGCCTCGATCACCTCTGACGTCATGAAGCTGCACGGCTGTCTGCATACAAACATACAAGCACATTACACCTCTATCTTTACCCGTGAGGTTAAGGCGACTACAGCACCCGATAAAGGCAGCACACATAGGAATAGTGCCATCTCCGTCTCTCAATAGGCCTGGGCCCGCAGTGCGAACAGTGTCGATACACGAAGTTTACGGACTATGAAAGCGTGCGTGCGTAAAAACATGTTCGAAAGAAAAATGAGATTTATGGAAACGTAACAGCTTAAATCGAAAAATGCGTAAACTACTAATCGAGGGTGTTCAATCACGAACATTTTCATAGCAAATTCAAGTTCCTGTGTACATTTTACTATAGTTTTTACAGCTTAAAAGATACACAATATTGGTATTTAGAGGTGACTTTGTGAGCTTTTTCTACCGAACCAAAAGTGCTGAATCATGTTTTCAGCAAACTACTTATCTAGTGTATGTCCTGAATATTACCGTAGTATTTTTTTCTTCGATTTAATGCAGTGCGTCAAGCTTATCTACGCATCATAAAATCGTAATTTAGGTGCTGTGGTCGCCTTAAGCAACAACACTGGGGCAGCGAACCTGATAATTGTCCAAAGTGGCAATTTATCACGAGCGTTTCCGTGCTTCGAAGGTAATCCCGGCTGTTATCGATTGACTACAGTCTTTATAACCAAGTCAGAGGCCATTTGGCGGTTTGAAAACTCTGACACTGGGGTTAGTCAAGTTCGCCACACCCTTGTCTATACTTACACGATAATAAGATAAATAAATACACATTTATTTATTTACTTAACGATACACATTCAAAGGCTCACACTAGGTTTTCCCTCGTGCCGTGGGTTCCTCAGAACATACATAAAGACAGACACAAACACCCATGACCCGAGAACAAACATCTACTTTTTACACAAACGTTTGCCCCGACCGGGAATCGAACCCAAACGGGTGGAATCATCCCCTAAAGTATCGCTAGCTCATCGGAAGTCAGTCAATAGAGTATGTAAGTGCTGGGCACTGGGCACTGGGCACTGACTTGGCGGGCGGCGGCGGGTGCAGGCGCGGGTAGTGGTGCTCGGCGCCGGCGCCCGGCTCGCGGCGCCGCGTGCGCTCCAGCGTCTCCTCCACGTTGCGGCACCCCACGCACTTGCAGATCATAGAGCACGCGATCTTCGCCTATGACATTCACCGAGGTAAGCATTTGGGAAAAGTGAGCATTTTGTGAACAGCAGTAGTTATTATAAGTGGGCATTTTGGTAAAGTAGTCATTTTGTGAAAATCAGTAGTCACAAAAGTGGGCATTTTGGTAAAGTGGTCATTTTGTGTAAATCAGTAGTCACAAAAGTGGCTATTTTGTTAAATACTGTAGTCATAATGAAAAATTAGTCATTTTGGTAAAATTGACATTTTGGTTAAGTGGACTTTTGGTACCTAAACGAATTTGATAACCCTTACTATGAAATTGTATGGAACCTTGCGAACTTTTCTGAATTACTTACATTCACTCTTACTGCCTTATTTATAAACGTTATTTAAAGTTAAGGAACAGTTAAAATATGTCTTACTTATAAAGAAATAAGAAATATTGTCTCTATCGACTGTCGCTTAACTTAAGACGATATGTCTGTTCTCAGAGGTAATTAATTAATTTTACAATCTAGACTAGAACAGAACTGTTATAATTATATCTAAGTTTTATTCATTGTAAATTGTTATATTTTGCCTTATTAATAAAATAAAAACATATATCAGGAAGCATCAGAATTTGTACATGACGCAATACTGATGATAACCAGAATCAATTCACCGATATAAGTTTAATCCCAGATTTAGTACTCAATATTCATTAAAGGTATTCTGTTCAAAGTGCACAAGTATACATTTTAATATGAATAATAACGAAAGTGATCATCTTTTTACCTCGTAACACTCGCAATAGTTTTTAAGACATCCACTTCTCTTGCAATTACATCCTTTGTTGTGCCGTCGAATTATCTCTGGGCCACCCATTTTAGATTTACCGATTTTTGGTCTGCAAATCAAGAAAAATAATTAAAATCCTATGCTAGTTTTTAAATATAACAAAATGTTCTAAGAATATTGTTAAATTTGATATACTTATTCATCGGGTGAAGTGGGCTCCAAAATGTCCAATCCCATTTCTTCCTGTGGGTGTCGTAAAAGTAATCTAAAGGATTTTATAGAAGAAAGATAGCGGCGTCAAATATTTTACCACCAAATTGTGATCGCCAAACTACCTTACAAGCGTGGCGATTGAGGCTTATCCCTACATTATTTAGGGGAAACCATTTTCCGGTGGGGTTAGATATTAATAAAAATCTGTATAAAGCAATAAAAAAATTGTTAGATTCTTTTCTGAGATACTTTGGATTTATTATTTTTAAAATAAAACCAAAAAATATTTAATTATTTTGACATGAAGTCACTTAAAAGGCAACAAAATTGAAAACATAAATATATGTTTAAAAATATAAAAAAGATTATGAAGATACATAATTAACTTTTTTTTAAAATATAAAAATAACGATAGAAATATATACTTTAGAACAGAGGTTCCCAAATTTTTTTTCTCATAGACCACTTTCAAAATTTAGCTGGTTCCGGTGGACCCCGCTAAATTTGCAGCTAAATTTCTGCCATATTCTCAAAACTCGACAAAGTTTAGAATTCTCTAAAATTTAGAAAAAAGAAAGACATATATGCGTCCCTCGACCATTTTAAAGTCTGTATAAAAGGACACCAACATACCTGAAGGCATTGGGGTTCCTATCTAGACAGCCGCGTATGGCCTTCTGCCTGAGCTCTTCGTTCTCGAGGTTGTTGTGGCAGTTGTGGCAGTTGCAGCCGTTGCAGAACTCCCCGTTGGCGAAGCAGTCGCAGTACAGCTTCAGGCACTGCGACTTAGTGCAGTTGCAGGCGCGGCGCGGGCGCATGCCGCCTGGAACTAAGTCTAGCATATTCGTTTATTGGTTTAAATCAACCTAATGTGTTGTATGGCAATCATATCATACTATACTACGTACTACTATATTAAACAAAGTCTCCCAACGCTTCTTCTGAACGCGATATACTCAAAAACTACTAAACGGATTTTAATAAGGTTTTCGCCAATGGATTCAAGAGGAAGGTTTATGTGTATAATTCGTTGTCTGTTCGTGAATGGATTTTTATACGGGTTTCACCAATGGAATTCCCGAAATTCCCACGGAGACGAAGTCCCAGGTGGGAAGCTAGTTCAGCAATAAGATCGTAGAGAGGAAAGACTTTTCGGGATATGTCATTTTTTGACCATTTTCGCGAGGTATACCAAATACGCAGAACAACTTATTCGCGTTTGACTAATCGAATCACTAGTTAGGCACAAAGATAGTTAGACCTACTACGATATAGATCAGTAGCGAGAAAGAATAACCATTATTTAAATCTAATGAATTTTATCTAACTTTCCGTTACTCCTTTAGCACCTTTGGACATTGATATCCGACATGACACGATTTAGCGTTACAAGCACAAAAAAATATGTTGCTGTAATGCCAATACTAACCTGAATCCACTACTTGTTGTATATTCGGGGCTGAGTATGTGTTGTAAGGATCCAGCTCCACGGTCACCATATTATTATTCATATTATGATTTGATACTCCCTGTAACAGTTATCATGCTGTCAGGATTACACATCAAAATATTATTATGCTAGCTTTTAGCAAAAAATTCTAAGGCCTAGACCATGCTTTTAGAACACAAAGGACCTACACTAAATCTTGTTGTGGGTTACAAACAAAGACGTACACCAACGCCCAGGGCTGTAGCTAGGGTAGAATTTGAGGTATGGCAGCATTGATTACATGTAGGGGCGGAAGTAAAAAAAATATCATATTTGATTTGCCCCTGAAGCGCGGGGCCTAAATCAGTCACCATGTATATCACTGACCTTTCCCGGGCGGAAAGCTAGTAGTAACATATTTTAATCTGCTTGTTCTTCTATGATCAAGGCTTGCTTATCGATCATCAAGTACATTCCCTTTATTGATTTAAAAGAGTTCCTTATCAACTGGTGATAAGGTTCAAATAAGAATGAATTTGGGTACCTTTGAAGAAATGAATTTACGCACGATGAGATCAAAATAAACGGGTTCGAACATGCGACTTAGAAAGTTCCATGCTATCGCCTAAGACGGCTGGTTTGGTCGAGTGGTAGTGGCGCTGCCTCTTGTTCAACGAGTCCTGGGTTCTAATCCCAGTCGGGGCAAATACTTGTGTAAAAATCAGATGTTTGTTCTCGGGTCTTGCCTGTTTGTGTCCGCCTTTATGTATGTTCCAAGGGACCCACGACACAAGGGAAAACCTTAGTGTGGGCCTTTGAGTGTGTAGCGATTTAAGTATATATAAAAAAAAATGCAAATATGACGAAGTAAGTAAATAAAGTATTAAAGGGATACTAACATAGTCTGCGTGTTCTCCGGGTAACATGTCTGATTTCATGTACGAGGGGACCACAATGAGCGGGTGATCCGATCGCGTCTCGGAACGATCCATGCTATTGCTGTCATCACCCATGGAACTCTAAAAAAATATATTTTTCTACATTTCTGACCACGGCTTTATTTGCTTAAGTAGGGAACATCACTCTCCAGCCTTTTAAATGTAGCTTCTTGCAAATAAATCTTTTGGTTCTTTGGTGCCCGTGTGGGTACTAGAGCAAGCGAGAGAAATGCAAGGCTCGATTCTTATTCGGCAGTATCCGCTTTTCTGACATTTAACTAGATTTACTTTAGTGAAACGACATATCACTGACGATAAATTTGTATTTTGTCATATCACTAGATATTTCTTAGTAAGAAGACGTAATAAACAAGAATATTCGAAATCTACCGGGATTTCGTGATATTCTTGAAATCCCTGATATCCTCATTTCCCTGCGACAAATACGCAATGCCGATGCGCTGTTCTGTTAAGTTGTAAATGAGACTTACATCTATAATTTTGTTTAGATAGAAAAGCAGCCTATGTCACTCTCCACAGCCCAGTCATTAAAAAAAAGAATTTTGAAAATCGCTCCAACATTCATGTCGAAGAAACCGGTGAGCATACATAAGAAAAAAAAAGATACATGCATTCGAACATTATGGTCAAGATTGAGGTCAAGAGTTAACCCATCTTATAATATAAAAAAAAAACATAGAACCTCCTCCTTTTTTGAAGTCGGTTAAAATTAAATTGAAGGAAAGCGAGGCAGATGAAGACCTAAGCGTAGTTATTTCAACCAATTCAAGGAGAAGGTTGAGGAAATGTCGTACCGGGAAGTTATCGTCAGAAGAATGAAATGACTGACGTATCGTATACTAAAATTTTAGGTAAAAAGAGATATCATTATTGAGAAATTTTATAAGGAAAGGCCCACTGGGATTCTCTTAGGCCCCTAATTTACAGAAGAAGACTCAAGACTTGATTTATACTTAAGCATTGTCTCTTTTTCTCACTACCAAAATGACTAAGACGACTGCTACTTAACACTTTCACAGTCCACGGTATCCGTAATACGGATCTTAAACTGTCAAATACTTACCCGCCTCCTCTCATAGTCGTTGGTCAGCCTGCTGTTATCCATCGAATTGTTATCCATCATGCTACTGTTCATAGAACTGTTATCCATCATGCTGTTATTCATCAAATTGTTTTCCATCACGGTATTGTGCATCGCAGTTTTTTCCATCACTGTATGGTTCATCGCACTGTTGTCCATTCCATCCTGTGAGTCAGCGTCAGACCCCACCGCGTCTGCGATCAGAGCGTGGAGCGTCGCTTTCGAGTCTTGAGGCTCTTCGGTAACTGGAAAATATAGTCTCATTTTACATCAGGTTTAGTCAAATATTGTATTGTAAAATCCTTTATTGCACATCAAACAAAATAAGTACATTGGAATCAAAAGGGTTACAAATCCATACTAATATTATAAATGCGAAAGTAACTGTCTGTCTGTCCGTCTTTCACGCCTAAACTACTGAACCGATTTTGATGAAATTTGGTACAGAGATGGATTACAGCCTGGGAAAGGACATGTGCTACATTTTATCCCACAGTTGGGCACGATATAACCTGTAGTCCACGCGGGCGGAGCCGCGAGCGGAAAGCTAGTTTATTCAATTTTACCGCATTTATTTGAAAAAAAAACGTGACCCAAACGCATCCCTTCCTGCCTTATCAATCATGTAGGCATAATACTGTGGCAAACTTGACTAATCCCGGTGTCAATTTTCAAGCCTCTTACTCGGTTAAACGATTGTAGTCAATCGAAAACAGCGACGACCGAAGGTTGATGGTGCTTTCCGAAGCATGGAAACGCTATCAGTAAATTATCATTATGGTTACTCATCATTGCTCAACCTCGGTTCTCACGGGCATTGTCTAGGCCTGTTTATAGTTTAACACCAATTACGCATGACGGCGAAACAGCTTGTTTTAATCATAAACTTTATATGGAGAAAACTTTAGATGGAGAGAGGATGACGTTAATCAAGTGTATGTAAGGTAGACTACAAGTCAATTGTACTTATCGCGTTTTTGCCCTTTTTATTAAAGTGATCCCGAATTTAACACTAATGAAGCACTTACTGATAAATTCTTCTTGAGTTTCCTCGACCAGGGCTCGTAGCCTGTCTATGTCCGGCTTGCCCTCTGGTTGCTCCACTTCCTCCGACACAGCCACGTGGTCGCCTTGGAGCAGCTCGCTCATATCGTTTATCAAGTTAGTTTGGGCCTCCGCCATTGGCATTGGAGATAAAGGCGCCAGTAAACTCTGCCCTACGCGAGGTTGTTGCTGTTAAATAAATGCCCACTTAATAATTATCATATTTACAGGAATAATAAAAAACAAATTAAAAAAAAAAAACGCTATACACTCAAAGGCCCACACTAAGGTTTTCCCTTGTGTCGTGGGTCCCTTGGAACACACAAAGACAAACACAAACACCCATGACCCGAGAACAAACATCTGTTTTTTACACAAATGTTTGCCCCGACTAGGGATCGAACCCAGGACCCGCCGATCAAGAGGCAGCGTCACTACCACTCGACCAAACCGGCCGTCAAAACAGCGTTAACAATGAAAAACATTATTTTTACACTAGTTCCACTTGTTTATTTAATATTTAAACTAAGACACGCCTGAAGATGATGTAATCGAAAACGGTCGCATAAAAATATTAAATAAACAAGTGGAACTAGTGTAAAAATCATGTCTTTCGTTGGTAATAATATGGAGTTCCATAAGGAAGCAACAACACAAAGTGTAAACTACATAATAACAGTAACACACTTGAAAAAAAATCTTTTGGCGATTGGGTAAAAGATGAGGAAACACTTGTGATTGTCGAGTGACGGATTAATGGCTACAAGTTGATATAGCTTTGTGCTAATTCAAATCATATTAAAAAATTTTGATCAGAACAAGACATATTAGTTACTAAATTCTCGAAAAAAAAAAGATGTATGGCAAGTCATGATATTTATCATTTTAGCAGCACGATTTATCAATAAGTATACAAATCAGAAGCAGGTTTGCAAATATAAGAGTTAATTCTACACCAGAAAAAAAGTGGTTGAAGTGGTACTGAACCAATGGTTTTAGGCCTGAGCGTATTTAATGTAATAAGAAAAAAAGAAAATGTTTGTAAAATAAACAACTCTCAAGACACCGAAAACATAAAACAGCTGTTATTATCTATCTACGTCTGTCTACTCTTTGTTGAAACTATCGAAAACCGATATGCCTATTTGTCTATATTGTCAAACACAGAAATAAATCGTGAATATTATACTTATTACATGACCTAGCGTAACAAACAAAGGAAAATAAACTATCCCGTTATATAATCAGGGCCTATTTCTGGCGTAGATAAGAAAAACAAAAAAGAATCGCACCTTTACTAAAAAACACGAATATTTATTTATTAAAAATGTTACTTACCAGCGTTGTTTGTGCCGACTTAGCTGGAATCGGCGCTATCCGTACTAACTTTTGCTGAGGTTTGACTGACGCTGCAAAAAAGAAACACTAGTTTTATCACTACACAACGAAACACAATCTCCCGCGAAAACTGCACGACTTACAAAGCACAATAACACTATAAAATCAAATATTCCCACGACTTTTTACTGCCACCGACCAACTTCTGTGAATTTTTTCACATAACTGCAAAATATGTTTCTCATATTTTGAATTCGAATATTTAAATACAGTAAATCGCGTCATTATTTGAATTCAATTTTGAGTTTTCCTTTTTCCAACTTTGTTCCAAAGAACGTCATTTCAACTTTTGTATAAGTTTCGCGCCCGAATTAGTTTTCCTCTTTTTGGTAACTCGCGTTCAATAATTTATTTATGAAGTAAGTAGACTTTTTTGCAAAAAGATTGAAGTTTTATTGGAACACGTGTAGAGTGCACACTTACTTCTTACCTACAGGGTGGAATTTTGTAATGCCCCATGAAGGGAAAGTACTCTTAATACTCTAGATAGAAAATTGTAATCGAATAAAAAATACCTTTATTTTTGAAAAGAAAGAAAACTGCATTCAAGGATTTTCGAAAATTCGCTTGCCACTCCCGGGAATCGAACAGACTAAAACCAGTAAGAATATCGTGTACTTTTATTTCATCGATCGTTAGGGTCAATTATAAGGAGGAAATCTCTAACAAATTTGGTAAATGAAATGAAAGGAAAACCATGCAATCCGGACTTATAAATTCAATGGGTCGATACCAACATGCTAAATTCAATGGTTTAATTTAAGATTTCATAGTTTTCCATTCATTTAATATACCAAGTTTGTTAGAGAGATTTCATCCTTATAATTGACCCTAACGTTCAATGCAATAAAAGTACAGGGTGTCATTTTTACAGATTTTAGTGGGTTCGATTCCCGGGTGTGGCAAGCGAATTTTCGAAAATCCTTGAATGCAGTTTTCTTTCTTTTCAAAAATAAAGGAATGTTTTCTTTGAGTTCAATTTTCTATCTAGAGTATTAAGAGTACTTTCCCTTCAGGTGGCATTAAAAAAATTCACCCCTGTATAGTTAAAAACACGCATTTAAAACACCGTCAAACAACGGCTAAATAACTGTTTATTAGCAATAAGGCGGAGGGTGACTTTGTTACGGCTTAAAACCGAAGCCATTTAACAATTTGAAAACTCGGACAACAGGGTTGGTCAAATTACTTGATAATACCTACACTTTAATGAAGTTATAAGCAGCTAGTTTTGGCCGGTATACCTAGGAACAACCAATAATCCAAATAAACCTAGTTATTTTTCTTATCCAAGTACACATAGTACAAACCTTGCTTGGTTTGGGGTAAGTTGGCACTGTGAGAATTATCCAAAAAGATTTGTTATTATTTATTTACATATCGTTTATTAAATACGTGGCGAACTTTATTAACCCTGGTATTAGTTTCAAACCACCAAATGGCCTCTGACTTGGTTTTACGACTGAAGTCAATTGACAACAGCCTAGTTGTAGCCGGCTAAAACTATTGCGTAACGCACTTTGGCCTTCACCTTTTTGTTATGTGTGTATTTAAATGAATTATTATTGGCGTGCAATGAAGTATATTATTTTATATCACACTTCATTTTACACTAATATTAAATATTATAAATCCTATGCCAAAATGAGTTTGTAAGAATATTTTGGTAAGCTTGCATGAAATTTGGTGGGTAAGCAGATAAGGCATTGCACTATTTCATTGAGTCGTGCTAACTATGCAGTATGATGTTTCATGAAATGTAAATAAATGCAAATGAACATTATTTTTATTATTTCCTGGGCTATCGCATTGTAAAACGTTGAACGATATTCTTGCATTAAGTAATGTGTAACTGGAACCCTTTAAAGTCTATACTTAAGTAGCATTCGTCTGTCATTAATAGTGAGAGAAAGAGATAATCAATATAGATAAAGACTTAAGTCTCCTTCTGTAAAACAGGCCTCAAACAATATACATACGTTTGCTGGAGGAGCTGACGCTGGTGACGAGCAGCGGCGGCGGCTGCGAGGTGGTCGGCTTGTCGCCAGCCACGCGGACCAGGGCGCCTGCCGCAACATACATACAATCACGTTTTATTTAGTGAACTATCCAGTGTTCACATACAATACGCGGGTTATATTTACTTACTCCTGTGTTTCAATATGAACACTTGCATATTACGCCCTATGTTTGATATCTCGCAAGTAAACGAATTTTACACTTGAACTGTAAATTCTTTACTGCCTTATAGAAACTTCAAAATACTCCAATGCTAAGCCATGTTTATTAATAAGACAGTTAGGCATTATCCTGAATTACATAGCACTTTGGCAAGTTAATAGGTTAAAATCCTAACAAACATTGGATCACTACTTGAAGCTTGTGAAATTCTGCGCATTTGGTCGAAGCTTAGATGACCAGATTATCCATCGACCCACTCACAAAATAGACCACATCAGAGTTAAAATACGGAAATTCTATCACATATCTCACTTAGACCTGAAAACGCTCTTCCTTGCAAGGCTCTAATAGTATCTAGTATTCTTACCTTTGTTATCGGCTATGTAGAATGTTTTGGGGGTCGCAGCAGTGACTGGAGGTTTCGCCGGGGCCTTCGGCGTAGGATTCGTCACCAGACGTATGTACTGTATCTGAAAGAAAAAGAACATTCAGTCGAATCTAGGACCGCCTCATTTATGAAGTCATTTCATTGTTAATAAAGAGTTGATTTTCCAAATGATTAAAAACAACAAGTTCTTTCGAATACATTTTTATTTATTTTTCAATTGTGTTTGCTTGTCATTACTTACCCCCTTTCCTGGAACATTTATTTGATGGACTTGTGTTCGTGGTCCCACAGCTTTAACGACCTAAAACATAACAGCTCTAAATAATTGTGTAACCCCTGACATTTATCGCTTATAACTTTTAAACGGCTGAACCAATTTTTATCAAATATAGTTAAAAAACATCTCGATAACGTCTGCTTTAAAACAAAAAAACCCCATGGAAATAGGTTAATTCCTATTTCATAGGGAGCTACGATGCCACATTCAGACACACAGATATACAGATAAACACGTCAAACTTTTAACACCTCTCTTTTTTTGTCTGGGGTTAAAAATAACACAGAGGAATAGTAAAATCGTAGATACATCTCTTATACTTATTTTACTTACACAAAACATTCACCTTTCATTTCAAAATAATATAAATTAAATTGCACATGCACAAGTGTACTTACATGACCCGTCTTAGATTGTCCAGAGGATTTCAATATAACATTTTGTGGTTGATTTGCCGAAATAATCACCTTCTTTGTTGTTGTAGTTCCACCTGTGAATATATTCATATATTTACTTCCAATTTTTTTATTTACTTAATTTAACTTCAATTTAATAGCCTTGGAAAGGACATCGATATAAGTGACCAGTTTAGAAAGACCCTCCAGCTAAAAAATAAATGGATTATTTTTAGTTTCAAAAAAGTATGTTTAAAATTAATCATTTCACTTTTTAAAAAATTGTTGGGCTCGGTCACCATCACCAGTGTTGAAAATAGCATTAAGAGAACCAAAATTTCCGAGGCACATTTCTATAGTGTATTGTATAACAAAATAAACCAAATTACATTTAAAGTAAGTGACCTGTGTGGCGGGCGCTCTCGCCACCAACCACCGCCCAACACTACTGGAAGTGGCAAAAATACTGACTTTACAAAAAGTGAATCATGTGTCCCTACAGAACTATAAAAAAAGATGGATGATAAGATTTACCTTGAGTCGTAGCTGGTAATAGCTTTGCCTTTGGTGATTTGATGGCTATCAATTGCTGCTTTTTCTGAAATTTTATTCCTGACGTCGTTGGTGACGATACCAATACCTGAAAGCGAGTTAAACCAATTGAGTTGATTGTGTTACACAAATATTTAAATAGCTAGGTTTAGGTCACGTTACTAATATATCTTTGTTATTGTAACAAAGAAAATGACAGGAGATGGTAAACTATTTTATTTTTTATTTTTAGGGAAAGAAAAATAAAATTTGCCTCCTTCACGGTGAGCTATCAGTCGGTTAGAGCACCAGGAGATCTAATGATGGGGTCGTGAGTTCAAGTCTCATTCGCGCCAAGCGTTTTTCCGCCGTTTTCTCGTAGTCCCAGGATTTTGTCCCATTAATGGGACAAAATCCTGGGACCACGAGAAAACGGCGCGTTTTTCTTTCCCTGAAAATTATTTGTTTATTATTATTTTAAATTATTTTATTTTAAATTTTTTCTCTTAATATAATAAAAAAATACTACATGATTTTTTTATTTTTTTTTAACGCCATACACTCAAAGGCCCACATTAAGGTTTTCCCTTGTGTCGTGGGTCCCTCGGAACACACATAAAGACAGACACAAACACCCATGGCCCGAGAACAAACATCTGCTTTCTACACAAATATTTGCCCCGACTGGGATTCGAACCCAGGACCCGTCGATCGAGAGGCAGGGCCACTACCACTCGACCAAACCGGCCGTTGTGTACTGAACTATGCTGTTTCATTTAAGATTTCAAGAAGTATGTAATTGGTAGATCGCACAGGGTTTCGTTAGTAAACAGGAGATCTTGGGTATAATCAAGTTGGCCACCCCTGCTTTATAGTCTTATCTTACTAATATTATAAAGAGGAAAGATTTGATCGTTTGCATTGAATAGGCTCCGAAACTACTGGACCTATTTGAAAAATTCTTTCACCATTAGAAAGGTACATTATCTCCGATGAACATAGGCTACATAATTTTCCCGAATTCCCACGGGAACGAAGTCCCGGGCGGAATGCTAGTTATAAATAAATTTGTTATTTGTGTATTAGTGGTGAGAGAGCGGTACCTTGTTGTGCCCAATCGAGATGGGCACAGTCTTCTTCTGCATGGCGATGAGTGGGGCGGAGGCCGGGCCCCGGGCGGCGGCCGGGCCCCCCGCGGCGGCCGGCACCAGCTTGGTGACCGCGCCGCTGCCCGAGCCTGCGCACAGCAAGGTAAAATGTCACAATCGCAATATACAGGTGGGACAGCTAAACTAACACTTATTTTTAATTTATAGACTTGGTGTCCTTAAAATGCAAGCAAGTTCATCTGCACACAGAGAAGGAAAAGTCTGCAATTATATCAAAACCCTCGCCAACCCGTCTGCCAAGCGTGGTGAGTATGGCATTTACCCCTCATGTTATTGAGGGAGGCCCATGCCCCAGCAGTGGGGACGTTATGGGCTGATGATGTGTCCTTAAATAATATAAAGTGTTTTTTTATAAGGCCAGGACAGAATATCAGCTGCTGATGGTTCTGCCACAGCAACATGCCGAGCCCTGGACCAATTTGCTGCTTTTCTTTTTTCAAAACAAGTTTTCTAATATTTAATTAACTAAATTATGGCAAATAAATCATTTTTTATTTACTTCAAAAGTGAAGTCTACAGGCCACTTTTAGTTTTCGAGCAAAAAACTGATGAAAACGACATTTCCCTCCCTCCCCCACCGCCGGCTCGTCCCTCACCCTCGGAAACCTCAATGTAATCTCTAATGTTAATCTGGAAACCTCAAGGACCAAGTTTCGAAATTACACAAATTATTTGGTATGATTGACTATTTTTAAGCTAATTTTCTTATTATTATTATTTTTCAATTCTTTCTTATTTTAAAGAGTGTTTTTAAATTAAATGTTTAATTTTACAAAATTTAACTTTACCTTGAACTATTACTTTCGCCATCAAAGGTTTAGTTTGTGTCCCAGACAAACTTTGGCTTATCAGTTGAGTCTGCAAAAAAAAGTTTAGCTCAGGATCTGAGATGTCTATGATAACTAGTCAGCCAGCTTAATCTCTAATGCCAGATTGCAAAAACATTCATAAAACGTCATGCTGTCCTCGGATTTCATCCACAGCCCCCAGTTCATGAGCTTCTTGTCGCATGCGACGCGATTAACTGTTCTTAAATCAATAGCGCCATTCGAAACTATTATGAATCTGTCGGTTATAGTACCCGGCGTTATACAGGTTGAAAAAGAACCTCCTAGCTTTATTGAAAATCCTGAACCAGTATCACTTACAGAACACTTTTTTTAGTTTTTTTTTAACGGTGGGATTTTTTTTTTCCTAAACGTAGACACTACTCGGGTGCACCCCCCGAGCGCTTCCCGTACCCCTCGCGTGCCTGGTGTAGGAGTAATGTCTACGTTTAGGCAAAAAATGAACTATTCCCATTGAAAAAATATTTTTTTTTTTTCATAAATGTGTTCTTTGAGTGATACCGGTTCAGGATTTTGTATCTAGCTAGGAGGTTTTTTTCACCCAGTATATTGTACATCGACCTAAGGAAAGAGACATTCGAATTTTGGCTTCGCGGAGCGTTATCTCTGTCGCACTTGTACAACGACTCACTAACGTCACAGTGTGTGACAGAGATAACACTTATTGTCTCTTTTCAAAGGTCGATGTGCTATTTTTATCGCCGTGACAATCATTAGGACAATCGGGACGTGTCAGCCGTGGAAGCCATGAGACGGGTACATACTTACGCTCACGCCTGTATCCCATACGGGGTCGGCAGAGCATCAGTGGTTCAGAACACCTTGATGCCACGTTTGACATGGGTAGAAAGTGATAATAGGCTGGTCAAGACAGCTTCAATGGTATCTGTCTTCACTTCAGCATTAACATTACCTGATCAGCATCGGCAGTGCCCAGCAGTCGCACTGAGGGCACCCCCGTCCCGGCAGTCACTAATTTAATTTTCTGACTGCCACTTGCTGGCACCATCACCAGTTGTTTTCCAATTTGAGCTGGAAATGTTAAGTTATGTAGTACAATACCATCCATATGGGATTTTTGCATAACACAGTCATTCTCAGTGTGCTCCATGGAGCCCCAGGGCTGTGCAAATTATTGACTACAGCTACGACTCTAAATGATTGAAATGCATAATGCAAGTAATGAATAAAGATATAATTCATCTAATAATATGACAGCGCGAGCGCCCGGAATTTCTGTCAGAAGCTTAGATAAAAATTCAATTTAACAAATTTTTGTATAACTTAGCGGCTCCGCCAAACATTCCCAAAAGGTTCCACTGGTATAATTACGCAGCCTATTTCATGTTTTATTACAGCTTAACACCAACAACTGTTTACAGCGGACTCCTCTTTGTATTAGAAGTAAAATATCTCACCCAAAACAGATCCTTTCGAAATTTCTGGCATCTTTTTAACCAGAACAGATTTGTTTGCCACGAGAGCGACAGGTTTGGGTGCTATAGCTAGCTGCTTGCCAACACTTAAGCTCACTGGCTTTAGCTTCTGTATGTTGGCCGGCGGTTTTGGTGCTATTGCAATCTGCCGTGGTAAGGGTGCTTTCGTTAGCACTAAAGTTTCCTTTTTAGGAGCAATCGCTCGAAGTGGTGGTGCTGCAGGCTAAAAGACAAAACATTGAAATTGTTAAATGACAGAAAGAACTGTATTGGAGACACATTGACATGCAGTTAAAAATTAATATTAGCGACATATGGGTTTCTTTTGCAAGATATGGAACCACTATTAATGCAAGTGTAAAAGGATGTCACTTGAAATTGGAGGGGGGGTTTGGATCTGCAAATGATGGGAGACTGACGTCATATTGGAAGGTACGAAAAGTACTGATTAATACATTAATAAATAAAGTATATAAAGATAACAACAATATAAAATTTTAAGGTGGTCATTTTATTTCTTAATAATTTTACAACAACGAAAGCAATAAAGTGAAAACATAATATATGGATGCCCCAAAGTTATAATTGGAACTATAAATATATATTTAAATAAATATGTAATTTGTCATAAAATAAATATATAAAAATAGAGTTCTCTTTTTCAAGCACCTCTATCATCTGAAGCATGCTTAAAAGTGCAAGAAAAATTGCTCATTTCTGAGCAATACTGGTCAATTGTGCTGTGTAAGCGCCACAAATACTATGCTGTATCTTAATACTATTCTACAAAGCTCTACAACTATATACTACCTTAATAACAGATACAAATTCAGTTGTTGTAATCGTAGGTGCTTGTGAGGCCTCAGATGCCGTCACAGTAATTGTCTGTGGCTCAAACTGCATGTCTACCAGACCCTCGGCTTGAGTAGTCCCTATCATTTGCTAAAAAGAATTGATATAAAAACTTAAAAACAAAACATAGTTTTTCTTTAAATTTTGATGTTATTGCTGAATTTTGTTACTCAGAAAAAACTTTGTATACAACATGTCCCAAAATTCAATGGTAAGCGGGCACCAGAAGGTGGGCCGGGCCTGTTCATGACTACTCTAGAAAAAAAAGAAAAAGATATACAGGGCTTTAGGTAAATCTCTTTCAACCTCTCGGGTGGTTAATCAGTCCATGAAACTGAACAACTTCTCCAAGGAACAAAGGACAAAATACGAAAAAAAATTTTGATCTCCCATACAAAATGCACTATAATAATAAAAATAATATATTTATTTATTGAGACAACAAAGATCCATCAAGTGTTTACAACTATGTTAGTACTATATGCTGATGAAGTTTGTAAGGGAACTTAATTTTTTTTTCGTATTTTGACCTATGTTCCTTGGGGAAGTTGTTCAGTTTCATGGACTGATTAACCACCCGAGAGGTTGAAAGAGAGATACCTAAAGCTCTGTATATTTGTTCCTTTTTTTAAATTAAAAAAAGAAAATCCTTTGAAAATTAACACCCCTTAAGACTTTTTCCACTACCACGGTACTTCTAATATTTCTGGTTTGTTTTGGCAACCTAAGTAGCACTGCTATTCACCACAAACCTTAAAAAACCCAGCATGTTCTACACAAAAATCCATCAAAGTTTGATTTTTTCTCGGAAAATTTAGTTTTTTATGACTTTCACCCATCATGGTGTAAAAAAAATGTATGGACACTACTATGGCAAGTTTTTTTAGAAATTGCCGCAACTAACCAAGATTCTAAAATGTTATAATACCTTAGGAAAACTATGCATATAAAAAAAATGCGTAATAATTCTAAATAAGGTCCAAATATCATACATTTTTGAAGTTGACAGTAATCACTATTACTGTGCCCAAAACAGGTTTTTGTTGCGAATTTTTGGAATTTGAACTAAACAATACAATTTAGAAGTTAGAGAGAGATGAACAGACAGGAAATTCTTACTGATATTATAAACTTGAAAGTTTGTATGGATGTTTGTTATTCTTAAAAGGCTCAAACGGCTTAACCAATTTCGATAAAATTTGGTATGGAAGTAGCTGACACCCTGGATTAACGCATAGGTCACATAATTTTCCCAAATTCCCACGGGAACGAAGTCCCGGGCGGAAAGCTAGTGTTAAATCAAAACATAGTTTTTTTTTCTCGAGTAGTCATGAGCAGGCCCATCTTCTGGTGCCCGCTTAACGTTGAATTTTGGGACACGTTGTATATTGTGTATGTGTGTGCATAATTTTAGTATTCAGAAAACTTATTTCAATTCATACATATTTTCTAAGAGCAATAAAATGGTGCTTAATTTAAATATATTTGTTTCGTAACTATAAAACCTTACACTTTTACTAAGACTAAATTACTCATTATTATGTTGTAACTAGTTACATGACGATGTCAAAAGGTGTTATATACTACTTAACAGAAATAAATGTTCTCACATACATTGTTAGCCTCCACTGTAGTAGTCAGGTTTGATACCTGACCATCCGGCACCTCATATTCTTGAAGTGTAAACTGATCTCCCATGAAATCTAAAAATGGTAATTTTATCATAAAATTAAATTTTCTTGTTATTTTGCTCAGCAATAAGATATGGAAACAAGTATTATTTAGGATCAACATGTCCCTTTCTTAAAATTTCCCTTGCTACAGTTTCCCTAGTTTTATCCTAAAATCAGAAACTAATCATGAAAAATAGACACATGTTGACATCGAGTTGTGGAAACCAGCCCATCTTACAATTACAAATCCTGTAAATCAGTATAATTAAAAGTAAGGGTGATCAAGTGTCACTCAGGAGGTCGCAGTCACAAGATTTACAATGGTTAAAATTTCATAATAATCTCCTAATTAGTACAATTTTAAGTACACTATTGCACAAGATTAATGTCAGTTTAACAATTACCAATCATCTCTTCACTGCCAGTGTCCATAAGCATGGGTTGCTCCTCAATGTGCTCAAACTCCATTGGAATATTCTGCTCATGCCCCGACGTGTCCAGGGAGATATCTCCCTCGTGGACTACTGTGCTTCTGTCTTCAGACTGCTCAAAGTCTACCTATGAGTAAATTAAAAACTATTTAACAGACATACATAGATAGAAGGTGAAGTGTGGTAAATATTACGTTTTGGTACAAAACTTAGTTTTATCAGGCCTGTAACTTTGTATGTATGACTTTATGGTGTGGTTTTATGTTGTAAAGTTATAGGATTTATCCATGACTACCGATTCCCATACTCAATTTAATTTTCACCTGAAGTGGAAATGTGACTTTTTGGTGTGAATCTCCACAGTCATGCCTAGCATAAAACACAGGAAAACCAATATAAAATAATGTCTATAACCTGAGTAATACACATGGAAGTTATATGATCAGTGATAACCTCAACCACTACAAGAAAATCAGGATAGTATCAAAGAGAGGGAAAATGAGATTCAAATAAACAAAATAACTCCTCAGTACAACAAATTAATTCAAGACTTCTTACTCCTATAGCACTCTCCAGATTCAAGGAATCATCCAAATTGTGATCCATTCTGCAGTCCTCAAATTGAATACGGTAATTTCAACATTAATCACAATTCTACTGTCGTTAGAACACTAAAATAAACACATAAATCTAAATAAATTCGAGTTCAAAAGACGCCGCCATTATAGCTTGTCAAATCTCTTCAAAGCCTCTTGCGAAGTCGCCACGGTTGAAAACAAATTGTCATAATAAAGAAACGCGATTTTCACAAGATATTACAAATCAAATGTAGTGTAATTGACTTTGTAATGCGAGGAATCGATTAAACTTAATTCTTAGCATGTTTTCAAGTGATTTTTAGGGTGCATTACGCTAAAAATACTAATAAAAAGGGACAAAACCCCGATGGCGCTTGATTCAATTTCTGTATGTCAAACAAATACATTTTGCCAACATAACCAACATTAAAGCAATAAATATTTAACACTGCGTTCATTTATAATTGTTTGTAATGGTTCCTAGCTTTGGATCTTTGTAATGTATTCGCTCATTAGGAGTTGCTTATTTTAAACTGTTATGTAGTCAATTTGAATTTAGTCAAATAATTATAATAATAAGTTGTTTACAAACCACTATATTTAAAGACGTATTTTTTTTTAAATGTGAACGTATCTTTGTTAAAAGTCGTACCAGTTATGCCAACTTAACAATGTTATAAAATTGCGTTCAAGACAAAATGTATATGTTCCCTTGAAGAGTGGTGGTGTAAGCTTGAAAAATTATAAAACCGGTATTTTATAAAAAAAATAGTTTTGACATTTCAGCTGTTCTTGTCTATGGTCCTTCCTTGTCATAACATGGATGTTGGTCTCGGTTCGGTCGGCAAAATCACGCAGATTGCCATAATATAAGATTCTATTCTGTTTTTTATTGTAAAAACTAGTCGTTTTAAATAATATATAACCATTATATAAAACGACGTTGTGTGATAATTAGTTGTGTTACGTAAAAAATCTACAATGACTCTGAATTTGCAGGGAGTAAGGCAATATTTAAGTGAACTCAGAAACTCGGGGGGCCTTCACAAAGATCAAGCTGAAAAGTAAGAATATTTGATTTTGTACTGAAACTTTAATTTGTCGAATATTATAGTGCACCTAGTTATTTCTACTCATTTGCAGGTATCGCAATGTTCTTATGGAAATCCTTAAGAACCCAGAAGGGGAGCTAGCTGAATGTTTAAAGGCATTTGTAGAAGCAAGTAAGTCACAGTGCAAAAACTTTACTGTTTTACAAACTATCGGGCTAAATAGTTTTAAGAGTCCATGAAAGAAATGCTCCATCGCATTCACTCCAACCTGCATTTATTTAAATTTTTGGTCAGAGGGTCACGTTTTTCAGTAATAATATAACCTACCTTTCAATTTACAGTTGTGAATGAAAATGTCAGCCTTGTGATCTCTCGGCAATTGCTCACCGATGTCAGTACACACCTGGCTCTGCTACCTGATAATGTGTCGCAGGAAGTCTCACATTTTGCTCTTGACGTCATCCAACCTAGAGTCATTTCTTTTGAAGAACAGGTAGGTAGTGAATTTATCACAAAAACTTTATACACTACTTAGGAATTTTGTATACAGGTTTTTATTTTTGGCAAGGAAAATGTAGTAAAATACAGGTTTTTTCTTGTTAACACCGTACTTTTTTTATTGGAAGGTAAAATAAGTTTTGGTTCAAAATTATGTTTGAAATGAAATGAAATATTTATTTGCATTGAACAGGTACAATGAGGTCTTATTCTTACATTATGTTTCTGCCATTCAGCCAATAAAATTAGCATGCAAATATATTAATATTACAATTTGAATTACTTATTTATCTACGGAGGTGGTCATTATAAGTGAAAAAATCATTAATACTGTAGAAATTATTGCCCATTAACCATCTGTATAATTTATTTTTAAATTGTTTAAATGTCAACTTTTTCAATTCGTCAGGTAACCTATTGTAAATTCTTATGCACATATTATAACTATTTTTTAAATATAAAGCAGTCTTTGGGCAACGATCCAACACCAGCCTATCAGCATGGCGAGTCGTCCGTGGGTATACCTCCTTAGCTGTTTTAAATAAATAACCATGCTGTCTCACAAATTTGCAGGCTTCGAAGATATACATATTCGGCAATGTTAGTAAGTCCAGCTTCTTAAACCATGGCTCACAGCTTTAATTGAGTTTAATGCCACATATGGCTCGTATACATTTTTTTTTAGTTATAAAAGCTCTTTTTACATTAGTTCCGTTACCCCAAATCAAAAGACCATATCTTAGTGCCGATGCCACATAACCATGGTACGCCAACAGTGAAAGTTTTTTAGATGCAGTTTGTCTGAGTCGACGAAGTACATACACAAATCGATTAATTTTACTACAAACTTTACTAATATGAGCAGAATGGTTAAGGTCCTTGTCCAATAATATACCCAAAAATGGGGCACTATTAATTTCATTTATATTTATACCATTATAATTAACATTTAAATGTATTGATTTACGACCTTTTACATTAAATTGAATATAATTTGATTTTGATAAATTTATCTGTAGATTGTTAATGTCAAGCCAATTAATAATAGTCTCAAGAGTATCATTAATGTCAAGTTCTAAACTATTTAAATCGCCAGCAGCACCCGGTATCACAATAGACAAATCATCGGCAAACATAATACAACGGTGATTAGTTACATTAGGTAAGTCGTTAACGTAAAGAAGAAACAACAATGGTCCTAAAATGCTACCTTGGGGGACGCCGTTATTGCTGAACACATATTTAGAATGATGGGTTATCACATTATTCCTATTATCTAAATAATTTAACACAGTACATTGTTTTCTATCTCTAAGATACGAGTCGAACCAAGATAAAGCAGGTCCTCTAACGTCATACCTCTCAAGTTTCAGCAGTAGCGTGTTATGTGCAACATAGTCGAAAGCCTTGGACAAATCCAACAAAAGAACAGTCGCACTCATTTTACAGTCAAGGCGTTCCACGACAGACTTAACTAGATTGAAAATAGCTAAGGTAGTAGATTTGCCTTTTTGAAAACCATATTGATCCGAGTCTATGATATTGAATTTCGTGCAGTAGTTAATAAGCCTATTAAACATTGCCTTCTCGAATATCTTGCCAAATACAGATATTAATGTGATTGGTCTATAATTACTGATTACGGACGAATCACCCTTTTTCAATAGCGGTTTAATAATGGAAATCTTCAAAGCTTCTGGAAAAATACCGGTAACAATATAAACATTTATAAGGTGTGTTAAAACAGGTGCTACTTCGTGTTTGCATTTTTTGATTACTTTGGTTGATATCTCATCATACCCACATGAATTTGAATTTTTAAGAGATTCAATTATTTTCACAACATCTTCAACTTCAAAAGGCAATACAAAGAAAGAATTCGGTACCGCTAGCACTGTTCGTAATGCTTTAGAACAGGGGTTCCCAACCTTTTTTTGTCTACTGCCCACTTTAAGAATAAATTATTTTTTAACGCCCCCCTTTTTAAACATACTTAAAAACCGCTAAGTACTTATAACTGATTATTGAAACGCAACTTTATAGTATTCGGACAGAGTATCTTTTATTGAAAATAAAACAAATATAATCAATTCTTATATAAAAACTAATGTGAAGGTTGAATCTGATGCTGTTCAATAAGTTTGTTGATATCAGGTTCCAATTTACTCAAAAACAGCCGCAAGTCGCCACGTTCGGTAACACGCAAACGATTTCTCTTTTTAGTAAGCAGCGTTGCCACAGCACTAAATCCACGTTCACACAAATATGACGATGGGAATGCTATCAAGAATCGTTGAACAATTGACCACAATCCAGGGTACAATTGCAGGATCGGTTTTTGTAGCCAAAATTCTTGATATCCATTTTTGAACTTGATTTTTATTTCTTCGTTTGTTGTCAATTCTATAAGTTCTTCTTCCAGCTGAGGTGACATTGCTATGTTGACATTTGAAAATGGATCCAACACCCAGTCTGGTATTTCCAAGTTTAAAATGTCCTGGTATCGTTCGGTGAAGTCAATATGGAGGTTTTCCAAATGTTGGCAGTAGGCAAACAAGTCGTCGTTACTGCAGGATACTGATAAATTCGGAAAATTGTGAAACTCACGTCTGCCCATATTTTTTTTGTGCAGAAGCAGTTTGGCTGCGAAAGCAGCAACGACATTTTTTGTTTTAATTAAATTTAGTTCATCGCCTTGCAGTTGGAGGTTCACGTCGTTGAACAATTTATACAGGTCTGTCATGTAAGCTATATCATTCTTTGATGTTATGAGCTTGTTGCGCAGTTCTGTATCTTAAGTTTCCAAGAACTCTATCACAGAGTCAAACAGGTTATAAAATCGAATCAGACAATTGCCTCTTGACAGCCAACGAACTTCAGTATGAAGCAACAAACGGTTGAAATCTTCGTCATTAGTAACACAAAGCTGATGAAATAATTCATCATTCAAAGAGCTGCTACGGATTTTATTGAATGCTTTGATGACATATTGCAGTGATTGAAATAGTCGTTCACTTAAGTTTCTAGCAACCAAATGTTGTCTATGAATAACGCAATGTATAGCAAGGACATCTGGAATTTTATTTTTTAGGTACGCTATGAAGCCTTTATGGCGCCCTGTCATAGCCGGAGCGCCATCCGTAGCAACTTGTATAATATTTTTCAAAGGAATCTCTTTCTCTTCACAAAACTTTTCCAATGTATTGAATATGGTTTCGCCTTTTGTATCTGTCTCCAAATTTCTGGCAAACAATAGTTCTTCACGTATTTTCTCATCTTTAATAAACCTCACGTAAGATAGCAACAACGCTTCATTAGTTGGTAAAGTGGACTCATCGAGCTGAATTGAGAATTGACTAGTCCTCAGATGATTGCATAATGATTCTTCAATGTTTTCAGCCATTTCATCAATTCGTCTTTGCACAGAATTATTACTCAAAGGAATTTTTTGGATAATATCTGCGGCCGGTTTATGAAGCACAGTAGTTATTACTTCCTTTATTGCTGGCAAAATTAACTCTTCTCCGATGTAGTGTGGTTTGCCTTTTTGAGCAATTAACAAAGGGATATTGTACGAAGCTCGAAGTCCGTCGTCATCTTGCTTAGCAGCCGCCGAAAATAGTTTTGATACACTTGGCTGAGTATTATGCTTCTTCTCTAGGTCTTGAAAATATGCTACATTCTTGTCTTTCTTATCTGGATGCATTTTATTCAAATGACCTTGCAGTCTTGAAGGCTTCATTGCTTCGTTCGAAAATGTTTTTAGACATAGAAGACACAAAGGCGACGACGGGTTTGTGGGATTTTCAATAAATCCGAATTTAATATATTCCGCAGAATATTGCCGTCTCTTCTTTTTTACTTCCGACATTGTTTTGTTTTGAGAAATACGTAAGTGGTATAATGAAGTACTGCTTATCTATTATGCGCGAAACCGCAAATGAAAATAAAATAAATTTACGTCGTTTATATAGGATTGCATAAGCAGCACGCACCAACAGGAATAAGACAAACGTGCATAAACTCGTTTATCTCATTCGACGCCCAATCGTACTCGACAAGCAAGAACAAGTATTATAGAACCAGCCGATTGATACAGGAATGTACAAATCGGATTATTTAACAAAAACTTATTAAAACATGATTGCCCACGGTCTATTATATCGAACCGAGTTTGAGCTATATCTTAATTAATATTAGTTGATGTTCACAAGATGTAGTCGAGAGCTCAGTCGGTATCTAAGAGTCTTCCTAGCTAGGTAGATGAAATTATAAATCGACCCCAAAGCCCTACACAACGCCCCCTTTTTTTTTCTGGGTCTCTTACCGCCCCCCTTTAGGCCTGCAGCGCCCACAAGGGGGCGTTATCGCCCACGTTGGGAAAGACTGCTTTAGAAGTTCCGTCATTAGGTTTAGTATTTGTCAGATTAAGGAAATAATTATTAAATTCGTTGGTCATATCTACTGGGTTAGTGATTATAGTATTATCAGTAAGCTCAAGTTTTTCAATGTCAATAGTTGGTGGTGAATTGAAACCTTCATCTTTTATTAATGACCAGGATGCTCTTGCAACATTTTTGCTCCTCATTAAAAATTTAGAAGCTGTATTTTTTTGGGCACAACAAATACATTTTTTAGTATTTTTTTATACTCTAAATATTTCTTTTTGTTTGCAGTAGTATTGTGTTTATAATACTGATAGTGCAATTGCCTCTTTACTTTACAGCTCTGTCTCAATCCCTTAGTTATCCATTTTGGCTGTGATAGACGATTGGTAAACTTTATGCGAATTATATCCAGAAAAGATATATTTTTTAAATGTGATTGGAATTAAATTAAGTTTAAAAGATAAGGCAATGAAGATATTTCCTCAATAAAGTGTTCATATTCAGTTAGGGAGTCTGAATATGAATACTCGCTCAAACAGACTGAATGTAGATAATTATGAAATAAAAAATACAGAAATTTATAAATGGTGTTACTCACCAGACTTTGTTTTATAGATACAAATTAGATATTTACATTACATAAGTTTTATAAAACATCTTATTGATCCCATATTGTACTGTTATTTACATTTCTTGACTTTAAAAAAACCAAAACTTAACATTCTTTACTAACTAGGCAATCATTATTGAAGTTTTAAAACTTTTTTAAAAATTCCGGAAAGAGTTGTTCAAAGATGTAAATATTTTATCTGTATATTTTCTAGGTTTCCAGCATCAGACAGCATCTCGCAGATATCTATGAACGCAACCAGAATTGGAAGGAAGCTGCCAATGTACTGGTGGGCATTCCATTGGAGACTGGACAGAAGTAAGCTTTTGATTTCTTGTCAAATTTTTATACAAAATTCAAATTTTATTTTTTTTATTCTTTCTACTTGCGATCTGTCTTTACACCATAAGTAGGTTTTATCAGGGAGTTTACATAAATTCAAAAATACATTAAATATTACGGTGACAGTAATTTATTTAATGATACTGGAGTGTAATTTATCATCATAAAGAAACAAAACAAGATTTGTTTAAGTGTCTAGTAGTTATGTCTGATTACTATGTGAATTCAATTTCTTGAAATGTATAAAAAACTTTTTATGTAACTCTTGTAATATTTTGATTTTTCAGACAATACTCAGTAGACTATAAATTAGAGACGTATCTAAAGATAGCCCGTCTGTACCTGGAGGTCGATGACCCTGTGCAAGCAGAGGCATTCGTCAACAGAGCCTCGTTACTGCAAGCGGAGACCACCAATGAACAGCTGCAGATCTATTACAAAGTGTGCTATGCCAGAGTATTAGATTATAGAAGGTATGTGTTCGAGTCTTAATTTATAACACAGAATACTGTTTTGAGGGTTTGGTTCCCAGCTTTTTAAACTCAGTTTTTATAGGACCTGAAAGCAATTTTTTTTTTAATCTTAAAATTTTAACGAGGATTCAGCCACTCTAGGTGGTTAAAAAAATCAATTACAATTTATGTTATTTTTAATATCAAAACATTTTATTCATAATAGATATCACACATTGTCGAGTATGAAACTTTCCGTCTTCAAGTTGGCTTCACAAAAGATTATCTCTTGTCCTTGTCTATACAAACAAAAGAGAGTGCACTAAATGTAGCACACTTTTTATGCAGCAGATTTGGCATTGACATCGTTGGCTTGCTTGTTTCAGGAAATTTATTGAAGCTGCCCAAAGATACAATGAGTTATCATATCGCAATATAATTCATGAAGACGAGCGGATGACTTGTCTTAGGAATGCACTCATCTGTACAGTTCTTGCATCTGCAGGTAATATATAATTATTATTTTTTATCAGCTGATGATATACGTCCCCATCGAGAGGTAATCTTAATCATTTAAAATAAACTTGTATGATTGATTGATTTGTCAATTTCATATGTGGTCTGTGTCCACCTTGTAAAGTTTCGCTATTTTAAGTCACGCCATGTGAATTTTCTACAGGTTCTTCTTAATATTTAATGTAAAATCAATCATCTAATAAAAATATAGATCTGGACTGTCAGCATCAAAACAACCAAATTCTAGTATTTTTAATAGTCCTTGCAGCTGCAATTTAATGCAACTGCGACAAACTCACAGCAGCTTTGCTAACTAGACTAACAAGATGTCTAAGTTTGCTTATTTTGACAACTGTGCAGGTTTTTAGTAAAATTGCCCTGGGCTTGATGTCAATTTCCATTTAGCGAAGTCGATTAGTCATACATTACTGCGTTTACTCTTTCTGCAAAAGTCACTTTTTGCAGAAGCAATGAGTGACCAATGAAGTGTTGTGTCCAGGTCAGCAGCGGTCTCGAATGCTGGCCACTCTGTTCAAAGACGAGCGCTGCCAACAGCTGCCCGCGTACTCCATCCTCGAGAAGATGTACCTGGACCGCATCATCCGGCGCTCAGAGCTACACGAGTTTGAAGCACTCATGCAGACACATCAGAAGGTATGGATTGCAAAGCTGTTTTACGTATAACATCGAATTTTGTTATGCTAAGAAAAAACAACATTCTCTACAAAGTTGTCAGTCGAATCATTCTTTTATGGATTTCGAAAATTCTAAACGAGTCGTGCTGTAAAAGTCGTTTCGGAAACTATTTTGCTGGCGGCGGCAGATTATACTATTAGTGTCAACTAGTGTAGTCACTATGCGAAGATTTGTAATTAGGTAAACATATAACAGGTTCTTACCACAGTGAAAAAATGAGAATTTATCCTAAAAAAAACCCACAGAAGTCATTCAGAACGATGATGGTCTAAATTCAGTCAGTTTTCGCTAAGCTGTCCTCACACCCTGTATACGCGTGGTTCCAGGCGACGATGCCGGACGGGGCGACGATCCTGGACCGCGCGGTGTTCGAGCACAACCTGCTGTCGGCCAGCAAGCTGTACAACAACATCACGTTCGAGGAGCTGGGCGCGCTGCTGGAGACGGGCGGCGCGCGCGCCGAGCGCATCGCCTCGCGCATGATCAGCGAGGGCCGCATGAACGGGTACATCGACCAGATCAGCTCCGTCGTGCACTTCGAGAGTAAGTTTTTTTTATTTTTGTATTATTTGTAATGACCTTAAATTACGCGGGTCTTTTGAGAATCGAACATTTTGTTTGAAAAATTATTAGGCGCAACGTTTTATTTTTAACCCCCGACAGAGAAAGACGGGTGTTGTACGTTTGTAAAGCCGACGTAATCGAGATGTTTCTTAGCTATACAGGTTGAAAAGAACCTTCTAGCTTTATTGAAAATCCTGGATCAGTATCACTTACTGAACACTTTTTTTTTGGAGGGGGGGGGGGGGGTGGATTTTTTTTTTCCTAAACGTAGACACCACTCGGGCGCACCCCCCTCGCGCTACCCGCACCCCTCGCGTGCCTGGTGTAGGAGTAATGTCTACGTTTAGGCAAAAAATGAACTATTCCCATTGAAAAAATATAAAAAAAATTTTTTTCATAAATGTGTTCTTTGAGGTTCATTTTCACCCAGTATTTGATCAAAATTGGTTTTAAATATTCTTGTACTGAACCACGACATCCTCTTCGACCTAAGCGACAGTTGTAACAGTTTCCTTTGGACAGCTAAAATATTGGATCTTTCAGCAGGCCTTATTAAATCCTTACCCCTTAACCTTCAAGTCTGTTGAAACATAACTTATAAGTGGCTCTGGATGTACCCATTTTATGTTTCTTATTTTTAGTTAAATTAAATTAGCTGTAATTTTTCCAAAAATAAATAAATGAAATACTAACATGTTCGACATAATTCCAGCGCGCGAGATCCTGCCGCAATGGGACCGGCAGATCCAGTCACTGTGCTACCAGGTCAACAGCATCATCGAGCAGATCGCCGCCGCCGAGCCCGACTGGATGGCCAAACTCATGGAGGAAGAGATGATACAGTGATAGCGTCCTCTTAGGTTGAGGGCCTCTTGAAGAGTAAGGACTCTTGGGCCCGTATTACAGACGGAGACTCAAGTCGTGATCGTATTGACTGTCTCTTTCGCTCACTATCAAAATGGCAATGACGATTGCTATGTAAATATAGATCAGTCTGTATTACGGAACGCCACTCTGATCTATACTTAAGGTGGCACTTCACTTGGCGTTGCGTATTTGCCGTATTTGGCCAAATACTACCATGTGTGGAGGATTTATTTGTCTATATTTGCCATATTTGCACAAATAGGCAAATTTAGACCTTATTTGCTGTTGGCATCCCAAGTGAGGACATTGTGTTTGTGCTGTTTGGACTACGTACAAATATTTGGACAAATACGGCGAATACGCTACACGAACACGCAACGTCAAGTGAAGTACCACTTTTACGTAGCAATCGTCTGTGTCATTTTGATAGTGAGAGAAAGAGACAATCAAGTCTTGAGTCTCCTTCTGTTAAACGGGTCTTAGGCCCTTCTTACGATACGCACAGACGACGCGAGTCCCGAAGACTATACTCCGCGTCAGATAGGAAGGCGTAATCTCACATACTCGCATCGTCTGCTATCGTAGTAAGAGAACTGCCTTGGGCCAACTCAAGTGATGAAACTGCAACTCGAGTTACTTTTGAATTTCATGCCCTTATTATACCATATATGAGACTTGGTTTGAACTTTGGTGTTTTACAATATTTTACATAAGGTCTTAAAATTAAAAAATAATGCGAGTTGCAGTTTCCTCTTTTATAAGTTGCTTTGTGTTCTTGGCCTTGATGTTAGGCTTGGCAAAAAAGTTTATTATAATGGTCACTATTAAATAGGATTGCGCTTAATTTGATTTAGTGTGCAAGAATCGTGTCTGTCTGTGTACATTCGTGGAAAATTAGAGAATCCAAGAAACATCTTATAGTTAAAACCGTAAGGTTTAAATTAGCCTGAGTCTGCCGCCTGAAAATTCTTACAGCAATAAACGAACTAATGTTTAAAACTTTGAACCTTATGCGCCCTAATTTAAGATCGTGTTCTAAATGTTTCAACTAAGATTTTCCGTATCTGTTTTATCTGTAAACTTTCTTGTCGAGCTGTGTAATAAGTATAAGATTTTTTTAATAATATAGATGATATAATTTTCCCCAAGGGACTCAACTTTCTTTTCTTTTTCACACACTCACGCCTTTAATCCCTAAATTAATCGCCTTTAATCCCTAGTATTTAGTTGACATGGTAACATCAAGCTGTTGGTTAATAGACACCAAGAATTACCCGCTTAGAGGTTCCTCGGTAATAGCAAATATTGTGCAACTTTAGTTAGAAACAACTATGTAAACCAGCTCACTGAACACAGCGGCGGATTAAGAGCTTCGGAGTTATCTGAATCTGTACACAGAGGACATTAGGGCAACTTGCCTAACTAAATACTTTTTTGAGAATTACATATGCCTTTCTTGGAGTAGTTCGGTCCAATGACGTGAAGACAATTGCCCGGTATCGCCGCCAGCTAATTTAGTTGCCATGTGTATAATGGTTATATACAGGGCTTTAGGTAAATGTCTTTCAACCTCTCTGGTGCTAAATCAGTCCATGAAACTGAACAACTTTCTCCAAGGAACATAGGTCAAAATACGAAAAAAAAATTTTGGTCTCCCATATAAAATGGGCTAGCTATATGCTGATGAAGTTTGTATGGGAACTAAAATTTTTTTTTTCGTATTTTGACCTATTATTGGGGGAAAGTTGTTCAGTTTCATGGACTGATTAACCACCCGAGAGGTTGAAAGAGATTTACCTAAAGCCCTGTATATCTGCACCTGACTTTGTCGTACGTCTTTCACTTGTATTTGGTATCATAGAGACAACGTACAATCCCAACAAACAAATTAAATTGGTCAAGATTTAAACCACGAATAAAAAGTGCAATGTTTCTGACTTTTAGGTAATTAATATGCCGAGAATTGTACGTTTGGATAGCTTCAATAAATATTGCCAAAAAAAGTAATAAGTAGTAACAAAAAAATACTTTATTAAATATCTTATTGAAATCAAATAAAAGCATGATCATCAAGATCGTGCGACCAAAACCAAGGAAAGAGTCTTCGAGAAATATTGTTAACATAATTATTTTCTACTGTGAAACAATCAGTTTTTGAATCAAGAAACTAGAAATCTCAAACACCAAGCATGGTCCAACGATCCTAATGACCACAATCAAAAGGACAATGAACAAATTCAAAATATTCATTCCTATCCCTGCTGTTCACTTACTGGACATAATAATAAGCGGGAAACGCAGTACATGAATTGGGAAAAAGGACAAGATGCACAGGATTGGGCAATACTGACAGTAAAACAACTGAAAATTACTGATTCCAACAGACTATTCATTTTTATTTTTAAATCAATCAATAGGGCGACACACCATGGGTGTTTATTTACAAGACAATATTGACTGACGAACTGTTAATTGAATAAAATTAGCAAGAAAGGGGAGTGATGTCGCGAGCCGATAACACAATACACGAGGGAACGCTAACAGGAAGCTGTGGCGCTGCACTGCAACGTGACGACAGAACGCGTTTGACGCTTTACACTAGAGAACACTGAGATACTGTTTACTCGATTACGCTCCCGTACAACGGTTGATGCGGTATATCTACAAGTGCGTGCGGGCAGCGGAGGCCTAGGGCTCCAGCTCGAGGGCGACGCCCACCTTGTGGCCGCCGGCGTTGAAGTTCTGCCCGTCGATGCAGGCCGACAGCGTCAGGATTACGCCTGAAAAAAAGTTTTCGTTGAAGTTACCCAGAATCCAAAAAAAAGGTCGGTTTCTTCGAGGCTGCTATGGTGCCACCAGCTTGTTTATATCCGTCACGCGTTGTTCTATTTGTGACGTAAGCTGTTGCTATGTAATAGACTCCTTTAGATTGCCTAAAGAAACTATTAGTTTTTTCTAAAATAAGCTGTAAGCTAATGTTTGTGCTGTCGAATGGTGACTTTATCCCTTTGTACGTATTTATTCTTTTACAATGATAACACAGAGGATAACAAGTTTATAGTAATAGGAAGTTTACAAAGGCGGATTACTCACAAACCCTTTGGCCCTTTGGTAATTTTCACACAACAAAATGAAAGTATTCTGCAATAAGTACCATTTTACCTGCTACGGAAAATTCATTTAATCTGACGAAAACATAACATAAAACCTTCGCGAAGGATGATTGGCTGGACTTACTACTGGTTTCAAATAAAAACATGAAACAAGTTTAGTGTATTATGTAAGATATGTACATAAAAACCTTTTCTTAAGTCATTTTACTCTCGCTGTTCAGATAAGTAGAGATAACATACGGAATCACGCATGACATACAACGGCAAAATTACCGCAGATAAGAATAGCGAATAAACCTCGCCCCATGTTTATGATACTATTGTTTTACTTGATTATGTAAGTAATGCAGGTTTAGCTCCAGAAACACTAGAAATAATCGACAGAGCGTTTTTAATTTCAACTTGGCCTGGCGCTTAAAGAATCACCAGCGGTGCGGTGGCCTCCGTGTCGGTTCCTACCTAGCTCAGTAGTTGGCCATCCAGCATGGCAATGCCGCCAGTATTCGAGACCCTAGGCCTGTCAGGAGGCATTAATAGGCTTGCAGTTTTAGTGTTAAGTGTTAGGTTTTTTAAATACTATTGTAGTAGTTAAATTATATATTTTTTACTTCGATTTCCATCAAGCTGTTTATCTTTCCTTCTTTCCAGATTCAAAGCCCCTTAAAATTGGCAATTATTCAAGTAAATCACATGACTGTTATTGGTAGAAAATAAAATAGATAATACTGCGTAATATGAGGTCTATTTCGATAATGGACGTCAATATTCTAACGCAGGTAAACAAGACGTAGAAAGTATATTAATAAATTCGACACTGTAACATGTTTTGTATGTTCTCAATAATCCCAAAACAATTTTTGGATACAATGTATCCACATAGTAGTACGTACTCCATACGTACTGCGCCCGCCATGGATTCGCGGTGCCAATCCATATAGAGATAACAGGTAATGCTTGTATGTTTAGATGAAAGCGATAGTCTTTTTCAGGATGGTCATAGTCATAGGCAGTTATCCCAAAATTCTTACGAAAATAGATATCAAGTTAAAAATGATGTGAAATAAAATAGAATAAAAGTGCATTACTCTGTAACAAGTATAAGCGCCGCAGGACATGCCGGATGCAGTGGATTTTATCATTACCACTAAAGCAAAAAATTCGCCTTTCCTTACAACTTGAGCGATCACCTGATTGTCTTTAGTATGCGAAGTCGAAATTTTTTTTTGAGATCTTCATATGGGTTCTTCAGGGAAAAGTTGTCGAGTAGCATGGGAAGATTCACTCCATAAAGTTTCACTAACTTTGTTAAAGTCACCCCACAGATAATCATAATCATGAAATTTGGTCTTGTAGGTCTAAATACAGAGCTATGGTACAATCATGGACCCAATTACCTATCCATGGTTACCTTTGCATGACAGAATACCTATCAGGACCTTTTCCTTGACCAGATAATCATTGATGTTTTACTGTATTTGTCTTTGTGTGTTGTGTAAAGTTGCTTATGACAAAATTGCTGGTCAATAAATAAACTTATTATCTATCAACCTACCTTTGCGGAGTTGCTGCGTGTACCCGAGTCCGATGAGCGACTTGTTGTTGACCTTGGCGTGCAGCGAGGCGTCGGCCCCCTCCAGCAGCAGCTTGGCCCCCACCCCGAACAGCGTGTCGGACGAGCCGGTGGTCCACTTCATGCTCACCCCGCACTCCAGCCGCTCCGACACCTTCTGGTAGATCGAGCCTCCGAAGTCTTTGCCGTTGTCACTGCAAACAATTATTTATGTTGAATAAAGAATAAACGTCACTCGCTTAATAGCCGACATTAAGGTTTGCTCTATATCCGTGGGTCTTGTGGGATACAAAAAAGACCCAAATTTTTGTGTATACATTTTAGAACCGGAAACGAAACTCGGAAACCATCGAGTTAGAGACCTTCTAACCACTGACCGGTTTGATTGTAATAATTATAATATTTATAATAAATTAAGTATGTATACAGGGCTTTAGGTATCTCTCTTTCAACCTCTCAGGTGGTTAATCAGCCCATGAAACTGAACAACTTCCCTAAGGAACATAGGTCAAAATAGGGAAAAAAAAAATTGAGTTCCCATACAAACTTCATCCGCATATAGCGCATTTTTATGTTCCTTGGGGAAGTTGTTCAGTTTCATGGACTGATTAACCAGCCGAGAGGTTGAAAGAGCCCTGTATAGTTTGTAAGTATAAGATTACAAGGCGTCATTATAAAGAGCGGCGTACGCTATTCGCGCGTGTGCACAAAGTGAGTGAAAAATGTATTTAATGTTTCATTTTATGAACAACCTGCAGCATATTTGTTTCTGTCAACATATGGGGAAGAATTAATTATGAAACAAAATGGGTTTCCAGTTGCGTAATATCGTAGATGGCAAATAGATTTTTTGTGGCGTAGAACTGCCATCTACGATAACGTAACAAATAGATTTTTCCAAATGTTCTACATTTTTCCTCTAAATAAGTGCTCAATGTGTCATAAAGCAAGTATTGTGTGGAACAAAAGCATGAGAAATGCACATTAAGGCCAATGTCGCGCGGCGTTACTGGAGCTAACTGGTTTACATTAACATTGCAGAGGTCAGGTGACATCCTCACTTCACTCTCACTAAAGCACTAATCTTATGTAACAAAAAAAAAATGATTCATTCTTGTATCCTTACTAATATTATAAATGCGAAAGTAACTCTATCTGTCCGCCTTTCACGCCTAAACTACTGAACCGATTTTGATGAAATTTGGTACAGAGATACATTAAAGCCTGGGAAAGGACACATGCTACATTTTATCCCACACTTAGGCACGATATAACCTGTAGTCCACGCGGCCGGCAAGCTAGTTTCTCATAAATCTAATCACAAAAATGGAATGATGAAATTAGGAGGAAGAATAGATTTGAGAACTTGAGAAGCTTCATTCACAGACTAACTCAACCAAAGTCTGTCAAAAAAACCCACTAAGTAAACACTTAACATTTAGAAACAAGTTTTAGAATTCTGAAGGATTATGTAAATCCCTACTATTAATATTATAGACGCGAAAAGTTTTTAGGGATGGATGGATTGACATTTGTTACTATTTCACACTAAGGCCCGTATTCGTGAAGGCGTCTCAAGTGTCAATTTGAACTTAAAAATTCAAGACTAGATTTGAGATCAAATCAAATCTTAAGCATTGATCTTATTCAAGAAAGCATTTCAAGTTGAATTATGTCAGCTGAAACTCTCTGTGATTCGGACCTCAGTCTTCTACTTCTATGTCTACAGTTACGTTTATTAAGATCAAGATGGACTGTTTATTAGAAAACTTGGAATAAGTGATTTCAAGTTTCCAAAGAAACAGTCAAGTTTTCAAATAATATAATCCGAATAATCTTTATCTTCATCTGAGAGTCTGAATCATATGTCTCCGGTCACTTTTACTGTTGATTTAAATTTAAATTAAATTAGCTTTTTATTATAACAGTTTATCCAATATATGTATAAAATTCAATAAAAAAAACTAGCATATGTTTGTCAGTTTTTAAGTAGCACTTTAGCATATTTTGTATCAGTCTAGTTGACAACACTGGACTCATGTAAACAAAGATCAGACCTGACATCTGCTGAGTGACATTATAAAATGTCACCTGAATGTCACTCAGCAGATGTCACTCAGTGCAACTGAAGCTAGATTCACGACTGAGACGACTTCATGAATACGGGCCTTAAACTGCTTTTCGAAATCGCCACGGGAAAAAAGTCGCGACCGAAAAGTTAGTACTGCAATGAAACAAGAACACAATGACATTCAAATACCAATACAACTTGTATATAAGTACTTTTCCATTACTTATCTTTACTTTAAGATTTTCTTAAGAAAGTAATATAAATAAGTCTTACACATTGGTATGCAGAGCAAAGTCCTTGTTCTGGTACCCGAGGGCGAAGTTGTTCTTGGTGAACTTATTCTTCTGTGAATCGAACTGCGCATGCGTACCAGCCAGCCAGCCCTGGTGGCCCAGCACCGCGGCCACGTCCATGATGGGGCCGGCCAGATCCAACTCCATGTTGGTGTTCAGCGCCACTCGGTCGTGGAGGTAAGAAGTCTTCAACCTACCAGACTTGCTCCTAAAAATTGACACACATTGTAAATGTACTAGTAGTGAACATTAAAGTAGATTTGTTAATATTTTATGCTGTGTTGTGATTTCTTGTTGAACTCCATCTTTTTTGGATTGTTGGGTTAAAAAGTTTTGTAAGTGTAACTCATGTTTTTGTCATTTAGCATTTCAGGTAGTTACAAACATTTTCTTAACATACTAGCTGATGTTAAATTTGAAGTGAAGAAAACAATAATGTGAAGAATCGGTCTTTCACAACCTTTTATTCAGTTGGCTAAGTGTAAAGAGATCAAAAACAGTACATAGATTTGTACTGTTTTTACAAATCCTAATCATAGGTATAACTATATGCATTGTTTTAGCACAATACACATTCATAAATGTAAAAAAATGAAAGTTACATAATACATACAAATCTAATATAGTTCTCACCTTAAGAAAAAACGACATACAGGGACCTTTTAAGATTTGTTGTTTCTAATAAGTTATTATTTCAATTTACTTTAAGTAGACATTATAAGAAAAATTTAATATCAACTGAATGCCGCTGAAAACAGTTCCAATGCAACTCACCCTGTCTGTGGTGCAAAGGTTCCTTCTAATGTGAGTTTAAGGCCCTCGGCAATTTTATCCGCAATAGTGATGTCAGTGGCCAATACATTTTCTGTGTTCCATCTTTCTGTGAATGTGAGGCCATAATCCTTCACTACATATTTGGAGGCAAGGCTTCCAAATACCTGCAAGCATTTAACATATTGAACCTTCATGTAACATAATTTGTACAAAATAAATACTTACTTCAAAAAAAAAAATAGGTAAAAATGTGAAAAGAAAAAGACAACACATAGAACAAAAAATGGAAACAAATAGTTTGAGAAATGAATAAAAAAATATTTAAAAAAATCGATTTCATGCAACATGCATTCACAACCAAACTTAGTTTTCGTAATTTCAGTGTACCTGCTCGTGAGACCTTTTCAGATAGTGTGTGAGCCCTGTCACAATAAATTAAAATTATGCTACCTTAGTTACCTTGCCGCTTTCATGGTTCGAGACGATACCACTGCTGAATTCCACACCAGTATCGCTCTTGGTCTTCAAGTCAAGTTTGAACACACCAAAGTGGTAACCTTTGGCAAAGACATCGTTTGCCTTCTTTCCGAGATCAGAATAATATGGTGGTGCCATCTGGAAAACGGTAGTTTTATCAGATTCATCTTAAGAGGCTCCATTGATAACTACCTTCACTGCCTAAATAATTTTGACTAATTTTTAACATAGTGAAGGGAGTTTGGAAAGTGTCACATGACCTCAATATCTTAGCAATAACTAGATCATTTCAGTAGCAGGGATTAGCCGCAAATTTAACAATCGATGCCAGCTGTGTCAGGGTCGGTGCGACTTCGCAAACTATTTACAAGCTCCACTCCACTGGCGGTATTACATAACATTACAGGATTATGACTAGCCATCAACATTCCTATTAGGACTAAGTTCAATGAACTATTTTTATGCAGCACAAATCTGTGGTGGCCGTAAACTTGACCTTAATCGAGGCTGATACAGAATAAGATATCATGAAAGAATCACGAGGGCCTAACCATAAATCTGAAGAACTTCGTCTCAAATCAGATTTCCAAAAACTGAGAGCTGAAAAAGCTTTTCGGCTGTAATGATGATACGGAGAACTCACATTTAATTAGAGATAATTATGATATCAAAGGAAATTCATAAAAATCATGCATATGACGTAGATACTTCCCCGGCTGTGCGAATGGGTTAACCTAAACCGATTAAAATATGTACAAAACTGCAAAAAAAACCACGACACGTCACAAACAAATAAATACTCACTGTCTGTAAGCTTTATTCACAAAATTAACTGATTAGATGGATTTTTTGGCAAAAAATTGCCGAGATGAAGTACACCTACTACACCACACCACAAGACAGTTTGTACTTTTCAAAATACTCGACAGAGGGCGTATTTACCGGAAACACTAGTATTGACATTCCTTGTTTTGTCCCCCAAAACACAATTTATATTTATTTATTTTTCTTTTTTAATAAATTAACACTGTCAAATAACCATTATAAAAATATAAACATATTTTAACACATATGGACAAGGGTATAAAACATATTCAAGTAAAACAATAGTAATTTTATTTGGCTGACCGGAATTACGTCTATACAAAGGAAACCAAAAGTCACGCTGCTTTCTTTTTATAGAGGGTTTGATCTATCACGGACATCACGGAAGGATTTACCAAGCTAATCATGACATAATAATTGTATCGGTAAAATTGAAAAGCTTTAAATTTTTTAAAGTTTTATACTATAAAAGTTTTATACTTTTATACTAATGGCTTAAGTTTTATTCATTTGGATCGTACAGAATGTGCGGGATATTTCAAAAGTTTGCAAAATCTTTTGATTTCCTACAACTTTTACTAAAAAATAGTTATTCAAAGACTAAATTAGCTTTCAAATAACTTTTATACTTACGTCATTAGTAGCATCAGCTAAAGACCGAAAAAAATTGCGGGCTCTCGCAAAGATCCCAACCCCGCGGACGTTGATGGTATGGCCTTCTTCACCACAGCACGGACATTTAACACGCTCCCCTGTTTCTTCATCTTTACAAACCTCGGTTTTGCCAGTACTGCCATCCTAAATTGAACATAGTTAAACATTTTAGATGATTAGAGCATGATTAGTAACTCTTATTAGCCGTTGGCCCAATTTACTGTTTAAGGATATCCAACGGGAGATCGCGGGTTTGATGTAATCATTAAGTTACAATTAATATTACTTAATTAAAATTTATACATTATTTTTAGGGAATGATGTGTTAGGTACATAGATTTCAGTTGTTTAAGATCATGCCTTGGTACTATTTACCGAAGTGATCTTGATCTACAAAAAAGTTAAGTACTTATAACACTACCACTGTGGCCGAAACCAAAGATCCGATATAATCGCGCCTAAAGACTTTCACAAAAAGTAGGAAATCAAGCAAACATATTACACTGACATGCAAACCCAATACCCTAAATAAGCGACATGAAGGACTTGAGGTTTGGTCTAAGTATAACGGTGTCAGTCAAATGATGGCACCTCGAAGTTAAGAAAGTCAAAGCCCTGGAATATATAGCACATCGGTCCAGACCAGGAATAAAGAAGTTTTTTCAGATAAGGTGATGCTAACTTACTTCATTCATACATTCTACAGATTCTTTGGTTATGTCGGCATTTACAGCTGGAATTGTTATATAATTTCTCCAAAATCCTACTACACTATTGGAGTTTGCTAATTCACATAAATACTCAAAAATGGACATACTTAATTAGGAAAAAACCATTAAATAATATGAAATGTTTATGAAAAGGGAAATTTGTCAAGAAAATGCGACTAGATCGACTGAAAATTTAAATACATTTGATCTATTGGGTTGTGACTGCAAGTAGTCCATAACTAGTGAGTTGTTATAATATGTATATTTACGAGAGTTCAAGAATATAGTAGGTAGCTATTAGTGAGGGTCGACGATGACGTTAATACTTATACAGCTACTGCTCTACAGAGAGAAAATAAATAAATAAACGTTACACACTCAAAGGCCCATATTAAGGTTTTCCCTTGTGTCGTGGGACCCTCGGAACACACATAAAGACAAACACAAACACCCATGACCCGAGAACAAACATCTGCTTTTTACACAAACATTTGCCCCGACTGGGAATCGAACCCAGGACCCGTTGATAAAGGCAGCGCCACTACCAATTGACCAAACCAAATTACAGTAAAGTTAATTGTCTTTTTCTCTGTGCAGCATACAAAACCGTTATTTAAAAAGAATCGAAGACTCGTCGATATAAACCAATCGATTCCTTTCAGGCAACCTTTGAAGACCTTGTCCAAAGTCATAGACCGTGTTCACCTCGTCTTTTCAGAAATGCGTGTTTTTATTTTGTCGCCACTGACGAACGACTGACAAGGATTGGATGTCGGCCAACTAACACCAGACTTTAGGCGGGACATCGGGTGTCGCTCGCCATTGTATTTCTACACCTTCGTATTTCAAGTCTGGAATTTTCTTTAAATGTCAATCAATTCTTGCAGTACAGATACTTATAGGAAACTAGCTTGGCAATTTGGTAAAATTATGTAGCCTATGTGTTAATCCAGGGTGTAAGTTAACCAATTTTGATAAAATTTAGCTAGACCAATTTTGATATAATTTTGCTAGACCAATTTTGATAAAATTTGGTATGGAGATACCAAATTTTATCAAAATTGGTTTAGCCGTTTGAGCGTGAAAGAGGAACAAACAGCCATACATACAAACTTTGCGTTCCTTCATAATATTAGTAAAGGATACGCAAACACATAGCCTAAGATTGCTATCAATCCGCTAAGAAGACAGCCTCAGCAATTTTCTTTAAAAAAAACAACTATGTTCAGACAGCAGCACATCAGGTTATCCATTTGCACTACGAAAACTGGCGCTATTACAAGCGAGATAAGGGCAATGTCAAGGTCAACATGTGTAGCCTGATGAGCTGCCATGTACTACTTAGCTGAAAGGAAAAGAAAAAAAAATATTGACGTCATAGTCATCTTAACAACTTACTTACGTGTTTAAAGTTATTTAATTATTCAAACTGATGACGCACAAACTTCAAACTGATTTCACAAATTTCAAGTAAAACAAAATTTATTGACTAGAATTGAAAACTCAAGTTTAGCACTTGCTCGTCTGAAAATTATAGCCCTCTATGTATCTCGAGTATGCTTTTATAGCTTCTCAAACAGGCCTTTTTTGTATGAAAAATCGTGCAATATCCCTAGACCGTGTTATGTGTATATTTCGAACCATGTTCCTTAGGGAAAGTTGTTCGGTTTCGTAGGCTGATTCACATCCTCTATTTTCGCTAATTTAAAGTCATTCAATATACATCAGCTAAAGCTTTTGTCCCATTGAGGTAAGCGATACCAGATTTTTACCACCCGGTACGATCCAAACACACTTCCTCTACAAACTTTACATTAATAACTTTGGCTTCATGCGTGGTCGTCGGATTCGAATACCTAACCCAACCTTTTGCCTGGTCCTCCCGGGACCTAGCTCTTACTATTTAATTATGTATATTTATAGCATAGGTATTGATGTGACGCCGGCTATAAAGGACTGGACGACATCGAAATAAGCTCTACAATGGCTCTACGTCACAGCAGTAATTTAAGCGAGCTATTTTCAGCCAAATAACAATTTTGTTTTTGTCTTATGGGCATAACAGAACATTCCTTGTTGTAAATATCAACATGAACTATAGTACTCGAGAAGTCGGCCCAATTCTCGAACGATCGAGTCTTATTATAGACGCTAATCTTATTCGGGTGGTTTTACTCTCAGTTTCAATCTGCAGCTCGACAGGCATTTGTTTCTATTAGCCAGGAAACATCTTGTACGTAAAAAGAAATGGCAGAAGAACCAAAGCATTACGATGTTTTACAAAACGATAAATACGGAAGGTATTTGGTTGCTAACAAGAACTTGGAAAGTGGAGAGTTGATATTTACAGACCTACCTTTTGTTGTGGGTCCTAAATCTGGTAAGTATTGATTATACTAAGCTAGACGTCAACTTCACAAATTAAAGGATTTTATGTTTATGATTTTAAGTAATCCCATGGGAGTTATTTTGGGGTGTGTCTGTTTCTGTTTTGGCATCGTAGCTCCTAAACGATGGATCGATTTTGATAGCGTTTTTTTGTTTGAAAGTTAACGTAATCGATATGGTTCTTAGCTAATATTTGATCAAAATTGGTTCAGCCGTTTAAGAGTTATGAGCGATAATTGTCGGAGCGATACAAAATGTTTAATTTTAGAGTTATTAGGGTATAAGGAAATACTTTTATTCCACTGGATTAGATAGATACCTCATAACTGACTGAAAACACTCGTGCATTGTCGTCGTCGGTGCAAGACTCGGTTCGAACCCATCAAGACCAGCTTATTAATTACTTATTTGCGGAATGAGGCCTACGTCCAACAGCTTTCTCAGATAGAGGAAATTCGCAGAATAAGAAAATACTAGTGCGTCGTCGTCGTTGCAAGACTCTGAGCACTGACACGACGACGCACGAGTGTTTTCTCAGTCTACGGATGTCCTCTATCTGTAGTGCAAGAATTGATTGTCATTTAAAGAGAATTACAGACTTTTGATTGTTAATTTATTGACATGAGTTTTTTTAAAATTACTGAAATCATAATTTTTTTTTTGACATTGTAATAAGTAATTTTAGTATTTTGTTTTGTATATTTCTGATTGTGTAATATGGACAAAGACTGAAATAAATGATTTATTTATTTATAATTCGTTTCAGACACGCCTCCCCTCTGCCTGAGCTGTTACTGCCCGGTGGACAATTCCGTGTGCTCGCGATGCGGCTGGCCGGTGTGCGGCTCGGAGTGCGAGGCTGCGCCGGCGCACGCGGCTGAGTGTGAAGTGTTCTCCACCGCCCGCGTGCGATTCCAGTCCAGTGATTGGACAGCCAGCTCGCCACAGCTTGACTGCATCACGCCTCTAAGGTGAACGCCTTTCTGCGTCGCAAAAAGCTTCATCGGTGGTAGCCTCCCAGTCCCATTTCCTTAAATCCATTATGACTTCTCCAATCTCCAGCAATGAATGCATTGTTAAACTTAAATAAGTACTTACTTACCTAAATTATAAATCATTGAAAACATGCCGGAAACCTTTAGATCAGCAGGCAAGGTAACTAACTGAGCAATTTGGCTTGCGGCTAGTAGGCTAATAAATGTCTTGGGCACCTATCTAGGTATTATAACTACCGAAGAACCTAAACAGAAACAAAACATATTGAGATATACTTAAAAGAAAAAAAAACTCATAAAGTGGGTTCGTTTTTGACCACAATCTAGCTCAGGGGAAAAGTGGTTGAGAATGTAGTTAACTCACCCAGAATCAATCTTATAATATATAAAACAAAGTCGGGTTTGTTCGAACACTTATAACTTGAGAATAGCTTGACCGATTTTGATAAAATTTGGCATGGAAGTAGCTGACACCCAGGATTAACACATAGGCTACATAGTTTTCCCAAATTCCCACGGAAAGCTAGTAGGTTAATAAAATAGGTTTCATCTGGTAAACTTTTGGTAAGGTTAAAATTATCCCAGTACTTCAATGATAATTTAACTGCTTTCGTAGTTCAAATGAGTAACCTGACGTGCTGCTGTCTGTACTTGTTTGCATTTTCCACAAATAGATTTGATTTGACAGGTTGCTCATAGCAAAAGAGAAGGACCCTGAGCGCTGGAAGCGGGAGGTGGAGCCCATGGAGTGCCACACGGCGGCTCGCAAGGAGCGGCCGACCTGGGCCGCTGACCAGGTCAACGTGACGGATTTCCTGATCGACCACTGCAAGCTCGGCAGCCGATTTGATAAGGAGCTGTTGCAGCGTGTTTGTGGGATCCTTGAGGTACACCTCTAAATGTTTACGTCGCAATGCCAATGGAGGAACCATCGGTGTGATTTTCTTCACAGAGACAAAGTTATTGAAAACATAAATTGAAAGCAATATCATAGAACATATACCGTAGCAATATTAGCAAAACGAAAACCGGAGACGACCGTAAAGAATCAGGGTTGTTGCGCCGGGACTTTATAATAATGCAAATACAAGCATCGTTAAGTTTAAACATCTAGCCAATTAAATAATACGGCCACGTTATAAAGCCATCCGCTGATTATTCAAAAGAAACAGGTGTAGGTATTCACATGTTCTAATCTCTACTGTCCACACCAAACTCCTATGAGATGAAGGCATGAGTTTATGTGACAGGAAAATGGCAGAATCGGTTATCATTATCACTTATCAAGAGATTTTGTTACTGATTTCAGAACATCAATCGCTTGTTTCCTCAGGTAAACGCAGTGGAGATACCCTCCCGCGGTGGTTTCAGCGTCCGTGCCATCTACCCGCGACTCGCAATCGCCGCTCACAGCTGCGTCCCCAATATCATACACACCATCTTGCAGAACGACTACCAGTGAGTACCTATAGTCCCACTAAAGCGCACAAAGGCTTTCCTAGACGTGGCACTAGCAGGAGCGTGCCTGAGGGTTGGGGTCTACCACCTATGATTTCGATGAACGATTTCGACTAACCGATGTCGTCCATTGCTGCATTTTGTTGACCCTTTCAGTTAAAATCACTTATGTGCAGAAGCAAGTATGTATGAGATTGATATCGAGCTCCACGCGTTGAAATCGGTTTCACGATCCATGGTGGCCGACTTGGTTGTAGATATAAGGAAATTATGGTATACTTAAAGTTATCACGTGGTAGATACGGAGCGCCGTTGTTTTTGTACTATGATTTTTCCCACTAACTCAATTCCCCATAGTGGATATAACCAGTACAGAAACACTCGAATTAGGTTCGCGGACTAGGAATTAACATTTGAATTCAATGTGGCTATTCTAATATAGTGCAGTCTACTGCCGCATACTACTTAAGTACTTTGCCTACGAGCGAGTGTATAAAGCATTGCAATCAATATAATAAAATAACAGTGTGCCACAGCTTGACGTGCTCTACGGTATACATAAAAGCGACCGCGGGGCGAAGTTTACTACCTAACCTAACACAAACCTCTCTACAGAGTGCAAGTTCGAGCAGCCATTCCGATAAATTCGGGGGAAGCCCTGCACCTATGCTACACGTACGGGCTGGCCCCGACGCTGGCTCGGCGCGAGTATCTCCTCGAGTCCAAGTTCTTCGCCTGTGAGTGCCCCCGCTGCGCCGACCCCACTGAACTCGGCACACATCTCAGCACACTCAAGTGCCAGAAATGTGACAATGGTGTCATACTTTCAACTAATCCTTTGGGTAAGATTCATCCTCTTAAGTCGTTATCATAATAATTATTGTGAAAATGTGTTTGATTGTCCTTCTTTTATATTGCGTCAAAACAGAACCAATAGAACAAGGAGGGCGACATAGGCTGGTTTTCCACGAACACGAAGAAGTCGCGGGCGGAAACTTAGAAGTACCTACCTAAGAAAGACAATGTGCAAATCGTACATAAATAGATATCGCTTCAAAAATGGTCCATTTTGAAGTCGAGAATTAAAAAGATAATGTAGAGCAAACCAGTTTTAATCGTCTCTAATTGAATGACGATCGGTGATGATGGGATAAAAGCATTATTTTTGAAAAATGAAGGTGTTTGGTCACAAGGCCTGCATGCATTTGTATTTATTGTGTCTCAAAATACAAAGGAAACCTTAAGTGTGGGTGTTATTATGCCGGATAATAAAACGGTTGCTGTTACGAGAGGACATAATCTCATTTCTCAAAACTTCTGAAATTGATTCCAATAAACCTTATAAAAATAGTTTCATCAAGTGACCATTGAATAAAATGAAACCACACCTTCCAGACAACGAGGCGCCGTGGAAGTGTACGGAGAAGAACTGCGGGTTCCAGACATCTGGCGCGGCGATGCGTAAGATGCTGGCTGTAGTGCAGGCGGAGATCGACCAGCTGGACGCACTGGAGCCCGGGGCGCAGGCCGTCGAGGCCAGAGAGGCTACACTTAACAAGGTATCTTCTTGACCACCTATACTTTGCTTGGTTTTACGACCGTGTGGGTTAGATAACGATTCACAACTTCTTTAATCACGCTGCGATCGGGAAGATAACTTCTACTTATCCTTGAGCGTTGAGACTCCCGAATCTAGCCCTAACAAAACAACTTTAACTTTTCCTTGAAGGACACAAGGAGACAAGGCCGTTTCTTCCCGACGCTAGCCCCAGCTTTAGTCGTCAAACTCGAAACGCCTTCGACGTTCCACAGCACTGCCTATCACTGTCATCTGTATAGCGCAAGAGAGAGATGTAAGCCTTTCCAACTGTCTGTATCAAATCAAAATTCTACTTTGTTTAATTTCAGTACAAGTCAGTGTTCCACCCTCGCCACGCGTTGCTGCTGTCTTTAAAACACGCCTTAGCGCAGCTGTACGGACGCGTAGAGGGATACGAGCTGGACGAGCTGCCGGACCTCGTGCTGGAGCGGAAGGCTGAGTTCTGCCGCCTCGTGCTCAGCACGCTTGACGTCATCATGCCCGGAGAAAGCAGGATGCGAGGTGAGACTTACAATTATGGGTGTGTTTGAGCATCATTTCAACCTTAAATACGCCTAGTGATCGGCCATTCTGACTCTTACGTAGAACTTTCATCAATTTATACAGATAACTCAAGTTTTAATAACCGCGAGAATTCTCAACAATAAATATAACATTATAGAAACCAGCCTTTTGACGGCGACCAGTTTCAATCAATAGTTAGTAGCCTGGCTTCTGTGCTCGCAAAAACTTATACAGATGTAATGAATACAGTGTGAGTCGTTGAGTACTACTCTACAAATTCTAAACGACTACGTTGTCACGATAAGAAGTATTCAAGAGCGACTGATGCTGTTTTCGAAATTCCCGGTCTGAGCAAAAAAAATGTTTAGACAAATGTTTGTTCTTGGGTTGGCTTAGGTCTCAAAGGACACACGAAAATAGTGTAGGCCTTTGAGGACATGGAGTTTATTTTGGGATACGCGTATCAGTTTAAAGAGCATTGAGACATTTGATGAATAACACCTTGTTTGCAGTAGTTATAAATTAGTTAGTAAGTATAACTTTTTTTAAATAAAGTATTGAATACTTCCAGGTATGATGATTTACGAACTTCATGCACCAGTGATGTTCCTGGCAAGAAGCGAATTTTCGGCTGGTCTTATTGATCAAGAGAAGCTCAAAGAGAGACTTCAAGAACCCATCAAATTGCTCGCTGAAGCAGCTAGGATCCTGACGCGCGAGGACCCACAGAGCCCAGAAGGCATCACTGGCCAGATTGCTGTCCAGTCCATGGAGCAACTTAAAGCCAGTATTGAAGCTTTGTAATCTATTTCATCGCTTGCTACTGTTAGATACTATGCTTTTAATATGTAATAGAAGATGAAATTTCTAATAGCAATAGTTTGGAAATATTCCTAAAAGACATTTTTAAGACAAATTGCACATGATCTCTGCATTTATGGTTTGTAGTATATTTATACAAAATACACTTTATTAATCGAATCTGTTTGTTTAATTTCATCAAACTTCACATATTTACAAAAAACAATACCTTCCAATCAAAATTTAATTTTCTTGGGAAGCTTGCTTGATTCTTTTGTAACCTCAGATTTGTTTTGGAGTCCGATATCTTCTAGATTGTCAGTGCTATCTAATGTCTGTAGTTTCATTGATGTTTCTTCCTTCTTGTTATTTGCCTAAAAATAATAAAGGTAAATAAGAAAATATACTTACCATAAAACATAATACTGATTATTCTAAAAAGGGGGGATTAAATTATACTTACAGTGGGACAATCCTTCCTCAGATGTGTGACATCTCCACATAGTTTACAGCAGCCACCATTGGGGTACAGACCTTTTGGGTTATCTGGACATTGTCTCGCTATATGGCCCTATAAAATAATTTGAATATTAAAAAACGAATTATATTTGAAATATAAAAGGAAATTGGTTGCATTTAACAGATCATTCAGATATTAAGTCAATTAAAATTATAGGAAATCTGTATGAATGAGTTAAAAAGAGCACCACTTGGAATTTCTTGCCTATTCCTATCTGGGGAAAGACTTAGCCTATTCACAAAGGTGCAGTCACCTTTGTGAATAGGCGTAAGTTAAAAATACTTATGAAATTCACTACTTTGATTTATTTTAAGTAACATTTTGAATGTTCTATGTAATAAAGCTATTAAAATATTTAAAAAATTAATTACTTGAAGTAAAAAATATAAATATACATAAGATATATCAACAAAAACATTTAATTACACAACAGTCTAATAAAATTCCAACTAATAAATTCTGCATCCAGAAATATAAAACTATGCATTAGTTCTCCAACCAATTTAGAGGCCAAAATTAAGCAATTTTTAAAACTACCAAAGACAGATATTTCAAGAACACATAATCTTATGAAGAATGAAATACAATGCTTACCTGTTCCTTACATATGAAACAACTAGCGAATCTAAATTCATTGTCTTTTTGTACTTTGCATTCGAACTGCCTGTGTTCAGTGGAGCCACATTTAAAGCAAACTCCTTCAGCTGCATCCACACCTGGTATTTTGGACTTGAGTTCTGGACAGTCTGACAGGTTATGACCACCCTTCCTACAGTTGTAACAGACATCTCTCTTGACTCTTGCCAGAGCTTTCTCAGCTCTTCTACGTTCTAACTTCATTGTCCTTTGTACTTCACTTTTAGGTATTCCCTTCTTAATCATGTTCTTCTTTAACTCTGCAAGACGTTCTGCATCTTTCTTCATAATAGGAAATCCATCAAATCTGACAAGTTCAACCTCTTTCCCATTAATTATTAGCTGAAAACTTTTATCGTTGATTTCTTTCCTACGTACAGGTTTTCCATTATCTAATTTCTTCTTATTTTTCTTTTTAATATTAGTTTGAATATTTGATTGTGTGTTTGGCTCTATATGAGAAATGTTAGTATCACCAATATCTGATGTTTTTTTAAACTTATTCTTCTTCTGTTTGTATTCATCACCATCTGTTTGAGTTTTATCATTAATTATATTTAAAACAGAGCTTTTGGAATTATCAACATGTTTTTTCTTGTTCTTTTTTTTGTTTTTTAATGTTTGATTTTTAGATTCACTTTCTTGTTGTTCGGGTGTATTTATAGACTGGTTTACACATTTACTTTTCTTTTTTGGTACTTCTGAAGTATCTCCATTAACGTCATTGGTGACGTCATAAGTAGTTTCTGTACTGAGAACATTTTGCATTTTTTGTTTATTTTTCTTTTTCTTCTTTTTGGGAACATCTTCCACTTCAGTATTAGTTTTAGTAACCATGTAATGATCACTGCTGTCTTTATTTTTTTTATTTTTCTTCTTTTTCTTGGGTGGTTGTGTATCATTCTCATCTGCCTTAACATTCATTTGTTCTACTGGGAAGTCACACCATGTGGCTGGTCTCTTCTCTACCTTACGTTCTTTGAGAAAGTTTTCATAGTTTTCAATGCGTTGCTTTTCAGCCTGTAGAAATAAAGTTAACCTGTCACAAGCTGTATGATAAATATAATTCTTCTTTTGCTTTTTGATAAATTGTTACATTTAAAGTAGACCCTGTTTTCTAATGCTGTTTGGTGGCATGGCAAAATAGTGTTACATCACATCTAGAATACATATATCATAATCTAATTAGATTCTAAAAATTGTAGATACACGCATTTCACTATGCTACCAACAGCTAGTACAAAATTAGAATATCCCATCATTTTTATAGTCACTAAACGTAGAAAGAAAGAAAATAAATTTATTTCACTACACTGTTTACAAGTAGATAGGTACTTATGACTAATTAGGTGACATTGGGTATAGCATAGTGTCATAGAGTATAGTGTCTGCGCTAAAGAAATAGCACAGACACTGGGATACTTTTTTAATATCATTGTATCTGATATCCAAAAGTAAAATCCATGTTAAATTAACAAACACATTAAATAATAATCCAGGTTAAACCTGTAATAATTATTTATCACTTGCTATAAAATAAGGAAGCTCAAATCAATGACAGTAATGTCAACAAAAATTGCATACAGTTTCACAAAAACTAGTTTTCGTCTGTAGAGGTCGAGTAACTTTTACAAGCAGGCGACAAAATTGGCTTCATTTACATCAGAGAAAATATTTTTACTACACCATGAAAGCTATGAACATAACAAATAAAAATGATTTTTGGTCAGAGGGTCATCTTAGGGGTGGATTTTTTTTTAATATCATTTAGAATTATTTAAACCACACATTGCCATTACATTAAATATTAACTTTACCTACTTTCCTAACTTCAACGTGATACATCCAACCTTGAACCTTTCTGAACCAAGCTGTGTTGAAATATCAGTCAGTGAGTAAGTGATTAAGTCAAGACAGATTATCGACATAGCCACACCACTTGCCACCAAATTGAGTAATATAGTCAGTTTTGTTTTTATACTGGTTTATGAAGCTTTAATTTATTTAATTATTTTTGTCTTTTACCTTGTTTATCGGGCGTTATCCACACTTAGCCTCCCGGTTGGGCCCTTGTGCTTATTAAACTAGATAAAACTTATATCCACCTCACTCTTACAAAGGAATTTTGAAATGATTAGAAGGAAGAAAAAAAAATTGGATCATACCAAATTGCAATCTATAATCCAACTTAAATATATTTATAAGTAAAAAGATTGTTTTATTAAAGTACTATTATGAAAATAATATCCTTCGATAAAAGTTTTTTTTTAGGTTAGAAATTAAGATTAGTAATTCGTTAGTTACTAATGTTAGAATGATGTGTAAAAATAATGTGAAAACCTTTCTGATAAATACCTCTTTTTGTTTTTTGGCTTCTTCGCTCTCTTTTTTAACACGAATTAGTTGCTCCTTCATTACCTCCCACGGGGTGCCATCTTCAGGCGTTCTTTCGTTCGAAGCCTTTGAACCTTTGGCTCGAGCAAATCTAGTCATATTACAAAATTATATGATTAAAACGTTTTTAATTATTTTAAACAAAGTACCTACATTTGAATGCAAAAAAAAACACCAAAACACATGTGCACAGACTAATTATACTACGTACACATGTGCGCTGAAGTGACATTCAGTGTTGCGACATGAAGTAGATATGAAATCTGTATTTTCATTTTAAAAATCCGTATTTCTATTTTTATTGAAATTCCGTATAAACATTCCGCATTTTTATTGAAAATCCATATGAATTCCGTAAGAAAATTATAAACTTCTCAGTTACTTTCCCTTATACCTTAATTCATCGGCCTTAACATTTTTAAGTCGAGATAAATCAAAACAGGGTGATTTTCTTAAAAGTTGTATAGTATGTATTATTGGGTCCGTTGTCGTCGACGTACAAGATTTATTTCTTTGCTTCTGCACTCCAGTGGGGCAAACTCATCAGTGTTGAGACGAATTTGGTCAAAATAAGGTAGAGAAGGTTCAAAAACGGGGTTCTTCTGAACCTTATTCTGTCATCAGAGTAAATCCGTATAAAAATCCGTAATCTTGATTCATCCGTATTGAACTTGCTAAATCGTACAAATACGGACAAATGTATATGTGGCAACACTGGCAACATGACATTGACAGCACACAGCCAAGCCGAAGCCAATGCCAATGTGATGTTATTTTTTAATTTATCCCTTTCAAGAAAGGCGAAGAAATCTATATTCATACAGCCTTGTCTTCAATATATTTCTTCTGAGTCTTTGAGTTTGGTAATGAGGATCAGTAATGTTATAGCAAATTCAATAGAACTAGTATCCACGTTATTTTCTATGACATTAGAATGATATTTCTTTTTGAATTATCCAAATCGGACCATTACTTACGAAGATGGGTGGATTGCACGAGTCCCTGCTTTGTACACACGCTTTAAACGAGCCACCCGCTTTGCACACTCCCGTTTTTTGTGCCCCAGTTTTTTAAATCCAGTCAGTTCACCAAAAACGCTGCTGTACATGACGGCGACCGGTCATATTATTTGCGCCACTGCTTTTGCCTGCCTCCGCCATGCACACCTCATTTTTGTACACACCCGTTTTTCATGACCGCGCATTTGACAGCGACTCATAAAACTGTAACGTTAAATTTTTGTACACCACCGTTTTCTGTGCCCTCGTTTTTTGTTTACATATACACTCACACATTCTCATTCGTGGACTATGACTTCCGGTTTTGGAGCCATAGACGGGCGCGTTCAAGCTTGGTTCATGTTTCCCCTTGAGTTGACGTGTATAATTTAAAAAAACTGTATTATGGTGATGTGCAAAAATATATCGATAACATTCTCGAAGAAATTGTGAACTAATTACATCATGCCTACACGATTAATTAAGCAACAAATATCACTATTTGAATTAAAGGAATTTGGATCTTTGCTTAAGTTATATTGGCTATCAAACCATGTTGGAAACAGTTTAAGTAGCCATCCGATGCCGAGAATAGGTCTCCTCTATTTTACTCTGATCACACGAGTAATACAAACGTATTTTAAGACACGGGGTAGACAGAACGTTATGAGGTTCCATTTTTTGAAGCCGCGTTTGATATAAATTCTGATGACAGTTAAGGTAACGTACACAAAATGGGCGTACATATTTGGTTATGCCCATAAATAGAGCGCAATCAGTGCAAAAATAAAATAAATAGTTCCCCGTAAAGGGGAACAAATAAAGACTACACTAAAGTCTAACAAATAAAGACTATTGTCAGTGTGTACGCTGGCTCGACATCACGCTCTACTTTGCGAGATTTGCAATCATTTTTTTTTGTATGCTACAAGTTTGTTTTGATGGGATTTCTTTTACAATGTGTATGGTCTAAGACAATTTCCAATAACAAAACGTTTATAACAATATAAATAGTAGTTTACGAATTTAATTGAATTCTAAAAAAACTATGAAAGTTTTGTCGGGAACACTTTCAGAAAGTCATTATTATCATCTGTTAAATAAAATAGTACCAAGTAGGTAATGTTACGCCAAACGCCAGCCAATCGCCAGCCAGCCATGCCAGCCAGCCAATAGCGTGCCAGTCTGCCCCCCGCCACCCCTGCCAGCGTGCCTTCGGCGGGAAGCGCCGCCTATATATACGCCGCGCACAGCGCATTTGCTCACTTTTTCACCGACTACGAAAATAAGGGGAACCTCTGCCCAATTTGTTAATTTTATTTTAAAAATAATAAAACTAATTAATAAAGTGTACTTTTTTATTTATGCCACTTTCTACACTCAGAAGTGGGATAAATATCAAAAGCTATGAAGCGTAATCGCACCGAGACCGCCGCCGGAAACCTGGTTCGCCCATTAGGCTGGAAAAATTCTTCATCGTCACAGCCACCATCTTGTACCGACGCCCTGGGATCGAGCGACGACGATAATTGCGACACGCCACCGCCAGCCCGAAAAATTTTGAAGAGATTGCTAGAAGACGAGGTACAGAAAGCCATCCGTGAGCTGAATGACGAAATACCAATTCCTGACAAGACAAAAATACATCGTGCAGCGTCGCTTATCCCTGAGTTCGATCCCGACAGTGACGAGTGCACCACGGTTACAGCATGGCTGAAGAAAATCGACCAACTCGGTGAGATACATGGTTGGAACGACACTACCAAAGCATTTCACCTTCAAGAGAAACTGAAAGGGCAAGCAAGAAGGTGGTATAATCGACTAGATGACTATGACTACTCATGGGAGGAATGGAAGCAGATGCTAAAGCGCGCTTTTCCCAAACATCGCGATTTTGGAAACATGTTGGACGAAATGATGAATAGAAGGAAACTACCCTCTGAATCCATGACGAAATATTACCAGGATAAAGTCGCCATGTGTTTCCGCTGCAAACTATCAGATAGCGCCATCGTATCCTGCATAATTCGAGGCTTACCGCCGGCACTACAAGCAAATGCACGAGCCTACCAGTGCGATCGCCCTGAAGAGCTATATGAAGGTTTTCTTTGTGCACTGGATGATTATCAACCACCGTCATATAACAACCGACCGCTGAACAGGGACAACAATATTAGAACATCGAATATTAATACTACCCGCAGCACAAACGGGATTGAAAGAAAGAACCCGATGGTCAACCCGGAGATTGATCCCTGCCCCCGCTGCAAGAAAACTGGCCATACTCTACGTGATTGTCCAGAACCCGACCTTCGAACATGTTTTAAATGTGGTAAGCAAGGTCATATTGCACCGCGCTGTACCGCCGTAAACGCCACAAAAACGTCGACAGAGGGTACCGTTAGAGAGGTCAAGCTTTTACAAAATCAAAATCATATCTACGAAAAAGTTGCGAAAATTAACGAGATACATGTTAAATCTTACCTGGACACCGGAAGTCAAGTTAACGTACTCTCGACGCATGTCGCTAAGCTCCTAAGCCTAGATGTGACCCCAAGCAGTACTATGCTCAAGGGATTCTCGGGAGAGCAATTACCCAGTTGCGGAGAAGTAAACTTTCAGCTGGAAGTTGACGGCATACTAATGAGCTGCAAGGCTCATCTGACCGATGTGGATATGGGAGGTATAAATCTATTGATCGGCCAACCCGTCATAAACCGAGAAGGAATTTCTTTACTAGTTAGTAACGGCGAGGCTACCCTTCAACAAGAAAATCATACGAGCAAGATGGATTTGATCGAAGAGCGTACACGATTTAAGGTAGTCACTACGTGCAGAGAGTGCCTGCCACCAGGAACATCTATCATCAAAGTCGCCATAATAGACAACAGCGACGAGAATGACGTTGTCACCAACACTCAACATTTCGAGCTACGGGGCGTCGCCTACTCCATTCCTGCGACCCTGCTGCGCGGCGCAACGGGTCACGTCAAGGTTATCAACATGGGCACTCGAGACATCGTTTGGCAGAAGGGGGATGTCCTGACCAGGGCAGACAGCTGCGCCGCTTCACCGCCACCTGATGTTCAGGTTAGTTATCATAGCCAGCCTATATTACTATTTACGCCTGTAGCCACAGCTAGAGCCAAAGTCATAATTAGCCAGCCAAGTGTAGTATCCTCTGTTTTGCATACCAGTTTAGCCAACATTAGCACTATAGGCGGGGTAGAGATTACAGAGATTAAAACGGGACCGTTAAATAAAAATGACCGTGACAGTTTAATTAGTTTATTATTTAAATACAGTGATTGCTTTGCGAGTAGCACAAAAGAACTAGGATGCACAGATTTATTACAGATGAAAATAAAATTAACAAGTGATCAGCCAATCCATCGACAGCCCTATCGTTTGTCACATAGTGAACAGGAAATAGTTAGGTCCAAAGTTTCTGAATTATTGGATGCAGGAATTATTCGAGAATCGGAATCAAACTTCGCGTCCCCCGTGATACTTGTAAAAAAAAAGAACGGTGATCATAGACTTTGTGTAGATTATCGGGCGCTTAACGCCATTACTGTCAAGGACCGATTTCCTTTACCACACATTGACGACCAAATCGCAAAGTTATCGGGCAAGAAACTCTTTACCACACTCGATTTAGCTCAGAGTTACCACCAGGTTTCAATCAACCCCGAAGACTCTCACAAAACCGCTTTTATCACACCTCAAGGACATTTTGAATACACACGTGTTCCATTCGGACTTGCTAATGCGCCATCAGTTTTTATGCGATTGATGAATAAAATAGTCGACTCTTTAAAATTATCGAATGACGTTTCAAAAACCGGTACTAATCATAGCTCTAGTAGATTTCCGAACGAATACGAGATTTTAGCATTCCTAGACGACTTGTTGCTACCTTCATGCGATATCCAATCCGGGTTGGATGTCTTAGAAAAGGTTCTTTATAAATTTAGATCTGAGAATCTGAAACTAAACATGAGTAAATGTGCGTTTTTACAAGATAAAATAACCTATCTGGGCCATCAAATATCCTCCGACGGTATTCAACCGGGGGAATCAAAGTTATCGGCAGTGTCGCAGTTTCCTACCCCTAAAAATGTCCATGAAGTACGTCAGTTCCTAGGTTTGTGTAGCTATTTTCGAAAGTTTATCAAGAATTTTGCTATTATTGCGCGCCCTTTATCTGATTTAACAAAAAAAAGTGCGGAATGGACTTGGGAAAGTGATCAACGTGACAGCTTCGAGGAATTAAAAAAGTGTTTGTGCACGAAGCCTATATTAGCGCTGTATGACCCTGCATTACCGACGGAGGTGCACACGGATGCATCCAAATTAGGTATAGCAGGAATATTATTGCAAAAACAAACCGATGGTACATTACGGCCGGTTATGTATTTTAGTAGGGTAACTAGTAAAGAAGAGGGTGTATATCATAGCTATGAGCTGGAAACACTTGCCGTTGTCGAATCATTACGCAGATTTAGGGTTTACATAGTCGGTAAACGCGTTAAAGTCGTGACAGACTGTACGGCTGTTCGGGCAACTTTAACTAAGCGCGATCTCATTCCACGGATAGCTAGGTGGTGGCTGTCTATTCAAGACTTTGACATGACTATTGAGTACAGACCTGGGGAGCGTATGAAACATGTCGACGCACTGAGTAGGAACCCTGTAGATACAATGAACATCAACAGACTTGAGGTGACTGACTGGTTCTATACTGTGCAGTACCAGGACGAAAAACTGAAACGAATTATTGATCAACTTACCAACGGTACTGCACCTTCTGACGTTTCTAACAACTATACTCTTTTAAATGACAGACTCTATCGCAAAACACTTGTTGGGAATCGGCTAGTAGTCCCATCATTAGTAAGATGGAGGATAGTTCAGATGCATCATGATAATATTGGACATGTGGGTTTGCCAAAGTGTATGGATTTAATAAAAAAAGACTATTGGTTCCCTAAAATGACCCGTTTTATTAAGAAATATGTTGGTGCATGTTTACATTGTGCTTATGGCAAAGGGGATCATGGGAAAAAAGAAGGTAGGTTGTTCCCTATCCCTAAACCCACAGAGCCAATGACAATGGTCCATATTGATCACTTGGGACCATTTTGCAAAACTAGGAGGGGTCATCAATATATGTTAGTCCTGACAGATGCTTTCTCTAAATTTGTTATAGCAGAACCTACCCGTACGGTCAATTCCCTAGAAACTATTAGAGTTCTGAAGAAGATATTTAGTTTGTTTGGTTATCCTGATAAAGTTGTGAGCGACCATGGGAAGGCCTTTACCAGTAGAAATTTTAAACAATTCTCCTGTGATAAGCAGTTTAAGCACATTCTTACCTCTATTGCATGCCCACGGGCAAATGGACAAGTAGAGCGTACCAACCGAACTATACTCAATGGGTTACGAGCCACTGACCCAAGTGAGGCAGCTAATAATTGGAGTAACTCATTGCCTGATGTCTTGTGGGGGATAAATAATACAGTTAATGCAAGTAGTACATATAAACCCTATGACTTAATGTTTTCTAAAAGCTCTAGGCCTCTTTGTGATGTAGTCACCAAAGAACGTGCAGTTGAACCTGTAGAGGTTAGGCGTAGGAAGGCCAGTGCTAAGTTGAGAGAGGCTGAGGAAAGGATGAAGCGCAATTTTGATAAGAAGCGTAAGCCTAGCCGGGTCTATAAGAAGGGAGACATGGTTCTGTGGAGACAAGCGCCCACAAGTAGTGCTGCTAAAGTAAACACTAAGCTCGATGATATTTATTCAGGTCCCTATGTAATAACTAAAGTTGTTGGTAATGACAGATATAGGATCCGTAGCATAAAGGGTTTGAGGGGGTACAAAGCTTTCACAGGACTTGTGGGAGCAGATTCGCTGCGGCCTTATACAAGCATGGTTCCTATATCTGACAGCGCCAGCAGTAGTGATGAGCAACTTGAAACTGAAGATTTGATTGACTTGCTAGAGAGTTAACCAGCTTTCTCCCATTGCGGGAGCAATCCTTGTTTCAGGACGGCCGAATGTTACGCCAAACGCCAGCCAATCGCCAGCCAGCCATGCCAGCCAGCCAATAGCGTGCCAGTCTGCCCCCCGCCACCCCTGCCAGCGTGCCTTCGGCGGGAAGCGCCGCCTATATATACGCCGCGCACAGCGCATTTGCTCACTTTTTCACCGACTACGAAAATAAGGGGAACCTCTGCCCAATTTGTTAATTTTATTTTAAAAATAATAAAACTAATTAATAAAGTGTACTTTTTTATTTATGCCACTTTCTACAGTAAGATGAATTAAAAACGACATTTCCCAAAAAAAAAAAATATTTATTGAAATATGGAAAAAAAAGTTTCTTTTTATGCTCCACATGGGATGAAAATTTAACAACTAGACCAAATAAACCGAATCTTTATGAAATACTCAAAAGTAATAGAAGTTTCCTGTAACATTTTCTTTTCTTAAGTTAGGTTAGGAGTTCCTGACACTTCGCTTTCGATATTTATCAATAATAAGTGTGAGTTAAAATTAATATTTTTACTAATTTTAAAGTTTATTTATATTTATTTTTTCGATTATAATTTGCCCATCTCTAGATCTCCAGTGTTATCTCCACTTTTTGAAGAAAAAAACCGGCCAAGTGTGAGTCAGACTCACGTACGAAGGGTTCCGTCACGTTTGTTGCATGGCAGCCCCTTTAAATATTTATTTTATTCTGTTTTTTAGTATTTGTTGTTATAACGGCAACAGAAATACAAAATCTTTGTTTTTTTTATTATGAGATGGGTTAACTCTTGACCCCAATCTTGACAAAGGTCATAGGTGAGGTCGATGATGAAGCGAATTAACCTAGAAAATGCCAATTAAGGCACTGGTACTCCCACGCATCGACGGAACACCGGAACACAGCAAGCTGTTTGGCGTCGGACTTCGGTAGGAGGGTGGTTGCGAACCAAACGGCCCTTTACAGAGCCTACCACACCGCATGAGACCATAAGACGCCACCTCAGATTGAAAACAAACTGAGGTTTCGTTGCCTAAGATGGATTAGGTACTAGGAGGCAGGTCTCATTTTTGTTTCCTTAGTCGCTTCTTACGACACCCACGGAAAGAGATTGGGTGGAGTTATTCTCAACCGATCACCACACGGCGGAAATCTTGAAAATTTCCGCCGTGTGGTGATCGCATAGTTGACGTCATAGTTGACGTCGGAATAATAAAAAATAGATTTTACTGAAACGGAATAGTGAAACACCGATCGCTTTTCGTTTACTTTACTGCAACGCAACTCTACTTTGAAAGATATTTAATTCAGGATTGCTTGAGTTTTATTCAAATTACATCCCTGTTTCTGATTTTCCTAAAATCAGAGATAATGTACTGAAAATGACATATCTGTTTGGCAGTACCTATATATGCGAGCAATGATTTTCTCGAATGAAAAACGTGAAGTCAAAGGTAAAAATCACCGATGGTCACCTTGAGAACAGTTTGATAATTGCAACAACCACGATAGGGACAGATATGTCCATATGAAAAGGTACCTTATGGCGGGTTTTAGTTTCCGAGATATTGGTAAATGTTTCGTCGAGTTGCAGTGGTCTCCAGGTCAAAACACGTAAAAAACCTACGCGCACTTGCTGTGGTGAAGTTGGTCACAGAAACAAGTCCATGAGGGGTATATTTTTGTAAGAAACTTCCTTGCAAAAATAACATTTAAATCAAAGAAATATGTGATTTCCGGAAAACTTTCAGTACGCATGGTTCAAGAATATTAACAAGTTTGTCCTCTGTTATATAGATTTTTAGCTTTATTTTCTATGAAATGGAAGCTAAAAGAATGCTCCTCGTATGTAACTTACAATGACAACATAGTTTTCCATGCCCTTTAACCTAAAATTGCCTTTTCCTAAAAGTGCATGATTTAGATGAATATTTTCAAAAAATAATATTTCCGTTACTACACATCGTACGAAGATAATCTTTTTGGATTTAAATAGCTTATGAATTGCAGATTACAGGGATATGCGTAACTAAATACCGACCAAAAGGTCCCTTTGCCCCTGGAACGTCACATATTGACAAATTAGTTAAGAATCAGTGTGAAATATCTCACTGATTGAATTTTATTAAATTTATTACCTGTTTGTAGATTTTAATACACTTCAACTATTATTGTTTTTTAATTACTTAAGATCATGGAATATTTTCTTTTTGTCGCGGCCCGCCGAAGTAAAGTCAAAATATTCTTGGCCCTTAAGTTCTAAAAGGTTGAAGACCCTTGGTCTAGCTATCACGGTTCATGAGATACAGCCCGGTGACAGACAGACGGACGGACAGCACCAGCGGAGCCTTAGTAATAGGATCCCATTTTGTACCCTTTGGGTACGGAACCCTAAAAAGGATCCGTCCGTCCCTGTCTGTCCTGTCACTGTCACTAATGTCAGTCACCCTGTCTGAGGTTTGCACAGAGTACTTTTTTATTTATGGAAAGTGGTTTTACTCGTACTGTGCAATGAATTTTTGTTTTCTACATTAAAAAGTTGTATAGTGTGTAATAGCGATAGTGAATTATGCAGTAAACTAACTTATAACAGTGTGTTGATAAAAAAATTAAATTGATACAGTCTATTCGCTCCGTTTTGCTGCTTCTCGAAGTTATATTTCTCCGTACAAATAAAACATTATCGGCTGGAGAATGAGGGGAACTTATTCAGAACGAATACATTGAAGATAAAGCGGTATAAAAATAGGTTATTTTTAGAAAAAGGTTAAAATTGCCCTTGATTATATCTCATTGTAACTAATACCTACCTACTTAATTTCATTCTTGTAGTATCCATTATTTACATATATATATATATTTCTGTTGTGTTGTGTATTCCACTAAATAAATAAATAAAAACCGTCCCCTAACATGACCCAGCGACCAAAAAGATTATTTTGCCTTCCCCAAAAGAGATAAATTAAAAAAACTAATTTTAAGGTTACGTTAAGTCCAAGACGAATGAAAGAATGTGTGGTGTGAAATTAAGTAATAGGGTGAGAAATAGCGAGATTCGAGAGCGATGTGATATGAAAGAAGATATAGTGACAAGAATAGAGAGAGAAATGTTGCGGTGGTTTGGACGTGTGAAAAGAATGAAAGAAAGAAGATTGACAAAAGAAATATACAGTGCGAATGTAGTTGAAAGGGTTGGAAGTAGTGATGCAACGAATACGAATACGAATATTCGTATTCGCCGAATATCGGCCCTTTTACGAATATTCGTATTCGCCGAATATCACAATGGTATTCGTATTGAAAATGACTCCGATATTGAACAATATATTATCAATATAATTGAACGTGCATACCTCGCTCGTATGAAATGACTTGCATCCAGGCGAGATAATTGTATTAAATATGTGTATCCGAACGCACCGCATTTTCGGTGTTTTCGCGAGAAGTTTGAATTGAATGTACAGGGTCAACAGCACATCATGCTATCCAAAACAGACAAATTTCTTCAATCAATTTTATCTCCAAGCATTAGAGTTTACTATCCATTGGGGAAATTTGACATTTCGTAGTTACCTGATGTGCTATTGACTGATTTTAAGTCGGCATATTCTGTTTGTCATTGGAGTCGTGTTTATACACTTTGCCTGTGTACTTTATACTATAGTTAACTGGGTTAAGTACAAAATAATAATAAAGTATTATGTCACGTAAAAGAGAAAAATAAATAAATTTGGAAGCTTTTTGAAAAACAGGCCAGTAAGTTTTAGAGTAGGTAGATCAATTTGCTTGTTCGATGATGAAAATATGCAAAATAACCTAATATGATTAAACATAATTATAATATAATATATAATAAATAAGACATTATACTTTCTATTTTTACTTTCTATCCTATTCTTAAAATAAATACTAAAACGAATTAACTTACTTTTATATCATGAGAAAAACAATGAAGCCAGAATCTACAATTTCAAAGTTTGTTTTTGCGTTGGAGGGCGTCAAGTGATAAAATCACATCTCGCGACAAGTTTTCAAATCACTTAAATAAATAGGTATCTCTACAAATGCGAAGTTAATATTTTTTATTACTGCCTTTACTATTCGTATTCGTATTCGTATTCGCCGAATAGTAATGACACTATTCGTATTCGTATTCGCTTCGTAAAAAGTGGTATTCGTTGCATCACTAGTTGGAAGGGCGCCCTAAGAGAAAAACTTAGACCAAATTGGCGATGTACTGAGAAAAGGCCGTGTTAGGAGTACCCGAATCCGAAGAGTATCTGAAGCAAATTATGAATGGAGAAGAAGTAAAAGAGGTGTGCTTGGATAGTTGCAAGTGGCAATCTGTGGTCTCTGCCTACCGCAATCGAACAAAGACGTGAACCTATGTATGTATGTCAAAGAGAAATTAAACACTAGCATGGCTAGGTGTGTAGTAGATACATCACTATTAAATTCTTAAATTAAATTTGTTAGGATGGTAGGAATAGGCAGAGAAAAGGTAAATAATCCTGATTTTCTTTGCATTTTGTGTGTTGTGCCCCAAATTTTGTATAAGATTGATAGTAATTAATGGTTGTTTCTCTCAAACAAACAATTGATATAAAGTGTTATTTCTGTTCCAGAAATAATGCCATGTTGGGATTTAAAATAAACATGACAAACCTAGATAATGGGCAAAATTTACAGAAAGTCACTGGGTAGTTGCCAGTTCCATGTGATTGAATGAAATAAAAAGATCTCCGAGCTAAATACACAAGTAAGTAAATATCTTACCATTGGGTCGTTGTGTTTTAAAATGGGCTGCTAACATGACCCTCTGACCACACTAGCCCATTCTATCACTTTAACCCAGTGCACCTAAGATGACTGACTCAGTTTTATATTACCTACTTTTTATTTTCTTATTATAAGATGGGTTAACTCATGACTTCAATCTTGACCATAAAGGTCAAAGACCACATACACATACACCCATATTTCCTGCATTTTCCTTTTTTATATATTTCCTACTCTCACTTATTTTCCTGTTTTTTTTTTAAAACTGAACTTCTATTTCAGACTGGAATATGAGTGAACACAACAGAAAAATTAAGTATATTGATGATAAGACAAAATGTATGTAAGAAATAAATTCCGGTAAGAACTAAGTAAAGGTGCTTGTGATGCAAGTAGGTACCTAAAGAAAGAGACAATAATTATGAAGATGGATCATATTTGCGCAGGAATTCTTTCTGAGTGCACCCGCAACAACTGCAGTTTCTAAGACTGATATGATATAGAAAATTAGTTTTCAGGATTGCTAATAACTCTTATAATAATATTTATATGACACTAGGATATTGAATTGACAAATTATTGATATTATGAAAATAATAGTATTATTATTATTTCATTTTATGAAATTGAACCTACCGGGCTTGTAATTTGACTTAGTAAGATTTTAAGCTCTTGGTACTTTTCAAAATGTTAATGTAACCTAATAGAGCGGGACCCATTCGTAAGAAAGTCTTCAAATAACGATTTTCGTGGGACTCACCTCCGCCATACGAAGTACTGGTATGTACTTATTTGGCATGTTTTCCTGAACACAAAAAGTGCGGTAGTCACTTTCTAAGGGTATGGAGGGGGTAGCTATGACGTATCAAAGATGGCGGCCGGTCCTATTTGATTTACGCTATATTTAGATAACTACTGGGCAGATTTACTTAAATAGGGTCTCAATTGAAAGATAATTTAATATACATTGTTTTATTCTAAACATGCATTAGTGTAAAGCTAGTAACAAAATAAATATTTAGTGATGCAACGAATACCACTTTTTACGAAGCGAATACGAATACGAATAGTGTCATTACTATTCGGCGAATACGAATACGAATACGAATAGTAAAGGCAGTAATAAAAAATATTAACTTTGCATTTGTAAAGATACCTATTTATTTAAGTGATTTGAAAACTTGTCGCGAGATGTGATTTTATCACTTGACGCCCTCCAACGCAAAAACAAACTTTGAAATTGTAGATTCTGGCTTCATTGTTTTTCTCATGAAATAAAAGTAAGTTAATTCGTTTTAGTATTTATTTTAAGAATAGGATAGAAAGTAAAAATAGAAAGTATAATGTCTTATTTATTAATTTATTATATTATAATTATGTTTAATCATATTAGGTTATTTTGCATATTTTCATCATCGAACAAGCAAATTGATCTACCTACTCTAAAAACTTAATGGCCTGTTTTTCAAAAAGCTTCCAAATTTAATTTTTTTCTCTTTTACGTGACATAATACTTTATTATTATTTTGTATTTAACGCAGTTAACTATAATATAAAGTACACAGGCAAAGTGTATAAACACGACTCCAATGACAAACAAAATATGCCGACTTAAAATCAGTCAATAGCACATCTGGTAACTACGAAATGTCAAATTTCCCCAATGGATAGTAAACTCTAATGCTTGGAGATAAAATTGATTGAAGAAATTTGTCTATTTTGGATAGCATGATATGCTGTTGACCCTGTACATTCAAACTTCTCGCAAAAACACCGAAAATGCGGTGCGTTCAGATACACATATTTATTACAATTATCTCGCCTGGATGCAAGTCATTTCATACGAGCGAGGTATGCACGTTCAATTATATTGATAATATATTGTTCAATATCGGAGTCATTTTTAATACGAATACCATTGTGATATTCGGCGAATACGAATATTCGTAAAAGGGCCGATATTCGGCGAATACGAATATTCGTATTCGTATTCGTTGCATCACTATAAATATTTACAAAAAACGACATTTTGTAAAATTAAACTTTTTTTACTGTGTGAAAAGAACAGAAACCATTATGGTTACGGTAATTTAGCTTATTTTAAAAAATAGCTACACTTATCAGCATTCTAATCAATCTAAAAACGTTTAAATCGAGTTGTAAACAACGGAACTGCAGTCGTCTAAGTGAGCGTGGGTAGCGCCGAACTGACTACGGTACTTAGATTTTGTTACGAATAATCTTGAAAATAACGTGATAAAACGAGTAGAATCACAGCAAAATGAAAAAGTATTATGAACAGGCATAATTTTTTTTAACAGGCATCATTTTTTTTGTCAAAAAATTTTCTTCATTATTTTTACGAACTATTTTCAAAAATTCTCGTAACAAAAATAACGCTTCATATCATATCAAAATAAAACTCTTCATACTTGCACGTACTTGCGTTATATTTCAAAACAAAGGACTCAATGGTACTGGTCTGTACTGATGGACATGAGAGTGTAAACGTACGCACTCGAGACAGAGGCAGGTCGCTGACGTGCGAGAGTGTACAGCCGCCGTTATATTTTTTACATCGGCAACACTGAGATTCATTCCGAGGAATCCCTGCACCGTGCTGCGCCGTGAACTTTGGCACTTGTTGCTTCATTCATTTGAAATCATTTGGTCAGGCCTATGACACTGTTAGTACTAATAGCTGCGAAATGGCGCTGCTATCGCCTTTAATTCGCCATCTTGTGACGTCATGCTGTATGTCAAGATAACCTCAAACTGCCATGATGGCGTCTTGTCACTGAGCAAGTACAAGTACGGTATTATCTATGATTGCTCTCATGGTTCGCACAGGCGTTTACTGAAGTGCATTGCTAAATAAATGCAGTACTTATTCTCAGTTTTCGTCGCAGAAATGACTAAAATGCATTTATATTTATTTTATTTTATGATTGTCATAAGCATCTTTTGCCATGTGCAACCCGTATTATTACCATTTAGCTTTGATTCCATATAAAATTTTGTTATTTATTTTGTAGGTACGTGAAAAAAAATTATTTCGAGTGTCAAAATTATCAACAACATTTGGTAACAATTTTATATCTGAAATAAATACATTTGTTTTGCAAATTATATAAGTTTTTTTATTAATACTTTATAATAAATCTAAACAAACAAATGTGAATTACACCTTATTTATTCTATGCCTAAAACTAACGGACTGATTTTGATGGAATGTGCTGCTCTAGATTAATAAATAAGCTACTTTTTATTCTAATAAAACTAAACCTTATGTTCCAACAAATGGCGTAGTAAGTATTAGTAAATGAAAATATGAACAGTGCTTTCTGCAATTCTTTCTATCGATAAATAGCTAATTCGCTCAGTCGAGCTTTCAGTGAACCGGCTTATCTGCAAATCGTGCCATCGGCAAAAAATTTTTATTTAGAACGTCCTTTCGGTGAATTGAGCTGTCGGCACAACAAGGTATCGGCTGAAGATTTTTTCCTTCAGCCGATGGTCGGCGAACAGTGATTTTTATATACAATTTTATCGTTCAAGAGTAATTCTATGAACCCTTGCGAGCTCGAGTTGAGTGCTCGTGTATTTTATGTTGAGTTTGAAGTTGAGATCCTTGTCACAAATCCTCCTCCGTCGACGATTTTTTCATCTTAGGTTATTTTTGTAACCTGCTTTAACATGGAAACGCTTAAGTGTTGTCTTGGTGGTTGCACTGCAACAGGTGAAACGCTACGGTTTTTTTGTTTCCCGAGAAACAGTTATCTAAGAAGTTTGTGGATATGTCTTTTCTCGCGCCAACAAATCCTATACTCCTTGAACTCTCTGAAGAGCAATTGTTGAAACAACGCGTTTGTCAAAAACATTTTGACAAAACCCAATTCGATGAAGAAGGCAAGAGAATTCGCCTTTCTTACACATGTATCTTCACTGAAAACGGAATTGCTCTGGGTGAACCACTGAGTAAAGTAGGTAAGTCCATAAAATCTGTTACGTATATTTCTTAATTGGACACACTTTATCTATTATTTTAATTTTCAAATTCAAAACTTTCCATCACGTGGGTCAGCTACAAAGAGCAGAGAGAGTAATGTGTATTTTTTTTTTTTTATTTTTTTTTATTTATTTATTTAGGAAAACTTACAGCATGATGTAATACATATAAATTATACACATTAGGTAACACGTAAGCCAAAAACAGTTTTCACTGACAATTTATCACATTCTCGTTGAATCATAATATAAAACATTTAAAAAAAAAAATACTTTTACTCTCAGTCCAGGACTTATAGCATCCTAAGGGTATATACATCAAATTAATATTAAAAAGGAAAGCTCTGTTTTGTTTGTTTGCTTTGAATAAGCTGCGAAAATATTGGACCGATTTGAAAAATTCTTTCATTTATCCCTGAGTGACACCGTGTAATGACACTGGGGTCACCGAAAAAGATAACAATTCAATAATTAAAGTAGTCTTTCAAGTTGCCTGACAGCTCCCACCAAAAAGGTCAGACGTTGATAGTCATTGAAAATTTTTCTTTTTTCTTTTACTTTTCCATTGATTATCATTGAACCATTTTGAAAACATGAGAGTGTTAAAGGTGTAACCTGGGTGTCACTCAAAAAAGTTCTTATCCACAATTTTTTCACAAAATGGCTGATTGCCATTTATATAAAGTGAAGTGTTCTGCGCTACATGATATTGACGGAATTGTGGCAACACATATGGGTCTATATTTGAGAATCTATCTATTCACTTTTATTTACTAGTTCTGGAAATTGGTTAAGCCTTTAGCGAAGTACCTATTCAGTTGTACAACAACTCAACTATAAGTACCATAACCTTGCCTCTCGTGAACTGACTAGATGTCTTACCACTGCAATACAGATTTATTTCTAGTGCAGGGTGAGTCGGCTGACAGTCTGTCCCATGAAGAAACCCAATAGGCATATTTATTACACACTGTACTTTAAAACTGTACCTACTGCTTTTAAGTATTTAAGTAATGTTAGTTATTACTACCTAGCATTGTATTTTTCTTTATGTGTGTAGCTAGTGTGGGCCTTTGAGTGTGTAGCGTTTATTTATTTGTTTATTTATAATTATTTTCGAGAGCAAAATGAGGATGATACCCCAGAAATGACTTTGGTGATTGGAAGGGCTGGTACGTATATTTATTATTTAATGAAACTATGTATCTAAAAATCAATCAGGGTCAAAAACATCTGATTCGTGTAATGTAACCATAGCATGTCATATTACATGATCTAGTTATCTGAAAAGGAGATGCTTAGCATTTTTATTTAGATTGTCAAAAAATTAAACTTAGAGGGTACCAACCTAGTAGCTGTTACCTAGCAACAACATAAAGGCAACAGCAACTCAAGAGTCTGTTTCAACTCATGTATGATTTATTAAAATGGATCAAATATTCAAATAAAAAAAGCTTTATTAATGCTTTTAAACTAGCAAAATTTAGGGCTCCTTATGAAGCTAAAGAACTTTTTTTAAAGGAACCCATATCAAACATCAACTATTTTTTTAGTTTTAAAAGGCGATAGCAGCGCCATTTCGCAGTTATTGGTACTAAAAGTGTCATAGGCCTGACCAAATGATTTCAAATGAATGAAGCAACAAGTGCCAAAGTTCACGGCGCAGCACGGTGCAGGGATTCCTCGGAATGAATCTCAGTGTTGCCGATGTAAAAAATATAACGGCGGCTGTACACTCTCGCACGTCAGCGACCTGCCTCTGTCTCGAGTGCGTACGTTTACACTCTCATGTCCATCAGTACAGACCAGTACCATTGAGTCCTTTGTTTTGAAATATAACGCAAGTACGTGCAAGTATGAAGAGTTTTATTTCGATATGATACGAAGCGTTATTTTTGTTACGAGAATTTTTAAAAATAGTTCGTAAAAAAATTAAGAAAATTTTTTTACAAAAAAAATGATGCCTGTTAAAAAAAATTATAATAATAATAATAATAATAATTTAGGTTCATTAGAATACTGATAAGTGTAGTTATTTTTTTATAATAAGCTAAATTACCGTAATCCTAACGGTTTCTGTTCTTTTCACACAGTAAAAAAAGTTTAATTTTACAAAATGTCGTTTTTTGAAAATATTTATTTTGTTACTAGGTTTACACTAATGAATCTTTAAAATAAAGCAATGTATATTAAATTATCTTTCATTTGAGACCCTATTTAAGTAAATCTGCCCAGTAGTTATCTAAATATAGCGTAAATAAAATAGGCCCGGCCGCCATCTTTGTTACGTCATAGCTACCCCCTCCATACCCTTAGAAAGTGACTACCGCACTTTTTGTGTTCAGGAACATATGCCGAATAAGTACATACCAGTAGTTCGTATGGCGGAGTTAAGTCCCACGGAAATGAACTCATTCTCCTTGGGTCCCGCTCTATAACTGAAAAAATCCTTACCTAACTTAAGATAAACTTTAACTTAACATAAACATTCAAATTGCCTTTATTTCCTAATACATTTTTCATGCAATAATTCATTTTAATTATACATATCATTCCATTATATTTAGATACATTTCGTTTCATTAAACTACCTATAATATCGTTTGTTATTATATTTGTTATAATATAATATCGTAAACATTACATTATTTTATCTCATAAAACATCATATTTTATTTTATCATAAATAAACATTTCCTTCTTCCTTTATTGTTTTATTTTAATGCTAAACCTCTTCATTAGTTTGGATTTGGATTGCGAGTCCATCACCACAGCTGGGCCACAATCGAAAACTATATCAAGAATTTCTCAAAATTTGACGTATCTGATTAGCAAAGAAAACAAAATTTATCGGGGCCGCGTTTCAAAGTTATCGGGTGTTGTTTGGGGCCCAGCTGCAGTGACGTCACTACAGCTGGGCCACACCCACACTTGTATCTCTGAGATGGAACCACGTAGCGAAGATCTGGCTACGTAGAAAATTTCTCGGGACAAACGCCAAAATAAGAAAATTATCCGGTCTCGCGTTCAAAAGATATAATTCGTTGGGGTCCAGCTCCAGTGACGCGTCACTACAGCCTGAGCCACCTGGATCTCGAAAAAAGGACGACATAGGGGAAATCTGCTTGCTTAGATAATTTCTCGAGTATAATCATCAAAAAATCTGAATTTCTAGGTGTTCCGTTCTAGAGAAAAAGACTATTTAATTTTCATACAAATGTACAGTCGCGATCAAAAGTGAAATAAACAAAATCTAATTACAGTTATATGATAATAAATAAACAAACCGAAGCAGATAGAGCCGTCTGTCATGGTTTACAACAAGTCTTCTTCCTTTCCCCTTTACCGCATACAAAGCCATATATGGATTTATAATTTTAATATTTATTTATGAGTAATATTCACGGTTTAAAGATTAGAAGGACTATTACATTACGAAAACCATATATTTGTGAAGGTAAATAAATATTTTCTTATGTGGTCCTACAAACTCTTAGAAAAGTAGGTCTGTTTATTGCATTGATTCATATCCTTAATTTTCACTGGCTTAAAATATTGCCCGTAAATTGTTGATACATATTGTGATGTTCAATCGGTTATTTTATTATTTTAAAGAAAAATGTTTCTAACAGTGTAAATTAACATAATTATTTAAATTAACCTATTTTTTATAAAAAAATATCGGCATAATATTTTTTATGGATCTGAAATATTACCATCAAAGCTATATTTAAGATCGTAAAATCAGGTATTACTTAGAGTGTTAAAATAAATAACAATTAAAATTATTTTTTAAAATTACGTATGGATCTGGAGTGCTTGAGACTGAACTTAGTATAAAAATGTTCAAGACTCAGTTCAATTTCAAGCATTCCTTAAACATATTTTGACGTTTGATGTCTCAAGTTACTAGTGGTGAAGACTGAGACCGTACCTTGAATAATTTACCTTAAAGGTATCTCCAATTACATGCAAAAGGTTTAAATAACAAATGTCCAGAATCCAGTGGTTGCAATATGTCCACTTTGCTAAAAAAATAATAGCGCTGTCATAAGAATAGTCAAACTATATTTCACTTAGGTATCTAGATTACTTTTAGATTACTAATATTATAAAGAGGAAAGACTTGATTGTTTGCATTGAATAGGCTCCGAAACTACTGTTTCGGAGCCTATTCCGAAAAAATACTTTCACTATTAGAAAGCTACAATATCCCCGATGGACATAGGATATATGTATAATTTTCCGGAATTCCCGAGGGAACGAAGTCCCGGGCGGAATGCTAGTTGTAGGATATTTATATTTTAGTATTTATCATCGGAAAAATCTCGAATGCTTAAATATTCAAAACTAAGTTGTTTTAATCCACTGGAATTATTACACCTAGGTAAAAGCTAATTCTATTCTTTGCATTAATAAAAAAATATTGGCTGTGCCTCCGCTGCCGGTACCGGCTCCTAGAACAGCTGCCGGTACCGGCTCCTAGAACAGCTGCCGGTACCGATAGACGATATAATCATTATAAAATTTAAATGATAGGTAATAATAATAGTAGATAGGTACTCAATGATGTGCTGCTATGTTATATGTTACCGGAAATATATGAAACCTACAAAACAACCTAACCTAACCGAGCGGAACTGCGACAACCGCTTAACGCAACCACAGTCGTTTCTGGCACATCGCCGGCCGCTGCCGCGGCACGCTCGCTTCGCTCGCTCGGCTCGTGCGTTGGGGGTCGCAGTTCTAACCTAACCTAACCTAACCAACCCTTAACGGGTTGGTTAGGCTAGCCTACTAACAAACCTAACCTACAGTTTCTGCCCCGATATAATCTCCGCGGGGGAGGAGTTTTAACTATAGCTAGTTTTAACTATAGCTCGATGTGACAACTAGTTTTATCTGAAAATCAAAGTCGAATGTAAGTAATACATTTCCGATAGTGATTTAGGAATATTCGCAAATTCAATCTTAGATAATCACCAACGCATCAAAGCACAGACCAAGACAATAGAGAAGGCTGTGACAGACCCCGATAAGAACACAAAATCAACTCATGTCAGCTGTCAAAAACGTCAAAAATTGAAACTGACAGTAACTTCCGGCAACCGTTCCAATTTTTCGTCGCTGCCGGTACCGGCAGCGGAGTCACTTCCAAAAATATTAGTTAAATTCCAACTAAACGACTTAATAATTCATTTCTGTGCGCGACTGTATACCACAACAAAAATGTATGTAGAAATTCGACTGCCATTTTTGATACATTATGTGTATTATATGACACAGATACCATAAGCAAACTGTAGAACTATTTCAGAACTATTCCGACAGGAATGAGTTTGCGGATATCGAGATTTTGTGATGAGTATGCTGGGATGACGTCAGCCCCGCATACTCACCGAGATACCCTCATATCATATCTCTGGTTTCACTGAAACATTATTTTTGAGATTTGGCACACAGTCAGAACTATTTCATTTTTTAGCATGTCGCTAGCTTCAGCCGTTCTTGGTGAGGATTCTGGAGTGACGTCATCCCAGCAGCCTCACCGACACCTACCTATCTATAACTGGAAAAGTATTGAAGTACTATTTATTTCATTGTAGCACTATTTACCACTAGGTATTTCCGGAACTATTTATTGGCATATGTAAAAACGTTAAATTCCATGATGAGGCTTCTGGGGTTATGGTCACTAGGAGATTTGTTTTCATTAAGTGTACTTTTTATGTTTTTAAATAAATAAACGCTACACACTCAAAGGCCCACACTAATGTTTTCCCTTGTGTCGTGGGTCCCTTGGAAAACACATAAAGACAAACACAAACACCCAATGACCCGAGAACAAACATCTGCTTTTTACACAAATGTTTGCCCCGACTGGGGATCGAACCCAGGACCCGCCGATCAAGAGGCAGCGTCACCTACCACTCGACCAAACCGGCCGTCAAATTGTGCTAAAGCTTTGAAAATCAATAATTAAGTGAGATGGCGGGAGTTTGGGTCCCAGCCGGAGATAGGTTAATCTCCCCTAGGTACAGGGAGAACAGCACATCATGCTATCCAAAACTGTCAAATTTCTTCAATCGATTTTCAATTTTATCTCCAAGTATTAGAGTTTACAATCCATTGGGGAAATTTGACAGTTTGTTTGTGGTAACCTGATGTGCCGTTGACTATACATTCTTTTTTTTTAATTTATCCCTTTCGGGAAAGGCAAAGGAAACTATGTCCATACAGCCATGTCTTCAGTGAAAAATCTTCTTTCTTCAACTTAACTTAAGAAACTTTTTCATGCCGAAAACGAAAATTCAATTGACAAAGCAACCGCTCACGCCGAGTTCCCACCGAAGACCTTCTGTACATTCTTTTCATGAGGATTTTAAAGGAATCATCACATAACCTATACTTCTTTTACAATGGCAGAATGTTCCTGAATGCTTTTGCGTTTATTTTGTGGTGTCACCTATGACATTTCCAAACTTGTAGTGTTGCCAAATTAGGGAAAAAAGTTCCATGTAAGCAACCACAGGAGGTCAAAATATGGCGACCTTGATAAATATAAAATGGGCGATTGATGTTAGACAGCGCTGAAGTTCAAAACAAAATCGTTTAGTAAAGGGACAATACGATCGCAGAAGAACTTTATTTTATCTTCGAGTATCCTAGTTATAGGGGTGACTTAAGATTGGTTGACGAAACTTAACGGGTGATTCTCCCCTGAAACTACAAAAAGAAGAGCATTACATTATATAAATAATTAAATATTTTAAATTGCGTGAGTACCTATATCCACAAAAAAGTTTTAGGGAAAAAATGCTCTAGCGGACAACTAATAAAGGTTACCACATAGCCTCGATCATCATCTATCTACCTACTCATTGAGACCTTTCTTATGAATTAAAACACCTTATATATATGTTGTAAGCCTATTCAAAGTTACTGCATTAGCTCAAGGTAACATTGCACCTTTCAAATCAAACGGGCCTGTTAAAGTTAGTAAGACCTAAGACCCTTTTTTCAAGTAGAAAATGAGCTGATGATATACAAACAGTTAAACGAGGATCGAACATTTTTGTATGAAGCCTGGCTTGCCTAAAGTTGCAAGTACATACAAGTACATAAAGAGTCCCGTTTTTAATGTACACGTATGAAACATATGCCAATCGACAGAAAAAATAATTACAAACAACGAATACTGATTGACAGAATGTCGTAAGCGATATACTTTCTGAGTAATTTCAGTTTTAAAATGTAAAATATAATTAAAAGAATATCATCGTTTTAACTGATTTAAAAGTCCATTATCATCATTTTAAAGCATCCCGCGTAACGACTACTATTAAATTGGATTCTCGTAACACTAAAATAATAGGATAAAATGCAAAAAAATATGTAAAAAAAGTATGTTTTTGATGAAATCAATATCAAAAAATAATCTTAGAAGCCTTAAAAATACCATAGAATTAATGCGGCGCAAAGAGTATGGGGTGAGGAGATAAGTGTCACGAGCCGCATCTCTTCCCGTCCCCCTCTTCACCATTGGCAATGAACCACAGGGCTGTTCTTTACCGCACCAGGAGGGCGTGACTAGCTTCTGTACGAATGCTGTCACGTTCGTTTTAATAAAGAATGAATTAGACAGCATGCGTAGAGAAGCTTTGTCACCGCGCTTATGTTATAGACGGGCACGTCAAGTCAATCACTTTGTCATCGTAACTTGCACCGTGTACAAGCGTTCTCGTTGCTTTAAAAGAAGTTTAAGTTGTTATCTTTGTGAAGTTTTTGTTGTTGATATTTTTGTTATTTCTTGACTGTTAACGTTAGTTTTATCTATTATTATTGACATTTACGCGATGTCAAGTAACTTAGGCCCACCAGGGTCACAGTGTTTCTTCTGCAGAATTAGTACTGCTCGTCCTAGAGTACGCCGTCCGTAATCACAAATATGATGTTATGAGCTTTGCGAGGGATATCTAAACCATCACCTTTATGTCCAAGAGTATAACAACCATATACTCCGCGGTACACCTCTTAAACCCTGGTGTCGAAGTTATTGAACTGCTAAAGACCTTCGCAGTGGCTCATGTACCCACTACTATCGCAGATAGTAGCCGGCTTTAAGTGCCTTGCGTAGCATGGAATCATCTTTCTTTCGGACAATCAGGTAATTCCCTTCCGGTCTGGTGTCCCCACCGATTACCTTTCCTTCACCAGTGCAGTAGGGCCACAAGGATTATTTAGTCTTGATATCATGTAGTGGATCAGGGGGGACAAGAGGACTCATCAGTTCTTATTTCTCCACTCATTATGTTAAAGTACTAGCCACTTCTTAGTTTTTATGCTGTCATTGTTACGAAGTCAAAATCAAAAGTCAGTGCCCTAACCAAACTGAAGAAAGTCTCAAAATCATAAAGTGATGTTTGTTCGATTTCCGGTGGGGATTCACCGGGAATCGATACCGGAACCTTCTCGATGGCCGCGGCGGCGTGGTAAATGGCGTACGAGCGGCGCGAGAAGCTGCGCACCAGCGGCGCGGGAAGCGGTCTACGAGGGGCGGTTCCAGTGGAGCGATGTCTCTGTATTAAGTTTGATTGATGTGGATTTCACCAAAAACATATTTCACATTTTTTTTGCATATAATCCTATTATTTTAGTATTAAAGGAATACAATTTAATGCTAGTCGTGACGCGGGATGGTTTAAAGTGATGATAATGGACTTTTAAATCAGTTTAAACGATGATTTTCTTGTAATAATATTTTACATTTTCTAACTGAAATTACTCGGAAAGTATATAAGTTATGACATTTTGTCAATCAGTATTTATTGTTTGTAATTATTTTCTCTGTCGATTGCTATATTATTATGTTTCATACATGTACGATAAGTTGCAAAAGTCCATATAGAATATCCACAAAGAGTCGTCTGCAGTCTATAACTCACGCACACATTGACTATAATAGAAAATAAGCAACAGGGGTTCCCGTGAGTGATATAAACAATATTTTCTACTCATGCGTCATCAGCTCTCGTGGCGCGTTTGGTTACGCTTAGACTTATGAGCAGCAGGTAAGCGGTTCAAATCTTCGCAGCCCCGATCGTTTTAGTTAGATGTATTAGAAGTTTTATCATTTTTAATAACATGGTTTATTACTTAGAAATTTAGAATGGCATCAGGCGTGAAGTTAGATACGGTACGAATAACTTACAAAAATGCTAGGTAATCTATAATAACATAATCGGATTCGTTTAAATGAACTACCCTTTCTTTGACAGTTCACTTCGAAAGCTGGTAGTTTGCCGAGTGTGAATATGTTTTATTGTGCGTTTTATCGTTTCTTTTTTGAACTTAAAATGCAAGCTTTTATTGATATGCAAGGGCGAATCCGCATTAATGAGATGCATAACAATTGATATAACACATCTCATGAAACCGGTTATTCAGTAAGTATTTTCTCCATAAAATCTGCTATGTTTGAATAAAAGATATTTCTTTTAAAATTGCGAGTTCCGATAATCGATAAATTACTATTAATTAAACTGTTTTTCATTCTATTGTTTTAGTAAACAACCGTATAACGTTGGATCTTGCACCATGAAGCTGAAGGCAATGTCACAACATCGGGGTTTCATAATGGCACAATATGAAAATAATAGTTTATCAACTGCTGAGTTCGCAAATTTGTTTGATACTTCTGTTCATACGGTTCGTCAAGTCCTGCACAGTGAGGGGTTGCATTAAAGAAAGCTTGCAAAAAAAAAAACCCAATTTGACTGAAAGGCATAAACAAAGATGACTGGCATTTGCAAGAGAATACGTTGATTTTGATTGGGAAAATAATATTTTTAATGACAAGACATTTGTTTTAATATGGTTCAATCTGTTTGGCGGCGCTGGCTTTCTGTAATTGAAAACAGGAGAGGATACACTAAACACTAAGTCTTTAAGTAAATAACTTTATACAAAGCATTAAATTCATACATTTATTGGCAAGTAAAATATGTTTGTAAAAAACTGTTTCTTTTCCTTAAACATTATTCAAAATTAGCTGACACAATCAAGCAGCGCCGCTAATAATACAATGTTAAAATTGAAAGGTTACTTCAAGATGTAGCTTCAATCCTCTTTTCATTACGAAAACGAATATTTAAGACTATTCTATAGCGCCGCGAGCGTAGGAAAATAGGTATTTGGAGAATCATTCTCTGTCGCGACCGCGCTCGGCCCCGCAAACGTGCGATAGAGACAGTTGCAGCTCGGCTGTGTTTCTAGGTATTTTTTTGTCGAAAATCGCGTTTGGGGGGAAAACGTTTCCCAACCCCTAAACTGTACTAAATATACTACTTTTTGGTATCAATCTTTTCAGCAGAATATAATCTATGCCTCTATTTTTTGTTTTTTCCGAAAATTTACTTTATTTCTGAAATACAATGAATTTAAAATGAATGTTTTTCAAACCCAATAAAGCAAGATTACAGATCCTTATAACTTTTTATCTAAACAAAATTTTCAAAAAAGGAAAACATAGAGGCATAGTTTTTGATAGGGACAACAACATAGTGAAAAATTATCAAAATCGGAGAAGATTTAGGGGTAGCAAAACGTTTTCCCTTTTTGTATGGACATGGGCGCGGTAGTCGATCCTCTTAAGCTACATTATATATCCTTGGAGTAGAATATAAAAAGTGAAAATAAAAAATCTGGCTACCATCACATTGTTCATTATTGTAACGATTTTTATTTACCTACATTATGTTAAAAATGAATAAACTTGATTTAATTAGTTTGAAAGTGTTAATTTTTATTTATTTACCTTTAATATTGTATTACATTACCACTTAACTAATAATAAATATAAACATGTTTAAAAAAAAGGTCAAAAAAAGAAAAAAGCGATGGTTTGACTCGAGACTCGAACCTTGGCCACCTAAACCTCGTATTATCTAGTCTTCTACGTTTACCACTGTGCTACCCAGTAGTTAGTGAACTCAAATGAATTAAGTTACCGCTTTGGAGGTAGTTACATGCGGGCTTGAATAGACGGAGTTATACATATATGGTTATTTTTGCTCAGTTGCGAGTAAACAAACTGTTTTGAGCTTTAATTAATAGCGATAAGGTTAACTTTTACATAAAATCATAATTATTTTAATGTGTGCGAGTTCAACAATATTTGAGTGCATGCGATTTTAAACCTTAAGCTATGAATGGATTATTGCAACTGACCGTACATCAGAAACGCGACTTTTTATGTAGTTGTATGTATGTACTTGCAACTTTAGGCAAGCCACAGAGGTTCGATGCTCTTTACATAAATCATAGCTAAGAAAAGAACCATCTCGATCACGTCAGCTGTCAAACAAAAAACCAGTCCACTCGTTTAGAAACTAAGATGCGACAGACAGACATACAGATACCTACACAATAGCCTTCCCCTCTTTTTTTGTTGGGGTTTAAAAAGAAGGTTGATTCGGCGAATTGAGTTTTCCGATATCTGGCAACATTATTCACTGTGCCTCACATCACAGTGCCTCATTCATTTCATTACTTCTAACCAGTGTTGCCAACTTAGTGCTTTCGGCACTAGATCTAGTGCTTTTTTTCATGTATTAGTGCCTAAAATTCGATTTTAGTTCCTAGTGCCCAATCTGGTGCTTTTTAAGAACTTAGTGCTAAATACAATAGGTATCTAATAAAATTACTTGTATATTCATTTATTTAAAAAAACGCGCGTGAGTGTGTACCCGATTTCTACAATTTTCATAAACAAATGTTGGGATGTGGTGTGAGCATGATAGCTTTATGTAATTATAGTTAAGAGTAACAAAGATGTCCGTACTACGGTTTCTTTTCTAGGGGAAATTCCTTAAACCTAAGGAATTCACGTTTTTTTTATTCTTTTGTCTCGGTCAAACTAATAAGTTTTAAAATGAGAGAGAAGAATCAAGATTGCAGGGCGGGGCGGGCAGAATATTTGTGACAATATCGGGATAATTTCTTGTATTGTGTGAATAACTGAATTATAAAAATTACAGCAATCGAAACCGGGTCCATCAACTTCACAATCTAGCTAGTGTTACAGCCACTGCAATCAACTCCGACAGCAGCCATGACGACTCGGAATCAGATTTCATTAAATATTTTTTTTGATGTTTTTTTTTACGTTTAGCGCCCTTTTTGACACTAAATACAGAAACTAGTGCTTTATCGCTGTTGGTTTAGTGCCTTTTTGAAAATTGGGTTGGCAACACTGCTTCTAACCTCAATTCTATGCTTTAATCAATACATTTTGTAATATCAAGATAAAATCGTTGAATTTTGTTCAATAAGTACGTTTTCAAAATCACCTTCCAAGTCATCCTCAAGTATTCCGTGTTCTTCATCAAGTCTGGATATTAGGAAATCGTTATTTTTCGAGATTTGTGTGTTATACAGATGAATAAGAACTAACCAACCGGAGCCGGTGATAAAGCAATTAAGTAATTAGTTCTTCTTCTTATCGTGTAGGTATAGTCAAGTGTGAGGCGAACTTGGCTAACCCTGGTGTCAGAGTTTTCAAACCACACAATGGCCTCTGACTTGGTTAATTAATTATTGAATAAAGGAAAGAAAAAAAAAGGAATAATTAATTGAATGAATAAAGGAGTTAGTAGAACTATGACATCGTATTCTAGCCCTTCCCCTTGCCTAGAATTTAAAACATGCTGCCTAGAATTTAAAAACATGAGTGTAACACCCAGATGAAAATTTTCATTATGTAAGAAAACTGAGCCTATTACGAAACCAGAAACCATAGTAAAAGTTATAACTTATAACAGACAAATAAATTATACCTAAGACTTATCTAAAAAGTAAAAAATCTTATTGCTTTAACGTTTTGAAATATTTTTGACTTTCTATTCTTTACAGGCATTCAAGATGCTGATGAGAGCATTCCATTCGGCTAGATCATACTGGAGTGAAATATTAATGTGGAAAACTACAAATTCAGCGTAATTCAACTAAAGACATTAAACATGAACTCTTCAGGGAACGCATTTTTCTTCAATATTGTATATTGTTTTGAATTAGACTTTCTTAAAATCATGTTCCAATAGTGTAATAGATATTAAATCAATAGAATGAGTATGTTTATTTATTATTTTTGGAATTAGACCTTTAAACAAACCTCCACCATTAAAACTGATAAAAAATGTATCTAACATTAGCTTTCAGCCCGTGCCGTGTGATTTCAATTACATCACACTCCCAACGAAACCTTAAACTATATCTATTTTTTTATACCTACCACCCCATATATGTCCCCACTGAGGGGCACGGGCCTCCCTTCAAAAGACGAAGGGGATTTAGGCCATAGTCCACCACGCTGGCCCAACGCGGGTTGGTGGACCGCTCGTCTTTCGAAAATTTTCTTGGCGGGTTTTATCACAATGTTTTCCTTTACCGTCGAGCAAGTGATAATTAGAAATCCGTACATAAATCCGAAAAGACGAATTTAGTGGTACAGGCCTGCACCAGGATTTAAACCCACGACCTTCGGATTACTAGGTCTGGCTCCTGGGCTACCATCGCTATATCTATACTTTTCATATTATATTCATTGTGTAATTTAGGTATAAAAATGCTGAGTTAGCCATGATTTAAAAAAAAATTTGGTGTCAAAGAAACTGAATAATATTACAAATATCAAGAAACTGCATACTCTGAAGTGTCTACTGGATGGAACTATTATCATTCATCTTAGTAATTAGAAAAAAAAAAAATTGTTGGATTGTTTATATTTCATTGAAAATTTTGACCCTGGCTGATGTGATAACATTAGGTACCTACTGTTAGCGAAAATCTACAAAGACCCGCGATTATCGAAGAAATTGAATTGATTATTGTATAACTTTTTCCTAGGAACAGGTTCACCTTAACTGTTTATTGAGATTTATGGTAAGTATTTCACATGGAAAGTCCAAATAAATAAAGTATATTGTAGATTCTCATTGTTATTTTCTTTCACTAATTTTAAACCTATTATAACGGGTTCTTACCACGATTTTTGTTTTAAATTAGTATCCGATATTCCGGTGCAGCTACAAGCACCGTAATCACGGATGAACTGGAGAACTGTGGGCTGTGTTAGTGGCCTTCTTATCGTGTAGGTGTAGGTAGTCAAACCTTTTTCAGTTTTCAAACCGCACAATGTTAGTGGTAAGAACCCGTTATAATTTGTTTAAAACTAGGTACCTACTCCAAATAAAGTTTTATTTATTTTTACAAGTTTTGCAAGTAGTGGTTTTCAATTTCGTGGTTTAACCTTCGTACCTATTTCCAATTAAGTTGAATAGAGATACCTAGATAAGACAAGTTATCAAGCTTCTCTATTGTTCTCTATTTAAGCAATCTATCATTTTTAGTAGGTAGGTATACCTACCTACGAGTATAAGTATTTACTTAGGTACTTATATACCTATATATATATTAGGTATGTGTAAAAAGGTTGGCTTAGCAGTCGTCTTCCAATATTATTATATTTTTTCGCCTGTGGTGTCCCACTGCAGGGCAAAGGCCTCTCAATATCAAATTGTTTACCTACTTGAATTTATTTATTGCCTGCCTACCTTTGTTCTATTTTTACTTCTTAAGTAAGTACTCTGTGTATGTAAGTATAGATAGATAACACTATCAGGAACATGATCATGATAAGATAATCGTTTCCGCAGCAGAGGTCATTATCTAAACCGTTTCAAGAGACCATAGGAATTCAATGCAGATCTGCTCTGCAGTGACACATACCTACTTACAACACTGCATAGAGTAACTTATATATGTGGAGACAACACTGTACAGAGAAGCGGTCACGTCGAGTTGCAATTATTTCATGTCCAAAGAGATTTTTTATAAATAAATGAATGTGATCTCATTGCTTTATTTGTATTCATGAACTCACCACCTAAAATAAAGACTATAAAAAATATATAAAGTATGACCATTTCTTCTTGTCGAAGAAAACGGCAGTGACCCCAGGGCTTCACGGGCACAGCACAGCAATCAAAGCACCATCTGGCATCAAATAATCATTCGCCTCGCTTTGCAGAATATCCATATCTAAACTGAGCATTATACAATACAGATTGACCACCTAAAATATTATCTTTTGGAGAACTTAACAAATCCATATATATATATATTCACAGACTCAGCACACACTAAGGAGAAGAGAAGATCCGTAGAGAAATAACATTTTGGGTTTATTTTCGGGAAAAAAGCTCTCCTTTGTACATTATTTTCATGTAAAATTTTTCCTACTGTGTTTGTGCAATAAAGAATAAGTAATTAAGAATTTATTTTAAAACTGCAACAAACAAAGCAATATTGAGCGAAAGTGTATAGATGGAACGTTTAAATAATGAACGCAACTATTCACGGAACACTATCACAACTATTGCACCGGAAATTGATTCCCAAAGACAACAAATAAAACTTGTCAATGTGTGTGTGGTACAGGGAAAACGGACCCGCTCACTTTTTGTACACCGGAGTTTTCCGTGACCAGCGTTTTCGATGTCATGCCGGGTACACAAAAAACGGAGGTGTACAAAGAGGCGGTGAGAAAAAAAGTGTCCGTTCCTGTTTTTTGCGACCCCGTTTTGTATGAACATGTTATATAAAGCCTCGCTTACACGAAAAACGTGGTCACAAAAAACGGTGGTGTACAAAAAGGAAGATTGACATAACTGGGGTGTGCTTAGTGTGTTCCCGATTGCACCACAGAAGCAGTTATAGTAAAAGTTTGTGTCAAATTTAACACTAACAGTAACTCTGACTTTAACAGTTACAGCAAAATACGTTGCACCAGCGAATTCGTTAGCTTTGTTAAAGTTAAAGGGGTTGCAAGTCAAATGAAGCCTGATTTACCCCAAATTCGATGCGGGTGACATTTTTAAATGGCAATACTAAACATAATCGTAAAAACCATAGACATAGTGTCACTCATAGACATAGAAATAAATTGTTAAATACCTCATGTCACTTTATTTCATTGATGTCAGCTTTGGTGAACATTTTTTCTCTATTGTAAAAAGTTTTGAATTATTATTTTATTATAACTTAAGTTTGCGTGATGGGCGCTAAAAGTAAGCGCAAAAAAAAGATGATATTGTATATCCAGAGAGCGGCGATTCGGACTCCGATCGCGATGATTCCGATTAAGTATCAGATTACTGCCGTCAGTACCCTGAAGAAGGTGGGAACTTTGAATATCTAGTGATATACCTATGAGAGTGCAATAAAAGCAACTTAGGAAATCGTTCTTACTTCTTTTTACCTGGGCCTGCGCTAGTCTATTTAAGTTTTCTAGCTAGTTAGGCAGGGATCTCAAGTTTCTTTAGTTTGAAAATTAAATTACAACGTCCTTCTATTTTTCGTATTTAGTATGTTGTAAGTATTTAAGAAGATTGTGATGGGATCGTTTAGAGACGTTGAAACAAAATCTGATAGACGAGTTTTGCACTGTCAGCACTTGTTTTTCAGCTTTTGGTTTAGGCACGGATCATACACTGTATCACAATAATCCAACTGAGACAAAACGAGACATTTCATCAACCTCCGTCTTACCGCCTTACTCAGGAAGGGGATTTTGAAATATTTAAATTAAATCTATTTCGTTTTGTTTCCAAGATCTATATCTAAAATAGTTTCAACTTGCTCTCCGTTTCTTATTCAGAGCAATTATTATCAGTCATGTATGTATCTATGTATTTATTCTTTTTTGTACAAAGATAATACGTTTACAGTAATAGGAAGTTTACAAAGGCGGACTTATCCCATGTGGAAATTTCTTCCAGTCAACCTAGTAAGAGAACTTAACAGAACAAAGAACTACTACTCGGCGTTATGACAAATTCATTGTTGTAGAGTAAAACAAAAATATATTATTGGTGGCATAGTTTAGGCCAGTCTTTCCCAACGTGGGCGATAACGCCCCCTTGTGGGCGCTGCAGGCCTAAAGGGGGGCGGTAAGAGACCCAGAAAAAAAAGGGGGCGTTGTGTAGGGCTTTGGGGTCGATTTATAATTTCATCTACCTAGCTAGGAAGACTCTTAGATACCGACTGAGCTCTCGACTCTCGACTACATCTTGTGAACATCAACTAATATTAATTAAGATATAGCTCAAACTCGGTTCGATATAATAGACCGTGGGCAATCATGTTTTAACAAGTTTTTGTTAAATAATCCGATTTGTACATTCCTGTATCAATCGGCTGGTTCTATAATACTTGTTCTTGCTTGTCGAGTACGATTGGGCGTCGAATGAGATAAACGAGTTTATGCACGTTTGTCTTATTCCTGTTGGTGCGTGCTGCTTATGCAATCCTATATAAACGACGTAAATTTATTTTATTTTCATTTGCGGTTTCGCGCATAATAGATAAGCAGTACTTCATTATACCACTTACGTATTTCTCAAAACAAAACAATGTCGGAAGTAAAAAAGAAGAGACGGCAATATTCTGCGGAATATATTAAATTCGGATTTATTGAAAATCCCACAAACCCGTCGTCGCCTTTGTGTCTTCTATGTCTAAAAACATTTTCGAACGAAGCAATGAAGCCTTCAAGACTGCAAGGTCATTTGAATAAAATGCATCCAGATAAGAAAGACAAGAATGTAGCATATTTTCAAGACCTAGAGAAGAAGCATAATACTCAGCCAAGTGTATCAAAACTATTTTCGGCGGCTGCTAAGCAAGATGACGACGGACTTCGAGCTTCGTACAATATCCCTTTGTTAATTGCTCAAAAAGGCAAACCACACAACATCGGAGAAGAGTTAATTTTGCCAGCAATAAAGGAAGTAATAACTACTGTGCTTCATAAACCGGCCGCAGATATTATCCAAAAAATTCCTTTAAGTAATAATTCTGTGCAAAGACGAATTGATGAAATGGCTGAAAACATTGAAGAATCATTGTGCAATCATCTGAGGACTAGTCAATTCTCAATTCAGCTCGATGAGTCCACTTTACCAACTAATGAAGCGTTGTTGCTATCTTACGTGAGGTTTATTAAAGATGAGAAAATACGTGAAGAACTATTGTTTGCCAGAAATTTGGAGACAGATACAAAAGGCGAAACCATATTCAATACATTGGAAAAGTTTTGTGAAGAGAAAGAGATTCCTTTGAAAAATATTATACAAGTTGCTACGGATGGCGCTCCGGCTATGACAGGGCGCCATAAAGGCTTCATAGCGTACCTAAAAAATAAAATTCCAGATGTCCTTGCTATACATTGCGTTATTCATAGACAACATTTGGTTGCTAGAAACTTAAGTGAACGACTATTTCAATCACTGCAATATGTCATCAAAGCATTCAATAAAATCCGTAGCAGCTCTTTGAATGATAGATTATTTCATCAGCTTTGTGTTACTAATGACGAAGATTTCAACCGTTTGTTGCTTCATACTGAAGTTCGTTGGCTGTCAAGAGGCAATTGTCTGATTCGATTTTATAACCTGTTTGACTCTGTGATAGAGTTCTTGGAAACTAAAGATACAGAACTGCGCAACAAGCTCATAACATCAAAGAATGATATAGCTTACATGACAGACCTGTATAAATTGTTCAACGACGTGAACCTCCAACTGCAAGGCGATGAACTAAATTTAATTAAAACAAAAAATGTCGTTGCTGCTTTCGCAGCCAAACTGCTTCTGCACAAAAAAAATATGGGCAGACGTGAGTTTCACAATTTTCCGAATTTATCAGTATCCTGCAGTAACGACGACTTGTTTGCCTACTGCCAACATTTGGAAAACCTCCACATTGACTTCACCGAACGATACCAGGACATTTTAAACTTGGAAATACCAGACTGGGTGTTGGATCCATTTTCAAATGTCAACATAGCAATGTCACCTCAGCTGGAAGAAGAACTTATAGAATTGACAACAAACGAAGAAATAAAAATCAAGTTCAAAAATGGATATCAAGAATTTTGGCTACAAAAACCGATCCTGCAATTGTACCCTGGATTGTGGTCAATTGTTCAACGATTCTTGATAGCATTCCCATCGTCATATTTGTGTGAACGTGGATTTAGTGCTGTGGCAACGCTGCTTACTAAAAAGAGAAATCGTTTGCGTGTTACCGAACGTGGCGACTTGCGGCTGTTTTTGAGTAAATTGGAACCTGATATCAACAAACTTATTGAACAGCATCAGATTCAACCTTCACATTAGTTTTTATATAAGAATTGATTATATTTGTTTTATTTTCAATAAAAGATACTCTGTCCGAATACTATAAAGTTGCGTTTCAATAATCAGTTATAAGTACTTAGCGGTTTTTAAGTATGTTTAAAAAGGGGGGCGTTAAAAAATAATTTATTCTTAAAGTGGGCAGTAGACAAAAAAAGGTTGGGAACCCCTGGTTAGGCCTTCCAATAGTTTTATTTCAACTCTTTATTTTATCATAGTTTTTCTGTTTGTAAGAAAATGTTTACTACCACTGCTGCTTTGTTTACATAATTTCTAATACGAAAAAAAACGAAATATAGGTAAGTATACTTTTCTGTTTCTATTTACACTGACAAGATCATCAGTTTCGTCTTCAGAACTGGTTTCCACGAGTATTTCTTGGAGCAGGGACATGATGTTTAGAGGTTATATTCAACGCGTTTGTCAATTTGACGGATAACTTAACACTAACTATAACACTAACCAGCGAAATGTGAGCAGTTACGGTTATGGTTAAAGTTATGACGTTATTTAACAATTTGTCAACTGGTGCAACTCATTTTTGGCCTAACCGATACTTTAACTGAAATTTTGGCGTTTGTTATAGTTAAAGTAAGATGGTACAACCCACCCTAAGTTATAAACATTATGCCGTTCCGGCCGCTAAAAGTTGGTGTACGCGGGTGCGTGTGACGTCACAGTGACTGTCGAGCGCAGTCGGTCGGCAGTCGGTAGGGTGAACGTACCTAATACCAGCCCCGTACCTAATACCAGCCCCTTCACTTATTTGTTTGATAATAAGATTACCTTTCATTATTACGTACTCCTGTTGCCATTAAAAAATATATATATTCGGTAGAAATTTTAAAACCAAGTTTGGCAACACTAGCATAATCATGTGAGTGTCAGTTTCAAATCGAATCTGGCACGGTGTGAATATCCGCCATTTTGCTATTTTACCGACAATTTTACCGGTAGCTAAAAATAGTTATATTTCACATATTTCTTGCTTTGCATGTCATGATTTGTTAGATTATGGGTTAATATATTGTAATGCATGGATTTCTGAGTAAATATACAAGTTTTGCCCGTGATTCTAGTAGAAATTGACAGGGCTGCAATTAGAAACACGAAATGTATGGAGCATCAAATACCAGCCCCGGGGCTGGTACTAGGTACTCCATACATTCGATTGAGTACCTAATTACAGCCGTGTCTTAATAATTAGGGATGTCACAAACGTTTTCGAAGGTTAAGTTTGGATCTCATTGGAGTTGATTTTAGAGGAAATAAAGTGTAGGTAGTTCTAATGGAGATCGCCATTTTCCTAATTTATGGAATAAGCACAGTACTTAAGTAAATAGCGACAATTGTACCCGATTACCTCATTATTTACTCAACTCGCATGATATTGTACCCCATATTACCTAACTAGCTTTCCACCCGCGGTTTCTCCCGCGTTAAATGAGTTTGCCCGTGGTAATGAAGTATCCCGCGTTAAATGTCATATCCAGGATCTAACCTAGACGTGCTAAGTTTCTTCCTTGTCTGTGTTCATATGTGTTTTTTTTTCGAATTTTTAATTTGATTATCAATACCTTTTATGCAGCTTCGAGGCTATACAACTCGAAGCTGCATAATGATTTTATTAGGTTTGAAGTTTTAGAATGTAACATTTTATTTGTTTTTTAATTTTTAAAATGATCAGTATTAAGTCAAATTATGTGCAACAATTATGTAAAATTCAGCGATTTATTTGAGTTTTGTTGGATTTTTGTAATATTATGATTATTACAACCTTCTATCCAGCATTCAACAATTTTGTTTTATTTAACACATATATTATATATAAATAAAATAAATAAAAAATAAACAGAATATATATACCTTTTTTATAAATAAATAAATTATTAATTATTATTTGTAAAAAAGACGCCACCTTTCGAAAAAATAAGTATAAGTCGCAGTTCAGGCCCCCTAACCAAATTTACTTTTAAATTATGTTAAGTTTTGTTTTTGTTAACTTTTCTAATTTTTATTTGTTATTGATTTTTTGGGTAATTGGTAAATAAAATACTGATTTTGTTACGCTTACGCATTTATTCATTCATATTCAGAATGCAGCTCAAAGACTTTTAAGACATGACCCTATGCTAGGCTGCTATTCGGTACACAAAAGGCTGGTACTAGATACAGCGTGGCTGGAACTAGATACACAGGGTATTTTTCTGTTTGACATTATTTTTAAAAAAATCTACGCAACTTACGATTAATTACCCTAATAAATATAATTCTCCATTAAATAACCTATCATTTAAAATATATAACAGTAGTTTTGAGCTACAAGTTTATGCAGGATGATTTTTTAAACATCAAAATTGTACCAAAGGGCTGGCAATAGGGGCGTTCACCCTACTCATAGTTCTCGGAGCGGGTGGCGGCGACGCGCTTATGGAAATGCTACCCGATCTCAGCACCGGCACCGGTCTGAGATGCGGGAGGTTTTACGAGCAAGATTTCTAAAAATGATCATTAAAATCCTTCCACTATTCAGATCAGTGAACGCGCTTGAATCAGGTACGGATTCCGTAGTGTAGTTCAGAAAATTAAATTTCAAAAGTAGGCGCGATCTGAGCCGCGGGAGGATTTTCATATCTTATGTTTCCCGAACTCAAGAGATTGTATTTGATACATTTTCTAGGAAATCTATACATTTCCTAAATAACAATCGGAAATGTATTACATGTTTGATTTTGTCTGTTTATAAGTCATTCGACTTTTTTGTTTGATTACGTCAGACGGAACGGATTAGTCGGTTAATGTCAAATTCTGGAAATGCCAGATGGCGAAATTAATGCCACATTCTGTGTATGACAGATTCTGATTTCGCCAGATTCTACAAATACCAGATTCTAGTAAAGGCAGATTCTGTAAATGTCGTATTCTGGAAATGCCAGATTCTGGAAATGTCATATGCAAAATAAAAATCCATGGTGAATATATGTATGCAGTTTTGTTAGTACAGGGTGAAAAAATATTATTTTTTTAGCTATATTTTTTTTTCCCTAAACGTAGATGCACCCCCTGAGCGCTACCCGCACCCCTCGCGTGTCTGGTGTAGGAGAATGTCTACGTTTATGAACTATTCCCATTGAACAAATATTTTTTTTTTTTTTTATAAATGTGTTCTTTGAGCGATACTGGTTCAGGATTTTGAATATAGGTAGGAGGTTTTTTATCACCGTGTATTTATTTTGTTTACTAGCTTTCTGGCCGTGGCTCCGCCCGCGTGGACTACAGGTTATATCGTGCCCAACTGTAGGATAAAATGTAGCCTATGTCGTTTCCCAGGCTCTAATCTATCTCTGTACCAAATTTCATAAAAATCGTTTCAGTAGTTTAGGCGTGAAAGATGGACAGACAGATAGACAGACGGACAGAGTTACTTTCGCATTTATATTATTAGTAAGGATAATAAAATAAATTAAATGAACACGTGATGAAAAATGTTTATTTTGTCAAATAACGAAATTAAAAAACACAAGTCCAAAAAAATCACATTCAAATAATTAGTTAAATCTTTTTCGTAGATCGGATTTTTTTCTTTACTTCTAAATATTATTTTTCTTATTAGATTATTGCTGTTATTCTTCGACGATTTTTTCTTTCTTTGATTATTCATGTTATTCTTTGACATCTCTCTTTTCTTTCAATGACCATCAATTTAACTTAATTGTGATTATTCAACTGTCTGTCTGTCCGTCTTTCACGCCTAAACTACTGAAACGATTTTTATGAAATTTGGTACAGAGATAGATTAGAGCCGGGGAAAGGACATAGGCTACATTTTATCCTACAGTTGGGCACGATATAACCTGTAGTCCACGCGGGCGGAGCCACGGCCAGAAAGCTAGAAAACAAAATAAATACACGGTGATAAAAAACCTCCTAGCTATATTCAAAATCTTGAACCAGTATCACTCAAAGAACACATTTATGTTTTTTTTTAAATATTTGTTCAATGGGAATAGTTCATTTTTTGCCTAAACGTAGACATTACTCCTACACCAGGCACGCGAGGGGTGCAGGTAGCGCTCGGGGGGTGCACCCGAGTAGTGTCTACGTTTATTTATTTATTTTATTTTTATATAAAAGGTACAATTACAGATATCAAACTATAAATAACTTAAATTAGCTAGTTAAAACAAACATATCGTAAGTCTAATATCCAATGACAATCGTACATAGCACTCTTTGCAAACAGTGAAGTTAAGAAAGAATTAATTTAAAATAAAAAGTTACGAAATAAAAAAATAAAAACGGTTAACAAATTATTAATCTTAAAAGTCAGATTTTGACTAAGTGCGTTTAAATTTTTGCAAGAAAGCTTTAAATAACGGAAGACTGCAAGAAGCTATGTCGGTGTTGGCGCAGATATCGTTGTAGTTTTTACACATTCTAACTATGGGAAAAAAATAATATAGCTAGGTTTTTTACACGCTATACTTACAAAACTGCATACATATATTCACCATGGATTTTTATTTTGCATATGACATTTCCAGAATCTGGCATTTCCAGAATACGACATTTACAGAATCTGCCTTTACTAGAATCTGGTATTTGTAGAATCTGGCGAAATCAGAATCTGTCATACACAGAATGTGGCATTAATTTCGCCATCTGGCATTTCCAGAATTTGACATTAACCGACTAATCCGACGGAACTGCGACAAGTAGGTTTGTTAGTAGCTTAACCCAACCAACCCGTTAAGGGTTGGTTGGGTTAGGTTAGGTTAGAACTGCGACCCTCAACGCACTAGCCGAGCGAGCGAAGCGAGCATGTTTGATTTTGTCTGTTTTTAAGTCATTCGACTTCTTTGTTCGATTACGTCAAACGGAACTGCGACAAGTAGGTTTGTTAGTAGCTTAACCCAACCAACCCTTAACGGGTTGGTTGGGTTAGGTTAGAACTGCGAACCTCAACGCACGAGCCGAGAGAGCGAAGCAAGAAACGACTGTGTACAGAGGCCAGCGCATCAGGTTACTCCATTTTCACTGCAAAACCGCTCTTATCACAACAGCACAGAGTGCACGCGTGTGGTAGCCTGAGTTGCGGCCGTCCGTACATACCTAATGATTCTATATCTCTACCTACTTTTTCGATTTTTCTAATATAAATTCAAAAACAACGGACTTTTTTTATTAATTTATGTAAAATACATATTTTTCACCTTTTTTCCTGAGTTATGTCACCAGATTGTAACTTAGAAGCAGATGCGGTTTATCTGGAAATTGCGTTCTGAATACTAGTAGGGATTCATAACTAAAATGGTTCATTATGCTTAAGTAAACCCTACCGCAGTAGTACATAACCCAAACACGGGTAGCATTACAACACCTAAACGTCGTCTGGAAGCATTTCAACAGTGTGAGTCTTTATAAAGTGCACATATTAAAAAGGATGAAAATATAAACAATTTTATCGACGGAAAAAATGACAAAAAAAAATCTAAAAAAATAAATACATTTTTTATGGACTTTTAATTTTTTTTACTCTCGTCTTGGTTCCCTATGCAAACAAACTGTTACTACTTTTAAACTAAATGTGATATTAAAACAAAACAAAATTAATAATGATCTCTAATAATAGGCCAAGCTAATAAAGCCATAAGTTTTTGAAAAATAAACCTCATAAATTAATTATTAATGATTTTTTGAAGGAAAATTAACAATTTTTCTACCAATTTTTGCGATAAATGTAAAATTTATCAATTATTTTTTATTTTTTTAGATTTTTTTATACATTTTTTCCGTCGATAAAATTGTTTATATTTTCACCCTTTTTAATATGTGCACTTTATAAAGACTCACACTGTATATACGTGGCGGCGACGCGATTGGTTATTTTATTTGCAATTTATTTAAATAAAGTGTTTTTATAGAGTGTAATTATGTGATATTTAAATATATCACAAAATTACACTCTTAACCATTTTTTGCGTATTTTTGGGTCTTTCGGGACGTTAAAAAAGAGTTTTTCAGGCGTTTTAAAAGAAGTATTTGTACATTTCGGCACTATAAAATATTAATACATAGTTAGAAAAGTGAATTAGACACAAATCGATTTTACCAGACACATCTGCATTCTCAACTAAAAACGTTACGGATCCTCATTGTTCTTAGTATGTATGTATGTACTTCTTCGGTTCTCTATGTATGTAGGTATATGTGTTTTGTTTGTTTACGGAAAAGTATGACGGTGCGGCGCTGGCCGGCGGCGAAAAGCAGTAAAAGCACTGCTACGGGATCTTTGGAGCCCAAACACAGCGAATAAGTTGATTGTATTGTATCACTAGCTTTCCACCCGGGCCTTCAATCTCGTAGGAATTTGAGAAAATTATGTAACCTTTGTGTTAAACCAGGGTGTCAGCTGCCTCCATACCTTTGTCAAAGATCCATCCACACAAACTTTCGCTTTTATAAATTATAATATTAGTAGGATAGTAAGGATTTGAATTCTTTTATCACCACACTGTTAACACTTAACAGTGCTTCTATTTTCGTAGTGTGTCTCGCTTTGAGTGTTCTCTCGGCAAACAGCTTGTCTCGTTCTTTAAAAATCAACCTACTTATTCGATCGAACCACAATAAGAAAATAGTACCTAGTACTGTTTATTTATTTACACAAGGTAAAGGTATTTTACTCCACAATGGTATGTATGTATGTACGTACACTAGGTACCACCAGTATGCACTTACAAACAACTATTTGATATTAGAAAACAAATTCAATCGATACGACATAGCAACCATCCATAAAACCACCCACCTATAAAAGGTTTAATTTTTTTTTCTATGATTTTTTTTTAGATAGCGATATTAACCCTTTGAAAGGCGTATTAAAACTATGCGTAGTTTTATAATCTTAGGATAAATGAGAGTTAGGAAATATTTTTGTCTTTCTATGGGAAGTCGAAATCTTATGACTTTTTTTATTTATTTTTTATTATAAGATGGGTTAACTTTTGACCTCAATCTTGACCATAAAGGTCAAAGATGAGGTCGACGATGGAGCGAGTTAACCCAGAAAATGCCTATAAAAGCACTGGTACTCCCACGCACCGAAGGAACACAGCAAGCTGTTTGGCGTCGGACTTCGGTAGGAACTGGTCGCGAACCAGATGGCTCTTTACAGAGCCTACCACACCGCATAAGACCATAGGACGACACCTCAGATTCAGAAAAAAATGAAGTGTCGTTGCCTGGGATGGATTACTAGGAGGCAGGTCTCATTTATGATTTCTTAGTCGCCTCTTACGACACCCACCACGGAAAGAGATGGGGTGGTATTATTCTCAACCAATCACCACAGGTAGCTTTACAAAAAGGCACAATGCGTGATCCAATCAGGCTAAGTGCGGTGAAAACGCTCGAAAAAAAGGTAGCTTTCTGTGTATCTCCAGGTCGATCCGTTGAAGGAAGAACAAAGCACATTTTCTTTTCTTACCCCATTAAGGCATGGTTGCTGTTTTAAGATTTGACTATATCCGTACGATTTTTGGAAAAATATTTTCATAGCAACCCAAAAACAAAAATTCAGAAAGTGTCAGCCATCAAATAAAATACACGGAACTATTTCGATTTTTTATTAGAATGCATACTAGCTTCTATTAACTTAACCCATTCTTCATACTGCTTATTATCTTCTTCGTCTAGATCATCACAAAACTTATCGATATCTTCATCATTTACTTCAGCTTCGTCGTCGTTCAAGAATTGTTTAGTCTTATTTTTTTCTGAATTATTTGTTGATTCTTTAGTAATAGGCACTTGAAGAGGTTCGCCTTCTACAAATATTGTTTTCTTGCCTATATTATTACGAAAACCTTTTGTTTCATTGACGTCAGATTCGCCTCCAAGCTTCTGCAGTTTAGTTTTCTTCTTTTTAACTATAGGTTTTTCACTAATCGTTTCCAAATTATCATTTGATAGTTCTTCGTTTGCAATTGTATTAACCTTAGCTTTCTTTCTTTGTTTTTGATCTAACTTTCGAATACTCGTGCTGTTTTCTTCCTCATGCTCGTGTTGTCTTGTTTTGGATTTCTTTTTCTTTGTATAGAATGGCTCATCAATTTCTAAATTGCTCACCAAATCTTTAGTAACAACAGTATCACTTTTAGCTTTATTTGCTTGTTTACGATGTATCTTTCGAATACTCGTAAAATTTTCTTCTTGATATTCGTGATGTACAATTTCATATTTCTTTTTCTTTGCAAAAGATGTTTTCTCATCAAACATTTTATGTTTATTTAATTTCTTGCTTCGTGCTTCCTCTGTGTTTTTTTTTTCTTCTGACTTCTGTAACTTAGCTTTTGTTTTATTTTTCTTTATTTGAATCTCCTCATCGATTTTATTTCCCATACTGAAACAAATATTGTTATTAAAAAAAACACTTAACCCCGTTATGAGAAGAATGGATAGGATTTACTTAAATGACCCGGAAAGCGATCTACATTTATTAAACCTTCTTTTTGAACACATGGTGTACGAGTACGATCGTATCGCACGCTGCGTAAACAAGCACGCGACGGGTTAAAGGCTCACTCAATGATGAATCAACGCATAGTCTAAACCGCTGGTCGTAGAGACGTGGAATATTCGTTATATAATGTAAGTAGGTATTAGATTTTCCAAAATTCTCACAAAAAACGGAGGAAATCCGTGCAATTAATATCAAAAATTACCTGTGGGTGGACCCTGTGGTATTGGATAAAACTTTGTCGACCGGTTCAATTAAATCAGGTTAAGTTAGGTTTGGCAACCTGCGGTTCGCGAATGACATGCGACTCTTTGGATATAAAGTTTCGACTCTCTAGTTCCATATTATTATGCAAAAATGAATTATTATATTTCACTATAGATTGTATTTAAAAACAAATAGAAATTTGGGTTCTCTAAAAAAATGTAACTAGCTTTCGCAATTAATTGGCTAGTGGCTAAGTAATATATCAAGAGTAAAAAAAAATAACCTGCACCTATTAAAAATAGTTTTAGGTAACGTTTTATTTTAAACAGGCAGTAAGATTTATTTTATGGTGACAAAAGTAAATACTAACTAAATAAAATAAATCGACCTAGATACTTTTGACCAATTTACACAGCGCAGCGCCACATAACCTTGATAATAACTATCAAGTTGATACATGCTTTGATTCAAAAGGGTATAGTAACTAACTAAAAGAACATGTAGTCAGTAATTGAAAATGTAGAAAGAAAAAAATAAACCTTAAAACGAGAAAATAAACATGACAAAAATAATTTATACTTTTATCAGATAATATTATAGGTTAGTCTAGTCATATCGTACAAATAAAAACGCTGAAATAGACATAATTGCGGTAAACTTGCTCTTTTGGTATGTTGTTTGGGTCCACCTAGATAGTATTTCTTAGTTTTGCGCCAAAAAAACGACATTGGAAGGCTCTGACAACAAAGGTCACTACTGCTTTTTAAAGTGTACAAAATTCCTGACCCTAATTCAATTATTTAGGTCTAATAGTTCACACGATACAGGGTTTCTAATGTTCACTATTTTCCCCAAATTGGAGGTCCTGATTTATTTACTGACTCATTAACGCCCAGCCCAAACCCTTAGAACTAGAACGTAACGTAGGCAAGCACTAAGGAAGAATTTTTTAAAATTCAACCCCTAAGGGGGTGAAATGGGGTTCAAACTTTGTATGGAGAGAACAATTTTTTTTGGACATTTTGACCCGAAACTTCGTCAAATATACCTTGAAGCAAATAAACTGACACGTGTTTCGCGATTTTTCGAAAATCATACACGAAGGAGTCAAGAATGAAATGGGTGACTAAAAGAGTTCTTTGCGCGAGCGAAGCCGCGGGAAAAAGCTAGTCTTTAATAAAGATAATTAAATATGCTATAACTTCACTTCCCATTAATTTCCCCTGAGATACCTCAATAACCTGATATTTTGGTCGAAAATTAGACATTTCCAATTTTCCAACATTTTGGGAAAAAAGTGAACTTTGGGAATCCTGTATCGTGTGACCTATTAGACCTACACAATTAAATTAGGGCTCAAACTGTCAGGAATTTTGTACATTTTAAAAAAGTAGTAGTGACTTTTGTCGTCAGAGCCTTCCAATATCGTTTTCTGGCAAAAAACTAAAAAAAGAAAAAAAAATTGCGGTTTTTCAACAACTACTCAGCGCGCGAGAATTTCAGACTGCTGCAAATCTGGATTAATACTATCTAGGTGGATCCAAACAACATACCAAAAGAGCAAGTTTATCACAATTATGTTTATTTCGAATGTAACATATGGCTGGCCTATTATCAGAGATTATTAATTTAGGCATCGTATCAATAACATAATATAGGTAGTTGTTGGGTTTATCACAAACCTACTTCACTCTGTGATAAACACATGCACTCAAAGAGATACGAGCCATATTAATATACTTACCGTTTCTTTACGTAACTCACAGACTAGGTAGATGATACTGACGTATACGTAACTCTGAGTCGAGGTCGGCGCGCGTCTCGTGTCGTTCCGCCGCGCTACTCGACCACCCGCCTCCCACTTCCCCCGCAACGCGACGAAACAAAACCGCAATCAAGCGATTTCAATCAACTACTGCGACAAGCCCCAGTTAAACCGCGAGTTTGATCTTCTCTCAAAACTTCTTTTTATTTAAAACGTTAACTTCATTTTATAATCATGGCTGAGAAACAATATATTTTAGGCATGGATATAGGTACAACTTCTGTAAAAGTGTGCGTATACAATCCTGCTACGAAAGAGCTTGTTGCTAAACAAACTAAAGATACGGCGGCAAATATACCAAGTGATCAAGGCATTGAAGGGAATAAGCAGGATGTTCCAAAAATAGTATCAGCTGTGCATTACTGTGTATCTCGACTTCCTAGAGATGTATTGCGACATGTGGTGAAAATCGGAGTTTGTGGACAAATGCATGGGGTTGTTTTATGGAAATCTGGGTAAGATAAACTTTCATAAGTAGAAAATTAAGTAATCATTATATTCATAAACAAATAGCTTAATTATTTATACGTTAAAATTCACATAATATTTAAACATCCATGACTTATTTTTGCACTCTTCATGTTACAGAGCCTGGGAAAAGGTTGAAAAAGATGGCATAGTAATGAGATTTGAAGCTCTCCGTGAGAATATGTCAGCATTGTACACCTGGCAAGATACCAGATGTAAACCTGAATTTTTGGAATCATTACCAAAACCTGATTCACATCTTAAATGCTACTCGGGATATGGATGTGCTACGCTTTTGTGGATGTTACAAAATAAGCCAGATAAATTGAAAAATTTCAGTTGTGCTGGAACTGTCCAAGATTTTGTAGTCGCAATGTTGTGTGGTTTAGAAACACCTATAACGTCAGATCAAAATGCGGCAAGTTGGGGCTACTTCAACACCGAAAGTAACGTATGGAATATTGAGATTTTAAAATCAATACGTTTTCCCGTAAATCTTTTGCCTAATGTAGTGAAAAGTGGAGAAATCGTAGGAAAACTGAACGCTTCCTGGAACGGAATACCAGAAGGCACGCCTGTGGGAGCTGCTATGGGAGACTTACAGTGTTCAATTTTGGCAACACTTGAAAATGAGCAAGACGCAGTTTTAAACATCTCAACTTCCGCACAAATTGCGATTGTTGTAAAGAGAATATCAGATTTAGGGTATAGTACTATCGAGCATTTACCTTACTTTAGCAATACTTATCTAGTAGTGGCTGCTTCGTTGAATGGGGGCAATGTACTTGCCACTTTTGTAAAAATGCTTCAACAATGGATGTTGGAACTTGGTGCTCCTATACCTCAGTCGAAAGTTTGGGAAAAGTTGATTACACTTGGAATGGCTGCACCAGAGACATCCAATATGAAAATAAGTCCCCATTTGCTGGGTGAAAGACATTCTCCGACAGCAAAGGCGTCAGTAGAAAATATAGATCTCTCTAATATTCAGCTAGGCCAGGTGTTTAGATCTCTATGTGATAGTCTGATTGAAAACCTGCACTTCATGATGCCAAGAGATATATGTCGTAATGCAAACATAAGAAGAATAGTTGGTAATGGATCTGGTTTATCAAGAAATCCTGTACTGCAACGAGCCGTTGAACATTACTACAGCTTGCCTTTGGTATTTACGTCAGGAGGAGATGCTGCAAAGGGAGCAGCTATAGCTGTTATATAAAGCTATTAAACAAATATTATTATGAATATAGTCTCAACGAACACAAATGAATTTAGTTCTTCCATGAACTGATTCTTTCAATTAGTACTAATTAATAGCGCAATTAAGTCTGCATTGGATGCATTAAGAGTGGGTTGTCACAGAGTAGGTAACCAAACACTTGTTAACTGTGCTATAAATATAATGATAAGCTTTACATATAAATAATAGGTTTATATTATGGTTGACCAGAAAAAAACATTTTGAAATATATATTTTTTTTTAAGTTTTGTTTTTAATAGGTAGGTAATTTAAGTAAATATTTTGGTAGAATTTATTCTTTACTGTTTTCAGGTTTGCCTAGCATATTAAGATAAGTCGTTTTTGATAATCACAATGTAACAAGACATATAATGAATTAAAATGTAAAGAATTAAAAATATACGTAACTTTGGCGGAGAGTCCAAAAATAACTATCATTAATAGTAAAAGTATTTACCTCAAACACGCACGACCCTCTGATCAAAAATGTATAATGTGAAATTTATGTTATTATATCGCACGACCCTCTGATCAAAAATGTATAATGTGAAATTTATGTTATTATATGCCTAGTGAAAATTCTCAATCAAACAAAAATAGATAAACGTGACATTAAAGGGGTTAAATTATAAATCAGTTAAATCATACCGCCTTTAAAATAGGTACCTACTAGGCGAAGTTTACGGAAATATAATTACCTAAACCGATAGATCTTCTGATTATATACATGTTATATACTTAGCCGTGTGAGTCCCCGGCAGAGTAGAATAGGACCACTCTCTTTCTTACCGAGGTGTCGTACAAGGCGACTAAGGTAAATATGCAGGCAAGTTCATCTGCACACAGAGAAGGAAAACTCTGCAATTATATTGAAACCCTCGCCAACCCGTCTGCCAAGCGTGGTGAGTATGGCATTTACCCCTCACGTTATTGAGGGAGGCCCGTGCCCCAGCAGTGGGGATGTATATGGGCTGATGAAGATATACTCAATCTATAATATACACACATTTTAACCATGGCACGCTTCTCCATAACCTACAAATATTTAAGTTACTCTACAAAATATTTCCTTATTATTTCACTTACTCGCTCAGTGCTGCAAATTACCTGCAAATTGGCTGCAAACGCAGTGATTTAAATTATCTATGAGTGCTGCGACAGAAAAATACACCAACAAACTTATTGATAACAGTGATTACATTATCTTTGATCAAGGAGTATATAACACTGCGTTTGGTTTTATCTTTGAATGTAAAATGTTCCTTGCACAGACGTACGTCTATGGTTCCTTGTCAGTGAATTTTTTTTTGTTTACTTTAAGGCCGTATTACAATACACTGAACCTAATTAGGGTAGTAAGGGTCCTAATTAGGGCCCTGACTTATTACACTACACTGAATCGTGCTCTGACTCATTCTTTAACACGGACGCCAAGAGAGCTAGATAGATCCATCCGATCTCCCTAATTAGGGAGCCTAACTCCCTAATTCTTATTACACTTGCCCGATTTAGGGAAAGTGTGCTTAGGTTCAGTGCAGTGTAATACGGCCTTTATCCCTTTCGGGAAAGGCAAAGGAAACTATGTCCATGCAGCCTCGTCTTCAGTGAAAAATCTTTTTTCTATAACTTAACCTAACCTAAGCTCCTCATGTTCTGCGTAAAACCGGATAACGACTGTTTTACGAAATCTGGCGGCGAGAAGCACCAAAGAAAGAAGCACAACCGCGAGGATCTTTATCGGTACCAAAAGGAGCAGAAACACTGTTATCACTTGAATGTTTTATCACTACACGAATAGTCAATTTACTGCATAATACACTATCACTATTACACATTAAACAACTTTTTCACGAAGGAAACGAAAATTGAATTGACAAAGCGCCAAGTTCCCGCCAAAGATCCGTAGAATAAAGGTAGACAAATACTCCTTGTATGTATGTATGTACCTTCCTTGATGTTGCCACATGAAGTAGATGTGAAATCAGTATTTTCATTTTAAAAATCCGTATTTCTATCTATATTGAAATTCCCTTATAATTCATAATATGATTGTAATTCCGTATGAAAATTAAACTTAACACGTTTGAGTCAAGATGATTTCCCTAAAAGTTGTTCTATGTATTTAGTGGGTCCGTTATCGTCGAGGATAAGATTTATTTCTTTGATTCGTCTTCATTGGTGCTCCACCGACCGTTGTACTCTAGTGGGGCAGACGCATCAGGGTCAAGACGAATTTGGTCAAAATTAGGTAAAAAAAGTTCGAAAATGGGGTTCTTCTGAAGCTGATTCTGTCTTTATAGTAAATTCGTATAAAAATCCGTAATAATGATTCATCCGTCTTGAACTTGCGAAATTCGTACAAATACAGACAAATCCGTATGTATATGGCAACACTATTCCTTGAACAACAAATCCAAAGTTAGGTCTACTTCATAGACATAGAAAAAAAAGTCTACTTGCAACAAATCAAACTCAGAACAAAGAGAATGTAATTACTGCAACTCACTGAGCATATAATATCATTTTAATATATAATCATTACGTTTTATCAGAACTCGGAAAACACCCACAGACTAATTAAGATGAAAACACCACAGAATGAAACAGACAGACAGACAGACAGACAAATTTTCAAACTAAAACAGCTGATAACTATAATTATCATCTTTACTGCTGGTAGAAATACGGATCGAAATCGCCTGTACCTACTAATAAAATTTAAAAAAAGTTCCTTTTCATGCAAGTTATATTTACAAAATATTCACAAAACAAAGTAATCTTATAAAAATATTTATTTATATTACAAAAAATGCGTGTTTTTGTTTCGAGATATCTAAATCTGCAAACATAATAAAAATAAAAAATTCTGAGAAGCGTACTTCGTGTTTTGTGTTTGCTTTAGGCTTTAGCACATGGTCTCGTTGTTGCTGCCTCGTTGCCAAAGCTTTAATAAGTAATAAATAAAAAATAAAAAAGTTTGGGATGCTAACGGGAATTTGTTTACTTTACATATTTGGCCTTTTTCTATTAGATTTACTGCCTATACGTGTACAATTTGCTGTGCTGTAACAGATAATTATATATACTGGTGTATAGATATAACTAGAATCTGAAAGTACTTGTATAATTCCAAGGTAATAGCATCGAAAAGTCACGATGGAAATTGAGAAAAAAGTCGAAGATTCAGCAACAGTAGAAGGAAATCTGTTAGAACAACCTAAGGAGAAAAAAGTTTCAACCAGAAGTCCACTCATGAAAGTGCGCACTTATGTCTTAGCGCTGAGGCCATGGTCTTTGAGTGCTAGTCTCCTGCCAACGCTGCTGGGCGCCGCGCTGGCTTACCGGCTGCCTGGGGACGCCGGTTTCAGCTGGCTCACACTGCTGCTCACCACATGTACAGTCCTGCCAGTCCATGGCGCAGGGAACGTTGTCAACACATACTTCGATTTTGTCAAAGGAATTGATAACAGAAAATCTGACGATAGAACTTTAGTTGATCACTTACTAGGTATAGATGAAGTGGTTTCGCTTGGTGCTATTCTCTACATGGCAGGTTGTGCATTTTTTGTTCCATTAGTGATATCTTCTCCTGCGAGAATGGAACACTTAGCTTTAGTTTATTTTGGAGGCTTATCTTCATCATTTCTGTATACGGGAGGAATAGGGTTAAAGTACATAGCTTTAGGTGATATCTTAGCTCTAGTCATATTTGGGCCTGTTTCGGTTGTGTTTGCTTTCTTGGCACAGACAGGAAGGGTTGATTGGCCTATTATTTATTATGCCATTCCTTTGGCTTTAAACACAGAAGCAATTTTACACAGTAACAACACAAGAGATCTGGAAACAGATAGTAAGGCAGAGATTGTGACACTTGCAATACTGATAGGAACTACATCATCTTATTTATTGTATGCTTTTCTGTTATTCACTCCATACATAATGTTTGTAGTGGCATCTGTTAGATGCTCATTTTGGTTTTTATTACCATTGCTGACTCTTCCAAGAGCCTTTGAAATAGAGCGAAGATTCAGATGTCCAGAAACAATGCGATATGTGCCTCGTCAAACAGCCAGACTTAACTTCTACTTTGGCATGTTGTATATGATTTCCTGTTTATTTGCGCACAGACTGCCTTTTCTCCGATAGAAGTCATAATCATAGTCTTTTTGTTATTTAAATAAATATAAAAATAAATTGTAGATAACTTATATGTTTAATAATTTTATGTTTTGAAGATTTCATCAATCAAAATCTATAGATGTTGTCTTCTATGTGAATCAAAAAGATACATATTTCTTTTGGTCATAAGTATTTGAATAGAATTGATTTTCTTATCTACAACGTAGCAGGAATATCGTCTATTATTTGAGCCAAGATTCTGTTACTGGAGAAGTTGTAAAATAGCCCGATGTCATTTCATAAATCATTGTTGGTATTGTGTGAGCTATTAATTTCTTTTCTTAATGCAGTGTTTTTAAATCAAGTTGTAAATTATATGTATATTTTTATAGAATTCTGTTTAGTAGTCTAAACGCTTGTATTGACAATAACTTATTGATATAAGATCTATTCGTTGTGGTAATGGTTAAGAAAGAAAAGATAAAATTTTGCATTTATAATATTTTATTTATTGACATTTCAACATAAGATACCTTCATCATAGAATCTTCGTAATATAAAGATAAATACATGTCAAATTATCATACAAGTGAGACCAAGTAATTTTAAAGAAATGGATTTTATTAGGAATGCCTGCTATTTACTAAGCTGATTACATTGGCAGTGTTTGGAAATTTTGTTGTTGAGATACTTGTAAAATTACTAACTGTTAAAATACAATGTAAGGTTATACTCTACAGTACTATTTCATAAGAATTTATTATGTCAAAGTTGAAGATCCATCTCAAATGACAACTAAGATACAGGAACAAATCACATCATTGACATACTGAAGATATAATTTTAGCTAATAAACTAAATGTAATATCACTATGCATATGCAAAAAAACATACAGTAATTAAACTGATAAAATAATAATTTTCTAATTTCCATTTTGCACAAAAATAAAAGTCTTTAACATTCCATACAATGTCTATAAGTATATGTAAGCATTAGTTATACTAATGTAGGACTAACATACTAGCTAGATAATTGTATTACTTGCACGTGATTCGGAACTGATATTCCAATTCCGTGTATATAAAATGCATAAAGTGTCGGCCGTTTGCCGTGAGCTCATTTTTCCGCGTCACAGGACTGATTCCATTAGGCCTATGAACATTTCTACATGTGATGTCTAAATAAGATGATTAAATCGTGTTTCAGCCACCAGGATCGATTCGAGGACATTGATTTAATTAATATGAAAGAAATAAAAAATATGCATGTTGTTAAAAAATCACAGAAAAAAATATTTCTAGTGCGTAAATGAAAATACTGGTCTGAGTTCACAGAGCCGAAAATGTTCGTATGTGTTAGATTGCAACACGAAACGTTCGCACTGAAACATACTTAAAATAATCTCACATTCATGCATATGGACCATAGAAAACTGAAATGGGGCGTTACGCGTTACTATACAAAAATGCCTATTTCGTACTTTCAAAATGAAACGACACATAGTCATTGCCATTAGGTGCACACCGAGTGCGGTGATGTCATGCTGGACTGATAGTACAACTGGCATTGTGTGTGTTGCCCGGTATTTCAGTCTCCCAGGACGCGGACAATAGTCCAGGCGCCGGAATACCGGCTGAAGTCTTTAACATGTATTAGATTATATACATCAGACTTTAATACGTTAGCTTACGGCTTTTATGACAATTTTTTCTCCCGCTGCCATTGGATGATCTTCTCTTTTAACTCTGTCGCTGCAAAAGCAAGAAAACATATTTTAAAACATTTGTCAGGCTAGTTGAATCATTGATGACCTGACTAGGCCCACGCCAGTAATCAAAAGATTTTCCTCATCCCCAAGCAAATCCTCAGACACTTCGATTTAGCGTTATGATTATGATATGAATTAGATAAAAAATATAATCTAATCCTAATTTCAACTTCCATCAGCAGACTGCGCTGATAAGACATGTGTTCTATTGGTTGGTATGCCTAAGTACCTACGAGTTTTTGCGTAGCGAGCGTTTCTCACATAGCAGTTCCCTTCGGATAAACATTTACATTTCCAACGTACCAAAAAATAGCTGCAGAAAGTCGCCCTGTTCATTTCTTACCACTTGATTATGGAAATTTGATCATGATACGAAAAAAACCAACAGTTTTCATTTAAAATATGCTTTTATTATACTTTTAATTAACTGTAGGTAACATAAGAAAGGAAACAAAATCGTTCATTATACACATTGCCTGATGCGCTTCGGGCAATTTATACAATACCTAGGCAATGTATGAAATGAATCGTATTATACACATTGCCTGAACGTTTTAGGCAATGTATATAATGCCTAGGTATTCTATACAATGCCGGATTATACACATTGCCTATAACATATATATTTTTCTAGATGAATGAAGAATCATGTGAACCAACCTGGACGAAGTTGGTCTTCTGAGAGCGGTTGTCGATTGAAGGGGTCGGTGGCGCTGTTTAATAAGTGACGCAGGATCACCGAGCGGTCCATCACCTGTGTAAACAGAATACAACAGTCAATATGCTACTTACTTGTACACAACTGTCCAACTTCATAAGCTACACTGCAGATCTTATTTTTGGATGACGCGAAAATAACTCTGCAATCATTGTGTTTTAAACACATGAAAAACTCATTGTTTTTTCAAGCGTCAATTCCATAGTAATCAGTTTAGTAGCTGAATAAACTGTTGCAAGAATTGAAACAAACTATCTGATAAAAACACCTAGTTCTAATACCTTTCCCGAGGGTAAGTAGACGGGATCAGTCATGAGCGTGTCCATAAGTGGGTCGCGGAACTCCTCGGGCGCGTCTGCGAACTCGTCGCTCTTTTGCTGGTTCGATACTGAAAAAACAGTTTTTATGTGTTTTAAGGACCTTGTGACATTTTTGGTTGGCTTCATATCACATTAGGGTTGCTGAATTTTTGGCGCTATTTATTATTATACACAAATCTCCATCTATAGTAGGGGGAGCCGAAGAGGGGATTCTGGGATTTACTCGAGCGCTTCAGATTAATATAAGGGAGGATACCTTATTAGGTTAGCCTGTAAGACTAAGCATTGTACCTACATAAATAAATAAATAAATAAATAAATATTCATAAGTACCTCCAGCCAGTATGAACCCTCAATATGGGGGGGGGGGGGACGCTCAGGGAAACCCGTCAGATAGTTAATTACTAACTAACAAGTGTCAATTTTGCTAATCTGCCGATTTGAGCGTAACCTAAGGGGGTGTGAGGGTAACAAAGTTGCAAAAAAAACGCTGTGTGGATTTACTCGAGCGCGGTTGTTTTTATTTTTATTTTAGAGGTAATTATACCAGAATAACAAGAAAAATATAATCAGACGATTTCCGCAAGCCGAACGAACGTAATCAAAATCTAAATATATAAAATTGGTGGTCCTGATTACTCCTGATCCACTGACTTATCAACGCCTAGCCCAAACCCTTAGACCTACAAAGCTGGAATTTGACAAAAAGGTATCTTTTATAAAGTAAGAAAACACTAAGAAAAGATTTTTCAAAATTCAACCCCTGAAGGAGTGGAATGGGGGTTCAAAGTTTGTATGGAGAAAACAATTTTTTTGGACATTTTGACTTAAAACTTCGTCAAGATATACCAAAAAGCAAATAAACGGACACGTGTTTCGCGATTTTTCGAAAATCATCCCCTAAGGGATCTAAATGGGTTAAATTAAATTGCAAGGTCCTGAATTACTTACTGATTGATCAACGCCCAGCCCTAACCCTTACACCTATAAAGCTGAAATTTAGCAAAAAGATGCGTTTTTATTAAGTAGGCAAGCACTAAGACAGGATTTTTCGAAATTTAACCCCTAGGGAGTGAAATGGGGGTTTAAAGTTTGTATGAAGAAAACAATTTTTTTGGATACTTTGACTCAAAACTTCGTCAAGATATACCATCCATAAAGCAAGTAAACGGACACGTGTTTCGAGACTCAAAACTTCGTCAAGATATACCATCCATAAAGCAAATAAACGGACACGTGTTTCGAGATTTTTCGAAAATCATCCCCTAAAGGGTCTAAATGGGTTAAATTAAATTACAAGGTCCTGAATTACTTAATGTTTGGTCAACGCCCAGCCCTAACCCTTACGCCTATGACGCTGAAAGGCAAAAATATGTGTTTTTATAAAATAGGCAAGCACTAAGACAGGAATTTTCGAAACTCAATCCCTAGTGGGTGAAATGGGGTTCAAAGTTTGTATGGAGAAAACATTTTTTCTTAAATCGTCAGATTAACGATACCTCTCTTAAGGGGTATCGTTATCTTAATAATCGTCAGATTTTTGGTTAGACTAGGACATCATAATGAAGCTTCAGTATGCTAATTTGACGCGCACGTGTATTTCAAGATGGCGATTTTATTTTACATTTTCAAAAATTCGCTGCGAGCTTTCGTCACTTCCAAATAGTCATATTAAGAAATTGGAGCATCAGTAGGGTTCACTTAACATCCCTTATGAAAATATGACGTGCTCGAGTATTTTTTTTTTTAATTTCACCCCTCCCGTATAGCCACCCCCACCGCGCAAATCGTCAGATTAACAAATATTTCATCAGAGACATGTTGGAGCATGAAAGATATTATAATTTGACACGCTTCTGTATTTCCATGTCACTTGTTTTTTTTTACAATTTTGAAAGTCTGTAGAACCCCCTCCACCGCTAAAAGTAGAAACATCCTAAACCATTTATACTTCCTATAATCTAATCTACCAATTACAATAGATTTCCGCGACGCTCGAGTAAGTCCACATTTAGCATAAATGCCTCATATACCACTATAAAACAAACTTGGGTCAAATACACCTTTTATAACTCAAGAACGGCTGAACTGATTTTAATGATCATTGATTTTTTGTCTTCGCCCCGAATAACTATTAAAACATCGGGAAGTTTTTCAAAAAAATACTGTTTGATGAAATCTCAGTTTGATCGATTTCCACAGCACACGAACCAAGTAGCGGGCAGAAAGCTAGTTAAAAATTAATTTGGTATTTGTTACAAGAAGCTACGAATTATCGCTGTGAAGAAAATACACGACGGGCAACAAGTTGTGAATGCACTGTAATTAAAAGTGAATCATTTGGACTTACTGGCGATTTGGTAGGCGTTGTCAGCGAGTGCCTTGAACCGCTCGATCTCGGTGGACGTCTTGATGCACGACTTGGACAGCCGCACCGCCGCCTCTTCGAATAACTGCTTACGGAATGACCGCTGGAAACACAGAGCATTTATTTTATTAGCTGATATACGTCCCCACCGAGAGGCGCGGACCTTCCTTCGAAACACGATACGATTTTAAGCCATAGTTGACCACGCTGGCCCAATGCGGGTTGGTGGACTGCGCGTCTTTTAAAAACGAATTTTTTTAGGCGTGCGGGTTTCATCACGATGTTTTTTCTTCACCGCTGAGCAAGTGACAATTAATGAAAAAATTCATACATAAATCCAAAAAATATGGATTTAGTGGTACAGGCAAGGATTTGAACCCGCAACCTTTCAGTTACAAGTCTGACTCATTACCAACTGGGCTATCGCCGCTCATAGTGAAGAAGCAATCTCGACCGATCAGTGAGGTTAAGCAACGTACACAGAGGCAGAGAACCTGATGGGTGACCAAAGTAGCAATTTATCACAAGCGTTTCCGTGCTTCGGAGGGCACGTTAAGCTGTCGGTCCCGGCTGTTGTCAATTGACTACAGTCGTTTAAACCAAGTCAGAGGCCATTTGGCGGTTTGAAAACTCTGACACCAGGGTTAGCTTAGTTCGTCACACTCTTGACTATACCAACACGATAAGAAGAAGAATAATGGTTTAGTAAACAAGTTCAAAATCGGTTTAAATTCGTCATTCCGAATCCAATGAGCTATCGCATATGAGCTATGTTTTTAGGACCTTTATCAACAATTAACAGAGTCCATCACCACAGCTGGGCCACAATCGAAATTTTTATTTATTTAACTTAATGCACTAAATGTACATGGGTGGACTTAATGCCTAATGGTATTATCTACCAGTCTATGCCAGACTACGCCAAGATGACTATGCCAAGATTTCTCAAAATTTGTCGTATACGATTGGCAAAGAAAACAATTTCTCGGGGCCGCGTTTAAAAGTTATCGGGTTTGTTTGGGGCCCAGCTGCAGTGACGTCACTACAGCTGGGCCACACCTGTATCTCGAAGATGGCGGAGATCTGACTATGTAGATAATTTCCCGGTAATTTTCTCGGACGAGCCCCAAAATCCGGTTTTGCGTTCAAATGATATAAGACATTCGTTGGGGCCCAGCTGCAGTGACGCGTCACTACAGCTGAGCCACCTGGATCTCGAAAACGGGACGACGCGACGTAGGGGAAATCTGCTTTTGTAGATAATTTCTCGACTATAATCATCGAAAAATCTGAATTGATCGGTGTCCCGTTCTAGAGAAAAAAGACTTATTTTATTTTCATATTAAGGTATAGTCGCGATTTAAAGTGAAATAAAGAAAATCTAATTCCAGTAATATGATAATAAATAAACACACTAAAGCAAACAGAGCCGCCTGTCATGGTTTACAACAAGTCTTCTTCCTTTAGTATCGTGTAGGTATAATAAATACATTTAATACAATCAATGGTGACCTCTAAATTTCTATAATAATTATTAAATATTCTAAGCCCAAATGTTACTGTTCCCCTAAGGGTATTTAAGGTCAGTTATGATAGTCATTCCGGGAAGAGCATATCCCAAAATGACAAAAAAATTCCTACCTAACTTTTCAATAAAACGTCGAAAGTAAAATAACCTGTTTTGGGCTTTGCCTAGTCGATCCTAGAAGCGACTTGCAGACTCGGTCAAACGTCGATCTGTAGTGTAAGTTTTTAAGTCAAACGTTTTTAACTTTCCTCGCCCTCGTCTGGTATGCAGTTTACTGTGGTCTGCGGCTTCGTATCTCAACTCAATTTATGAACTACCTAACCGTGCTGCCATCTCCCGAGAGTGTGTTTAAACTTTCATTTATTATGATTTTATTTTAATCTGTGGTTTAATGTATTTTTTAAGTCTTAACTACGTACTCCACATGCGCGTACGGCTTAGCAGGTACAACTAACCATATTTCACAAAAAACTCATTAAAAAGTGTGAAAGTGAATCAAGTGATCTAACACAAACCACTGAACTTGCACTTGACTAAAAGGACTAGTATCCAATTATCCATGTCATAATAATAAAAAAATAACTCTTACTTTAAAAGTACGCGAGTGTATATTTCGCTTCGGGTAGTCTAAGAGCTCGATGTCAAAATATTGTACATATAATACTGATCGAGTTAATCTTTTAAGTAATATGAAAATGACACTAACATCAATAGAATTATTGACTTTTCTCTCACTAAATACTGTAAAACTATTAACGTTATACTCTGACCAAAGAAAATCACGCCAAATATTAAAAATAACAGTTCTGTGCGCGCTTTGGCCATCTGGCTCCTAGACTATTCACGATAAAAAAGAATATTTTTTTCTCAAGAACGGGACACCGAGAAATTCAGATTTTTCGATGATTGTACTCGAGAAATTATCTACCCAAGCAGATTTCCCTTACGTCGTCCCGTTTTCGAGATCCAGGTGGCTCAGCTGTAGTGACGCGTCACTGGAGCTGGGCCCCAACGAATGTCTTATATCTTTTGAACGCGAGACCGGATCGTTTTCTTATTTTGGGGTTTGTCCCGAGAAATTATCTACGTAGTCAGATCTCCGCTACATGGTTCCAGCTTCGAGATACAGGTGTGGCTCAGCTGTAGTGACGTCACTGCAGCTGGGCCCCACATAACCCCCGATAAATTTTAAACGCGGCCCCGAGAAATTCTGTTTTCTTTGCCAATCGTGTACGACCAATTTTGAGAAATTCTTGGCATAGTCAAATATTAAAATTTTGATTGTGGCCCAGCTGTGGTGATGGACTCGAATTAACACGATTTTGAACTTGTTGACTAGACTATAAATAATATAATAGTGTCTGACCTCATCTGCGGCGAGCGCCGCGTGGAAGGGCGGCGAGTCGAGATGCAGGTAGATGTCCACGAGCTGGCTCAGCAGCCGCCGCGGCTCCCACCCGTACTTCTCCGGACGACGCACCTGTACCAAACCATACATTTATAAATATAACACACGTGAATACAGCTACTATTCATTAATACCACATGTGAATACAGGTACTATTCATTTATACCACCCGTGAATACAGATACTATTCATTTATACCACGCGTGAATACAGATACTATTCATTTATACCACACGTGAATACAGATACTATTCATTTATACCACGCGTGAATACAGGTACTATTCATTTATACCACCCGTGAATACAGATACTATTCATTTATACCACGCGTGAATACAGATACTATTCATTTATACCACACGTGAATACAGATACTATTCATTTATACCACGCGTGAATACAGATACTATTCATTTATACCACACGTGAATACAGGTACTATTCATTTATACCACCCGTGAATACAGATACTATTCATTTATACCACACGCGAAACAGGTACTATTCATTTATACCACTCGTCAATATAGATACTATTCATTTACACCACACGTGAATATAGGTACTATTCATTTATACCACACGTGAATACAGATACTATTCATTTACACCACACATTAACAAAAAAACTTAGAATGTGCCAGCTGCCAGCTATACCCAGGCATACTGTAGAAGCCAGTAAGTGCGACGCGAGTGTTTTGCTGTATCGTGGGCAAAAGGCTGACAACCTATCACCACTATACTCATGTTCCATTGTTATCTTTTTTCACATTTGACAATCATTCAACCTTGTCTGTCTTTATGTGACTTCCGAGGGACCCACGACACGAGCGAAAACCTCAGTGTGGGCCTTTGAGTGTACGGCGTTTAAAAAATATAAAAAAGATGACCTTGAGGTTATTGCACTTGGGCCCGCAGAGCTGCTGCAGGTTGAAGTTGAGCATGGAGGCGAGCCGGTCCACCAGCTCGGCGCGGAGGAACGGCTCCTTGATCTCCACCGTCAGGTACTCCAGCATGTCCACCGTCTCCCTACAAACACATTTAATTTAAATTATTTATTACAGATAAATTGCATCCATAAAAACAAAATAAAATTACATGTCAAAAAAAATAGAAATGTTCAATAATTATAAAATATCAACTATATCTCATATTTCTTTATTTGCCTTCAAATGGTACAATAAGTTCTTAAGCTAATTATCAAGTTCATCATTTGAAACCTTGTAAAAGGTACAGCAAACTTATAGTCATTTAAAACATACAATATAAGTAGGAAGAAAGGGTAGTCCTGGCTTGCAGTCCAACCCAACATGCTGCAACATGGGCGAGTCCCACCGCTCGGACAGTGCGCTCAGAATGTTGTTTGTGCTGCGTGTCAATGCTTTTCTTTTCTTGTGTGTCGGCAATCATCGATTTTCCGAATGCACACGAATAAAAAGGATGGGCATTATTGTATGACTGTCGTCCTGAGTAGCCAGTATACGATAATAGTACATTATGCTACAAGTGTGCGAGAATGTAATATCCAATGCGCACGCGTGTCATACGACGTTTTTAGGGTTCCGTAGTAATCTACGAACCCTTATAGTTTCGCCATGTCCGTCTGTCCGCAGATTTCCTAAGAAACCCTTAGTACTACAGAGATGAAACTTAGCATGATTATACATATGAATCACGCCGACAGAACTGTAGAGTAAAATCTTGGAAAAAAAATTTTTTTCGAGTGCCTGATAGACGTGAAAGGGCGATGTTTTTTTTTCTCGCCAATATCATTGAATGGGGTGTCATAGGATAGCATTTTAAAAGATAGAAGGGGTTTACTAAAAACGTTTTTCGATTCAGCACTCCGTTTGCGAAATATAAATTTTTAAAGTGAGAATTTTTGTCAAACACAAGTGTCCCCCCCTATACCTGCTAAACGGTTGTTTCTAAAAATGTGAAAAAATTCACGTTGGTAGAATACACAACGAAATTAAAAGGAAAACTATCACACATAACTTGGTCCTTCAAGTTTGCGAGTAATAGTCGACCAAGTGCCAAACACTGTTGGGATTAATAAGAATATATTTACTAATATAAGATCCTTGGTACTACAGAGCTGAATTTTGGCATGGTCATGAAAAAAAATTTTTTCGGGTGTTTCCCATACACGTGAAAAGGCGATGGTTTTTTTACCGTAGTTCTACGGAACCCTACAATGCGCGTGGCCCGACACGCTCTTGGCCGGTTTTCAACACATTTGCGAGGAAAGAAAGAAATAAAAACTTTCCTTTGATATTGACGGCAATAAGCTATCACTTGCATGTTGCGCCTCGAAAAGTATTTCTAGCGGTGTACCCATGTAAGTTTCCTGTTCTGCACTTGAAGAAGACATTTTTTGTGTTGTATTTCTGACAATAATAACAATCTGACGAATACAAATGCTGTTTGTGAAAACCAAGTGAAAACATCTGAAAAGAGGCGCGATTACTTTTTTCTTTTTTTTGCTCGCAAAATGAGATTCACATTGACAAGTATGCCATACAGCCAAAAAAAAAACTTAACTATATATTTTCACGTTTTAGCTTAAATAAATGATAATTTTCTGTTAAATTTAAATGATTTAGTTAGTGGAATTATATTTTTATTTACAAATAGTTTAATATCGACACTTAATTTTAAATATAAAATAAGATCTGATCTCTTTGCTGAAATTTAGAAAAAAAGCCATACGCACTAGTGCTTTATTTTTATTACTCACGGGCTGGGTAATACATATCATTATGAACCTTAAAACAATGACATAAGACCCACTTTATGAGCAAATGTGTTGAAAAATGGTTCATAGTTCATTCTCTGCACAAGTTTCGTTATGGGTGTCATATGGTTATGACCTTTAAAATGACATATGTCATAATCTTATACACCAATGAGGACGGAAAAAAATAAAATAATTAAAATCGAATAAATATACAACCCCTAAGAGAATCACCCCCTTAAGTTCCGTTAACTAACTGAAAGTCACCCAATACATAAACTTATTCCTGCATTGTGTATACCTGGCTAGCGTGAGGTAGGAGCGGCACTGCCTCTCGTCCTGCGCCAGCGCCCGCCTGGCTCTCAATACATATACAAATGTGTCAGGCCTGCTATATACTACGTGTATACCTGGCTAGCGTGAGGTAGGAGCGGCACTGCCTCTCGTCCTGCGCCAGCGCCCGCCTGGCTCTCAATACATATACAAATGTGTCAGGCCTGCTATATACTACGTGTATACCTGGCTAGCGTGAGGTAGGAGAGCGGCACTGCCTCTCGTCCTGCGCCAGCGCCCGCCTGGCTCTCAATACATATACAAATGTGTCAGGCCTGCTATATACTACGTGTATACCTGGCTAGCGTGAGGTAGGAGAGCGGCACTGCCTCTCGTCCTGCGCCAGCGCCCGCCTGGCTCTCAATACATATACAAATGTGTCAGGCCTGCTATATACTACGTGTATACCTGGCTAGCGTGAGGTAGGAGCGGCACTGCCTCTCGTCCTGCGCCAGCGCCCGCCTGGCTCTCAATACATATACAAATGTGTCAGGCCTGCTATATACTACGTGTATACCTGGCTAGCGTGAGGTAGGAGCGGCACTGCCTCTCGTCCTGCGCCAGCGCCCGCCTGGCTCTCAATACATATACAAATGTGTCAGGCCTGCTATATACTACGTGTATACCTGGCTAGCGTGAGGTAGGAGCGGCACTGCCTCTCGTCCTGCGCCAGCGCCCGCCTGGCTCTCAATACATATACAAATGTGTCAGGCCTGCTATATACTACGTGTATACCTGGCTAGCGTGAGGTAGGAGCGGCACTGCCTCTCGTCCTGCGCCAGCGCCCGCCTGGCTCTCAATACATATACAAATGTGTCAGGCCTGCTATATACTACGTGTATACCTGGCTAGCGTGAGGTAGGAGCGGCACTGCCTCTCGTCCTGCGCCAGCGCCCGCCTGGCTCTCAATACATATACAAATGTGTCAGGCCTGCTATATACTACGTGTATACCTGGCTAGCGTGAGGTAGGAGCGGCACTGCCTCTCGTCCTGCGCCAGCGCCCGCCTGGCTCTCAATACATATACAAATGTGTCAGGCCTGCTATATACTACGTGTATACCTGGCTAGCGTGAGGTAGGAGCGGCACTGCCTCTCGTCCTGCGCCAGCGCCCGCCTGGCTCTCAATACATATACAAATGTGTCAGGCCTGCTATATACTACGTGTATACCTGGCTAGCGTGAGGTAGAAGCGGCACTGCCTCTCGTCCTGCGCCAGCGCCCGCCTGGCTCTCAATACATATACAAATGGTCCTAATTTATTAGTGCATTTCCTTTTAACACGTTATTGTGTAGGTCAAAATATGTCATTTAAGTCAAAAAACAAAAGCAAAAAATTAAATTTAAAAAGGTTTAAAAAAATGTTGTTATGATATTTTTTACTACTATGTTGAATAAACCAATCCATTCAAACGTAAATAATAATGAATGGCAGTAGTAAAGCGGCGAGTGGGGAGTGGCCTTGGCCTCGCGCGTCGGTCGTGCGCACACGCTTCCCGCGCCGCGCCGCACCGCGCGCCACCCCTCCTCGGGTGTCGTAGGCAGATGATCGACTCCTTAAATTGTTACATCACTTACCTACTTACATCAAGGTAGGGTGCGGTGGTCTAGCTGTTACCTATCATTAATTCATAATTGTAGTACCTACAGCTGATCTATCTTTTTTTATTCATCAGTAAGCCACAAACTTAACGGCACATACAGACAGAGACGTAAATACACCCAGATCAGAAACGAAAACAAACATTATGCTTTTTAATAGGTAGGTACTTACCTTCTACGTAATTTACAACCAGGAGTCGAATTCGGAACCGTGTCGATTAGGTTACTAGAATGTAAACAACCAAACAGCTGACTTGACGTTAGGTAGGTACTACCACATGTTACCTACGTGGTAGGTAGGTTCGGTAAAGTTATAGTAGGTACCTAGGTACCTACGTGGTTAGGCACACTCAAATACACATCAAGGTTGACACTTTGAACTTTCTAGGTAGGTACAGAGGCCAGCGCAACAGGTTACTCAATTTTCATTGCAAAACCGCTCTTAACATCCCGTTCATAGGGCAAGCGTGTGGTAACCTGACGTGTGGCCCTCCGTACCTACCTACCTAATAAAAACGCTAAAATTAAAAAAAAACATCTCTCCTGACATTTATCGTTTATTTAAAACTCTTAAACGGCTTAACCAATTTTGATAAAATGTAGCTAAAAACCATTTCGGTTGTCATTATGTCAGCTGTCAAATAAAAAAACCGTATCGAAATGGGACTATTCGTTTAGAAGCTACGATGCCACAGACCGTTACACACGTCAAACTTATACCTAACACCCCTTTTTTGTCGGGACTTAGAAAGTACCTAATGTAACTAATTTAAGTAGTTCTTTAAACTCTAGGGCTATTAAAAGTAATAGGTACCTGCCTAATGACTCTTAATCGACGGGTCCAGGTCTGTACGTTACTTTCCCAACTAAGAGTCGAACCTAGACCCGTCGATTAAGAGTCACTAGGTACCCTTCACTTTTAAAGACCCCAGATTTCTAAAAAACTACTTGAATCAGCTACATTACGTACACAGAGGCCAGCGCATCAAGTAACTCCATTTTCACTGCAAAACCGCTGTTATCACAACAGCAAAGAGTGCAGGTACCCTTCACTTTTAAAGACCCCAGATTTCTAAAAAACTACTTGAATCAGCTACATTACGTACACAGAGGCCAGCGCATCAAGTAACTCCATTTTCACTGCAAAACCGCTGTTATCACAACAGCAAAGAGTGCACGCGTGTAGTAACCTTAGTTGTGGGCTTGTGGCCCTCTGTAAAGTCACTACAAAAAAGAGGGTTGTTCTAAGTTTGACGTGTATGTCTGTCTGTGGCATCATAGCTCCTAAACGAATGGACTTATTTTGATGCGGTTTTTTTGTTTAAAAGCTGACATAACCGAGATGGTTCGTAGCTACATTTTATCAAAATTGGTTCAGCCGTTTAAGAGTAACAAGTGATAAATAAAGAATTGAATGATAAAAAAGTCGGGGGTGATACCTACAACGTTTTCAATTCTTGAGTTATTAAAAGGTAGGTAGGTAGGTACGTTGCTTTCCCACCCAGAAGTCGAACCTGGACCAGTCAATTAAGAGTTACTAGGTAGGTTAGGTACCTATCACTTTTAAAGACCCTTGAATCTAAAGGACTACTTAAATACTACCTACATAAGGTACTTTCTAAGACCCGACAAAAAAGGAGTTATAAGTTTGACATGTATCTGTCTGTGGCATCGTAGCTCCTAAACGAATGGACCGATTTCGATGCGGTTTTTTTTTGTTTGAAAGCTGACGTAATCGAAATGGTTCGTAGCTACATTTTATCAAAATTGGTTTCAGCCGTTTAAGAATTACAAAAGTGATAAATGTCGGAGATGATACCTACTACATTTTTAATTTTAGAGTTATTACTTAAATAGGGTAGGTATTGCTTTTCCAAACCAGGGGTGGAACCTAGACCCGTCGATTAAGAGTCACTAGGTCCTTTTACTGGTAAAGCCCTAGAGTCTAAACTCTAAAGAACTAGGTAGGTACTTAAATAAGCTACATTAGAGATACTTTCTAAGTCACGACAAAAAAGAGAGGTGTTATAAGTTTGACGTGTGTATCTGTGTGTCGTCTGTGGCATCATAGCTTCTAAACGAATGGACTTATTTTGATGCGGTTTTTTTGTTTAAAAGCTGACATAACCGAGATGGTTCGTAGCTACATTTTATCAAAATTGGTTCAGCCGTTTAAGGGTTACAAGTGATAAATTTATGTCAGAGGTGATACAACATTTTGAATTTTAGATTTATTAATAGGTGGTTAGAGACGTTGTTTTTCTTACGAGTCGAACCTAATCGTCGACTGGGAGATAGAGTGTCTAGGTACCTATTCATTTTAAAAACCCTAAAATCTAAAGAACTACTCTTAAATCAGCTACCTACCTTAGGTATCATGTGCTGTGGGTATGATTTATGCTTCAAAGAAAAAAATTTTTTAAAGAATGAGTCGTTTATTTATTTTCAGTAGGTACGAATAAAAAAACAGTTCCACAACAGAGTAATACCTACTCAACTACTCGTACCTAGGAGGGATGTACATACGTCAGTAACTCTAATTAGTCTGTGGATGTACTTACAACAATAAACAATTTAAAAAGTAGCTAGGTAGGTAATTTGTCATCACGTTTCACTTACACTTATTTATCAATAACACTTAGGTATCAATCACATCAGTTTATCACCTGTAAAGTTATACCCGTAGGTTGGTCTGAGACAGTTTATACCGTGTTTATCACTTGAATTGGCATAAGTTATTATTTAGGTTTTGGTGCTGGATTTAAAGAAACTAACAACTACACTTACTAGGTACCTAGACGATTCACCTTATGCAAAACAATTCTAAGTAGGTACCTATTTACGATTCACTGCTTGAAGGTCTTACGACATGAGGGTTCTCTTCGTTCCAGAAGTGCATTATCCATGTTTCTTTTTGCATCTTCACAAGTTACTCGCAGCTACTAAAGCGTGGTTCAAAATCAGTTTCTTCCAGCTCTTGGACTCTAGTGAAGTGGTACGGGTAAATAGGTAACCTCCTCACGAAGAAGCTTCCACACGTAAATGTCGCTTAGGTACGCCGAACACGATGGATGCATTCCTTGTGCTGGCCACCTGGTGACCATGGAAAAAGTCGATGAGGTCGCTGGGTCATGTTAGGTGATCTCTTCTTCCAAACGGGCAGAGTCGCGGCCGGCCAGCGTCCAGGGTAGAATGCCTAAACGTCCTCCAGTCACGATGGCGCTGCACCGCTCCAAGGACGGTAGGTACGCGGATTAACCCGCCGTCCATGTCTTTCTGCGTACAGTTCTGCAGCTGCCGACAGGTTGTAGTTGGACTTCTCGTAGAAAATAACCATTTGCATGTATTCTTGATTGGAATACGCGTAAGGCATGATTATAACTATCGTAACACAGCACGGTAAAGATTAGTAACAGGAGCTATTGTCCGGAACGAACGAATGCCGCGCACGAGACTGCTCGGAGCGGCGCGGAGGGTCGGAGTGCGGCGCGCGGCGCGGCGCGCGGTTTGCCGGCGGAGACGAGCGGCGGCGTGGGCGCGGGGGAAATACTCGCCGTGGGCCGTGGGTTGGCGGGCCGTGCGACCGAATGCTTTGACTCTCTTTGTTTATACCGAATGCCGCGCGACGGCGCGCTTTGACGTATTTTTCATTCATAATTGGCCGGCTCCAAGTGATAGAGAACCATTCCTTTATCGTTAAATGGAAAATTCATTTTTTATTTTTTTTGCTAAATTTTATTTTAAGATAATTAAATTTTATGTTGTTTTTTGGAATACTATTAACCTATACAATAACGTCTTTGAAGGAAGTGCACTAATAAATTAGGACCTTATATACTACGTGTATACCTGGCTAGCGTGAGGTAGGAGCGGCACTGCCTCTCGTCCTGCGCCAGCGCCCGCCTGGCTCTCAATACATATACAAATGTGTCAGGCCTGCTATATACTACGTGTATACCTGGCTAGCGTGAGGTAGGAGCGGCACTGCCTCTCGTCCTGCGCCAGCGCCCGCCTGGCTCTCAATACATATACAAATGTGTCAGGCCTGCTATATACTACGTGTATACCTGGCTAGCGTGAGGTAGGAGCGGCACTGCCTCTCGTCCTGCGCCAGCGCCCGCCTGGCTCTCAATACATATACAAATGTGTCAGGCCTGCTATATACTACGTGTATACCTGGCTAGCGTGAGGTAGGAGCGGCACTGCCTCTCGTCCTGCGCCAGCGCCCGCCTGGCTCTCAATACATATACAAATGTGTCAGGCCTGCTATATACTACGTGTATACCTGGCTAGCGTGAGGTAGGAGCGGCACTGCCTCTCGTCCTGCGCCAGCGCCCGCCTGGCTCTCAATACATATACAAATGTGTCAGGCCTGCTATATACTACGTGTATACCTGGCTAGCGTGAGGTAGGAGCGGCACTGCCTCTCGTCCTGCGCCAGCGCCCGCCTGGCTCTCAATACATATACAAATGTGTCAGGCCTGCTATATACTACGTGTATACCTGGCTAGCGTGAGGTAGGAGCGGCACTGCCTCTCGTCCTGCGCCAGCGCCCGCGCCCTTGCCTCCGTGCCCGAGCCGCCCGCCTGACTCTCCTGCGCCTCGTGGATGCGTTTCAGGTACTGCAATGCAATACAATTGTACGTCACTTATAGGTTTATTTAGATAATATATCAATAATTAAATACGAAAACGGGTCTAAATTCGCGTATACATATATCATGATTTATCTATTTCCCGACGTTTCGACACGGTTGCACTCGCCGTGGTCACGGGTAAATCATGATATATACGCCAATTTAGACCCGTTTTAGTTTTTAATTGTGTTTTCTAATTTTGAAAGTTTAAAGAACGGAATAAATAATAAACTTCCATGCTGGACTGGAAGTAAAAGAACAACAAAATATGCCAACTGCCTACTCTTCCCAAGCATACTGTAAAAGTCGGTGAGTGTATATGAAAATTAGAATATCGTATCTATACATATTATAAAGAGGAAAGATTTGATTGTTTGTTTGTTTGCATTGAATAGGCTCCGAAACTACTGGACCAATTTGAAAAATTATTTCACCAGTAGAAAGCTACATTATCCCCGATGGACATAGGCTATATAATTTTCCCGAATTCCCATGGGAACGAAGTCCCGGGAGGAATGCTAGTGAATTATATATCTAAAGTACTTACCGTTAGACATTCGTCCAGAAGGAATGTGGTATCATTCATGAGCATGTTGATAAATTTCACAAACTGCCGGCCCGAACGTGATTCCTTTACGATCGCCTGAAAAAACAGCAAAAAAATTACAAATTAGTTTTGGTGAATGCACATCAGGGAGTACGCTAAAATTTAAGCATATGAAAAAATTAAAAGCGAAGAGCGGGTTTTACATATTATTTACCCGCTCCGTGCATACTTAACCTGCACAAGTTTTAGCGTATGTCCTCAGTGTCATCAATGTGTGCGTGCGTGTATTAGCAAATGCGTTCAAGTTTTTGCGCGAGTGTACATTGCAATTGCAAAAAGTTAGTTTTTTTTTTTTTGTCTTAGTACGTATTTAAAAAACAAATACAAAAAGTCAAAATAATCTGTTAAAATTGTATCTGGAAACTATTCATAAATTGTATAAACTTGTCAAAAACATGAATACCTGTTTGTGGATAGGCCGCTCCCACATGCCCTTCAAAATAATGCTGATGTGGAATCTGATAGTGAATTTATCATAGAACTCGGTACTCTGCCCCGTCGTCTCGATGTCCGTGTAGAACTTCATCAGTGCGCTCGCAAGCAGGGTCTGAGACATCGGATGGTCCATGAACTTCTCATAAACGTTCTTCAGCTTGAGAGGTACTGAGAGGTTTATCACGAATAACACTTCCACGATCTTCGCTACAAGGTAGGGGTTTTTGATGAGATGCGAATGACAGATTGCACTCAGAAGCCACGTGATGATGGGGTCCTCGATGTAGTCAGCGACTATTTGGGGCACGTATCTGGAAATTGATCGAAGTAGATTTTGTACCGGTAAGAAAATCGAAACGTTATTAGTTGACACAAAGGTTATCTATATCTGTCTACACATATTATAAAGAGGAAAGATTTTATTGTTTGTTTGTTTGTTTGCATTGAATTGGCTCCGAAACTAATGGACCGATTTGAAAAATTCTTTTACCATTAGAAAGCTACATTATCCCCGATGGACATAGGCTGCATAATTTTCCCGAATTCCCACGGGAACGAAGTCCCGAGCGGAATGTTAGTTATTTATAAGTTATTAATATCATATGATGTCCCCGTCGCGCTTTCTGGACGAACGCGATGAACTCAAATACTTCTAAACGGATTTTCAAAAGAAAGGTTTATGTGTACAATTCATTCCCGAAACAACAGAAGAGTCACTAGTTGATAGAAAGGTTATGATCAACAAGAAACTTTTTGATCCAAAATGGTTATTAGTTACAGCGGTCGTTGTCAGCAGGTTGTAATACACAATACACTTGACACAATTGCTATTAGTTAATATCAAGGGCGATAGCCCAGTTGGTGATGAGCCAGAATTGTAATCGGAAGGTTGCAAGTTCGAATCCTGATACGGGCCTGTACCACTAAGTTCGTCTTTTTGGATTTCTGTACAGATTTCTAATTAACTACCACTTGCTCAGCGGAAAACTCTGACACCAGGGTTAGCAAAGTTCGCCACACACTTGACTATACCTACACGATAAGAAGAAGAAGCGATAAAGGAAAACATCGTGATGAAACTCGCACATCTACGAAAAGACGAGCGGTCCACCAACCTGCATTGGGCCTTCGTGTTTCGAAGGGAGGCCCGTGCCCCTCGGTGGGGATGTATATCGGCTGGTAAGATGAAAGGGTCATTACTTATTAGTTGACAACAGGCTTATCGAGTACCATCAGGGTTATCGGCCATCCTGTAATACACAATACTCACTGGACGGCGAACAGCATGAACTCTGCGATGTCCTCGACGTACCACTCGGGCGTGGCGCGGAATGCGTCGGCGCAGGGGCCGGCCCCGTCGCGTGAGTAGCGTATGTGTGTGTATGTATGTTGTAATACACAATACTCACTGGACGGCGAACAGCATGAACTCTGCGATGTCCTCGACGTACCACTCGGGCGTGGCGCGGAATGCGTCGGCGCAGGGGCCGGCCCCGTCGCGCGCCGCCTCCAGCTGCTGCGTGAGGAGCGCGCACACCGACGAGTAGAACTGCACGCTGCGGCGCATCAGCTCGCCGTCTAGTAGCGCGGTCTCTGCGCACTGCTTCGATCTAAAACAAACAATTGTGTTACCCCCGACACATTTTTTTATACATATTATAAAGAGGAAAGATTTGATTGTTTGTTTGTTTGCATTGAATAGGCTCCGAAACTACTGGACCGATTTGAAAAAATCTACATTATCCGTGATGGACATAGGGTACATGATTTTCCCGAATTCCCACGGGAACGAAATCCCGAGCGGAAAGCTAGTTAAATAATTAAGACTTTCGTGGTGAGAACCCGATATAATATATTGTTTAAAACTAGTAATAAAGCCAATTGATTTTGACGGCCGGATTGGTGGAGTGGGAGTGGCGCTGCCTCTCGATTGGCGAGTCCTAGGTTCGATTCCCAGTCGGTGCAAATATTTGTGTAAAAAGCAGATGTTTGTTCTCGGGTGTTTGTGTCTATCTTTATGTATGTTCCAAGGGACCCGCGTAGACTATAGGTTATATCGTGCCCAGCTGTGGGATAAAATGTAGCCTGTGTCCTTTACCAAGGTCTAATCTATCTCTGTACCAAATTTCATCAAAATCGGTTCAGTAGTTTAGCCGTGAAAGCGTGACAGACAGACAAACAGAGTTACTTTCGCATTATAATATTTAAATAAACAGGGATGTTGTAGCGGTTTGTGTCTGTCTTTATGTATGTTCAGAGGGACCAGGGAAAACCTTAGTAGGGGGAAATAGTTGAAACATGTAAGATGTTGTAGGTGTGTTCACCTGTGTAGTCTCTTGATCTGCCGTCGCCAGCGCCGCAGCAGCTCTCGGTTGCGTAGCGCCGAGAAGCTGTTCCTCCACTGCGGTTCGGCCGCTATCAACTCTTCGATCACCTTCTGCAGGTCGCGGAATGCTCTGCACCACACATTAAAAAGTAGTTTATACTTTGTGTTGTTGCTTCTTCATGGAACTCCACTTATTTATTTAATAAATTAAATTAAGAAATGAAATCGACCTGAAGATGATGAAATCAAAATCGAAACCGGTCGCATAAAAGTATTAAATAAATAAGTAGAACTAGTGAAAAAATTGGTCAGTCTCACTATTCCCATTACCCATTGCAATGGTAATACTGAGACTGCACATTTTTTTCAAATCAGTCTCACTATTCCCATTGAATTACGAAACGCCGAATGGTAATAGTGAGACTTATGTTCTCCTATAAAATGTCTCATTATTCTCATTTGGAGCGGTTTTTTAAACGTCGGGTGTAAAATAATATATAATAATAAAGAGGTCATAATATCGAGCGTTTTATTGGTCGCGAATAGTAGCGGTATATAAACGCAATGGGAATAGTGATACAAGTAGTATCACTATTACCATCAATGGGAAAGCTCGATGGGAATAGTGAGACTGACCCGAAAAAATCATGCATCATGTAAAAATCATGTAACGTTAAAAGGTGACTTTAATTAAGCTAGCGAAACTTTAGGTGATGATTCTCAACAATAAACTGAACAGCTTTTCCCAGGAAAATCTTATGAAGTTGTCAAAAAATACTTCGACTTCTCTTACTAAGGCCCGTATTAGAGAAGGAGATTCAAGTCTAACTGCCGTACTCAGAGACGTCAATTAAAGTTAAGAAGTAATTAAATGTCATCCTATCCTTGTTTATATCAACAAGAGTGAAACCGACAACAACAGAGTTTAAATGAATGAATGAATGAAATATTTTTTATTGCACACCAGGGACAGACAAAGTAAATGGACATGAATAATCAGGTAAGTATAATGTACAAAAAGGCGGCCTTATTGCTTAGGTATCAATCTCTTCCAGGCAACCTTAGGTTAGGTTTAACAGTACTTAACTTTAATTGACGTCTCTGAGTACGGCAGTTAATCTATACGTAAGTAAACTGTGTCGTGTTCTGTAATAGGGACCTAAGACAATCAGGTGATCGCTCTAGTTGTATGAAGATGTGATTTTTTTTTATTGTTAGACCCATGTTCCTTTGGGAACATTGTTCAGTTTCGTGGACTGATTCACGTCCATAATGTTTGTTAACTAACTGAAAATCACCTAACATATTCAGGTGTTAGTCCAGGGAAGAGGCAGTTATGATTTTGAGTTTTTCTTAACATTTATTGAGAAAAAAGTCAAAATTCCACTCGAGATAGGAACCTCCACAAAAAAGTTAACCATTGCTGGACTAGATTTAAACATTATAAACAGGAAATTAGATATTTGATTTATCAATTTAGCTGAAAAACGTGCATAACAGGTATATGTGAAAAAATAATAATTGAAGATCTCCGTTCTGTAATGGATCCTTAGTACGCATACTACAAGTGGAGATGAAAATGTCATTCTGGAATCGGATTATTTAGTCACAAGCGGCATATTTATCGTTATGATGTTGTATTACCGTTGTGGTATAATAAACATAAAACCAAAAAGTTCATAAATAAAGTTGGTATCATGTTGGTCGGTTGTCGCTCACCGAATGCGTCGCTGATGGGTGTGCAGCGCCGGGATGAGCGCCACGTGGTGCATGTGGAGAGTCAGGAACCAACAGACTGTCTGGAACTTAGCCTCGGGCCACTTGTGGCTCGGGTCCTTGTCTGAAATATAACATTTCGATGTCAACCTACTCCCTGCATAAATCTATGTTTGGTTGACTTTAGGCAACGAAACTTTTGCTCAGTTGCAGAACATACATACATACGCTCACGCCTATAATCCCTAACAGGATAGGCAGAGCATCAGTGGTTATAGAACCACTACATGCCACGTTTGACACAAATTGTGAGTGTTTAATGGAACAAGTTGAATAATGGTGAGAGGTGGTCAACCTTTCGCCCATTTATACAATAAAACCCTCGCATCCCACTTACAAATATTAAGTTTTTCTTTCAATGCCAGTTCAGCATGGAAGCTAGAAACATTGCAGAAACGCTATTTAAAGTTAAAGCTTCTTTAAATATAATGTCGTTCTTGTTCACGTCAGTAAGACTGAAAGTGACAGCATTGTTTAAAGTAACATTTTGGAGTTATGTCGGGGTTTATGTTTATTAATGACTCACTGAGTGCATCCTGCCAGTCTTGCGCCTGTTGTGCGGTGAAGTAGAGTCGCGTCTCGTCGCGCACCGTGCTGCAGTACTCCGGGTGGAACGTGTACAGCGGGTACACCCGCTCCAACTTTATACGCACTGACAGCAGTTGCAGCACTGAACACACGTTCAGCATGAAACCGTCGCCTAAAAACAAACAAAAATTGTTTAAATGGATAGTTGACTGATAATCAATATTAAATATTTATTTAGATACATTAATATAGGTAATGTGATATGATAGTAGAATTCGAAAAAAAAATTAATAAAAAAAAATCTACAGCCTAACAAACTTTTTAGTCAGTCTCTTTTTATACAAAAGTATGCAATATGAGCTACGGTCCGAATGACGATTTTGGCGATAACAGCGCGCCAACGCTAACAGCCTGGTCCGAATGGATGACAGCGCTAAAATCGACAAATGACAGTTATCGAATCGGACCAGAACGTTAGCGCGCTTACGGTATTTCTAACCTCAAAATCTTTGTTTACCTTCTGAAGATGCTTTTTTTCTGCTCAAGGAGTTTAATTAGTCATCACCCACGCCAATAACAAAGAAAGAAGAACTTTAAAGGAAAACCTTAAAAAAACACAAGAAAAACACTTTCAATTTGTTTATTTTGACGTGCGTTTGACAGATGTTTGACAGATCGCTCACAGTGATTACGCGTCGAGGCATGGTCGTTGTTAGCGCAAGATGGCGTCGGTAATGACGTCATGAGTGACGTCACTGTCAGCACTGTGAGCGCGCTAACAGGTCAATCGGACCAATGTTTGAGCGATAATATCGATATTATTGTCATTCGGACCGTAGCCATGGTAGTATAGAACTATGACGTTAAATTTTAGTATTTCCCTCTCTGTCTAATTGAGTTGAGAGTTTTAAATATTCAGATCCTTCGTTTTAAAAGTATTAAAAATATTATTTACACCAGGCTATTTATGAGGTAAAAAAGCTTTAATTGTAATATTAATAATAAAAAAAACAAATACCCAATTTAAACTGGACTATTTCCACTTTTTTCCGTAAAACCACAAATACCAAGTGTAGATTTAATAATGTAGGTTTAATGTTCTTAGACGTCACAGAAGGAGGGAGTTCAAGTGAAACGATTAAGTTCAGTTCACGAAAGTCCGGATATATTTGAAACACACAAAATTGTTACAATTGATGGTCGGAAGATTTATGAATTCGCTAACGCGTGTGTGCGCGACGGGCGAAGGCAGGACGACTGAATCCGCGAGTCGAGCCGCTTGCGCACGTTCCTCACTATACCTACATATATGCTAGATAGGTCGCTACATCATACCCCCCTAAAATTTGGTACAAAGAGAAAAACAACAATCCAAATTTTACACAATAATTTCGAATTACAAACTTTCTATAATAAAGCAACTTGCTACACGCTAGTCCTGGCCTTGCTATTCTACACCCTGCGTTGCGTAATCATTGTATGGAATGCAAAACAATATGATAACACGAGTACTTGTTACATTCAACTGAGTGTTTATAAAATACAATATTGCTCACATGACTTAGTGGTTAACTTGGTGGCTTACTATCTAAGGTCTTGGGTTCGATACACAAAAATATTCCTACATAATATCATTAACAATTGCTACATTTATTCTATTATACTCTAGGCTTAATTGACATAATGCAGTTGAAAAACATATCTCAAGTATACCTCACCCAAATGCTAAGTATATGTATGACAATAACACAGTATGGTAAGTACACTGGACTATTAATAAATGTATTGCGTATACTGTATAGGTACAGCAAGTAAGTTAATGGTTAGTTTACATTTTAATAGGACATAATTAGTGTCTATTGAACTGGTGACTGTAAAAATATTTGACTAATTGCTTTCGTGACTGTCTTCTAATACTAAAAAATGAAGTTGACAAAAAAAACAAAACTTATACTAAGACTACCTGTTTTGGTTCGTTGATCTTCGAATCTGGTGGAATTCCCGTGGGCATTGGCAAGTTGGACATGGCTGCATTATTGAACATGTCACTTACTTTTCTGTCGCAGTACTTTTTGACGCGATTGCAACATCCTCGTCCACAAAGACAGCAAATGAGTAGCACGAAGCAGACTGCTCCTACTGTTAACATCATGCCGTACAATTCGACTTTGACCCTTATCTCGTCGACCTGTTGGTTGACTCCTGCCTGGGCTATTATAACTTCTTCATTCTTGGTATTATAGTTACCCATTGTAATTTTTAATATTACAGACGATTTTCACGTTATTTGCTTTGACGCTGCGATGTGTCTGTCGAAAGTGAACACCGGACCAATGCACCTAGATTCTTATTAAAATTTAAATGCTTACCTATTACTAAATTTTTACCTAAAACGAACAGGCATTTTTATGCGACGTCCGCTTCTCGACGTTTTAATTTCTGGGTCGGCGATTTCGCTGTGTTTTTCGCTCACGTTGCCCGCGCCGGGTATCGTTGGCGCGCTGACGTCATCCGAGTCGTTTAAAATGTAGGCTGGTTTTAGCCGATCTATTGAAACGTTACTTTTGCGATTAGGTAATTGCAGCTGGAAAACCTTTGAATCCCTCTTAAGGACTTGATAGGGACCGTCATAGGGTGGTTTCAATGGCTTTCGCACTGTATCGTCCCTAACAAATACGTGTGTACACGACTTAATGTCTGGATGTACAAACCATTTTCTGTTATCGCGATGTTCGTTAGGAATTGGCTTTAATTTTTGAATGACGTCACGAATGTGCTGTACCTCAACTTCCCCAAGCGCTGACTCAGTGGAGGAAAAAAACTCGCACGGCAACCGTAGGGGTTTACCGTAAGTATATTCCGCGGCACTGACGCCGTTGTCGCTGCGCCCTGCCGCTCGTAATCCAAACAGTACTGATGGTAACTCGTCGACCCATGACCTGGTGTCTAGACGAGCCATCAACGAAGCTTTCATTGACCTATGCCATCGTTCGACCAACCCGTTGGCCTGCGCGTGATAACTTGTAGTTCGAAGTTTTTTAATACCTAGGTATTTAAGTAAATTCGTGAATAGATGGCTTTCAAACTGACGTCCTTGATCTGACGTAAGTCGGTTTGGACACCCGAAACGGCATATCCAACCATCGTAAATTACCTTGGCAACTGTATCCGCGGTTATATCTTTAATAGGGAATGCTTCTGGCCAACGTGTTGCTCGATCGATGACAGTGACGCAATATCTATATCCTTCTTCCGATATGGGCAGCGGTCCCACGATGTCTACGTGTATATGCTCGAACCTACCTGCACTTTGAAATTGTCCATATTCAGATATAGTGTGTTTACCTATTTTCGAACGTTGACATGGAATGCAAGCCCTTGTCCATCTGTTTATATCAGCATTCATGCCGGGCCAAAAGAACCGTTGTGCTACCAGTTTGCGTGTGGCTTTAATGCCGGGGTGGCTAAGTTCGTGCACACTATTGAAAGCTATGCGTCTATAGTTTTCTGTCAAGTAAGGTCTAACTCGTGACGTTGAGGTTTCGCAAATAATCTTCGCGTTACAATTTGGCAATATAATTGATTTTAATACAATTTTACTTTCCGAATAGTCATTTGACAATCTATATTGTTTTAAACAGTCGTCTAACTTTTGCGATCCTGCTAATTGTTCGTAATCAATGTTCGTGGGGCAAGAAATTGTCGCGACGCGCGATAACGTGTCTGCTACTACGTTGTCGTTACCTTTAACGTGTCTTATGTCGGTCGTAAATTCGCTAATGAATAACAACTGTCTGGTCCTACGCGGTGTTTCACCATCGCTAGATAGCTTTGTAAAGGCGTATACTAACGGGCGATGATCGGTGTATACAGTTAAAGGCCTGCCCTCGAACAATTTGCGAAAATGCCTGATGGCCATGTAAATAGCTAGAAGTTCGCGATCATATGTGCTATAGCGTTTTTGAGTTGCGGATAAGGCTTTCGAAAAATAACCTAGGGGGCGCCACAAACCTTTTTCAAGTTGTTGTAGCACGGCTCCCACGCACGTATCCGAGGCGTCACACATAAGCGATAACGTCGAATTAGCACACGGGTGTGCTAACGTGACAGCCTTCTCCAATTGCAACTTACATTCGTTGAACGCTGCCTCAGCGTCTGGCGTCCAACCGATCGGCGTGCGATCGTTTTTTTTTGCGTTATGTAAATACCTTGATAGAATTGCCTGACTGTTGACTGCGTGTGGAATGTGAGCTCGATAAAAATTCACCATCCCTAGAAATCTGCGAAGCTCGTTCACATTTGTTGGCTTGGGAAATTCCTTGATAGCACTCACCTTGTCTGTCATCGGTTTGATGCCATCTGTAGAAACGTGATAACCCACAAAGTCAAGCTCCTGAACGCCGAAACAACATTTGTTAAGGTTAATAGTTAGCCCGTACCTTTGTAAACGCTCGAATAAAAGTCGTAGATGCTCTCGATGTTCTTCCTCGCTATTACTAGCAATTATGGCATCATCAACGAAGGAAAAAAGAAAATCCAGGCCCTGTAAAACAGTGTGGTGCATAAAACGTTGAAATGTTTGTGCCGCATTTCGAAGGCCAAACGTCATGCGCGTAAACTCGAACAACCCGAAGGGTGTGATTATCGCAGTTTTCTCTACGTCGGCGGAATCTATAGGGATATAGTGGTACGCTCGATTAATGTCTATGCGAGAGAAAATCTTTTTACCTGTGAGTAGGTATGTAAAGTCGTGGAGTCTCGGAATTGGGTATCTGTCGGGTTTGGTGACGGCGTTGAGCTGCCGGTAGTCACCGCACGGTCGAATGCTCCCATCCTTTTTCGGTACCACGTGAAGCGGGCTCGCCCACGCGCTTCTAGAAGGCCTACACATCCCTAAATCCTGCATTAACTGAAATTCTTCTCTTACCTTTTTGAAGCGATCGGGTGGTAGGGGTCTCGCTTTTGCGTACACCGGCGGTCCTGATGTTTCAATATGGTGTCTGACGGTGTGCTGTGGGGTGTCTCGAAAACATTGTGGTTTGGTAATTTCTATAAATTCGCCTAATAAGTCACGATAAGGATTATTTTCGTCAATTGTTTTTACAGTCGTTATGTTACATTTTTTTATGCTGGCTACTACATTCAAATTTGTTATCTTATCGATTAAACGCTTGGAGCTTAGGTCAACAATCAATCCAAAATGGCTTAAAAAATCGGCTCCTAAAATTGGTTGACTGACCTCTGCTATTATAAAATTCCATCGAAATGCTCGTCTTAATTTGATATCTAGTAACAATGAACATGTGCCGTAAGTATTTATTTTAGTGCCGTTCGCGGCGTACAAGGAAAAATTATTTTCTGTATTAACATTTGCCTGCATTTTGCGTTTAATTAAATTGACAGGTATTACGGAAACATAAGCTCCCGTGTCGACTAAAAAGTTTAGATTACTATTCCTATCGAAAACACATAATCGACGGCTGTTACCTTCCATGCAGTTAACCGTCGCTGACCGCACGGCATCTAGTTTTCCTGTTTCTTTTCCGCCCAGGAACACGGCTCACGGCATTTTCGAGCCTCATCCTTGAAACGGTAGTGGTAGTAACAATATGGTCGGTTTCCCTTACGTGAACTGGAACGTCTGCCGCGCCGACTTGAGTTGCGCGATCCATTGCTTGCCCTTTGTGGTTTTCTCGCGCCTTCTCTCCACTTGCGTATCTCTGCCACTTCCAGCGTCAGTTTAGCCACGGCGTCGACTAGATTGCTAGATTCGTTCGGTGTGACAGCCGCTAACTCCAGAGGCTTGCTTGTCTCGATGACCTTGTCCGCTACGTCCGCTAGGGTCTCAGCGTCCTTGATTGCCGTAGCTGCCAGGACAGTGCGTACCGCCACGGGCAGATGGTTTTGCCACAAAACTAACAGCGTCTCCTGGGGCATCCTTGTTCCTGCCAGGGTGCTCATCCGCCGCCAGAGCTGCGATGGCTTTTGGTCCCCTAGCTGCATATCGCTTATTAATTTCTGCAATCTTTTGTTTTCAGACTCTTCGTAAACGTGCAGTAATCTTTCTTTAGCGAGTGCGTATTTTTCGGTTTCCGGCGGGTTTTCCAAAATGTCAGCTATTTGCTGAATAACCTGCTTCCCAAGTTTGGAGATAAGCAGTTGAAATTTGTTAACGTCCGATGGTTTCTGAGGTGAGACTGCGGCTTCGAATTGCTTGAACCATAGGTTGGGCTGATCAGTCCAGAACTCCGGAATCCTTGCAGAGACTGAAATCAGGAGGATGTCAGGTTTTTCGTCTTCCGGTTTCGGCATGGCTGTTTACTCGAACAGTTAATGCAAACGTATATTTTTCCGACAGGGTCCCGTCGCGCGCACGAAATTGAGCCGCCCCGCAATGTACACTGTCCACTGAACTATTTCACTAACGGGGTCACCAATGTAAGTTTAATAATGTAGGTTTAATGTTCTTAGACGTCACAGAAGGAGGGAGTTCAAGTGAAACGATTAAGTTCAGTTCACGAAAGTCCGGATATATTTGAAACACACAAAATTGTTACAATTGATGGTCGGAAGATTTATGAATTCGCTAACGCGTGTGTGCGCGACGGGCGAAGGCAGGACGACTGAATCCGCGAGTCGAGCCGCTTGCGCACGTTCCTCACTATACCTACATATATGCTAGATAGGTCGCTACACAAGTATTAACCGCAATCAGTGCCGATTGCAAACGTTACCACGAATACTTATGTTTTATCATGAATCATGATATAGTACAAACAAGAATTCTTACGATTTGGCGCCGAGATACCTTGTACAAAAGATTTCGCTGACCATACAATGCATCGCTAGCATCTTGGGCACCTTTGAACGAGGAAAACTTTGAGAGACTTATTTGACGAGGGTTTTAGTTTATGTAGGTATATTTGAAGGTTTTCAGAAAGTCACGACGAAGCATGTTGCTGATTACTAGACTACTGGTGAAGTAAATCTAAAAATGTATTTTTTGATACAAAGAAGAATCCAAATGTTGAAATGTTTACTTTTAAATAAATAAATAAATAAACGCTTCACACTCAAAGGCCCACATTAAGGTTTTCCCTTGTGTCGTGGGTCCCTTGGAACACACAAAGACAGACACAAACACCCATGACCCGAGAACAAACATCTGCTTTTAACACAAATATTTGCCCCGACTGGGAATCGAACCTAGGACCCGCCGATCAAGAGGCAGCGTCACTACCACTTGACCAAACCGGCCTTTAATGCACTAAAGTCCAAGATTTACAATAACCACAACATACTCGCACTCGCAGAGTATGACTCGAATCGAACAATCAGTTCATGTAATTGAACTCTTCCAGCAAGTGGTGCAGAGCAATTTCTTTCAATAAACAAGGCGTTTCATATTATTATTGCATCTTGTTGTTGAAAGGCGGACGTTATTAAAAAACAGTCGCATCTTATCTTAAATCCCTCCATAGTTATTTGAAGTGGCTCTCTATTCGAGTTTTGACAATTCTTTCTTTCTGTGACTCGTCGAAATCGATTTGGAAATCTAAAAAACTTATCTTTAATTTTGCATTCACTATCTATAATTTCGAATGTGTGGAGAAGTAGACTATCTCACTCTTTATCCCACTGTTGATCCTTCAACAATGTAAAGTGAGGTCAAACAAACGTACATTTTTACCAGATATCTTTCTGTAATAAAAATTATTTGTATACCTAGTATTGATTATGCAAATCTGTATTCCAGTCTAAGCTTTAAAAGTCAGATGAAGTTGCAAGTAGATACAGCATTCATTTACTGAACGATTTTATCCGATTGAGTTCAATAACTCTTTGTCGTGTCAGACAGGTTTTGTTTCACAGGCGCGAAGAGTGCTAATATGATCAATATTCGAGATAACGTTAGATAAATTGTTTCTCTGAGTAAATAGCAACTGCCTTGAACAAACATCCTCATTAGGTCTCATAATATAAAGTTTTGGTCAAACATATAGTTAGGTACCCGCGATAACATTAATTATTTGAGCACTATTAGTGTATCAGAAGGCATTTTCAGTTCTGCTAAGATTATTCTATAAAAGTTTATTTTTGCATACGTCATTGCGTTACAAGCGCATAAACGAAACGAAACAAAGAAAATAAACCGGTGAACGAAAACTGTATCATCACATCAGTTCAAGGCAAATTTAAATTCAAGGAAAATACACTCAGCTACCGAAATTAAGTCGTTCTCCGATGTTTACATCGTCAGCAAATGGAGACGCGACGCGATGTTTTCTCGAAGAACAAGGAAATAGTAAACACAAATATTTACGCAGGTTTTAAGAGGTAACGATACATCTGGATCTCGGAAAGTAAATAATTGGAGCAATGCCAATACAATATCGTCTATTAGACGCACATGAGGTGAGCGACATTTCAAGAGAATACACGATCTATTTTCGCTGGTCATTAAAGAGTTACTACGCATTGAAGATTCAATTTATTAGAGTCGTCATTAGTAGTGAGTAGTGTTAAGACTTTTTATCAGCCATTTGTACAATAATTGACCTAAATTGAGCAACCGTATGGTGCGCTATGACTATGAGTAATTCTGTGGCCGTAATAAAGGTTACCTGATGGAGATATTCATAGCTAACGGTTTCGGCGTCACATGGGCAATTGGCAGGCAACAGGCAAACAAACCCTTCACACAGAACAAAGTATCCTCGTAAATCAGGTGAATGACCTCGCAGCTGTGATTGCACTCAGTGCGTTGTCTAATATTCTCAGAACACGACTTGATCAAAATGCACAATTTGATAATAATTCAGTATCGAGATAACTAAACTATCGAAAAGCTATAATGTGAAAAACTTATTTGGTAATCATCAAGTTGTTCTACACTGAAGATGAACAAGTCCTATGTTTTGTGATTTGCCATAAATCATATGATAAGATACATTAATCTACTAATTTTTGCAAGTATATTATCTTTGTCGCTACTTTCAAGGTCAAAGGCTGCCATGCAGCAATAATCGTTCACAAGCACGAGAGTTTTTAGAGATAAATAATTAATTAATTTACTTTTATAGGTATGTGGCAAACGCTAATGTAAGATTATTGATGTTAAGTAATGCATGGTCCACCCCAGATGAATAAACGTTTGCAGTAGCAATTTGATCAAATGCATGCCAGTGCTGGTTGTTTTTTTTATGGATATGCATGTTAGTTAGCCTTTCTTGAAACTACTAAGTAAATGTGATAAAATAACTCGAAAACAAAAGAAGATCTAAGACTGATATTAAGCATAGAGTGTTCTTAGGGCCTGCCAGTACACCACCTGAAAGAATGACCAAATCCGTTGTTAGGGGGCCACTTTCGTTCGCTTAGCCTGCTAGACACTTTATTCAAGTTTGATGAGCTAACTAAAGCATGTGAACGGGTTGTCCAAAAAATATGAATCTGGTCTTATTCTATGCAGGATTAAATGCCTTACAACTTTTATGAACCATAGTTTTCGATATTGTAAGTCCTTTACGAGATTAATGGCCTGTTTGGTCGAGTGGTAGTGGCGCTGCCCCTTGATCGACGGGTCCTGGGTTCGAATCCCAGTCGGGGCAAATATTTGTGTAAGAAGCAGATGTTTGTTATCGGGTCTTGGATGTTTGTGTCTGTCTTTATGTGTGTTCCGAGGGACCCACGACACAAGGGAAAACTTTACTGTGGGCCTTTGAGTGTATGACGTTTTATTTATTTATTTAACAGAAAAAATACCCCTTTTGGGGAACATTATTACTCCCACTACTTATGCACAACTCTCCGCCGGCAAATATGACTATCCTAGGTTTTTTTCCTAGGATAGTCATATTTGCCAACAAATGAAATTATAATAAAATATTAAATTAAAACAACAAAATCTTTTGTGGGATTTAAATCCGATTCGAATTTTTTTTGGTAGCGTGCTAACCTGCAAGCGAGCGCTCGGCGGTGGTCTACTCAAGGATGTTGTGGCAGAAGGTGTACAGCGAGCCGCGGCTGTATCGTATAGTGTACTAACTGTATCGTGTAGTGTACTAACTGTATCATGTAGTGTACTAACTGTATCGTGTAGTGTACTAACTGTATCATGTAGTGTACTAACTGTATCGTATAGTATACTAACTGTATCGTGTAGTGTACTAACTGTATCATGTAGTGTACTAACTGTATCGTGTAGTGTACTAACTGTATCATGTAGTGTACTAACTGTATCATGTAGTGTACTAACTGTATCGTGTAGTGTACTAACTGTATCATGTAGTGTACTAACTGTATCGTGTAGTGTACTAACTGTATCATGTAGTGTACTAACTGTATCATGTAGTGTACTAACTGTATCGTGTAGTGTACTAACTGTATCATGTAGTGTACTAACTGTATCATGTAGTGTACTAACTGTATCGTATAGTATACTAACTGTATCGTGTAGTGTACTAACTGTATCATGTAGTGTACTAACTGTATCGTGTAGTGTACTAACTGTATCATGTAGTGTACTAACTGTATCGTGTAGTGTACTATCTGTGTCGTGTAGTGTACTAACCTGCAAGCGAGCGCTCGTCGGTGTGCAGCTGCGCGCGCCGCTCGTTGCGCTGCAGCACGGCGTGGAAGTAGTGCAGCAGCGGGTCGCGCGCCTCCGGGCACACCAGGATGTTGTGGCAGATGGTGTGCAGCGAGCCGCGGCTGGCCTCCACCTCCCGTTGTAATGCGAACGCGAGGCTCCGGTCGCCTGCCCCCGCGCCCATCGCGAACAGACGCTCCGCTAGCCGGGGGTTCTCCTCCGCGAATAGCGAGATCTGGACCGACAACTTTGTTTCAGGAACTTTGTTAAGCTAAACGTCCACACGTACGGTACGGATCAGTGGACGCACTTGTATGACTCTCTATATAAAGAATACTACAATCCGTTTGATACGATATGTCCGATGCTTCGTGCTTCTAATTTCAGCAAAAAAACCTTTGCTACGTAGCTATTAAGATTTATTTTAGATTGCTTTGATCGCCGCGCCGCCGCGTCACGTCGATTATGTGTAAACAGCGGCGCCTTAGGTTAGGAGCGTTTCCGCTCTGAAAATGCTGTCGAAGTAACCACAAAACTATTTCTATGTCAGATTCGCGCGCACAAAGTTCATTGGATGTCCATTTCTTGTCACTGCAGCACACATCTATCTGACTATTGCCGTAACTTTATCAACACTCTTGATTGCCCTCTGTAAAAATACGAGTGTGCTGAAGCAAAAAAACAAATGATGTCAATAACGAAACTCAAATCAATAGTGGTTACTTTAGACTGTATTTTCAGAGATTCGGATCAAATGCATCGCGGGAACACTCTAACGCAATTTTGATACCCAATGCGTTTTATACTGCTTCTGTATAAAGTGATTCAACGGAAGATGAAAATCAAATACAACAATTTAACATTATTTTACTTTTACAATCTGACTTTTTTTAGTCTAAATTGACATCACGAGTAGTAGCTCAATGTATAAGAAATTTTTGTTAAGAAAAAAGTACTTGTTTTTGATTTTCTGAGTCTTTTTTATTATTATTATAAGATGGGTTAACTCTTGACCTCAATCTTGACCATAAGGTCAAAGATGAGGTCGACGATGGAGCGAGTTAACCCAGAAAATGCCTATAAAGGCACTGGTACTCCCACGCACCGACGGAACACAGCAAGCTGTTTGGCGTCGGACTTCGGTAGGAGGGTGGTCGCGAACCAGACGGCCCTTTACAGAGCCTACCACACCGCATGAGACCATAGGAAGACACCTCAGATCCAGAAAAAAATGAAGTGTCGCTGCCTAGGATGGATTACTAGGAGGCAGGTCTCATTTGTGTTTCCTTAGTCGCCTCTTACGACACCCACGGAAAGAGATGGGGTGGTGTTATTCTCAACCGATCACCACACGGTTTAATGGGCTTAAAAAGTGATCCCACCTGCCCAGAATGCGACAAGGAGGAAACAAGTCTACATTTCCTGACCGAGTGTCCAATGTACGCGCTGGTAAGATGGGAGACAATAGGCAATGTCTCATAAAAGATGAATAAATACAAGAGTTAAGCTTGAGTCGCTAAAATTATTTGTTTTGTTATAATGAAGTCTAATCCACAAGATAATAAATATTTATAAAATACTAGCTTTTCGCCCGGGACTTCGTTCCCGTGGGAATTCGGGAAAATCATGTTCCCTATGTTCATCAAGGATCTATCTATCTATGGAAGGGACGCCCGTCAGGCACAGGCGGGTGATCAGTCCACTTATTTGGAATCATTTCACAATTCCCCATAACAGTGCATGAGTTTTACCTCTGCACTGACAGTTCCACCTCTTCGAATCTCCCAGAAGCTTTAGCAAACCCAATTATATCCTTTATGCTTAACTCTTGTATTTCTTCATCTTTTACCTCATCCATGCCTATTGTCTCCCATCTTACCAGCGCGTACATTGGACACTCAGTCAGGAAATGTAGACTTGTTTCCTCCTTGTCGCATTCTGGGCAGGTGGGATCACTTTTTAAGCCCATTATTGTTAGGTGTCGGTTCAGGGGACAATGTCCCGTGAACAGTCCCACTACAATCCCACATCATCACAGATAATGTAGAATTCTAATGGTGAAAGAATTTTTCAAATCGGTCCAGTAGTTACGGAGCCTATTTATTGCAAACAAACAATTAAATCTTTCCTCTTTATAATATTAGTATAGATTACGAGACAAATAAAAAAACCGAGCTTCTGCCAAACAAAACGAGTGTAATATCTCCATGGACAAGTTCATTGCATCACTCCAGAAATAGGTAACCTCGAACGACGACCCCTTTCGGTAGTATTGGGAAAAATGGCTGCCTAGTATACTTTGCGCCAGATAAGAAGGCGATGAATGGAAATGAATGAGCATGTAAAATACTGTTTTAATATCTTACACTGCCCGCTTAATTTGATAGGACTGTACTGCTCATATAACTCTGTCAAATTAATTGAATCATGTACGATACTATTCAAGATTAGCACTCATTTATTTCCAAGTGTATAAGAATTATCCTTATTAGTTGTTGTTAACTATAGTCAGTCTCATTGATAAAAATTGGCATTGATTGATAAAACGAGACCTGTATCTAACTCTAATATTTTTTATGATGCTGCATGATAAGAAAACAAAAATCTTTAGATTCTATAAAATCATATCATATGTATGTTAAAACATGAGCTTTTTTTATTTTTTCTATGTCTATGGCTTTTTCTAAATTAAGTGAGTCACATCAACATAGCGGTTTAAAAATATAGGCGACACCTTTTTATTTTATAGAACCCTAAATCAAAGGATTATTAATGGAAGATCGGCCGATTTGTACGAGTGGTAGCGGCGCTGCCTCTTGATCGTCGGGTCCTGGATTCGATTCCCAGTCGGGGCAAATATTTGTGTAAAAAGCAGATGTTTGTTATCGGGTCATGGGTGTTTGTGTTTGTCTTAATGTATGTTCCGAGGGACTCACGACCGCGTTTATCTATATTAATATTATAAAGAGGAAAGATTTGATTGTTTGTTTGTTTGTATTGAATAGGCTACGAAACTACTGGACCGACCGTTTTGAAAAAAATTTTCACAATTAGAAAGCTACATTATCCCCTATGGACATAGGCTACATCATTTTCCCGAAATCCCCTGGGAACGAAGTCCCACGCGGAAAGCTAGTTTATTAACAAAGACATTGCAATTTAAAGATAAACTTAATTTAGCCTGATCACAATAGAGTACTCACAGCGAAGAAAGGTCCGAGAAAGCTAGCGCGCGCGATCTCCCTGCCCTGCGCGGTGGTGACGGCGGGCGGGCACAGGCTGGGCAGGCGGGCCACCAGCTGCGCCACGGGCCGCTGAGCCAGCCGCGGCCCGGCGCGCAGCTCGCACAGCGCGCGCAGCGCCCGCAGCGCCGCGCCGTGCCCGCGCCCCGTCGCCGGCGACACGCACCGACGCATCTCCTCGCGGATACCCAGCAGCAGGGGGACGAACACCTAACACAGAGGTCATTCTCCCATGAAACTGAACAACTTTGTAAAATTCTCCAAAATTTTCGACATCTAAAATACGATAAAGTTGGAGGTCCTGATTTCACTGACTCATCGACGCCCAGCAAAAACCCTCAGGCATAGAAAGCTGAAATCTAGCAAAAATGTGTCTTTTATGACGCAGGCAAACACTAAGAAAGGATTTTTCGAAATTTTACCCAAAAGGGGGTGTAATGGGGGTTCAAAGTTTGTATGGAGAAAACAATTTTTTTGACATTTTGACTCGAAACTTCGTCAAGATATACCTTAAAGCAAATAAACGGACACGTGTTTCGTGATTTTTCGATGGATCAAAATTTTTTTTTCATATTTTGACCTTTGTTTCTTGGGAAAAGTTATTCAGTTTAGTGGGCTAATTCACATACTTAAGTTTGTGAATTAGCCCACTAAACTGAATAAAATTCAACAAATTATGATAGTAAAATTAATGTCAATACGAGTCAAACTTACCTCTTCGAACACTTCCTTATCCATGTATGTGGCTTGCAACAATTCAGGAATTAGTCCAATTGGCGTATTCCCGATCAGCATGTAGGGCAGCAGCGGCGACTTCCGACACTTCTCCAGTTCAAAATCGCCTTTTAGCACGAGCACCAGGTGATTAACTAATAAAGTTCTCAGGGTTTGCAAAAAATCACTGAGAGGTGGCTCCGAACTTTTCTTTGGGTGTTCTCTTTCGTAAATATTAATGTTATTGTAGAATTTTAGTATGTAACTAACAGCTAGTCCCTGTGTGGGAATCGTTTTTGGAATAGGTAGAGATGGCGCCGGGCATGAGTCGGGCTTGTCTGGATCAGATTCCGAGCCGAGCGGCCCGCTCGTCAGTGTATCGTCACCGCAATCTTCGCTTAATCTTTTCGACGTCTCTGATACTGCTATTAGTTTTTGATTAAGTGGATCTGAGCCATCTGATATTTGAGTAATAACGTCCATTAAAGCTTCTGATGCTATTTCATCTAGGCTTAGTTTAGGGTTATCAAGTAGTGATGCTGCGACTGATGGCACGAAAATACCACCTGTAACAAAGAGTTTCACACCTATTCTTTTAAAGCCTTTTCAGATTCTTACTTCTCACATCCTTTCTTACATCCCCCAACACGTCCATTCTGCATTTAAATATTTCCTATCAGCTTTTGCCTGATACTACTTCAAGACTATCCCTTAATATAGCCATTACATCCCAAGTGGCGTAAATGGCGTATTGCTAATGGATATGGTAATGGGCTCTGCCTTGCGATGGACAGATCAAGATAAGACTCTCACGCACTGATTTAGGGAGGAGTCGGTGGGGAATCCTCCCTAAATCAGTGTTTGAGAGTGGCCTCTGCAGGAGAACTGGCGAAGAGCTATGCAACGACATCCATGATGTCCATGACCATTAAGAAGAACTCCCAAGTGTGTACACTCAATATTTGCTGGGAATTCATCTAAAAACTTATAGCTTTACACTTACTGCCGATGCCGCCGCAAATATTAAATGTTGCGACGTAAGTATAGGATAATATCATGTTCTATCTTTATCTTCTTTAAATAGTATAAAATGAAGTCGCTGTGTCACTGTCTGTTCGCTTAGATCTCTTAAAGTACCCCACGGATTTTAATGCAGTTTTCAGCAATAGATAAAGTGATTCAAGGGGAAGGTTTATATGTATAATTCATTCCCAAAATTCCCACGGGCACGAAGTCCCAGGTGAGAAGCTAGTACAAAATAAAGTATTTTTTCTCAACCTTGGCCAATAACTGTATGTGTGCCATTTGTACCTTAAAATTCTACCAAAAAACTTAACTTCTTAGACTAGATGTAAAAACTTACCAGCACTTTCTTCTGACCACGACACTTGAAGGATCTTGGCGATAATGTGCCGCAGTTGGTCCTCTGAAAGCTCTGAGTAGCTGACTGTCCTTGGCCTGTATATCTTGCGTGCTGGTGATTGTGATGAGTCATCTTCAACCTATTTGATCATTCATGTCATGTTAATAGTTAATGTTATTATAAGATGCTGCTGAAATTATTTCATCATCATCACGGGTATTAGCTAAGTACAAGAATCTAAAGGCCCATATTACAGAAGGAGAATCAAGTCTTGACTGTCTTTTTCTCTCACTATCAAAATGAAAAAGACAACTGCTACTTAAGTATAGATCAAAGTCAGAGTCGCCTTCTGTAATATGGACCTAAGAAAAGCACAATACATGACAGGAGGTACAGATAAAAACTTTCACACTTTTGATATTGTCTTGTCTGTATAAAATGATTGATAGATGTTATTAAGTTCTGGAAATAAGGTAGGCCTTTTTTTATTGGAGGAGTAGGGTTTGCAGTAAGTAGATGTAAGCTTGGCTAGACCAGAAGAAACATCACAAAAAAGATGAACTCATTTGGGTGACAAAAGTAATAAAGGGTACCTGGGAAGTCAATACACTGTTTGCCATTGAGGTATTATTACTAGCATAATATCACCTGTGCTATTTTTATACATATAGTTAAGTAGCAATAATATAGAAAAGTTAAGAATTTACCTTCTCCTTCTCGTTACAAAAATATCAATAAAAAATAATGATGGCAGTTATAAATGATTTTGTGGATTTTTCACTTAGTTGGCATGTTTTATGAACAGTTTTCCAATGAACCCTGAAATATAACAATATTAACACTTTTTAGAGAACTCACCTCCATTGGTTCTGTTTGCTGTTCAGACTGTGAATTTCTTTCTGATACATCATCCACTTCCATGGAATGAGACCGTCGTGAGCAACTGGGAGATGAATTATTAGTTCTTGGTCTTATAGGTGAAGGTTCAACAAACTGTGGAGGGGACACAGAGCGTGATGTGCTGTCTTCTCGTGTGGATGCTCCTTCTGTGGCACCAACAGTGGACTGGGGAACCCTCACTGACCCACAACTTAACAACAATGTCTCACCCATAGACTCATCAAAACTGTTATACTGTCTAGTCTGTGAAAGATCTGTCATTTTGGTATCAGGCATCTCATCTAGTAAATTATTGTCTGCTTTTTCGGTAACAATTAGACCATCTGCGGGTATTTTGGTTTCATTGGACACATTGTTTCTATTGTCTCCATCTGAGTAGTTTGGTTCTTTGTTTGCATTAGCTGCGTCTGAGGGTGTGTTAGGCGGAGTGGAGGAAGCTCGTGGCGCGGGGGAGGTGAGGCCGCGGGCGGGGAGCTGCGGGGACAAGAGCGCGTCGGGGCCCGAGCTGCCCGGGGTGACGGGTGGGCTCGCGGGGACCGCACCCGCCACGGGCTCGCTTAACGCCGCTAGCCGCGCCAGCCGACGTCTCCTGATCTGCAATCATAATTTACAACTCCCTGGAGCACGTGCAAACCAACGAAATTATGCGCCAATAAAAACGCCAACGCTTTGTTTTGTTACGAAATTAGATGACCACTCGCACTACGCCAAGGTCCGTACACAAAACATTATTCCACTTACCTCCTCTTGACTAAGTTCACTCATATTGTAAAGAACTTCTACGTATGGCAGAGGATATTACTGTGTACACTGTTTCTCAGAATTTTACCACTATGCTGAACGCGAAAGAACACAGGAGCTACACAACGTCAACCAGTCAGACACCTCTCAGCTGAGATTGGTTTGTTTGACGTTTGGAGTTGGTGGAATGACGAGTAGAAAGTAATAGGATTGAAAATACACGCGTCATCCTTCGTTCTTTCAGGTCCACTATTCTTGAATCCCTCGATTTGTTCCGAGTTTCATCGATTTTATTAAGTTGTATAAATTGTTTCAAATTTAGAATTACGTATCACTGTAATATAATGATATCACTTTATCAGTAATTTATGGTGAGTTCTTAAAAATAAACAAATTAAAAAACCTATCCATATTTCAACGACGCCAATCAAAAAAAACGACATCGCTCGATAGATAAATGACGAGCGATTCAAGAAAAGTGTCCTAGTTAAGTGCGTTCATAATGGGTGTTCAATTTACTATGTCAAACATCTGTTTATGTAATTATTGAGAATAGATATAAATAATTTATAAAATAAAATATCAAAATAAAGAATTGTTTAAGTTTGATATTTTAATCATTACATCCCGTGAAAACATTTATTAAAATATAAATAGATTTTTAATTTGATTGGGTCGGAGATTTTGAACTCATCGCTATTGGTTACGTTTTGAAATGAAATTAAATCAACCGATGAATGACTGCGGTCTTGTGAAAATTGTTGCAGTGTTTCATGATTTCTTTAAATCAATTTACAAGTTCTAATTTTACTTTACTGCGTCCATTAAGTTTAAATGAAAGAAACATTTTTATTTAATTTATTTTGTTCTAGATATTTCTGAACGAAAAATAGTCAATGTCAATGGCCGCCTGTTTGTCAATTTGTTTACATTTTTCTACAATTTTGTTTTTGTAGAATTATGGAGCATATTTTCTGAGAAAATTGTTAAGACCCATTGAAATTCAGAGCTTAGTAACGTTTCTTAATCGTCACTTAACAATCAGACGGTTATGTAATTTATTACCTTAAATTTATCATAGTGCACTATAGGTGCAAATAATGAATGTTATCTGCAAAGGGCTGTAATTTTGTGTAAAATTTTATTGAAAGTGCAACAATGTCAAGTTCTCTAGTGGGCGAGCTGGTCGCTGGGCTGAAGTCTCGCCATGCGGAGACTAGGCACAAGGCTATCCGGGAGCTGCTCCACTTCGCCAAAACAGACCTCCGAGAGATGTCTCCGGAAACACTAACTCAAGTTCTTGATGACTTTAACCAGCAAATACATTCTCTCACATCCAGCTACGACAACAATGAAAAGAAAGCAGGAATTCTTATCATTGGTAAGTTTGAGGTTATATTTTAATTTGAATATTGCAATTTAGGCCATATTCGAAAACCTACTCCTAATATTATATAGATATATTCGCTCGCGAGGTGAAAACTCAATATTTTATTGCATCCATTGCTTAGGTTGTACATATAGGTGTTATTACAAATTAAATTAATATAGTTTCCAATATGGACCCTGTTCTAGAGCACTGCAATTAAAATATACACACATACACATACTCACGCCTATAATCCCTAACGGGGTAGGCAGAGCATCAGTGTTAAAATATGCTTATGTTTTAGTTTGTCTTTGTGTACCAGTAATATCCAATTAAGTGAAACAGTTTTGTTATAATCTTATAAGCATAAGATTTAAGTATCCTATAACTTATTCACTAATTTAATTAAAGTCACCCCATTTAAAATAATAATCAGAGTTTTCCTTTTACAGTTTGTTTAATTGGAGCAGATACAGAAACAACAAAAATAAGAACTAATCGCTATGCAACCTATTTGAGGGGTGTATTTCCGTCTTCCGATCCTAGTGTATTAGAACTAGCAGCTAAAACAATGGGGAAATTAGCATCTACTTTGGGAGTAAAACGGGGAGAGTACGTCGAGTTTGAAATAAAAAGGGCTTATGAATGGCTCGAAGAAGAAAGAAATGAAGGGAAACGTTTATCTGCAGTTTTAATACTTAGAGAACTGGCAATAGCAATGCCTTCATACTTTTATCAGCACATGAATGGATTCTTTACTCATATCATAGTGGGTCTCCGTGACCCAAAAGACCAGATAAGGGAAGCAGCCGCAAAAGCCTTGAGAGCCGCTTTAGTGATCACAGCTCAAAGAGAAATCCCTGAACAAGGCAAAGCCAGATGGTATTTAGAATGTTATGAAGAAGCTATGACCTCATTTTCTGATCAAACGGCTAGAGAAAGAGGTTTAAGCCGAGATGACCATGTACATGGAGCTTTATTGATCTTGAATGAGCTTCTGAGATGTTCAAATGCAGACTGGGAAAAGAAATATACAATGTTAATGCAAAAACTAGATGCAGAACAGGACTCATCTGATGAAATGCCATCATTTAGTTCGAAAATACTGAGTAATATTTCATTGCAACATTTTCCTGATGAAAAGCAACAAGTTACTACAATTTATGAGTCAGTCACTTGCAAGAAGTTGATCTTAGAAAAATATGAGAAAATTTGTTCTGGTAAGTTTTTTAAGTAATAAATTTTTATTGCAATGCCTCTTCCATATACAAATTATAAACAAATGTAATTATTATTTTAAACATTTAATTTGCAGAAGTAATGGCTCAACAAATATCAAGATCACATAGTGTCCATCAGTTGTTACTACTTATGATCCCAAGATTGGCTGCAGTTAACAGGGATGCATTTACCAAGAAACACTTGAAGTCTACCATCAATCATTTAATTACATTCTTACGCGGGAGGGAGAAAGAAAAAGCCATGGCCTTTACTACTCTTGGCCTTATCTGTGTAGCTGTTGAAGACGACATTCAACAATATTTGCCAAGAATTATTGAAATTATAAAACTAACACTTCCTACAAAAGAAACTCCTAGAAAACGAAGTGGATCAGACACTCCTCTTTTCAATTGTGTGACTTTGCTAGGAGTAGCCATGAAAGAGAATGTAGCAAATGAAGTGAAGGAATTATTGGATCCTATGTGTACTACAGGATTGAGTCCACAACTGACAACTTGCTTTAAAGAATTGAGTCAAAACATGCCCTCATTAAAAAAAGACATTACCGATAGATTACTCAATATGCTGTCATTAATATTAAGAAAAAAACCATATACTCCTCACAATGGAGAGCAACAGATTGTTCACATGTTGTCTACAGTTTTACTGGAGCCTCACGATGCGACGAAATTAGTTCTGGCCTTACGCACATTGGGTTCCTTTGACTTTGAATGGAATAATACACTGATGTCGTTCATAAGAAGATGCACAGATCACTATTTGCTTAGTGAACAACACGACGTGCGTCTAGAAGCAGTTAGGACTGCAGCAAAATTATTAATGAAAGCAATTGACAGGTGTGCTCAAACAAATTCACGCACTCTGAATCTTTTAGTTGATGAATCACTTGGGAAACTCCTTTCAGTCGGCAGGTCCGATTTCGATCACGAAGTTCGTTATAGAGTTCTTGAAGTATTTACTAATCCGATCTTCGACAAATATCTTGCAGTGGAAGAACATTTGAATTGCCTTTTCGTGGCTGTGAATGATTCAAATGCGGAAGTAGGAGAGCTGGCACTTTGCGTGGTGGGAAGACTTAGCAATGTTAATCCTAGTTATACGACGCCAACTTTGCGCCAACTATTTGTTCAAATTTTATTGGAATTACAACATTCGGAATCAGCACATAACAAAGAGCAAGCTTTGCGAATGGTAAACAACGTAATTTCTCATGCGCCGCGTATCACACGTCAATTTGCAGACACTATTCTTAAAGTTTTAGTCCCTAAATTAAGACAAGAAGAAAATAACCCAACAATGGTGGTCTCAATTTTAAAAGCTATTGGAGATTTAGCTGAAGTGAATGGTGGTGGACATGCATTAAACCAATGGCTACCGGAGCTAATGACGATTCAGCTTGAGATTCTTTCAGATCCTAATCAACAAGAGAAGAGGAGTGTCACTCTGTGGTCCTTTGGACAAGTAATAGGCGCTACTGGCCACGTTGTGACACCTTATTTGGAATACCCTAACCTTATGGACACGCTTCTTGGTTTAGTAAAGTCTGAACAGCAAGCCAGAGAAAGAAGAGAAACCATTCGTGTATTGGGCTTACTCGGAGCATTGGATCCATACAGACACAAAGTTAATCAGGGACTGATTGATTTTCAAACTATGTCTATTCTGATTCCTGTTATTGAATCTTCAGACAATGACAGCTCTGACTCCAACATGATGCTGGTCAATATGTCTCCCCTGGTTCTAGACGAGTTTTATCCAGCAATAGTTGTGACGTCTTTGATTCGTATCTTCCGCGACCCACTGTTAGCCCAACACCATGCGAGCGTTATCCATTCTGTCACATTCATTTTTCAAACGCTCGGTATTAAATGTGTTCCATATATTTCTCGAGTTACACCTGCACTGCTACACGCCATACGTACCACTGATAACACCAATTTCCGAGAATTCTTGTTCACTCAGTTGGCGCAGCTCATTTCAGTCGTTAAAATTCACATCAGAAACTACTTGGAGGAAATATTTGATATCATCAAAGAGTACTGGACTCCAAACAGTCAGTTACAAACAACACTTATTATGTTGGTCGAGCACATAACTGTCGCCATTGGAACCGAATCCAAAGTTTACCTGAGAAAGATTCTACCTAATATTCTTAGGGTGCTCAAGTACGATAGGAGTAAGGATAAATTCTTGACAGAAAGATTGCTGATGACAATTCAAAAGTTTGAGAACAATTTAGATGACGTCTTACTATCGATAGTACCTGCAATCACTTCATTATTCGACGGGAGGAATATTCCAGCTTCCATTTCAAAGCTGGCCATGGAAACGATTGAACATTTGTCAATGTACTTGTCCTTCAGACCATTTTCATCAGTGATAGTACAGGCACTTGGGAAAGTTTTGGACAACAACCCAGCATTGAGACAGACGGCAATGAATACACTTTGCGCTTTGATAGTGCAGTTAGGGCGAGAGTACATAGACTACATACCTTCAGTGGAGAGACTGCTCATCAAGCACAAGATTCAATGTCCAAATTACATTGTCTTGGTTACGCGATTGCAAGTGATATCTACTTTAGCGTCAGATGATGATTACTTAGATGAGACGCGCATACGACTCCGAAATCGGAAGAAAGAGGTGAGTGAAATAGGTATTTGTTTCACATACTTACATACATACTTTAATTATTCTTAAAATTGTATTTTTTTTCGATCTTATATTAAGTGATGACTGATTGGTTTTATAGTATTGAATCTACCTCTTACGGGTTAAACTCTTGTTGTTATGAGCCTTTGAGTATGCGATGTTAAAACTACAAAAAATAATAATTCTAAGATATTAAAAACAAAACATTGAATTTTAGGTGATGACAGACATCCAATCAATTCAGAAGCTGACTGTAAATGTTGATAATTTGCGTAAATGTTGGAATGTAAATAATCTTATTTCTAAAGAGGATTGGGTGGAATGGCTAAAGCAATTGAGTGTCGGGCTTCTCACAGAATCAAACAGCCCTGCAATAAGGTGAGTGCAGACGTTTCAAATAATGCAAGATTTGAAAGGTTCGTGAGTAAGTCATATCGATCACTGACATACAGCATCTTCTACATAAGTTGGGTTTTTTCCTTTGCAGAGCGTGTTCCACCTTGGCACAAAACTATCCGCTACTAGCTAGTGAGCTATTCAATGCTGCGTTCATGTCTTGCTGGACGCAGCTTGATGAACACTCGCGTAAAGAGCTCATGACTGCTGTAGAGAGAGCCCTGACAGTTCCTGACGTGCCGGAACTTGCCCTAGCCGTTTTGAATCTGGCTGAGTTTATGGAACATTGTGAAAAGGGTGTTTTGCCAATATCAATTAAATTGCTAGGTGACACAGCTATTAATTGCAGAGCGTATGCTAAAGCTCTCTATTATAAGGTAAGTTATTGTTTTGATAGTGTGGTTTTAATTTGCAGAAATGAAGTTTTAGTAATGCTAGTGTTTATTTATTTTAGGAAGAGGAATACAAAAAAAATCCTAGCACTCAAGTTGTGGAAGCCTTAATACACATCAATAATAAACTTCAACAAAAAGAAGCCGCTAATGGATTGTTAGAAAAGGTCATAAATCAGAAGAAGAGCGGAGACTGTTCTTTTAATGTTCACGTGCGGTGGTACGAGAAATTACACAATTGGGAACAAGCATTGGACCTTTATAACAAAAAATTGGAAATAGAACCCCAAGACAAAGACTCTATGTTAGGGCAAATGAGATGTCTAGAAGCTATGGGAGAGTGGAAAAAACTTTTCGATAATACTAATGACCAATGGGACAGTATGGCAGATGAAATGAAAAATAAATGTGCTAGAATAGCTGCTGCAGCATCTTGGGGATTGCAGGAGTGGGACTCAATGAAGAAATTCGTGGATGCAATACCAGGTGACACCCAAGAAGGTGCTTTCTATAGGGCCATTATCGCAATACATGAAGGACTGTGGCCCGAGTCTCGACATCACATAGATACAGCCAGAAACTTACTAGATACGGAATTGTCTGCTATTGTCGGAGAAAGTTACCAAAGAGCCTATGGACCCTTAGTTAATGCACAGTTACTGACAGAATTAGAAGAAGTTGTCACATATAAGCTGGTAGAAGAACGCAGGAGCACGATTAGGCGCACTTGGTGGACACGGCTCCAAGGTGGTCAAGGATTAGTCGAAGACTGGAGAAAAATGCTTCAGATTCGAAGTCTAGTGCTGTCTCCTCGTGAAGATTTCCAGACGTGGCTGAAATTTGCTTCTCTCTGTCGGAAATCTGGCGCAATTAACCAAGCACATAAGATAGCACTTTCAATCATAGGTTCTGATCCTGTGACAAATCCTGATGTGCTGCTGCGTGTCCAAGACCCTCGCTTGATACTGGCGTATAGTAAAAATCTTTGGGATGCTGGAAACAAGCGGTTTGCCTATGATGTTTTGCAGAGATTTGTGGATAATAATGAACCAGAGAACGACAACGAGGAACACTGTAGGCTTCTTGCGCGTTGTCATTTAAAACTAGGATCCTGGTGCGAGGCTCTCCAAGAGATTAACGAACTGTCTATACCGGAAATTTTGCGTAATTATGCTGCTGCTATAATATTAGCTCCAGAATGGTACAAAGCCTGCCACGCATGGGCGTGTATGAACTTTGAAACAGTACTCTTCTACAAACAACAAGACAATATTTCCGAAAGTAGCGTTGCTGCTGGTTCTGGGGAAAAGAAAGTATCGAGAGCTGATTTCATAAGTACACACACCATACCAGCTATCGAAGGATTTTTCAAATCAATTAGTCTCTCAAATGGAAGCGCCCTTCAGGACACTCTGAGACTCCTTACTTTGTGGTTTGACCATGGTCACCACCCTGCAGTGTATGATGCCTTGTTTGAAGGAACGCGTCAGATTGATGTCAAGATTTGGCTCCAAGTTATACCACAGCTTATTGCAAGAATTGATTCACCGAGAAGCTTGGTTGCCAAATTGGTGCATATTATTTTGATCGACATCGGGAAACTGCATCCCCAAGCATTGGTTTACCCTTTGTCGGTAGCTACGAGGTCTTCGTTCGTGACGAGGAAAAACGCAGCAAATTATATTTTGAAGACAATGAGCGCACATTCACAAAACCTTGTCAATGAAGCTGCTGTAATATCTGAAGAATTGATTAAAGTTGCTATTCTTTGGCACGACCAAGTTTTCATAGCTCTTGATGAAGCGTCGAGGTAAGTTTGGTTTTAAAAATTAATGCTCAGTTGCAGAAACGTTCATAAAGGTTAAGGCTTCTTTGCATGTAATGTCGTCCTTGTTTATATCAACAAGATGGAAAGTATGATACCCATTTAAAGAGTAGCATAAAATTTAATAGACGTCTCTGCAACTATAGGTGATAATTTCTACAAAAGTTTAAATCTGAGTTCTATCATATAACTTCTGATTTCAGGTTGTACTTTAGTGAGAAAGACTACCGAGGTATGTTTAAAACGTTGGAACGAATGCACGCTATGCTGGAAAGACCGACGGAAACTCTAAAAGAAGTGTCATTTATGCAAATGTACGACCGAGATTTGAAAGAGGCGCAGCGTTGGTGTGAAATGTACAAGGTAATATTAATTTTCAATATGTGACTGAAATTGGAAAGGTACAACTTTGGGCATAACGTTAAGGTTCAGAATTATCGTGATTTGCTATGTAAATCGCTCTTATTGACTACCACAAAAGTTGCACTTTTAATAAACACTGTCACATATTTTGACAGTCATTAGATGATAAGTTGTCAACCTTTCGCTTTCGCCCACGATATAGTAACACCATCGCGTCTTACTTCCTTTTTTTGGTAACTGGCACATTCTGTTTTTCTTTCACACTTAGTCCATACACACACACACTCACGCCTATAATCCCTAACGGGATAGGCAGAGCATCAGTGGTTCCTAGCGAACTACTTGATGCCACTTTTGACACAATTGTAAGGGTTATCAGATGGAACAAGTTGCATGGTGAGAGGTGGTCAGTCTTTCGCCCATTATACAGCAAAACCCTCGCATCCCACTTACAGACTTTTAATGTGTACCTGGGAAAGTAGCTAGCACATTCTAAATTTTTCTTTCACTCAGTCCAGCATGGAAGGTTGAAGTCCTTAGTCCAGTGTAGAATAATAGTAGATTACCCAACAAGTGAAAAAAAGGTGAATTCTTTGCGAGGCATTGAGTTGTATCCCAAGAGGAGCGAATGATTCTAGATTAGAATCCTGAGCGGATCGAGGAATACAAGAGCCGAGATGAATTTTTTTTTCACGTGTTAGGTACTCTACTTTTTACCATTGACTACGAGAAAAAGAAAATAATTACTCTGTGACAGTAAATTATCAACAATAGCTGCTGCTTTAATGCGAAATGACTCTGGAACGAGAGGTTCACTTTCATCACTGGATGTCGAACTGATTTTATGATTTTGAGACAAAAACTTTTAACATAAATTTTTAATTGCATGAAAATTGCACAGAAAATTGGCTGAATTCCTTATTCTAAATTTATAATTTTTAACCGAGCCATATTCCATACAGCCAAGTTTTAGTACGTTTTTATAGCGGGAGTATGCAACCTCCTTGCACATTTTCTTTTGTTTTCTTACTAAAATCCGTATACTCGCGCATGTTCCAAATTCAAAATGTTTTTTTCACTCAGTGAAATAAACAGCGTTTTATTCACTGTTTTTGAAGAATAACGGACCCTTTTTCGAGGGGCAATGTAATTGAAGAAAATTAAATTCAGATGTATGGAAAATTTGGCATAAATAAAGACGCACTTTTATCTATCAGGATATATAGGTTACAGAGTAAAGTTAAATTTTATCTACCCTCCCCCCACCTCCGGGGCGAGCATCACCCCCCCGCGCCCTCGAATATGTCCCGGAGCGTGGTTTTTTCCACTTTAAAAAAAAACCGTACTTGATACATAAAAAGTATGTAGGAACGAAATAATCCATGATAAATTTACTATAAACCTCTCATAGTTACAAAAGCGATATCACTTACAGTTTCAGCGCCATCTGCCACCAAATACGAACGTTTTTAATAATTTATCCGTTTTATTTGCTAATCATTTAGTTTTTTCAATAATTTCACACTTTATCGCCAAGATATGTATGACAAAAGTAAAGAATAGAAAATTATCTTTATAAAAAGGTACAATTTATTTCTACACTCATTCATTTGATGCTGCTATGCTATTTTTTAAAATTCAAAATATCATCAGCTACTTTGAAAGAGCCGGGCGGTTTCTCGTTCTGAGCATTCCTGGCTCGCGTCTGAGCGCTAGTTCCCCACAACTGTTTAACAAGATACCGGACTTGCACTACATTCCCACCGTTTACAACAATCCAAATTCATCCAATGAAGAAATCGAAAAGGCTGGCGAACGCACTATTCTTGCGCTGTACAAAGCTCAACCCGGAGAAGAGGATTTGAACAAGCACAGATTTGTTTGCTTTAACAAATTAGTGGGACAGGCGAAGAATGCTGTAATTTTGGCGAAATTGCCACCTACATCGTCTGCTGCTCGCCATCATTTTCGGCGAGTCTTTCACCAAGTGCAAAGTTGGAGGAGTAACGTGTTACCGCCTGAAGAATGGGGCTGGAAAAAAACTGTCAATTGCCTACTTCCCATTTTAAATACGGAGCCTCCAGCACCAGCCTCTATATTAAAATTAATAACGTGTGCATGCAAAGAAGGCTGTGGTAAACGATGTGGATGCGTAAGAGCCGATTTGCGATGTACCACTATGTGCAAAAATTGTAGAGGCCAGAGTTGTGTGAACGTAGTCGAAGTAGATATTGAAGAAGAATAATGCTGATTTTTGAAGTGGATGTCATAATAGTTACATACATACATAAATAATAGAAGTATTAGTAAATACCTAAGAAAAAATAAACTTAAGATTAAAAAAGATAAGTAAGCTGGTTTTATTTGCAATTTGCAATCTCTCTCCGGTAGAAAATGGCCCTGTAGCTCCAGGTAACAATTTTTAAAAAGGTAATAATTATATCCAAAACAACTGGACCGATTGATTTGAAATTTGGTGCACATATATAAATTGATGACCCAAACACGGACGTGTAACATAAATAAATAAATTTTAAACATGGGGGCCAGTTTTGGGGGGGTAAATTAGAAAAAAAGAAAAAAAATGCAAAATATATCCTGTGATATATCAAATAAAAGGGTACTTTATAAAAATCTCTAAAATACTTTTTTCATAATTTTTAATTAATCAGTTTTGAAGTTATTAAAGAAAATGGGCGAAAATTAACCATGTCGCTACCCCCTCCTTATTTCTAAAATACTGGGCCTAAAAATTAAAAAAAAATACAGAGAATAGTTCTATACCTATAAATAACTGGAAAACATGTAAAAAGTCTATCGTGTTTAAAATAGCGCCGTTTAACTAGTACGAATGATTATATTTCGCTGAATGGTCGCATGAATTACATAAAAAAAATAGCATAGCAACAGTAAATAAAAGAGTTTAAATATAAATTATACCTTTTTAAAAAGATAATATTCTATTCTTTACTTTTGTCATACATATCTTGGCGGTAAAGTGTGAAATTATTGGAAAAACGAAATTATTAGCAAATAAAATAGATAAATCATTAAAAACGTTCGTATTTGGTGGCGGATGGCGCTGAAACTGTAAGTGATATCGCTTTTGTAACTATGAGAGGTTTATAGTAAATTTATCAAGGATTATTTCGTTCCTACATACTTTTTATGTATCAAGTACGGTTTTTTTTTAAAGTGGAAAAAACCACGCTCCGGGACATATTCGAGGGCGCGGGGGGGTGATGCTCGCCCCGGAGGTGGGGGGAGGGTAGATAAAATTTAACTTTACTCTGTAACCTATATATCCTGATAGATAAAAGTGCGACATTATTTATGCCAAATTTTCAGCTAATTGTATTGAATTAATGGTAAAAGGGTAATATAACTACAGTTCTATACTTTTTGCAGGAAACTGGCGACGACAGACATCTAAACGAAGCCTGGGACCAGTACTACCACGTGTTCCGTCGAATAATGACGCAGTTCCGCTCTCTGACGTCACTAGAGCTGCAGTACGTCAGCAAGCGACTGCACATGTGCAAGGACTTTGAACTCGCCGTGCCGGGCTCTTACGTGCCCAATGAAAAGATCATACGGATATCCTATATACATAGTCATCTGCAGGTAAACATCAATTTTTATTTTATTTATACGAGTGCTATAGCTTTCCGCCCGCGACTTCGTTTCCTTAGGAATTCGGGGAAAATATGTAGCCTATGTTACTCAGGGAAAATGTAGCATTCTAATGGTGAAACAATTTTTGAAATCGGTGTAGTTTTTGAGTTTATTCGTTACAAACATGCAAAAATACAATTCTTTCTTCTTTGTAATATTAGTATAGATATTGATAGTTGATAGGGGCTCCCATTTCCGCACCTAGGCTCGAAGATGGCCTATTATGCGTGTGGGTAGGTGCCTATTCCAGTCACCTTAGCTCTGACCAGAAGCTCAGAATCGGCCTGGGGAACTGTGTAGATATTGAATATAAAATGTGAATTTTCTGCCTCCAACCTTGTGAACAAAAGTAGCCTCTTCGGTACATCGTCCGATCTCCATTTGAAGCGTAGTGCGTAACTGAAGTATTTGAGCGACGCTTAACTTCTCAAAACGCTTTAACATCTCATATCTATCTATAGGCAAAAAATACAAGGCCAAAGCCGGCTTTCAGTAACACCTGTAAAACAGTTTAAAATTCTTGATGTTTTTGTCACAACAGTCTCTGCTAACTTGTCACTAAAAATCGAACTCAATGAATGATTACTGATTGTGTAAAATACAGGTTTAGGTCGCTCAATAAATCAATACGTGTTATTATTTTTTAAGTAGCCTTATTTGTGTTGATTATTAACTAAACTACCAATTACAGGTGATAAAATCGAAGCAACGCCCTCGCCGCCTAACCATCCAAGGTTCTGATGGCAAACAGTACATGTTCCTTTTAAAAGGCCACGAGGATTTGCGTCAGGACGAACGAGTAATGCAGTTATTCGGCCTAGTGAATACTCTACTACAGTCTGATACAAATACTTACAGACACGACTTGGCCATACAAAGATATGCGGTCATCCCGCTCTCGCCGAATTCGGGACTTATCGGCTGGGTGCCCCAATGTGACACCCTCTATAATCTAATTAGTGATTACAGAGACAAAAAAACAAATAAAATGGCTTTGGGCACTGAGCAACAGATTATGTTGAAGATGGCTTCCGATTATCAGAAATTAATGTTGAAGCATAAGGTTAGTGTATTATTTTCTTCATCCTCTCAATATAAAGGTTCCTCTCACGACACCCATTTACAGAAATAGGGTAACAAATCTCGTTAAGAGTCACCACACGGCCCTACCATTTAATTTTATAATAATAAAATCTTATCATTTAGGTATAGTCAAGTGTGCGGCGAACTTGGCTAACCCTGGTGTCAGAGTTTTCAAACCGCACAATGGCCTCTGACTTGGTTTTAACGACTGTAGTCAATGGACAACAGCCGGGACCGACCGCTTGACGTGCCCCCCGAAGCACGGAAACGCTCGTGATAAATTGCCACTTTGGTCACCCATTAGGTTCACTGATAGGTTGAGATAACGAGCGCTTCGAAATATAAATTGATTGACATACATGCACTAAAATGAAGTGACTTGTGTTATTTCATAACACTGTAAAGAAAACTTACTTTAAATTCCTTTATAGGTGGAAGTTTTCGAGTTTACCTTATCCCAAACCCCGGGCAACGACCTGGCCCGCCTGCTTTGGCTGAAGAGTCCTTCAGCTGAAGTGTGGTTCGATCGACGTACTAACTACACTCGGTCGCTGGCCGTCATGAGCATGGTCGGGTATATCCTGGGTTTAGGAGACCGACATCCTTCTAATATCATGCTGCATAGAGTCACCGGCAAAGTCCTGCATATCGACTTCGGAGACTGCTTCGAAGTCACTCAGACGAGGGAAAAGTTCCCCGAGAAGATACCGTTCCGATTGACGCGCATGTTGATTAATGCTATGGAGGTGAGTTTTGTTATGCTAGGTAACTTATTTTTATTGCTATTTTTAGGGTTCCGTATCCAAAGGGTAAAACGAGACCCTTTTACTAAGACTCCGCTGTCCGTCTGTCCACGTGTCTGTCCGTCTATCACCAGGCTGTATCTCATGAACCGTGATAGTTAGAAAGTTGTAATTTTCACAGATAATATATTTCTGTTGCCGCTATAACAACAAATACAAAAAAAGAATAAAATAAATATTTAAGGGGGCTCCCATACAATAAACGTAATTTTTTTGCTCGTTCTTATAGATAATGGTACGAAACCCTTCGTGCGCGAGTCCGACTCGCACTTGGGCGGTTTTTTTTATTGTAGTCATTTCCGCCCGCGCCTATAATTCGCGTGGTAAAGTAGCCTATGTCACTCGCCAGCCCTACATCCATCTATGTGCAAAAAAATACTATTTGTGACGTACTTTGGGACGTACCCGCTATTCTAAAATGCGCGCCGTGACATTATGAAAGTAGATACATCCTCTCGTTCTGTCGCATAGTGACAGAACGAAATAGAACGAATGTTTGAAGCTGAAGCTCACTTCGTAGATAAATAGTTCATATGTTATACTCTTTGTCGTTATAATACAATACATTGCACATTAACATAGTAGAACAAGGTACAGAGTAAATTACATGATATACATAATGTCGTTCATACATATATATATACACTTGTTGGTTGATTTCATTTTTTAACTTAAATTATTTTTTATTTAATGAACTACCACGACAACGTATCGAACGTTGGACTAAGAATATCAGCGCTGCTGGTACTGCAACAATGCGCTGAGTCAGCGCCAATTTGATTGGCATTTCAGATACGAGTAGCACGGTGCGAAATATACTTGTTATATTTGTCTATTGTGCTGTGTTATGTTAATTTAATGAAGTTTCAATCAATCAATGAAATATGTATACGTAAAAAAAATTTGCGCGCAGATCCAAGTCGCAGAAGTAACGTCATAATTTGTCGTCAGGTGACCGGAATAGAAGGCACGTATCGCTTCACATGCGAGTCTGTAATGCACGTCTTACACAAGCATCGAGACAGCGTGATGGCCGTGTTGGAGGCCTTCGTATACGACCCCCTGCTAAACTGGAGACTCATCGACAACGACCGACACTCCCTCACCGAATCATCATTTTCTTCAGACATCGATTCCTCTTACACTTTACCGAGCAGAAGCCGCAATCATCTACATTACGAATCTCTAGAAATCCCGCCCGAAGCGAACTTGAACAAACGAGCTTTAGCTATATTGAACAGGATAAGAGACAAGTTGACCGGGCGAGACTTCCCGCAGATAGAAGCAGTGGTCAGCGTGCCCAAGCAAGTCGATCTGCTGATCAAACTAGCCACGAACAACGAGAATCTTTGTCAGTGCTACATCGGTTGGTGCCCCTATTGGTAAGTCTTTATTCAATTTTCTAGTCCAAGTGTAAAAGATGCGTTAGATTCTACCTTCTTTGCATTGCGTGATTGTGCATAGGAAGTTGAATAGTTATAAAGTGACATTTAATTAGTGAAACTTAGGATATACATCTATGAATCTACCCAAGGAAACTGAAAAACTTTATCTAAGGAATAGAAATGAAAAAACTTTCTTACTTTTAATACCAAGACCAGCTTGGTAGCGCATTTTGTATTGGAAAAAACTTTTTTATAATATTGTAGTTTTTTGGGTTGTTTCACATCACATCCATAATTTTCACCTTAACTTTACGATTTTCACCTTAACTTTACGTTAACGAAATAAGTTATTCGTAACTGATATTGTACAAAAGTACCACCGTTCAAGTATTAGCTAAGGTGTACCTTGCACTCTGTGTACATGTCTAAAGAGTCGTTTAATTTTACTAGCGCATCATAGAGCTAAAAAACAATATATTAAATAAAAACGGTTATTATAATAATTTAGCCAAATAAATGTTTCGGTGTATATACGAGTATGTGTAAATTAATAACTTAATTTTAATTATAAAAGGACTGTATGTTGACATTTATAATATAACTTTTCTAGCTAAGTATAGTTTAAGTCAAAGTATTTAGTGGTCATTTAATATGCTAATACATAGAACTCATATACCCAATACATCGAATTTTTGTTAGGTTTTAATTTAGAACGTCCGTTTGGTAAGCTAATTTTAGTTGTAATTTAGGTTTTAGTGAGTTATATTTCTTTAATTAGTATTTATTAAATATAACATTTAGTTTGTTTAAATTATACGTGTTGTAAACTTACGATTACGAATCGTGCGAAACTTCCCCTCATTTCATTTCTTGGATGTTCTTATACCCCTTTCTTAACGGATTTTTATATTAAACTAAGTCTAATCAGAGATAGAGTCTTTAGGAGTTTAACTGCGTATCAAGTTGCACATATTTCTTGTTATTTTATGATATACAGGTTGTATCTAAGGGACAACTTATCAAAAACTGAGACCCTGAATTCAGCCCGTCATTCTAATGATTTTCGAGTGGAATTTTCCTTAGGAATATTCACAAATTCATGTTTTTGAACTTACATCTTGTATGTATGTGACAGGTGAGTGAATGAGTTAATTCGCTATTAATTATAGTGGTCTGTTAGTTTATTAAATAGTATTACAAGATCCACCGCGTTTAGAATCTAAATGTTTTATTTATTGTTTCTTTATGTTGAATTATTGTTAAGTATTAGTATTCTTAATTCTAAAAAATCAGTATTGTTTTAATATGCATATCTAACGTCATTCATAATAAAAGCAATGTTATAATCTTGACTTCTAACGTGCCTAGTTTAATACATATAATATGTAAATAGGATTTAACCTTTTATACTCCCTTGGTTTATTGTCTCATACTGCTGTAATAAAGAGAAGATAATGTATAATGTTTTTTTCTTATCTTATCTCTAACAATAATGTTTAAGATAACTCAAGATTAACATTACTAATTTATTTGACTTTCGTGGTGATTATTATTACTTATCATTGTTAACCGCGATGACCTTTAGATTGAGATTAATATAAAATCCCTTCGGAACATAAAAACAATGAAAATGGTACAATGAATTGCTTTATAAAAGTACAATAGCAAAATAAAACACGGAACCAACAATATTATAAGTATAACACGGGTACTTAGGTAGGGACGTATTGTTATTTTGGGTCCTCAATCGAATTATTGTCCCAAATAAATAAAAAAACATACTTAACAAAGGTAACATTTAACTCCTAAGCTACTCAGATATAGAGTAATGATAAATGCGTAGAGTTGAATACATATTTCCTTTTCCACTGCAAACTACAATCAAATACCGTCTCTCGAATAAAAGTAAGATAGCAAAATTAACTTTGTATTTTACATTACATCCTTGAGAATCGTTAGTTTTCATATTTGTATTTTTTATAGTTTCCAAAATTCGACCCATTGAATCCATCAAAGTAACTCTAAAACCAGTAACACATAAGGATAAATGTTCATGTTTATGAAGAAAATGGTAACTTTTCATCCGATACCTCAGATTGCATGATCGAACAGCTATGCACCGATCTGTTACACAGTGGGAACTCAGTCTCAGGGAGTTCCCTATCTGCGAATAACATTATTTGCATTGTGTTCCGTAATATGATCGTTCCCAAGAACTCTAATAATCTGCTGTAAACTCTCAAACAATACCACAAGACAATGAAATGCACTTTTACGTTCTACGCTTTTATTTCACATTCGGGTTAAACCAGTTCCCTCAGAAAGTCCACGATTACCTCACAATATTGGATTTGAAAAACACTACGAAATAACGTTGTCTTTAATATAGCTCACAAACGCGAGGGGTAGTAGTTTGGACAGTTTTGTGCATAATACTTTGTCCATTATTGGTTTGCTGAGGTAAATGTCCATATCACCGTCTGAACTTCGAAATTCGTTGAGGGTCTGTCTGCAAACGCCGCAGGGCGCTGTGAAACTGTTCTCCTGGTGCGCTACAATGGCTACCATCTTGAAGTTTAAGTACCCGTCGCATACCGCCTTAGGAACTGCCGCTCGCTCGGCACAAATTGACGGACCAAGCGCCGCATTTTCTACGTTGCACCCTGTATAAATTTTTGAGTCCTTTTCTGTGAGAATCGCGGCCCCCACCGCAAAGTTTGAGTATGGAATGTATGCACGTTTTCTTATTTTAACGGCTTCCTTTATCAAATTCTGCACTGTTTCACCTGCAAGAAAACATAGGTATGATTGAGTTTGGCCATAAAATTTAAATTACTTTATTTTAAAAAATACTAAAAAATATAACATACATACGCTCACGCCCTTACGAGGTAGGCAGAGCATCAATGGTTCTAGAACCATTAGATGCCACGTTTGACACAAATTGTGAGGGTTATCAGATGGAACAAGTTGCATAATGGTGAGAGGTGGTCAGCCTTTCGCCCATTATACAGCAAAACCCTCGCATCCCACTTACAGACTTTTACTGTATACCTGGGAAGAGTAGGAAGCTGGCACATTCTAAGTTTTTCCTTCACTCCCTGTCCAGCATGGAAGAGTAAAAATATAATCTACCTAAACGAAAAAAATAATATCCTCATACCAGAAAAAAATCGCCCACTACTAGATAGGTTTTCACTGATCTGATCAACTACAAAGGTATAGTCAAGATGAGTCGTTTCCCTCCCTATGCTCCTAACGCTATTCCAAATGTGCTTTGAAAACTAGACAATCAGGCGTGGTTAATTAACGGAACCCGCATGAGATTTAAGTCATTTACAATTTTCTACACGTAGTGCTGCCCTTGAATATAGCTGCACGTTATTAACGGCGTGTTTAAATAGGCCATTGCAAGTTAAGGCCGAGCAGAAATAGAACTGTAATATTTTGACTAGCACACAGCGATATTAATTAAAACTTCTATTATTCTCTTTACTATCAATTGTAGCAATTATTTTACGTAATAATAAATAAACCCAAGTGCTGGGCATAATTGATGAATGAACAAATAGTTACTTACTTAAAGAACTAAAGTCAACAACATCGTATATATCCATAACCGCGTGTGTTTCGAGGTTTGTTTGAAAAACACGTCCACCGTGCGCCGCGGTCGTCGCCCAACTGATTATACTTTCCTGCCAACTCGCCGACTACTTGATGAGTTGTTGTGCTTCATCAATTCATCATAATTGAAAGAGTAGCCTAAGCGATGGCGGTGGCAACGAACGATTCTTCCTGTGATCAACTGAGTTAGCGCAGCTCATTCACGGGATTAAGTATGTAAATACCGTGAAATGGGGAAGTTAACTATCTATGTATTACCTTGCGACTCATCATACTTTGTGTGTCTGGCAGGCATTTTTGAACGATTTGCCGCGGCAGCTTGTAAACGTTTTTTCTACACAATCTGAAACAACACCACTGATTTTCGGCATTTTTTAAAAATTACACGTCCTTATGGAAAAATAAGACTTGTAGACGAGGATTTTAATCACTTGTTCGATGTGTGTGCTCTTGACCTAACACTATAAACAAGTTACAGGCAACTTGATGACCAATTTTGTTCAGTGGCAGTAACGCCATTTTAATCGTCGGTTCTTGGTTCGAGTCCCGATCAGTCGGGGCAGCAAATTTTAGCTCTCGAAACATGCATGGGAAGGAATTCACCACATCCCATAATTCATTGTTGTTCATTTCTAATACTTAGGTTATTTACCCGTCGCACGCTTATTTACGGCGCCGTCGCGCCGCCCCGTGCGCTACAAATCCTGCACACACGGGTGTGCAAGAATCGCGCGAAGGTTTAAAGAATGTTTTAGATTTTTTACATGATACAGTCTAGGATGATTTTACATTTTCTTGGAGGCTCTTAGGAGGGATTTCACATTTTCGTTTTTAATGGGTCAATGGTTATATGTATAGGACTTAGCCGATGGAGATATGACGATGGACCGGTCTTTAGCATCACCTGCTGGCGACCGCGGCGTTGGGTGTGGGACCACGACGGCGACTACTACAGGGCAGCCCAGCGGGCGACGTCTAAAAGAAAAAAATTGGATGCCCTGTGCCAGGGGGGGTCATCGATCGTTGGTAACCCCACAAGGGATATAGCGTGAAGATTGGGTAATCGTTATAACTCGTGTAAGGTTCCTTTACAAGCGTATTAGCAACTTTTTGGGCATGTCTGTGGTATTTTTAGAAACAATACGTTCTATGATATTACTACCAGGAAACCGCTTACGATGGTCCCTGCTTTAAGTTAAACGCAAATTACTCGTAAAAAGCCGTATTAAGTTCCATTTTTTTGTATGTTTCGTATGAAGCTGAATATCTTTCGAAGTTTTTAAAAGCTGTTTGAAACCTACAGGTCCATCTCAATTATTTTTTTACCAACTTGAAGTTTTGAAAAGATTTTGTTGAAGTACCAATTTCAACTTTTAAGTTAAGTTTAAACCATGTAATATAATGACGAGGGACATCCAATTTATTTTAAGTGGTAGCTGATATGTCTCTTATTATTTACCGCTAGTAATTTTTTTAAATAATCGTTACCAGAAAGAGAAAAAAAATAAAAATCGATGCTGAGTGATAAATTTCGAAAAGTCATTAAATGTGCATTAACTTCTAAACTACAAAAAATCGCAGAACATACATAGGGTGATTTGGGTTTTCTATTGGACGTCATCCGCTGGGCCACCCTGTATATTGATCTGTAAGTCTCACTCAAATTATTTTTGAAAATGAAATATTCCTCTGACCATCGATCGGTACTTTTTTTCATCAACCAGTATACGTTTTTGGTGATGTACAAATAAAAAATATATTTAAATACACCTCATTATTTATTTAAGTTTTCAACTTAATGTGTGACTTATCAGTACAGTAGTAGGATAAAAATGTACAATTGATACATAATCAACATAGGAATCACTAATAGTATTTAGTGTAAATTACAATTATTATGTATGTACTCATACTCACAAAATTATAATAATTATTACCTAAAAATTATGTAAACATGTAAACATTGTACAACCAAACAAAAATGCAAACATGACTAAATTCTCTAACCTAATTTCAACAAAAATATATTACAAAATAAAATGATACTCACCACGATAAAACCGTGTCTCTCGCGCGCCTTATGTTTTGTCTCTCAGTCTGTCTCTCCTATAAATATAGAGTGTAGAAGAGACAGACTGATAGACAGAATATGAACATGAAATACGCACAGGTAGCTTAACGGTGATATGTCGATAGTATTATTAAATGCCTTAGAGGGAACCTCTATTATATTTCAATGATGTTTGACCTCTGCAGGCCGAGTACGATAGTAACAGCGCCCCGCGACAACACCGCGGTCCTATGACAAAATGTCAACATTGACAACGCCATAGGGCGAGCAAGCCTTTGCGCGGGACTCTCGCGCAATCAAAGTGAAGTTTCAGTGTGAACCGAGCGCGAGTTTGTCGTTATCGTACTAGAGCTGCTGGTAACATGATCGGTACAGTCAAGAGCACATCAAGCTTGACATCGGATTTTGTACATTCAGGCATGGTTTACTCGCCTTTGATTACTACAGCAAGGCAAATATACCCTAGAACCGGTTTTGCTATCGCCATGATATGCTATCATATTAATAATTTTAAGCAAAAAAATTAAATTTCATTTGACTATAAGAAAACAGACTCCTAATTTTATTTGTCCACTCCAGCAAGGTTGTTCCAGCAAGACTTGGTCGGAGAGGAATCAATGACCGAATACATTTTAGTGTAAGTATATTTGCGAATGCATAAATAACTAGCACCGTCTATGATTAGGCCTTAAGCCGCGGCTACAATTATGTCTCCCGGAGTCGAAGGGCTACAGAGTGAAGTGTGTTTTTCATTTAATAATCTAATCACAATAATTTGTTTATTTTGTATCTCACTCTGAGGTCTGACTTAACGGCACCACGTAGCCTTATAGCAAGGCTAATACTCTAGGTTCCCTCTTCAGTCACCAGTGGCTTGATGAAGACTATAAACTCTGTATTTGTACTGCCGTAAATACTACAAATCCAATAAAAAGTTCATAGAGTACATTATTACACTAAATCGTAACTTTAATCAGCTCTTTACACGCCTCTACTAATCTTTGTTCGTTTCACTATATTCTACCAACCAAACCACTCGTGATCAGCTTTCATATTACATATCATTATTTCGTACAAAATACATAACTTTAATATCCATTCCTTTAATTAATTACTATCATCTTATAGCACCATGACGTTAAATAATAAATCTTAATATAAAATGCTTTTTATCAACTATAAACACAAATTGCTTTAGGTTAATATGTATCGAAATCTTTAGTCGCACTCTCTGTTAACTCGTCAACTTATGGCCATAATTATATCGAACGAACACATTTTGTAAAAGCATAATTAGCTATGGACAAGAAAAAGGCACCACGTTGGGTTAATAAGAGCGATTTACATAATTCATTATTGTACATTTTCGACCTTATTGCCAATGGATTACAACTCAAACTTCTTGATACCTTTAGTCAAACAGCCGAATATTACCAGAACGGACACCATCCAACGTAGCACTGGCATAGGTTCTCGTTGCTGGTGGCTTGCTGTATGAGTAGGTCGACTTGTTTCTGTACGGAGACGACCTCGTCTATGTGTTGGAAGTCCCGTCCGGTGAGTTTGTCCCGCACTCGGTTCACTATGGCCAGCGCTCGCTTGTTCAGGTTGGTCTCCGCTGGCTGGTCTAGGGCGTCGTTCAGACCGATTTGTAATCTGGACAGTTAAAAGGGTTTCGTTTAAAATATTGTAGACCTTAGGCGCTGTTTATACACAAGCGACGTGGCACGGCGGTCGAAGCAACGTAAAATGAATCTTAAAAGCTACGGAGTAAATATTTTTTCGTCCGACGTTCCGTCTTCAGGTGGCGGATGTCTCTACGTGTTTCTATTTTCGGCAAAAAAGAAAAAAAAATGGGAAAAAAAGCATCTAAAGGTAGTTGCCGTAGTGGCAGAATGGTAAAAAATAAGGTGTGGTAGGCTCTGTAAAGGGCCGTCTGGTTCGCGACCACCCTCCTACCGAAGTCCGACGCCAAACAGCTTGCTGTGTTCCTTCGGTACTAGTGCCTTATAGGCATTTTCTGGGTTAACTCGCTCCATCGTCTACCTCATCTATGACCTTGGTTAAGATTGAGGTCAAGAGTTACCCATATCATCTATATCTGCACTAATATTATAAAGATGAAAGATTTGATTGTTTGTTTGCATTGAATAGGCTCCGAAACTACAAGACCGATTTGAAAAATTCTTTCACCATTAGGATGCTACATTATCCCTGATGAACTAGGCTACATAACTTTCCCGAATTCCCACGGGAACAAAGTTCCAGGTGCTAGTCTCATATCATAATAAAAAATAGGTAGTGAGTATAGTGACCTGGCCCTGGCCGGCAGCGGCTCGGGCTCCGCGTCGTCGGCCCGCGAGCGCCGGCCCGCCTCCACCAGCCGCCAGTTCAGCAGCGGGTCGTACACGAAGGCCTCCAGCACGGCCATCACGCTGTCCTTGTGCCGGTGCAACACTTCCATCACTGACTCGCACGTGCGCCGGTACGTGCCTTCGATACCTGTCACCTGTGCATATGAATAGCAATAAATAATAGGGATGTCGAGTACATTAAAAAAATGGCATTCTGTTTTGTTCCGTTAGACCTGTATTTTTAATTGATCAAATTAATTAAAAATACAAAGATTCCGGAGTGGGGGCTTGTGGCGTCACTTCTAAGTAAAAATTGTACCTAGGCGTGACGTCACGCGAAACTTTAAGCCACTGTATCGTCGTCATTTTTCGTTTATGACAAAAAAAGAAAACATACGTGTCCAAAATTTTTTGATAATCTAACTGACGAACTAAATAGTTTTTTTTAATCGTCTAGCCTATTGAATTAAATGAGCACTGACTTACTATAACTAGTAATAAGAGTAATAAGACTCGTAGCCTAGTGGCTGGCGCTGATCTGTACCGATCAGTGAGGTTAAGCAACGCACACAGTAGACTAGAAGAATTTTAATTACCTACGAGATTATTCGTAGGTAATTTAATGTAGATTAATTTTGTCATTGACAGTTTTCTTCTAGATCTAACAGTTTTTGTACAAAACGGAGAAAACCGTGGCGAGGGCGAGTTTTCAATAAAAAGGAGGGGTGGGGGGGGGGGGGTAATTGGTCTGACGCCGGGCAAAATCGAGCTCAGCAGGGTCGAATTAGTCTAAAAAAAACCCGGTGTCAAAGTGTTACATTAAATGCCGTGCAACATCAAAAGGAGAAGGCTTTTCAGATTATTCTTCTAGTCTACAGAGGCAGGGAACCCGATGGGTGACCAAAGTGGCAATTTATCACGAGGATTTCCGTGCTACGGAGGACACGTTAAGCTATCGGTCCCGGTTATCGATTGACTTCAGTCGTTAAAATCAAGTCAGAGGAAATTGAGCGGTTTGAAAACTCTGACACCAGGGTTAGCCAAGTCCGCCACTTACTATACCTACACGATAAGAAGAAGTAATATAAGACACACACGCACACGTGCATTAATATTATTTAGATTTTATATTTTATATTCATTACATTTGGTCTTTATTTGTAAAAGCTTTGTAATACGCAAAATTGTTTACTTTACTTTGAGGGTAAGACGAGTGTCTTGTCTTGCTAGCGAGAGACAGAGAGAGATGGAAGTAGTGTCGTTACCGCACGCCGCCGCCTTACAAATATCAGTGTAAGATCACGGAATCGTTTTGAAAAAAACGATCGCCCTAGATTGCATCTCTACTACTTAACTAGTAGAGCTCTGTGTAAGAGACTAATTATTAAAAATGGGAATGTGATTTTTATTTTGCGAGGTGTAACTAAAGCTAACAGGGACCAGAGATTATTTGTCTTTATCACTGTACGTACGCAGTATTAAAATACGTTAAGTTGAAGTGATATGAACTTATAATACGACGAGAAAAGCAACCACATTATATGTTTTAGATGTAACATTAAAACTTACTTCCATAGCGTTAATCAACATACGAGTCAACCTGAACGGAATCTTCTCAGGAAACTTGTCCCTTGTGACTGCGACTTCGAAGCAGTCTCCGAAGTCAATATGCAGGAACTTGCCGGTGACCCTATCCAGCATGATATTGGAAGGATGTCGGTCTCCCAAACCCAGGATATACCCGACCATGCTCATGACGGCCAGCGACCGAGTGTAGTTAGTACGTCTCTCGAACCACACCTCGGAGGATGGACTCTTAAGCCAGAGTAATTTCGCTAGGTCATCCCCTGCCGTGTGTTCTAAGGCGTGTTCGAAAACTTCCACCTGGAAATAAATTTGAACAACATTAGCAAGGAAAAGCTAGCTGACTGGGTTCCCTAGGGCGCTGTTTATACACACGCGACGTGGCGCGGCGACCAAAGCAACGTAAAATGAATCTTAATAGTTACGGAGCAATGTTTTTTTGCCGAAAATAGAAGCATCCGCCGAAAAAGAACGAAAAAGACGTTTGCTTCGTAGCTTTTAAAATTTACGTTACTTCAACTCTTTGAAAAATATCGCCCAAAATCGTGATTTATAATAAAATGGCGAAGTCGCCAATATCAAGTAAAGAAAGAAACCCGTTGGTTGAAGTACGGCAGAGCATCGTCAGTTGATCACCGCTAGCAGAGAAGCACTAAGATGGTATGTCACATCGTGCCGCTCATCATGTATTAGGTTTTGCTTGTTTACGGCGCGTGCGATACAAATCTTGCACACATGGGGTGTGCAAGAATCGCACGAAGGAATAATAAATTTGCCATGCGTTAATCGTATTAGAACCATCGAATCTTGCTATAAATGGTGCACATATCTGTATTCATCATACCGCATACTTCTACACTAATATTATAAAGGGGAGAGATTTGTATTTTTGTGGAACTAGCCAATTACTAGGCAGGTCTGATTACTCCTTTGATGCGAAAACAAGAAGACTTACCTTTTGCATGAGCATCAACTTCTCCAAATCCGAAGCCATCCGCTGCATGATTCTATGTTCAATATTCAAGAGGCACTTTCTCTTCTCCCTATAATCTCTTATCAGAGAGTGTAACGTATCACAATATGGCACCCAACCTATTAGACCGGAGTTTGTAGACAGGGGTATGACGGCGTATCTTTGTATGGCCAAGTCTCGGCGGAAAGTGTCTGGGTCGGCTTGTAGCAAGGTGTTAACTAGACCGAATAGCTGCATCACTCTTTCGTCTTGACGTAAGTCTTCGTGCCCTTTGAGTAGGAACATGTAGTCTTTGCCGTTCGACCCTCGTATGCTGAGACGGCGAGGGCGCTGTTTTGAAGTTATTACCTGAAGTAGATAAAATTGTTTTATAAAGATTTTTTAAAGATGAAAAAAGGAAGAGGAATCGGAAAAACGTCGACGGTTTGATACGTTTAACTGATGCAAACCATAACTTTTTATTAAAAATTATACACACTCCGTCCACAAGGTAACTTAGAAAACAGAGGACTTATTTTTAGAATGTAAGAATTTAACAACAAATAATAAAATGTTTCAAGCTCATGAAACCATCATTTTGTAATGAGTAAGCTGCAGGTCGTACGTATGTAGTATAGCTACCGTGAGGCTGGGCTGTATGTGCGCGATGCGTATGAGGTCCTGGTCGGGCGCGTACGAGCCGGGCACGGCGAGCTGCAGGTCGCGGCACTGCAGCAGGCGCGGGCTGACGTACTGCAGCTCCAGCGACGTCAGCTGCGGCAGCTGGCGGCTGATGCGCCGGAACACGTGGTAGTACAGGTCCCACGCTTGGTTCAGGTCCCGCACTGATCCTGACTCCTACACCACGAATGATGAGCCATTACAAAATCGGATTCTCGGAAAATTTTGATGGATCTTCTTTTGTTCTAAATTTGTTATCATGAAATATCGGATATACTTAGTATAAACTCTTGTACCTTCTGATTTATTTATATTACATAATACAAATATAAACGATAAGACTATTTCAGGAACTAGTACACGTAGCTTATCCATGTACTTGTACGTACGAAACCTATTGTAGTGTAGCATAGAAATGAGGTTGATTTTTATTTATTTTATTTATAAATGATTAGGTCTCCATCCGGGGCTTTGTTCCCGTAAGAATTCGGGAAAATTATGTAGCCTATGTCACCTGCTGATAAGAGAGCTTTCTATTGTTAAAAGTTTTTAAAAATCGATTCAGTAGCTCCAGAGATTTTTTTTCCTACAAACTAACTCATTCGCTTTAGTTCTTTATAATCTTTATAATATTAGTATAGAAGCATCGAAAGGTATTATAGGGACAATCCCGTAGTCTATTTAGCGATGTGAGGTTACACCACAAAGCTTGCGTGATTTTTGGATCATATGTAAAAACTAAATTAATGAGAAAAATAATGTAAGTATATATCAATTATAAAGACAGTTTTTACTTAACTTACCCTGAATCGATTACACCATTCTTGCGCTTCATTTAGATCTCTTCCATACGCCTGACTGAACGAAACCTCCTTCAGTGTCTGCGGACCTCTCTCTAGCAGCGCGTGTAATGGTTCAAGTGTCTTAAACATAGCATTCACATCGTGCTCACTGAAGTACAACCTAGACGCTTCCTCCAAAGCTTCGTGCCATTGCTCGTGCCAAAGTATTGCAACTCTAATCAACTCCTCCGAAATCATAGCTGCCTGGTTGACTAGGTTGCTCGAATGTGTACACATTGACTTCAAAATCTGATTAGCGGCATTCTTACGGGCCACGAATGAGGACTTCGAAGCGACTGTTAATGGATAAACGAGAGCCTGCGGATGAGATTTTCCGATGTCAATCAATAATGAATGAATCAACTTTCCCACTAAAGCTCTTGGCGTATCTATCCTAGCGATTAGCTGCGGTATGACTTGTAGCCACACGTTGATTTCAATCGTCCTGATTCCCTCCAAGAGAGCTTCGTGTACAGCTGGGTAGTGACCATAGTCGAACCATAAAGTTAAAAGTCTCAATGTGTCTTGAAGTGAGCTGCCATGGGATAAGTTGATTGATTTGAAAAAACCTTCAACTGCCGGTACAGTGTGTTGTTGGATATATTCTGGAGTCGTTTTCTTATCTCCAATTTGAGAACTTTCCATATTAGTTTCCTGGTGCTTATAGAATAAAACTGTCTCAAAGTTCATGTAGGCCCAAGCATGCCAGGCTTTGTACCAATCTGAGGCTAAATCAGTAGCTGCTGAATAATTGCGTAGTATTTCTGGGATAGAAAGATCATTGATACCTAACAAAGATTCACACCATGATCCTAATTTCAAGTGGCAACGGGCCAGTAACCTGCAATGGTCAGAGTCGCCAGCCTCTGCTGTATCTGTGTAGCGTTGAAGTTGATCGAATGCAAGTTGTTTATCTCCGGCAACCCACAAATGTTTGGCATAAGCAAGTGTTAGTCTTGGCTCATGAGTTGGCAATGGCAGTTCTTGGTTCTGGCTGGGATCACTTCCTAGCAGCATAACAAGAGTTCTGTGAGCTTGTCGAGGAGCTCCACTTTTTCTGCAAAGTGAGGCAAACTTTAGCCAAGTAGCCATATCTTCTTGCGGCGTTAAAACTAAACCACGAACTTGTAGTATCTTGCGCCAGTCTTCAACCAATCTCTGGCCACCTTGAAGCCTCACCCACCAAGCTTGTCGGATGGACTCTCTCCTTTCTACCACTTGTTTATAAGTTATCACTTCTTCTAGTTCAGCCAATAACTGAGCATTCACTAATGCTCCGTAAGCTCTTTGGTAACTCTCCCCAGCGACCGCGGTTAGTTCAGAATCTAGTATTGTTCGTGCCTGATCTATGAACAACTTAGATTGTGCAAAATCTCCATTATGTATGTTAAGAACAGCTCTATAGAAGGCCCCATCTTGAGTATTATCCGGCAAGAAATTGACGTAGCTGGCCATGGAATCCCATTCATTCATACCCCAGGCAGCAGCTGCTGCAAGTCTGGCAGCTTTATATTTATCGTCTTCGGTCATTTTAGACCATCGATTTGACACTGTTTTGTAAAGTTTCACCCATTCTCCCAAAGCTTCAAAACAGCGTAACTGTCCCAGACACGCTTCCATATCGTCTGGATCTTGATTCAGTTTATCGCCATACAAATTCAGCGCTTTCTCCCAATTGTGAAGCTTTTCGTACCATCGAGTTTGTACTTTTAAGTTTACGTCACCAGATTCTCGTGCAACCATGACTTTTTCGAGAAGACCTTCAGCTGCCTCTTTTTGTTGTAATTTATTATTTATGTGGATGAGGGCTTCTACCACTTGGGATGTTGCACCGCTTCGGAATTCTTCCTCCTGAAAACATCAGTGCATTGTACACATTTCTATAAACTATAATTGATTCATGAATGGCTAAATGAATTCAGTACGAGTAATTACCTACATTTTTTAAACTTAAAAAAATTCAAAATGCTTACCTTGTAGTGCAGCGCTTTGGCATAAGCTCGGGAATGCATAGCTCTTTCTCCAAGTCGATGAGTGGATATCGGCAGGGCTCCACCCTCACAATGTTCCATAAACTCTGCAAGATTTAGCACTGTGTGAGCTAATTCTGGAGCATCAGGTGCTGTAAGAGCTTGTTCCAGAGCATTGGCGAGCTCAGTGCGAGAAGATTCTTCAAGTTCAGTCCAACATGAGACAAATGCAGCATTGAAAAGATCCCGTAACAGCTGTGAGTAATTGTGAGCGAGTGCCAGGCAAGCCCTATAACAAAGTTTAAAAATACTAAATATTTTTTTTCGCGTGAAAAAGTTATCCTGTCACCTTCTTTACTATGCACCGTGTGGTGATCGATTGAGAATAACACCACCCCATCTCTTTCCGTGGGTGTCGTAAGAGGCGACTAAGGAAACACAAATGAGACCTGCCTCCTAGTAATCCATTCCAGGCAACGACACTTCATTTTTTTTCTGAATCTGAGGTGTCGTCCTATGGTCTAATGCGGTGTGGTAGGCTCTGTAAAGGGCCGTCTGGTTCGCGATCACCCTCCTACCGAAGTCCGACGCCAAACAGCTTACTGTGTTCTGTCGATGCGTGGGAGTACCAGTGCCTTTATAGGCATTTTCTGGGTTAACTTGCTCCATCGTCGACCTCATCTTTGACCTTTATGGTCAAGATTGAGGTCAAGAGTTAACCCATCATATAATATAAAAAAATACTTTTCCTGTTAAAAAATGACGTATCTACTATAAAATGTGAAAGGCAAATTATTTATTTTAGTAAGACGCAAGAATTGCTTTTTTGCAAATGCAAGAGTGAGTAAATTATTAGTTAAAACGAGCTTTTAATTGAAAACACTAAATTCTCATGTCATGAGTCCAGATATTGAGCTCATATTTATAAAAATAATACTGCAAGTACTTAAACATGTAGGATTATCGTCATAAAACTCTAATGTACGTTATATTTAGATGACATCATTTTGTAGTAACAAACCTCAGGGCAGGGCTGTGAGACTCCGTCAAAAGACCAATGCTGAATCGTCGCAACCATTCTAGCCAATCGTCTTTAGACACGCGACTACTGACCGTCCAGGCAACCTTTAAATTGTGAGCATTCACAAACAACTTTCGACTTGATTGTGACAGGTCACACACGACGAGACGGGCCTGAAAGTTATAAGTTATTGTAATGTAGGAAAAAATGCCCCATTATATTGAATACGATCAACAAATATGAAACTTGAACGGGGTGTATAAATACAATTGCTTAATCTTACAAGCTTACTAGTTTGTGTATATTAGTTAAATAAGATTATGATTAAGTTTTCTTTTTTTTAATAGGCTTTTATTTCAATGTTATTTATTATTTATATTCTCATAGGAGTGTAAAATAAAATAACTAATCCGCCATATTGGGTTTAGAATGGCGTTGCTTAGCTAATATCATGCATTTTCATTCAAACTAAAAGTGTATGCAAAATTTAAGCTCAATCAGTTTATGGTAACTACATTTAAATTCAGTTTCCAGATATAAACCGAACAAACATACATGCATTGCAATAAAAAGCTTGTAAAAATTTTACTTACTTCCTGATTATTATTCCTTGGTTTGCGTCTTGTACTTTGCAAGAAGTCATCTACTCCGGTAGACGTATTTGATTGTAGTTTCGACAGTAATAACTCATAATTTTGATGTTGAATTCGGTGCTTTGTGATCACTTTCTGCACAAGAGGTATAAAGTCATTGTACTTGCACCCCAATTGGACTACTAAAGCACATAACGTGTCCATAGCTGTAGGTCGCAAAGTAGGGCAGGTTTCCAAGCTTCTGACAAGTGGATGCATAATTCTTGACACAAGTTCATTATAGTTCAGGGAATCTGACAAGTAATCCACTGTCTCCATTGCAATTTTTGCTACATTTACAGGACAATCCGATGCATCAAACAGTTTCACAATAGATGGTATAACCAAATGCATATAATCGTCAAGGTTATCTTCGAACTTTTGCAAAGCAAAAAGTAGTTTTTCTGTCACAAATCTGTCTTTGCTTGTATCATGCGCGAGAACACGCAATATTTGCGGCATGAGTTGTGGCAAATACACTTTGAACTCGGAACCTAAAGCAACAGCTATATGTTCGACCAGAAGTATTAAAGTGGGCTGTAGGGGACTATTCGGTGTCCAAAACTCTTTTACTAGATCAAAAATTTTGTCAAGATAGTTTCTGATATGTTGTTTGACAATCGCAATTAGTTTTGCTAATTGTGTAAATAAAAACTTGCGGAAATCGTTATTATCTGTTGCTCGTGCTACATAGAGCAGGCTGGGCGTGACTCGGGATATATAAGGGACACATTTGATTCCAAGGGACTGGAAAATAAAGGTGACAGCTTGGACTACACTTGTGTGATGTTGCTGAAGTGTTGGATCCCTCAAAATGCGCATCAAAGTTGAAATCACAATCGCGGGGTAATACTCATCCAGAACAGGAGATGACATATTTACCAACATTTCACTTGTAGTCATATCAAAATTATTTTCTTCTGCTTTACTATCTGTAACTGGAACCAAACTAGAATCTGGCTGGCCATCCAGTAGCCTTTTTGTCATTTTGTGCTTATATGGGTCCAGTGCTCCTAACAAACCCAACACTCGAATAGTTTCTCTTCTATCTTTTGGTTGCTGTTCAGTCTTTAGGAAGTTAAGTAACACATCCATGAGATTTGGATATTCTGTATAAGGTGTTACAACATGCCCAGTAGCACTAACCAATTGTCCAAAAGCCCACAGTGCAATACTTCTTTTGTCTGTGGCACTGGCATCAGATAATAATTCAAGCAGAATTGTCAGCAGTTCAGGCAACCACTTTTTTAGACCAGTATTATCTCCATGAACATCCGCAAGGTCTCCTATGGCTTTCAAAACACTGATAACCACTCCAGGGTTTGAATCAGATTCTTTGAGTTTTGGAACCAATACATTAAGTATAGTTTCCATATATGGTTTTACAAGTTTAGGAGCATGTAGTATTAAGTTGTCAAGCATTCTTGCTGCCTGTTCTTTGTTTCTGCTCATACCAGAGTGTTCTAGTTCAGTTAAAAACTGTATTAATGTTCTTCTCAGTCCGGGCATCACATATGCAGGGTTTACTGTGCTTAGGCGTCCAATAGTGCATATGGCTAGTTCTCGGATCTCTAAATGTTCATCATTCATAGCAATAAATAAGAAGTTAAGGTTTTCGACTTGGGCTAGATGGATGTCAAATATCTTATTCAGTGATTCCAGTACCCAGTATCGAACTTCGTAATCAGGATCAGTGACAGCTACTACAAGCAATTTTCCAACTACTTCAGCAGTTAAAAGCGTCAAAGTTCTCGATGGAGTTTTCATTGTTCTCACTATGGCATCAGCCAGAAGTTTTGCGGAAGTTTTAACAGCTTCTAACCTGACCTCTTGTTGATCACTTTGCAAAAAGTGCTCAGCACAACGTCTTACAAATGCTAGCAAACTATGTTGGCCTTCAAATTTGAATGCTCCTAGAGTTCGTAATGCAAGGACTATGCTTGCAGTGTCTTGAGGTTCTACTGCTAAGCTCATGCTGCTCATTTGTTGTTCTATACTCCGTGGTACTCCAGGATGTAGAAAAGGTTTGTTTCGTAAAACAAGAGACAGCATATTCAGCAATCCCTCTGAAATTTCTGCTCTCAAAATAGGTAAGTGGCAGCTCAACTCTTTCAAGCAGATTGTTAATGATGGGCTCAGGCCTGTAGAGAACATAGGGTCAAGTAATTCTCTTATATCATCAGTGACTAATTCTTTTACAGCACTTGCCAGTAAAGTGATGCAAGCAAATATTGAATGATCGACCCACACCCTCTTTTTTGTTTGCAAGTCTTTTACAGGCAAAGCTTGTTTGATAACATCAATTATTCTGGGGATAAAAGGTTTGACATCATTTTCAACTGCAGCAGCCATGAGGCCAAGGGTTGTGAAAGCCATGTTCTTATCTTTTTCTCTACTTGGTACTGATTTGAGAAGGTAATTCATTGTACTATTAAAATATTTCTTCATAAACAATTCTTTATCAAAAGCAGCCAGTCTTGGAATTATGATTAGAAGAATTTGAGGTACTCCTTGTGTTTTGAGCATTCTTTGAGCCATGACATCTGCAAGAAATATAAGATTTAGTTATACTTAAAACAATTTGTTAATAGAAAAATTATCACAGCTGCTAAAAAGTTTACCTTGACAAATTATTTCAAATTTTTCTTTTAACAGGTTTCTACATACTTCAGATTCATATATGGAAACAGGATACTGAACATTTTCAGTTTTGAAGCCATCACAGAGATATCCTCTTTTCACAGAGGGACTATGTATTTTTGAGCTGAGGAAGATAATGTCATCTGCAACAGTTAAATCTTTTTGAGGGTCTAGACTGAGCATGAGAGTTGTGTACTTCCTTTCCCAAGTAGCATTTGAACATCTCAGCAGTTCATTTAGAATCAACAATCCTCCGTGGATTCTGTCTTCTTTGGTAACTTTGTCTTTAATAGGAACATCTTCAAAGGATAACTTAGCTTCTTCATAACATTGCATGTACCACTGCGGCTTACATGTGGACTGTTTAGCTGTTTCTCTCTGAGCAGTTACAACAAGACCTGCTCTTAGAGCTTTAGCGGCAGCTTCTCTTATTTGTTGCTTTGGATCTTTGAGTGCAACAAGAATATGGTCAAAGAAACCAGAAACTTGCTGATAGAAATACGTTGGCATAGCTATAGCCATCTCTTTCAGCAGTAAGACAGCAGAGTGTCGTCTGCCTTCATTTCTTTCTTCAGACAGCCATTCAAATGCTCTCTTGACTTCAAACTCAACATATTCCGCTCTTTTTACTCCAGACACAGTTGCAAGTCGGCCTACGGTTTTGGCAGCTAGTTCCATCACCCCCACATCAGAAGAAGGCAGCAAGTTTCTCAGATAGTTAGCAAAACGCGTTATTCGGGTCTTAGTGGTGTCACAATTGCCTCCGATCAAACATACTGAAAATAATTATCATAGAAAAGATTAAACAACACAAGAAATTAGGTATTATAAACAATGTAGGTTATTAATGTGTACACACTGTTATCTTATTTGTAGTGCCTGACCAGAGCCATATCTTACTCATCCTATGCTTAATTTTGATAAGGGTCAATTTAAATTATATTGGGTTGTTTAATCCCGACTGTTTATGGACCAAGTGGGTTATGCATGTGTATATTTACCTATCGCAAGCACGCCGCCTTTTTTCTCGTGGACGTCATTACTGGACACCATCTCGAAAATGTGGTGGTTAAACTCATCAAGGAACTGCGTGAGTTCCTCCTGCGGCACCTCCCGTAGCTCCGTTTTGGCAAAGTGGTACAGTTCCCGTGCTGTTTTGAATTGCACGTCCACATTTCGGGACTTTAGCCCCGCAACAAACTGCGCCACTTGGTTCGACATTTTTCGTTTTTTTAACAACTAACGCATGAAAAACATTGTAACTAATTTAGCTTGTACAGCTAACGTTTGTTTCTGTAATACTTATTCAGCATTTATACGAATAAACACAGATTTTTCGAAAAAAATAATAAACAAAACCACACTGGCCAATGCTGACCACAAACTAAAGTTTTTGGTTTTAATTTTTTTGACAGCAGGCTCTAGAGTGGAGAAACCGGTTTTTATCGGAAACACTTCATTTGTTGGTGGTGTAACGTCGAAACTTAAAATGAAAGAGAAATATCATTTTTTGTCTATGGTTACATGGCCGATTTTTCATTCATTTTGGGCTTCCTTCCTTTTCTTTCTGTCTTGTATGGATATCTATACACGGGCGGTCATCGTTGAAGATTTCCGTATAAATTATTAAATGAAGGTGCTATAAGCGTTGATTTTATGAAAAAGCTGTAGGTTATAAATTGTTAAATAATGATCTTACTCGAGATCAATAATAGAATTATAGAAGAAACATTAACAGTAAAGTATAAAAATGCACTGGCGCGGTGAGTACGTTATGCTTAGAAAGTGTACTGTTTTTACAATAGTGATGTGTTTTGCTAGCTTGCATTGCATTTGGATACATTGGAAGTGATATTGTGTGTCGGAAAGTATGTCCCGGCGAGGGCTTGGCTCAGGGCATAACCCCCTTTCGGGAGTAATTTGACAAGTGTCAATTTCCTTGGGTGGGCCCACGTTGGCCGCTATGGGACCAAATTCCCATTGAGCCGATATAATTAATTAACCACATAATTAAGTTTTTCTCATGGGATCATGAGAGATGCAGACTGGCGACCGCCTATCTCAGAACGTATGACTCATAGGTTGTTTGTTGGTACTCTTGGCGTGTGCGGAAACGTCCTATAAAAATGTTTTCGGATTCCATTGGCGGTAAACAATATAATGCACTTGCTTTAAATATAGTGTTGCATACATTGATACCAGAGGAAGACCAATTGATAACAACTGTGTACAGGATTTGACTGTGACTCACTATTTACTTTACAAGTTTGTAGTAAATATTGAAAGTGGTATCTTTCTTTTCAGCTTAAAGCCAGAATCCATAGATGTAACAGTAGCAGACTTTGATGGAGTGCTTTTTCATATATCTAATGTCAATGGAGATAAAACCAAAGTTAGGGTGAGTATAATGGTGAAACAGATAGGACTGTATTTATTCATATTCCTCTACTGTTATCTCACTAGTATAAAATTGCAAAAGTTTGTGAGAATGTTTTGCTTCCACACATCTATAAAAATATTTGTATAACATTTTCTTACCAATGGGACAGCTTTCATCTCGATACTTGCTTTTTGAGTAAAGCTTAAGGTAACATAAGGTTACCAACCATACTCTAAAATAGAGTATTGTAGTCATATAAGTGTACGCTATAGTCTAAAACATAAAGTATGCTAAATACTCTTTTACACAATGTTTACTATACTAGTGTCAGTCATGCATATATGATGCATATTTTGGTACGCAGCATACCCATTGTCATTCATGACCAAAAAAGTCAACTATTTACTGTTAATATGCTGGTAACTTTTACTCTGTATCATGTTCTGTAATGTTGGTGTGCAATAAAGTATACAGTCGTCTTATCATGTAGGTATAGTCAAATATGTGGCACAATTGGCTAACCCTGGTGTCAGAGTTTACAAACTGCACAATGGCCTCTGACTTGGTTTTAACGACTGTAGTCAATCGACAACAGCCGGGACTGACAGCGTAACGTGCCCTCCGAAGCACAGAAACGATCGTGATAAATTGCCACTTTGGTCACCCATCAGGTTCCCTGCTTCTGTGTACGTTGCTTAACCTCACTGATCGGTTGAGATCAGCGAGAGCCACTGGGCTACGAGTATATAGTAGAATCTCACTAATGCGGCACTTCAATAGAACGACACATCCAATAAACCGGCACCCTCCGCCTGCCCCATCCTTACACTTCCCTACGTCAGACCTCAATTAGTGATTATTTTAAAACCATGTAATTAATTGTGAGATATGGTACAGTTATAAAAAAATATTGTAGAATATGGACACAAATACATACATTGTATTCCCTTCATGAAATGCTTTATTTAATATGAGTTTTTCTATACAATCCAGTAATCCAAACATTCCAAAAATCCGGCACCCTCTGGTTTTTAAAAGTACTGGATTAGTACTACTGTATTTGATTCTACTGTATCTGAGATTCTACTGTATTTGTATTATGAAAAATTGTTGTGTGCTGCAAAAAGTACTTCCTTACTAATGTTATAAATGGGAAATTTTGTATGTATATACGAGTATTTGTTTCTCTTTCACACAAAAACTACTGAATGGATTATAAAGAAAACAATACTATAGCTTACACATCAGAATAACACATAGACTTCATAACTTTCAAACATTCACATGAGAACAAAGTCCTGGGCGAAAAGCTGGTTTAATAATAAATAACTTTTTTTAAAGGTTAAACAAACTACAAAATGAAAATTCTTATCTTGAAAGTAATTTCTAGTAAAGCAATACATTGTTCTACACTAATTTAAAAGTACAGTGAATAGCACATAGGGTAAATGATAAGGCCAGTTTTGCAACAAAATGTATGGTATTTCTGATGTTGATATCTGTATGCTAAACTATTTAATCCATGAGATTATTTATTACTAGCTTCCCGCCTTGGACTTCGTTCCCGTGGGAATTTGGGAAAATTACGTAGCCTATGTGTTAATCGAGGGTCTCAGCTACCTTCATACCAAATTTTATCAAAATTGGTCCAGCCGTTTGAGCGTGAAAGAGTACATCCATACATCCACACAAACTTTCAAATTTATAATAGTAGTAGGATTGACGTAATGTTTTGTATGTCATTGTGCTAACTAGGTATAAAATAATCATTGAAAAATGTTGCAGGTTAGTATATCACTCAAGTTTTACAAGCAATTGGAAGAACATGGAGCAGATGAGCTCCTTAAAAGGGTTTACGGGCCACTCCTGGCTGAGCCAGAATCTGGTAAGACACTGCACATCTATTTTCAACTGTAGATACATGATTTAGTAGAGTTTTGGCTTTTGGCAGACTGCCAGAAAAAGTGAAACCTAGGTATGTGAAAAATAAAAAGTTTTTATTAAAGTGAGAGCTTTTTCTCCACTCCCAAAGATTGTCGATAAGATATTGCTTCTTAGCAATGGAGCCGCCTTTTGTACCCTGACATAACTTTTTGTATAAAATGTAACTGTAACTTATTTGTGTTGAGTGCAATAAAGTGTATTGTATTTTATTAAGAGAACTAACAGATGCTGTGTAGACTAATGTTTAGATGTTTTAACTAACTGCAGAATAGAACTACATATGTTTTTTTTTCCATTTTGATATTTACTCTATTTATCAAAGTAAAGTACTTTGTTGGCCAGTGAAAAACAGACAAAATTCAACTGAGAAATTAAAACTATGGGTGATCAAAAATAGCTTTAAAATAAAAAAGCAGAGCCCCATTATTGATTTCCGTTTCAGTAATAGTAAAAAACGTATTTAAAAGTTAACTAATAAACTTGTGTACATACAATGGCTTGACTGGATGAAATCCCCTTGTGGAATAAGTGCACCTTTGTACTGTTTTCATGCTTCTAAGACAAAAACTAAATGCTTTTCTGTGTTAAAATATAATAATACAAGAGTTTCTTAGCTTATTTAGTTATTTTATAAAATAATGATTGACTGCAAATGTTTCACAGAGATTGCATAAAATTAAAAGTGCTTAGTTTTTCATCCTTACATCACCTGTGCAACAACTTCTGTTACAGTTCACTGACCCCACTTTATGCAATGTATCTATAATGGGTACTAATTATGCCTACCTGATCTGTTTTTAGATGATTTACTCTTATTAGTTTAGTTGCTATTGCTATCAGTGGCGTGCATAGACATTTAAGGCAGGGTAGGCAGTGAACTTGTCTAGTTTTAATTGACCGCTCAAACTCGTTTCTATGCGACTTTTGACAAACGAAAAAACTTTCAACGTACCTAGCTTTGAGATGTTTTTCAGAAAGCTCATGCTTTTTAATCGCTGTATTAAGGTTATTCAAATCAAAATAACCCTGCGCCGTTCCATACGTTTTTATAACAGTTTGAAAACAAAATGCACAGAAAACAAAATACTTAAGCGGTTAGTATGCACACAACCCGTGAACCAATAATGAATATAGTATATTTTAGTAATGTCTTACTGCGGTACCTTTTTTTGCGTCAAATCCACGTATCGGCCTTTTGCGATAAGTAATGTTTACTTTTTCTTGAAAAGGTAAACTTGAAAAATTACGCAGGTTAGGCAAACAAACATCATCACCACACTTTTCACAACTTATTGCACTCATTTTGTTCTAAACAAATATCTAACAATCACTATAAACTGATAAAACAATAATTTGCAAAAGTTTTCGTACCTACGTAGTTGCAAAACAAAAACAAACCAATATGGCTGAATGCATCCAATAAGACAAAAAGGCCGCAAAATTAAAAATCTATAACAGCCATTTCAAACTTACCGAATATTGACACTTCTCAATTTGGTAGAATCGCTTTATAGGCAGAGCTTTTTTCTCTATACAATCAGTTTTTTAATATTTGGCGGGGGAGGCGAAACAGCCAATCAGAAGCCCCCATTTCAACACAAAACCTCAACAAAAAAGGCATTTCAAACGAGTGCTTTTAACGAATAATTAGAAAGGCAAATCCGCGCTCCTACGAGGGCTCTTACTAGTTCAGTATTAGAAGTTTAGATGGCGCTGTTTTGAAAAGTTAAAGGTTAGAGAAATGAAGATGGCGTCATTTCGGAAAACGTTTATTCGTTTCACAAAGATCTGTGATCGTTGGTGTACATTATAATATTTAATTTTTGTATTTTTTTTGCCTTGAAAAGCCTAGGGTAGGCACTGCTTTTCTGCTTGTATGGAATGCACGCCACTGATTGCTATCAGAAATGTGAAAGTTTCTATTGTATTTCATGCATTAATTTAGTTCTTAAATTACACAGTAATAATGTGTTTGGCTGTGTTTTGGTTCCAATAAAATGTTTAATTTAACCTATGGTCGACTTTTTTTTCTTGACCATCATTTTTGGGAGCATTTTAGTGCCATGCATTTACGTTTTTGCTTGTAATGTACTAAACATCTGGATAGGGATAGCGATGCCATCAAATGTGCGCCCACATTGTACAGTTATCATTCTTGATATTTTTCCTGATTTTTTATTTATTTAATTGAAACAGGTTATTAGTCATTACTTTTTACACCATTGTGTAAAAAGTAATTTTGAATGTTATGTTTTTATCTGCTCAACACTTGATAAGATTAAAAGTGGCTTTTTTTAAAATACACTCAGATAAGATTATGGGTGTGAAATTTCGATTGTTGGTTTTTTAGTCTATTGTCTTTTTAATGTTTTAATAAATAAGCTAACTATGTCTTCAGAGTCTTGAAATATTGAGTACTTTTAATAATGAATGTAGCTTTCAAAGTAATCGAATTAAGTGCCTATCAATTTGAGATGATTAATACCATGCCTAAGAATGTGTATTCCATGCTGCAAATTAAATTATTAGAATAGAATTAATTTTTCATTGTCAATTCCCATTTTTTTGTAATTCAGGCATATTGTTACTATGTAATGTCCTACAAAGTTATATGGCCGCCACAAATAGTACATAATGTTGTAAAATGTTGAGTCATACAACTTGTCATACTTAATAATAATTTCTATGCCAACAAGTACTATACATTCTGATAATATTTTGATTCATCAATTTATAATTTTAGTATATTTAAAATCGTATAATTTACTTTAAGGGATTGTACCACCCCATTCTTTCATGTTGGTGTCGTGAAAAGCAATTCTGAATCTAGGGTCAGTAATTTAACACCGAAAGCGTGGCGGCAAGGTCTTTCTATTCGCTACTACTGCGTTTTAGATGAAATTATCCCAAATTAAATGGACTGGCGTTCCCCTCTCTAGATAGATGTACAGTCAACGGCACATCAGGTTACCACAAACTGTCGAATTTCCCCAATGGATAGTAAAACTAATGCTTGGAGATAAAATTGAAAATCGATTGAAGAAATTTGACAGTTTTCTATAGCATGATGTGCTGTTGATCATGTACAGTAGCTGTACTGGCGGTGGCGGTGGTGGCAAATATTTTCTAATTTTATCGCTCGCTGACCGTGGTAATTTTCTGTATCACGTTTTGCGAGGAATGAAAACAGAAAATTGAGGCCACCGCTTTTATCATGGTTTTTCCCAGCAGTTCGATCTCACGGGTTGTGTTATGCTGAATTATTACGGAAGACTATCTGTTTGTTACTAATTGGTAATAAATCCGATTGGCTACATAACCCAGGAGAAAATGTTAGCCTATGTAAACAATTTCAGAAAGAAAGCAAATAATTCGTAATCTAAAAGCTTCTATATCTTAGCTGTAAACCTCGCAAGGACATTCGGTTACCGATATTACTACATCTATTGATATTATTAGCATTACAACACAATGATGTCATCATTTCCAAATATAGGTTTTCCTTGTTGTTTATATTAATTACGATTTTAATATTGATTTATTTACTATGTGGCAGACCTGTGGAAGGTTATGTTGATTTTAAAAACTAAATTTTTCGAACTGCCTTTTGAAAAGTGGCAGAAAGAGAATAAGGATAAAGAGGTGAAAGACTATGAGTAGCTTATCGGAAGGCGTAACGTAGGAAAATCACGAGATCCCGCCAAATGTTAGAAAACATGTAAATGTCATGTCCGGTTTTGGACGCCTTGCAAACGAAATTGTGAATTATGATTCTAAAGTAATGTAAGTAAAACCCGATTTTAAGTGATGTGAGTAAAACCGTGTTATACTGCGCATTCGTAACCCTCGCGCGATTCAGGATTAATAGTCAAATACTCCTTAGAATAATTTGAGGATCAGTGTTTCAGCCCGAGCTCATTCCGCCTGCCCCTTTCTTTACCGGACGGCCAGACGCACCGCTGGGTACCAACCTTACCTTGTGGAGATTCCTCGGAACCGTACTGAGTGCTTCTCTGCCTGCGTCTGTTTTTTCCGGGTACATTTAACCCGAATCTCTTTAAAGTTGGAGTGAATAGGCATCTTCTGGGTGAGCTTGCTACATCCTCGACCACATCTCCGCCTCTGGGCTAGATTGTGGTCAAGAGCAAACCCATTATCTATAATAAAAAAAAGAAGGAGACTCAAGTCTTAATCAACACTTAAGTATTGATTGTCACTTTCTCTCACTATCAAAATTACAAAGATGACTGCTACTTAACTATAGATCGGAGTCTGAGTCGCGTTCTGTAATACGTGCCTTAGTCGCCATAAAATCATACGCGTTGTTATATCGAATAGTGTTTTATCTGCTTACTAATATCTGCAAATCCTGTTCCAGGCTACAACGTATCGGTAATCCTGGACGTAGACGCCGACAACATCCCGTCCGACTGGGAGGACACGGTGAAGAAGGTCGGACTCCTCAAGAGGAACTGCTTCGCCTCCGTCTTCGAGAGGTACTTCAGGTTGCAGGAGGCAGGCGACGTCTCTCACAAGCGAGCGGTCATACATTATCGCCAGGATGAAACGCTGTTAGTATTTTTTTTTGTTCTTAGAATTTATAATAAGTGGCTAACCCTGGAGTCCGAGTATTCGAAACGATAAATGTTCTGATTTGGTTTAACAAGTACAGTCAATGTAGTATTTTTTCTCTTTTTTTTTTACATTTTATTGTTAATGCACAATAATGTACATACATTCACGTCAGGTTATCCATTTGCACTACGAAAGTCGCCGCTATTGCGAGCGAGATAAGGGCGACGTCAAGGTCAACATGTATAGCTTAATGTACTGCCGTGTGTACATGGTATCAAACTATGTACTTTAATACCTTGTGTAACTTACTTTGTACCTTGTTCTATTATGTTGGTGTGCAATTAAGTACATTGTATTAAATGCGTACAAAAGGTTGTGCGAAATTTCAAAATTACTGTTCAACCAACAACAGTCCATTGCCTATGTCCAGCAGTGAACTGGAACTTGTTATTACTACATAACTAACGGCAAGTTACAGGTACACTTTGATCTCACGCATTCAACTACAAAAAAGTGCACATATTTTTTTTAATACTCGAGACGTGTTTTAGTAGCTACTATACCTTGTCATGAAGTTTATAATCAGTTTCTCCTATTTTCTTATTGTCTCTCGGAAAATTTCGTGTTTCCGAAATAATGAGAAAACAACATAGAAACATAATTCTAAATTTTAATTATTGTGGATGATAAATCGATTAGAAATAAAAACGAAACAGTAATAAAAATCATTCAAATTACTGCAGGCAATAAATCTTATGATTCATAGATATATAAATTTATATTCGCGCGCTTTCGGAGAATAGATGATTGCCAAGACAACAAGAAATTAGAAGCATTGTATTTACTATCGGTAGCTGTCTCAATAATGCCCTGTTTATACACAAGCGATGTGGCGCGGCGACCAAAGAAACGTAAAATGAATCTTAATAGCTACGGAGCAAAGGTTTTTTTGCCTAAAATAAAAGCACGAAGAGACATCCGCCACCTGAAGACGGATTTTGCGCCGTGTGGTGATCAGTTCAGAATAACACTACCGCATCTCTTTTCGTGGGTTTCGTAAGAGGCGACTAAGGAAACTCAATGAGACTTTCCTCCTATCAATCCATCCTAGGCAACGGCACCTCAATTTTCTCTGAATCTGAGGTGTCGTCCTATGGTCTCATGCGGTGTGGTAGGCTCTGTAAAGGGCCGTCTGGTTAGCGACCACCCTCCTACCGAAGTCCGACGCCAAACAGCTTGCTGTGTTCCGTCGTTGCGTAGAAGTACCAGTGCCTTAATAGGCATTTTCTGGGTTAACTTGCTCCATCCTCGACCTCATCTATGACCTTGATCAAGATTGAGGTCAAGAGTTAACCCTTCTCATAATAAAAAAAAAGACGGAGCGACGGACGAAAAAAGCGTTTGCTCTGTAGCTATTAAGATGCCGCGCCAAGTCGCTTGTGTATAACTTACATACATAAGCTCACGCCTATAATCCCTTTTGGGGTGGGCAGAGCATCAGTGGTTTTCAAACCACTTGATGCCAAGTTTGGTATAAATTCAGAGGGTTATAAGATGAAATATGACGTAAGTGGTGAGAGGCTGTCAGCCTTTCGCCCCCAATACAACAAATCCCCCGCGTCCCACTTACTGACTTTTACAGTATGCCTGGGAAGAATAGGCATCTGGCACATTCTATGTTTTTCTTTAACTCCCAGTCTAGCATGGAAGGATTCTTTTTAACCCCCGACGTAAAAAGAGAGGGGTGTTATAAGTTTAGCGTGTCTGTCTGTGGTATCGTAGCTCCCAAACGGATGAACCGATTTTCGTTTAGTTTTTTTTGTGTCATAGATAATTTTATCCCGAGTGTTCTTAGTCATGTTTCATGAAAATCTGTTCAGCCGATAAACACAGCAGCGCGTAAAATGTGAATGTTGTGTAGATACGTGGAAGCGCAAGAGGACCGCGTGACGGTGGTGTTCTCGACGGTGTTCCGGCACGAGGACGACATGGTCATCGGCAAGGTGTTCATGCAGGAGCTCAAGGAGGGCCGGCGGGCCTCGCACACCGCGCCGCAGGTACTACAATACTTTATTGCATACATAAAAAATAAAAAAACGTCGAATTGAGAACCTCCTCCTTTTTGAAGTCGGTTGAAAAGGTTAGACAAAACATATAATACAAACTTACAACCAAAAATGTGCAAGAGCGGCCTGGCCACTCGCTAAACAGCGATACTATTGCCGGTTTTATTGCTAACAGTTTTAAATATACAGGGCTTTAGGTAAATCTCTTTCGACCTCGGGTGGTTAATCAGTCCATCAAACTAAACAACTTCCCCAAGAAACATAGGTCAAAATACGAAAAAAAAATGTTGAACTTAAATATATATTATTTTTTATTTTAAGATGAGATGGATTAACTCTTAACCTCTGTCTTGACCAAGGTCATAGATGAGGTCGACGATGAAGCGAGTTAACCCAAGAAATTAAGGATTTTTTGGGTTAACTCGCTCCAATAAGGGATCGTTATATGGGTGCCTATGTGTTATATGTTTACAACTTGTGAAATAACCACGAAAATCTTGAACAATTTACTATACTCCGCCTCAGATAGGAAGGCGAAAAGTGGCTATTTTTACGTTACAAAATAGTGGGCACACTCTTGTTTACTATCATAGTACAGCACAATGCCCATTTAATTTGATAGGCTTATACTTCCAACCTGCCAAATTGAATAAAACCTATACAAAAGTGGGATATTATACAAGCGTACACACTTAATAACCACTATTAGTATATTCATTCTAGATTTTTAGCGGCAAAATTGATTATTAAGTTTTATTGCTTTTGGGTTATACCTATAGGTGAGTACGTTATAACACACAACTCTCCCACCCCCCTTGCACCCTGCTTGACCCCTCCCCCCTTGAAAAGTGTCCCGTTTTCCAGATTTTTGCAATTTTCAGAAAAACAATACAATCTTGTACTGGATTCGAACTCGACTCGCACTGAATTCATTTAAAGGCAAGCGTTGTTAACACTGGGGTAGTAGGTGTTCTATACGACAGTAGGTAGAAAACGAAATCTCTAATTTTACTGTCACTTTGTAATACTTACATCAATTTGTAATTGACAGTAAAATTAGGAAAAGTTATTCTATTACTAGCTTTCCCCCGTGGACTTTAGGTTATATAGTGCCCAGTTGTTGGATAAAATTTTGCCTATGTCCTTTCCCAGCATCTAATCTATCTCTGTACCAAATTTATCAAAATCGGTTTAGTAGTTTAGGCGTGAAAGCGTTACGCCCGCGGCTCCACCCGCGTGGACTACAGGTTATATCGTGCCCAACAGTAGCATAAAATGTAGCCTAGGTCCTTTCCCAACGTCTAATCTATCTCTGTACCAAACATCAAAATCGGTTCAGTAGGTTACTCGTGACAGTGTTCCGCCCGCGGTTCCGTCTGCGTGGACTACAGTGCGATAAAATATAGCCCATGTCCTTTCCTAACGTCTAAACTATCTGTACTCTTAATTTCATAAAAATTGGTTGAGTAGTTTAGGCGTGAAAGCGTTCCGCCAGCAGTGGGATTTTATGAAGCCTATGTCTTTTCCCATGTCTAATCTATCTTTGTACCAAATTTCATCAAAATAGGTTCAGTAGTAAACTAAAAACAACTAAAGGCGTGAAAGCATAACATACAGACAGAGTTAGAAATAGAATATTGTATTATGGCAATCTGTTACTTTCGCATTTGTAATATTAGTAGGGATTTATCAGGGCAATTGTCATTTATGTCAAATCGTTTTTATTTCGTCAACGGAATATACTTACGGATTTTTTTCGATAAAAAAGTGCTTTCCATATCAGCCAACATCTCAACTTTAGGTAAATATGCATCCGAATATCCGACATTATATCTGATGCGGATATTATTTAGAAGTAAAAATTTAAAATATAAAATAAGTCGCACATACAATGTACCGTTATCTGCAAAGTTGCAAAAGAAAAATGTAATATTAGATACAGCCCTGGACTTCGTTTCCGTGAAAATTTCGAAAAATCCAGATTAATTCCTCCTGTCATCTATTTTCTACAAGATTACAACTTCCTAAACTTTTTCTACAATCATAAGGAAGTGTAACACTGTTTTGTTTACTGTTTATTATTATTGAGTAGGATTTTAATTTACGTATTTGCATTGCAGGTTCTATTTTCACACAAGGAACCGCCATTAGAACTAATGGACACCGACGCGAAAGTAGGAGAAAATATCAGTTACGTTACATTTGGTGAGTATACGATAATAGTTTGATTTACTGTTAAATAAGTGTCTTGTAATTTAAGTACGTCGTATGAGACTTGTTCCAAGTAGAACGAGGCCGAGTTGCATTCCAATTGTGAATAAACTGTTCCATATAAGGATTTTATAGTCACATGCCAACCCAACATTTGTGAAATCTTAAGTGAATTACCTCAGCTATAATACAACTGTATTAGAATGTAATGTTTTTGTCTGTTTACTAGTGTCTTCTGTCTACCATTTTGTCCCGTTTTTTATTCTGTGTCCGCTTGGTTTGTAATATGGCAGGTCAAGTCTTGACCTCTGTGACCCTGCTAACAGGGGAACTTGTTCAGTCCCCTGAATTGAATAAGCAGGTTTTCTTACGAAGTTTTCCCTCACTGTAAGAGCATAACTATTAATCAAGTTATTATTGAGTGTAATGTAATTGTGACACTCAATTTAGTCCTTACTAATATTATAAACGCGAAAGTTTGAATGTATGGATGTTTGTTACTCTTTCACGCTCCAACGGCTGGACCAATTTTGATAAAATTTGGTATGGAGGTAGCTGACACCCTGGATTAATACATAGGCTACATAATTTTCCCAAATTCCCACGGGAACAAAGTCCTGGGCGGGAAGCTAGTACCAAATATAGCTATATCTGGTAAAAGGAACCACTTTGGGGTACTCTTTGAGATTGGGATTGTCCTATGCTACTTATATTATAAAAAGCCAAAGTTTGTGGGGATGAATGGATGTTAGAAACTCTATCGCGCAAAACCTAGAGTTTGCAGTAATATAGCTTAAACTTTGAAAGCCTTGCTTAGTTAGGGGAATATTTATTTACTAGCTACCAGCCTGGGACGTCGGTCCCTTCGAAATTGCGGTACCTAATGAATTATACACATAAATCTTTCTCTTGGATCACTCTGTCCATTGGTGAAAACCATATATAAATTATTATTCTTCCAACAGTTTTTGGTTTTATCGCGTTCAGATAGACAAACAGACGCGGCGGGGGACTTTGTTTTATAATAAAGTATCATGCTTAAAACGATTAAACAATAATTTCGCCCCTGTGCTAGATTGTGGTCATTAAAACAAAAATTGGCGTTTTCCATGCATCTTTCTTTTATTTTTTTTATATATCAAATTGGAGGTCCTGATTCACTGACTCATCAACACCCAGCCTATTTGGCAAAAAGGTGTTTTTTATGACACTGGCAAGCACTAAGGAAGGATTTTTTGAAATTCTACCCCTAAGGGGGAGAAATGGGGGTTGAAAGTTTGTATGGAGAAAACAATTTTCTTAGATATTTTGACTCGAAACTTCGTCAAGATATACCTTGAAGCACGTGTTTCGCGATTTTTCGAAAATCATCCCCTAAGGGGTCAAGAATGAAATGGGTGACTAAAAGAGTTCTTTGCGCGAGCGAAGCCGTGGGAAAAAGCTAGTTGCTTATAAGTATACAGGGTGTAAGGGACAGCTTAGCAAAACTTAAATGGTGGAATCTACCATCATCAGCTATAAGTATTTTTTTTCCGGAAACGTCATGTTACGGAGTTTTCATTATTCACTTACTTTGGCGCTATGCAACGTAGCGTGAAACCGCGCCCGCGCGTGATTCTCGATTCTCCCGCGATGCGCTGTTATAGTGCGACTCTCCCGCGACGCGCTGTTATCGTGTGATTCTCCCGCGACGCGCTGCTATCGTGTGATTCTCCCGCGACGCGCTGCTATCGTGTGATTCTCCCACGACGCGCTGTTATAGTGCGACTCTCCCGCGACGCGCTGCTATAGTGTGATTCTCCCGCGACGCGCTGCTATCGTGTGATTCTCCCGCGACGCGCTGCTATCGTGTGATTCTCCCGCGACGCGCTGCTATCGTGTGATTCTCCCACGACGCGCTGTTATAGTGCGACTCTCCCGCGACGCGCTGCTATAGTGTGATTCTCCCGCGACGCGCTGCTACGTGTGATTCTCCCACGACGCGCTGTTATAGTGCGACTCTCCCGCGACGCGCTGCTAGTGCGATTCTCCCGCGACGCGCTGCTATCGTGTGATTCTCCCACGACGCGCTGTTATAGTGCGACTCTCCCGCGACGCGCTGCTAGTGCGATTCTCCCGTGACGCGCTGCTATCGTGTGATTCTCCCACGACGCGCTGTTATAGTGCGACTCTCCCGCGACGCGCTGCTATAGTGTGATTCTCCCGCGACGCGCTGCTAGTGCGATTCTCCCGCGACGCGCTGCTATCGTGTGATTCTCCCACGACGCGCTGTTATAGTGCGACTCTCCCGCGACGCGCTGCTAGTGCGATTCTCCCGTGACGCGCTGCTATCGTGTGATTCTCCCACGACGCGCTGTTATAGTGCGACTCTCCCGCGACGCGCTGCTATCGTGTGATTCTCCCGCGACGCGCTGCTACGTGTGATTCTCCCACGACGCGCTGTTATAGTGCGACTCTCCCGCGACGCGCTGCTATAGTGTGATTCTCCCGCGACGCGCTGCTATCGTGTGATTCTCCCACGACGCGCTGTTATAGTGCGACTCTCCCGCGACGCGCTGCTAGTGCGATTCTCCCGCGACGCGCTGCTATCGTGTGATTCTCCCACGACGCGCTGTTATAGTGCGACTCTCCCGCGACGCGCTGCTATCGTGTGATTCTCCCGCGACGCGCTGCTATCGTGTGATTCTCCCACGACGCGCTGTTATAGTGCGACTCTCCCGCGACGCGCTGCTAGTGCGATTCTCCCGTGACGCGCTGCTATCGTGTGATTCTCCCACGACGCGCTGTTATAGTGCGACTCTCCCGCGACGCGCTGCTATAGTGTGATTCTCCCGCGACGCGCTGCTATCGTGTGATTCTCCCACGACGCGCTGTTATAGTGCGACTCTCCCGCGACGCGCTGCTAGTGCGATTCTCCCGCGACGCGCTGCTATCGTGTGATTCTCCCACGACGCGCTGTTATAGTGCGACTCTCCCGCGACGCGCTGCTATCGTGTGATTCTCCCGCGACTCGCTGCTATCGTGTGACTCTCCCGCGACGCGCTGCTATCGTGCGATTTTCCCGCGACGCGCTGCTATCGTGCGAAATATTAAGCAAACAATATTTTAAAAAATGAAAATTTTCCGGAGAAAATTTCCACTGGAAAATCATTCAGAATGATCGTCCGAGTCCAGGGTTTCAGTTTTCGCTAAGTTGTCTTTTACACCCTGTATAATATGAGTATGATGAGTGCCGCCACCCTATAATCTGCTACGTTATTGCAGTGTTGTTCCCCCGCCACACGTGCTCGTCGGCGCGCGACAACACGATCGACTTACTGCACATGTTCCGCGACTACCTGCACTACCACATCAAGTGCAGCAAGGTGTACGTCCACTCGCGCATGCGCGCCAAGGCCGGCGACCTGCTTAAGGTGTTGAACCGCGCGAGACCGCAGCTTGCCAGGCCCACCGAGCGGAAGACTATCACGTTAGTATCTACAGTTGTTTTTTCACGTTACTATCCTTCCATGCTGGACTGGGAGTGAAAGAAAAACTAAGAATATGCCAACTGCCTACTCTTCCCAGGTATACAGTAAAAGTCTAAGTGGGATGCGAGGCTTTTGCTGTACAATGGGGAAAGGCTGATCACCTCTCACCATCATACAATTTGTTCCATCTGATAACCCTCACATTTTGTGTCAAACGTGGCATCAAGTAGTTCGCTAGAATCACTGATGCTCTGCCTGCCCCGTTAGGGATTATAGGCGTGAGAGTATGTTTTTTTTTTGCTTTCATGAAATCATGCTTAAAACAATTTAACATAAACTTCACAACATTTTCCGCAACAACCCGTCGCGCGCTTGTCTACGGCGCGTGCGATACAAATCCTGCACACACGGGTGTGCAAGAATCGCGCGAGGATTTAATTTTATAAGAATTTTATAACTGGTGAAAGCACCACTAATACCCTCTAGTTTTTTGAAAGCACCCCTATACGATTCTCAGATTTTAAGAGAACTGCTATTATTTCAATGGGAGTTCCCTTAAAATCTGAGTATCGTTCCAGATTTTTTCCACACAAACAGCGTCAACGGTTTCCATCTATTTCATTTCAACAGATCTCTGAAATCTTGAAACGGTTGACGCTCAAACGCACAATTTTTGAAATGAAACTCCTTATTTCGCACAAACCTGACGCAGCGCCACGGCAACTAAATCCTCAAAAATCTAGATTGCGCGCTCTCTAAACTGAGCCGCTAGTCTTAATATCTAAGCTCTTTCTAATTTGAAACTCAGGTGTTAATACCATCTCAGCGGAACAACCAACTCCACGCAATACGATCGGAATGAGCAGAGTACATGTTATATCGATGATACTAACCAGAAATGCATTTGTCTCCAGGGGTAGAACATTTGTGAGGCGAGATTGAGTGTTGCGACGCGGCGAGGTGTAGACGCCGGCCGCGAGCTGAATCGCCCTATTTTAGGACAACGCGCACCACACAGAGCCACATACAACAACATTTAGGAAGCTTTCTTGTATTGAGCTTGCCAAGTCCGATGACGTCATCAGCATTGTTTTCAACCTTCACACTAAAACAACACGCAAGTTCTGATGCGGTAGACGTCATTAACATTGCGCCGTATGCGATTAGCAATTTCTTGAATGCGGCATGGATACGTGCGCAAGGTACAGAGGCCAACGCATCAGGTTACTCCATTTTATCGCAACAATACAGAGTGCACGCGTGTGGTAATCTGATGTGCGGCCCTCCGTATCATACTTTCATTGTACGAATTACCCGATTTGGTGACTGAGGCATCCTACGGCTCCGGATAATGCGCGTCGAACTTTACGGACCCTCGCGGACTTCTACTTACACCTCCAGCGGACACATGGCATCCCACAATGTGCGTATTTCATACAACACATTTATAATCAACTAATTTTTATTATTTATTACTATTTCATAAAAGAACATCATCGGTTTCACACAATCGTCACAAAGTACTTATTCAAAACTCGTTGCCATTCGACACTAAAATGCCAAATATTCATAAAAAATCTATGCTCAATGTACCGACGTCTTTTGAACTAGCAGAAATGTGCACGTTGTCTCTATAAATATTTATTATTATTGTCAAATTTTCAAGCCTAGCGTAAAGTCAATAAATTATGTTGCTGTAATTGATAATAACAAAATTATGTTTTATTGTAATGAGAGTTCTATTTATAAAGATGGCACCGTGACATTCAAACTTGGTTCCTACTCTTTAGTACACAATGTGGTGCGTACTACTTACTGTTCTCAGGATCTAGAATTAATTTAGTTGCCTATTGTTTTCAACTATACATGGTATAATGGACAGCTTAGCGAATACTTAAATGGTGGAATCTACCCGTAAAATATAACCGGCTACATGTTTTTTTTTTTTTTTTTACCGGAAACGTCAAATTCGAGTTTTCGTTATTTCCTATTCCTAAACTGCGCCATGTATCGCGAAACCGCGTCCCGCATGCTACTAGTATGCGATACACATCGCTGGCTACCGCGTTTTACGCTGTTATGATTGTTTTATATTACAAAATGGAGTTTATTCAAATACATTATTTAATTTAAAAGCGGAATATGTTTAAAAATATGAAAAGAATTTGAAAGTTTTCTGAAGAAAATTCGACTGGAAAATCATACAGATTTTGATTCAGGGTATCAGTTTTTGCTAGGCTGTCCCTTACACCCTGTATATGTCAAAGTATATTATTATAAATATTTGTAAAGTCTGATGGTTTTGTAGAATTATGGCATTATCGTCTGTTAACTCCTTTAGTGTCAGTGGTCTTTCGTACCGTTATGTCCAAAAGTGTCGAGACAAATAATGTTGCTATCACGATAGTGATGTTTCGATCGCGTCCTGAACACGAACCAATTCAAAACTAGTGTCCATCCGGGAACCACTTTAGCTTACGTAATTTTTTTTATAAGTTACAAATTACCAATCCTCATGTAGGGTAAAATGTAATATAAAAATCTAGCCTATATTGTTTGGATTTACAAACTTGTAAAAATGTATACTTATCTCTGCAATACCGAGACAGGAAACTTGCACAAACTCGTACGAATTATACCAATAGTTATTTCATAAACGCTCCTCTAATTAGTTATTAATGCAATATACGAACAATAATTAAAGTTCACTCTTTATGTTTTAGGTAGGTTCCATTCAAATATAATAATATTAATTAAGTGAAAGTGTATAGTATACCTTATTAGATTCTTCCATGGACAAGAGAAATTGGACATAAATATATAATGGCCTTATTTATGAAGAGTTCTGTTTGGTTCGGAGAAACCGCAGTCCGACGACTTGGTTCGGTAGAGTCGCTAGTTTAGAGAATACTCGACGTATCGTGTCGTATATAAGTGCATTGGTGTTTATAGATATGCTCTCCGATTAAAAATACTGAAATAAAAATATTGTAGTCCAAATGTGCTTTAGTTTGGTTGGCCAGTTTAATCTTAACTCAGGCTATATCTAAAAACATCAATGTTTAAGTGCAATTTTTACCACTCTTTAAATTCCAATGTGCATTTACTTGCAATAAAATTAGAAAAATTGTTTTCCTGTAGTAATTTTGATTGGCTTTTTCTTGGATCAATTTATATAGTACTTTTATTATGTAGTCTCGTTATTTAGAAACAAATGTTATCTTCTGCAAAGAGAATTTGATTGCTCAAGTTTGCAGAACACCAAATGGTAAGTCGAGTCGGGACTCGGGATATTTACAAACCAAGATAAAAAATAACTTAGATAAATAACAGAATGAAATGAAAATGTTTGAAGTAAATTAGCGTAAGTTGCTATGTTTGGGCGATTGTGCGTAAAATATCGAGTCATGGACTGAGAGTTGTTTAGGCTATCAAATTGATTCGTCAGGAAGTCATAGAAGTATAAATGTATTTCACTTTAGTCATTATAAATAATGTGACTTTTTAATTAACATGACAGGTTCAGAAAGCTGCATGCGGCGTGTATGAGCTGCCGTAATAGAGCATGTAGAAACAATTTAACTAATAAAATTTTGTAGCTAACTTGAATTTTATGTAATTTTTTATTTGCAAGATGTATTATTTATGTATTTTAAAGTGTAAGTTAAATGTTGCTTTAAAGTTATTGCTTACAATTTGATCATTGTTTTTACTGACAGTTTTACCGCGAGATTATGTAAACTGTGCAGAATACGGAGGTTATTTGTGAATATGTAATTATTCTTGTGATTTAAAATCCGTTTATACTGTATTTTTTATTTTCTAGATTAAAGAAAACATCTTACTGCAATACTTTATTTGTTTCATTGGTAGAAAATATCCAAAAGTATGCAGTGCTACAAGAGATTATATGATAAAAAAAGAAACGGTTATAATTTTGGTAAGCCGATTTAGGTAATTATTATAGTAAATTATGCTATAAAAATAGAAGAGTTTTACAAATTATTATTTATTTCATAGGTTGCACATAACAGCTCATATCTGCACCAAATCTTTACTAACATTTCATTTATTCTATTTGATTTCATTTATTATTATTGCATCATAAACAGACATGTCATATTTAAAAAATCTACATTTTGAAATTATAAATAATAGTAATTTGAAAAATTGTATTTTTAAACAATTGTACTACCCCTGGCACCTCCTTCTACCACTCGCTCACACTATCTCATCAGTGCTTCCACCCCAGTCGCATACAAGTCACATTCCGGGTTTGAGACGAGCACGGAGTTGAGCAGAGTTATTTTCGGGCCGGTTTTTCAATTACCGCATAACTTTGATTGTGTCCGTTTCAAATAGTTTCAATTGCTCGGCCACGACGAAGAATAAGAAAAATGACTCCATTAAGTTTTCGTAGAAATATGTAAAACTCTAACGCTCAAGAAGAAAAATTTGTAAAAGTAACTGTTCGAAAGTTATATGGGTATAAACGTGGCCGCGCCGTTGAAACGCGGACAACCGCGCGGCCACGCATTACTCCTAAACTAAACAAAATAAAATAAAACGCCATACACTCAAAGGCCCACATTTTAAGATTTTCCCTTGTGTGTCGTGGGTCCCTCGGAACACACATAAAGACCGACACAAACACCCATACCCGAGAACAAATATCCGCTTTTTACACAAATAATTTCTACGAGAACTTAATGGAGTTGTTTTTCTTATTCTTCGTCGTGGCCGAGCAATTGAAACGGACACTGTACCATCTATGTTTATGTATCATTTGTATGTATGTATTCACAAAAGTATATAAGTACACCCTTTCCCACTTCAGCTGCCTCTCTGGATGAAGGCATTTGAAGAATAAAGAACATTATAAGTATTATAACACGCATAGTATGTATACCAAAGGCTGTCCTCAATATTTATTTATTTGAGTAGCATTGAAAAACCGGCCCTAAAGCATAAGAATTCTTATGCCAAGACACATAATATGTCGCATAATAATATGCTACTTTTTAAAATGTTTAAGTCGCTATATGAATATTAAAAATCCATTTTGTTTGTGGTTGATGGCGTTGGAGAAGTTGGTGATTTGGGAGCACCCAGCTTGGTCAGTGTAGCCACTTTGCCAGCAAACTTGACGAAGTTGAGGCCTGATACTTGAGGCTCCGGCTTTTGACCACCTTCCGGCTGATACGAAGCATCCAAAGAACCTGTAGAATAAAACGTTTTAAGTAATAATGGGATTAAGGATGTATAATTAAAAATTAAACAGCTTTCTCCAAGTAATGTTGGTGGAAGTATGGAGTAAAAATTTGCTCCTCCATACAAGTTGAAAGATTAGCTGTTTCCTTAGTGTGTAAAGACGAAAATTTAAGAGAATTTAATGGGGAGTATCACCCCCTTTTCTCTAAATGAAGATTTAACATAAAAGACGGAAGAAGTATCATTTTTAAAGTATTTTCATCTTTGAAGCGATATTAATGTCGACAAACGATTAACAAAATCAAGCAGAAAATGCGATCGCCCTTCTTTTGCAAGCATGATACTCACGAGAAAACTCGCGTTTTTCGAGATTTGTTTTACGCTTACGGGATAAGAACAAGTAGGTAAAGTGTCAAGCTTGATCTGCTGTGCCTCTTTCTAAAACGGATTTCATGATTTCAAACTATGATCCCACAGGGTTCAATCGGTAAGGACCTTGATTTTAAAGCTAGGTCTCATTCTATAATTTTCATCATTTTATGAAATAAAGTTTATTCCTTGGAACGGAACACGAGAAAAATGGAATTAGTAAGTAAGTACTTACTTTGTTGCGGTGATACAACGGAGCTAGGTTCCGGGGACTCTTGTTGGCTATTGCCTTCCATTTTCTTCTTTTCGTGGAGTAGTTCCAAGGCTTGCGTGCACAAAAAGATGTTACGAATGATATACCACTCATATGATTAACTGTCGGTCCACGTAAAACTCATATCTTATCATAAGACAGTACAAATACACACAAAGAAGTACTGCAGAGCAAAGATTTACTGATTATTTTTATGTCGTTAGTTTTTAGTTTGTTATTGGGCTTCATCCTCGAGTATTACAAACGGGAGATGAGGACAGCTGTCATTGTGGAACGAATTTTGATAAAAAATATTATTTACTATAACTATAAATTGCTATATTATTTATTTTGATATATTATATACATACAATTGCTATATTATAACTATAAATTGCTATACTAGTATTATTTATTTACTATAACTATAAATTGTTTATGATGATTTTAGTTTCAACCTTTCGGTCACCGGGAACGAATAAATGATAAAAAATGTCGCGTTCGACCCGTGTCAAAATGTTAGTGAAATGGACGAGATGAGAATCTAATTAATCACTCGATGTGAGTAGTAAAATACCGATTTGTTTCGAAGATCATAAGTATGTGTAGGTAACCATATTTCTTCAGAAATGGTAAGTAAGAAAAAATCACCATCTTTGAGCGACATAGCGTCCATCTTGGAATCTTGAATGGTCTCGAGCTGATGTCGAAATTTGTTGGTGATCTTCCGGCGCTGATAGTCCGCTTCTATCTGCTGCTTAGTGCGTGGGATCCGGAATCGAAAACAGCAGCATACCATCACGACTTGAAATTAACAAAATCTTTTATTAATTAGGTAGGTACCCAAGCACCTAAGTTTTGAATTGATTTAAGTACCTACTGTAAGAAAAAAAATGTCACAAACATTGGCGTATCTAGGGTTATTTTCTGGGGGGGGCCGTGGGCCTGGGGAAAATTAAATGTACTCTAGCTTAATACGCTGTGCTTTCAAAAGTAACTAATACTGTATTATAGTATGTAACAATAAATAAGTATGTAGATTTCTCAGCTGTAGATAACTATATATATATTATTTTTTTATGATTTTTGTGTGAAGTTATCAGTATTTTGGCATTAATTATAGAATTTCGAATTGGTAGCCCAATATTCCGGGGTGGGCTCTAGACCATACTGGGGTGGGCACGGCCCACCCGCCCCCCCCCCCCCCTATATACGCCTATGGTCACAAATGAAACAGCATAACATCAATGAAACCACAAAAAACAACATCGAATAAGTACTTAATGGTTGAGTATCGTACCCAAGTACGATGTTGGTTCGCTCAAATTACACACGTGAGTCGTCGTGTAGGCAAACATATTAAAAGCTGTGCGTTGTTTCCACTCATTCAATCAAGCTTTGTTTTTAATTACCTATAAATCAATTTATTACATGTAAATTCTAATTAGCTTACTCACTCAATGAGGTCACTCCAGCCAAACAAAGAAACATAACTTGCCATAGCCTCAGATCACCAATAATATTTTTTTCAAGCCATTCTGGCTCCTCAGAATCCTTAGTTACGTCCATTATGAAGTCCATGATGTTAAGTACCTAATTACTAGCAAGAGTCTCAAACAAACTAGAACAAAATCGTCCGTAATACTTCTATAGAACACTTCAAATGGAATAAAAACTAATTGTCCCAATTCCAAGGAGTGGTTGTTCGCCACACCTAAGTATTACGCTATCAACCCCTGGCACTCCCAACTTCATCAACATAGCGTCGTACCTTCTAGCCTAAATTCCATCGCTAGTATTTCTTAGGTTTCTCTAAAATATAATAAAGTAAATTAATTATAGTATTTTGTTTATTGAGTAACATAGCGTCAAATTAATCGAAACAGTTGAAGGTACATTTACGCGCCATTTTTCAATTTCCCGCCATTTGTATCCCTGCAGTAATTATAGTGTGGCTACTTTCAAATATTTCGTTGACTAAGAAAAAACCGATATTTTGATATAACGCTTAATGAACCAATGTTTTACATGACAACGTTACATTCAAATAATAACAAAACAACAGCTAGTAGCTAGCATATGAATTAATTTTCGTGAAATTAATTACTCTTAACTTGATTACCTGTATATACCAAAAGTTAAATCGAAAAAGCCATTTATTTTAAAGTCTTTATATTTTATTAATATATATTAAATACAAGTGAAGCATTAATCTAAAATAAATAAACTGGATTCCAGCAAGTAAATGTTTGAAAATAAATTCTAATAACGTTACTTTACCAATTTTATGAATGAAGTTTTAACAGTCGATTATATTTTTAGACTGCCAACACTGTATCTTTTTTCTCTTTCGTTTTGCAACTATTTCACTTTCCCGCAGAAAATAGGGTGTCGAATCTGTCCTATAACCTCCGATATATTTATTACTATTTAAAGATCGAAGATGAATCTTTTATGATAATTGTGGATTAATTCGTGTAAAGGTTGTTCTAAGTGATGTTGTGTAAGATCGATTGTGTTCTTGCGGTCACTGTGTAGCGTTTTTAAAAATTAAACATGGCCTCGAACCGAGGGATTCAGATCGGATCCGCGTGGTTTCAACGGAAGCTGAACTTGCGGCCGCAGCACCGGGGCGTGCACCTGGTCACAGAGGAGATCCTCAAGCAGGTGCCCGAGCTGTCGCAGTTCGCGGTGGGGCTCTGCCACATCCAGAGTGAGTGCCGCCACCACTTGCCGCCTGCTGCCCGCCTTCCGCTGCCTATACCACTTCCACCCCCTCCCACTTGTCACATTTGCCCTACATTTTTACTCGCGCTATTTTGTAATTATGAATATTACGATCATTGCCACTCCAGTTCCTTTGCTGGAACCATTAAATGTCGTACGTTACTAAAGTTCCTCCAATGCAAGTGGTTCATATGATGCGTTGACACCAGCTGATCATTGTTTTCAGTAATGCACACATCGGCGAGCCTCGCGCTTAACGAAAGTTGGGACCCCGACGTTAGAGACGATATGGAGATGATGCTCAACAAAATTGTACCAGAAGGCCTCCCATACCGCCACTCTTGTGAAGGTCCAGATGACATGGTTAGTACCTATCTGCTTAAGACATACTTCATTTGTTTTTATGAGATTGCTCAGTTTGAATTTAGAAATTTTAAACATATGACGGTCAGAGGGTCATCTTAGGGGTGACCAATGTTTAATACTACATGTACTAAATATTCATTTGTTTTGGAGATAACATTTTTTCTATTTGCAAAAATGCATTACTCATGTGGATGATGTTATAACAGGCCCAAGTTGTTCCCTATTTTTGTTTAATTTAGAATGTAAGAACTGTTACTTACTATGCAGTGTTAAACTGTTTATATTAGCATATACTTGACATTTTCACAAGGTCAAAGCATTGTTTTCTTTTGTGTTTCTAGGCTGGGCAGGCACAAAACATATCAGTTTCTAAAATGTGATGAAAAACATCCAATAGACAGGCACTGCAATAGGTTATCATTTGAACCTTGACCATCTCACAGAGCGGTTTAATAAATACAAATGTTAATTGTAGTTTTGCATGCAAATTCTAGAAAAAATCACATTAGATTATTGATAACTAGCTTCCCGGGCAGGACTTCGTTCCTGTGGGAATTCGGGAAAATCATGTACCGCATGTCCATCCGGGATAATTTAGGATTCTAATGGTGAAATAATTTTTCAAATCGATCCAGTAGTTTCAGAGCCTATTCGATGCAAACGTACAAACAATCAAATCTTTCCTCTTTATAATATGTATAGAAAATACCATTACCATATTACCATTGTCTGGGCTTTGCTATTTTTTAAATCACATTTGCTTTGGAGTCCTAAACCCCCATGATGCCCCTGTCCAAGTAGGAATTTAGGAACACTTGGAATGGAGATTGTTCTCTTAATTCAATGTTCAGATTGTATACTTTTTGTAATTCAGTTATTAGTTGTGAGTCATACAAGCATACATAGCTTAGTGCAGGAGCCATTGCAGTCATTGTTGTAAGCTCTTCTGTAATATTTTTTTACTACATCCTCTGTAGATTTTATAAAATGATGGTAAAACAAACATTTATTATTAATTGATTGTTTGTTTGCATTGAATAGTCTCCAAAACTACTAGCCTGATTTGAAAAATTCTTACACCTTTACAATGCTACTTTATCCCTGATGAACATAGGCTACATAATTTTCTGTATGTACTGATATGCCTGAAAAAATTTAAATTAAATACCTAGTAAATATGATATACCAATTATCCCTTTGAGTTGTCCAATCATTATGAAATTATTCATTCATTCTTACCAGCAAAGAGACAAAGTCAAAGTCATAGCCAATTTTTTCATTTTATGGGTTTTCTTCTCTTTGTACAGCCTGCTCATGTGAAGGCCTGTTTTCTGGGCTCATCTCTGACCATCCCCATCACAGACGGCAAGCTAAACCTCGGCACGTGGCAGGGGGTGTGGCTATGTGAGCATCGGAATCACGCTGGCAGCCGAAAGGTAATATATTTTAATTGTTTTCAAATTCAGTACAAAGTAATTTTTTTAAAGGTCTTGTCCTGACAAGACCATCATCAAAATTACTATGTTGTCTGTTGATGAAAAAATAGTGACTTATTGTTTAGTGAGTAAGATTTAGATCTGTTCTGTCTACAATACATCTGTCCTATATATTTTGGAAATTTTAAATCTTGTTTTAAGTTTCTTAAATGCAAATTTTTCGCCAAAAAGGCTGAAGCCGCCATATAAATGACAATGAGACTACCTCTGAAGTATATTCTTTCAAACAAAAAAGAATTTAAAAAATCAGTCCACAAATGGCAGAGAAATCGGTGAACATAGAACCTCCCCTTTTTTTTAAGTCGTTGAAAAAAGTAGAGAATTGGTCTACGAAAATTTTGGGGTACTTACTGGTCTGCCAGTTCGTTATTTTTTTAAATTGTGGCCACCAATGAAACTGGTATATGTTGATAGCTTTTATAACAGAGCAGTATTGACGAAAATTTCTTACAGTCACATTTCCGGGTTATAAGTTATAATTATTAGCTATCAAAGTTGTAATGGTGGTGCCAACAGTGGGCCGATTCGCAACTTATAAATTTTAAAAGCTTTTTTGAATTCTTGCGACACAGACATCATACGCATTTTTTTCTATCTTTACTTATAACCCTATTAAAACGTGTCTTATGACTATATTTAATTTCCTTTTCTCTATAAATTATATCATTTTCGTGACCATAAAACAGTATATTAAAGTCATTCTATATGACTATTTCAATAATTTAAGTGTCATATCTGCCTACTATTGGTGCTACTAATACAACTTTGACAGCTCGTCGAAAATGTGAAACTTGGAATGTTATCTTTACTTAATGTAATGATGCCTATTGCCAGAACCAAGTTTTGTAAGTGACCACAATCTTCTTATCTTATGTAGCCGTTATGTGTCCCACTGCTGGGCAAAGGCCACAATATGGAATAGAAAAATCTTCTCAGCCTTTTGTTTGGTTTTCTGTCTCATCGTGTCTGAGCAACAAATTAAAGTTTTCATGATTTAACTCTTTTTACATGATTTAAAATGATCATATTTAGTGGTCGATACACGTTCTCATACAAAATCAAACGCAAACCGCGGCACCGCGTCAACAACAGGTATACTTACATGCTTATGTAAACAGGTAGTATTTACAGATATTATACTGCTTTAGGAATATGCAAAATAGTCGTGAAGTGTTTATTTAAACTTTTAATATGAACTTTAAAGCTTAGACAATAATGTCGTTTCCTAGCGACTATGTCCACACCTATCGTTGGTTTTCTCTGCTTGTGAGTGGTGTAGATAAGAGTGAAAGGGATAGGCGCGTGCTGGGTACATGATGGTAAATATTACAAAATATCAAATTAAATGCCATGAAATTCAAAAAATACTTAAAATATCGTAAAAACAACACCATACTTACTGAAAGTACGACACTCCATCTTTTTTTTTGCACGTTTAATGTGTCGTTATTGCACTTTTTCACCGCACATTTAGGCATTGTAACGTCCCAACCACGCCGCTTTCGATTGGCGAATGGCGACTGACTAAAAAACAAGGCATACGTTTGATTTATGCCTTGTTTTGGTGGCGCCGTTTATCGAACGACGTTCGTGTATCTACCACTATAAAGGAATGACCTCATGAATGCCAACCCCTAAAAATAAATGCAACTTTAGCGTTTTGTAAGATTCCAAAACATGGTGTGTTATGTTTTGTAGGTAGTGGTGACGCTGTCGGGGTGCCCGCGGGACTCGCCGCTGTCGCCGGTGTCGGCCGCGTCGTGCTCCAGTTAGGACAGGGGGGGGGGCGCGACCCCCCGCACGCACTCCCACTCGCGCCCCTCCTCCAAGAGCACGCGGAGGTAAACCCTCCCGCACCTTTTATATCCCCGCACCTGACCTAGGCGATAGTTCTTACTCTTATCTTCGAGCGACAATATGTACATAAGATTAATATTTTGAGACGCTTTGCATGGCAGTTTGGACAGCCCGTTATTAAATTTTAAGCTTTTATGGTCCCCGATTGACCGTGGACCGGAGTGTTAAACGTCTCCTATGTCTCGGTTCGATCGGAATCCTATTTGTAATATAGCATTTATAGGAATTGAAAATTGATTGTCACGATTAGCTTCTCGATTTTGGTTCTGTTGCGAAGTGCCATGTGAAGACTGAAGCCCTATTGATGTTACGTTCGGTCAGATTTAAACTGAACCCGTTGAATTTGTACATAGAGATGTGCGACGGTTTTAAAGTATACATAAAGTAATAAATTGTTGTTTTGTTATTGCGACTTGTACATAGATCACGCGTGAACGTTGTGAATTCCGCTTCGTAGGTTCGGTCGAAGGGGTTGATGTGGCACCTACGTTTACCCTAATTATTCATAAACTTAAGACAAATACGAGTTAAGAGATACTGATTTGTATGGATTGACTATTTTCACTACTGCACTCGTTCAAATTTTTTCGGAGTTCTCCAGATGACACCTATATTTTAAACATGACCGCACGTTAGACATTTTATGGAGTCGGACACTCATTTTACCACACCAATTTTGTATGTTATCGCACTGGTTAACAGTCAGTTCATGTAAGATTTAAGAGCTGAATGTAGGTTACGATATTTGTACGTTTACGATAGCTCCCTTCTCTCTCCGTGTTAGGCTAGACTTATTAACGATAGTATGTGAGACATGTCCATAGCTTTAAATGTGTCATACCCGTTGTATCAACGGGTCTTTCTCGGGAAGACAATGAGCTAACATTTGGTACCACTAGTTTGTAGTTGTATATCATTACTGTTAAGGTCATGTAAGTGCCTCGAATTTATGGGGTGGTCATGAATTAATTTGCAGACTGTCTAGTGTCTACGAGACATAGTGGCAGGAAGGTTCATTATTTGAGTAATTTCTATGTTGATGACATCTTTACGTGTTGCATTCGGTACGCAGGTATACATGTCTGGTTGGTAATAAAATTCGAAAGATATGAGAGCTAAAGTTGGGTCTGTTTCATTTCAAGGACTGGGTTTTGGTGCCAGACAGTCCATGTCCAGTTTGATTCGATATAACGGCTGTACTTTATTACGAGTAATGTAAATAAACGCAATAATTTCCTCCATTACGGAATGTACTACGTAATAGATTAATCTGTTTTGTTTTGGCGTGTTACAAAAAACGTACGTGTATAGTTGTATGTCTTCCTATGTAAGTTCCATCACGTAAGAACGAGTTAGCGTAACTGACGGAGTTCGTATCTGGTACCTAGTCGTGATCGGTATTAGGGTAACAAACATCACCTGTATCCGGCCACATCTATATAACTTAGATAATGTAATGAAACTATGCAATAGGGGACTCCAATTTTGAATCCAAAAAGTATAGCCATTACTATAGTTGTCAAGCAGAGTAATCGTTAGAGGGTGTCATTTTAATATGAATTGAGTCGTAGTGGAAATTATTTATTACAGGGTTGTCGACCTTAGTTTTAAAGGAGTTAAGTGTACGTTTGAGTTGTGAGTCCACCGCTGCAGAGTGTAGGGCGGGCCGCGGCGCGCTCCAGACTGTTTCGTTGCGTTCGGCTTTAAATGTCCCATTAAGATTGCTTGTGTGGCACAATTTTACACTTGAGACTTAGTTAGGAGTTAATAAATTATAAATAGTAGGGTACAGTATGGAGTTAAGGTAAATTATAGCGGTGTTGTGGGCGGGCACGGGCAGTAGCCGAGGCCGAGGGCGATCCGTGTGAGAGACACACACATACACGCACAATCCGCAGCCTCCCGCACATCGCACGGACCTTGTTTTGATACCGCGTTGTACAAACAGAACAGTAGATGTCACAGACATTAACAGTTTTGTCTCAGGACAACCTTAGACTACATCACTATGGGAGCTTGTTGTACTTTCATACCTGGGCTTTTGATAGATTCACCTAAAACTTACGATTTTCAGTTCTATTATTGCCTATAAATAATTAATATTTTTGAATTGTCTAAACATTATGAAGCTTTAAGCATTCGATTTTGAATAGTTAAGTTTAAATGACGGGTGCTTCCCAACGACAGGCGTTCCCGGAAATTAACTTCAGAGGAAACACCTGAAAAATTACTGTTGGGCATCGCCAATAAAACATTTTACCTGCATGATTAATTGTTTTCTATGAGTACCTTTGTAAGTATTGTTTACTTTAGTCGTGTTTTTCTTTTTACTTTTGGATAAACTTTTGGGGGAGCGGGTTAGAGAAGGCTATAAGTGCTTTTACCACAATTAGTTAAGGATTGTAAATATCTTTTGCATTAATATAGTGTACATGTAATTATCCATGTACATACAGTGATTCATAATGTAATAAAATTGTTCAAGTGCTATTTGTGTATGGGTGTTAGGTATGCCACTGCCATGAAAAATATGCCTCTACATACAATTAATATTCGACATTTATGTTTTACATTTGAAGAAGTAGAAGTCCTTTGATAAATCTGCTTATGAATACCTACACTGTTATAAGAAATAGGCATCATACAGTTTCTTAAGTATCTAGATAAGTTGAAAGAGAAACAGCGACTGGCTCGCTCGCATTCGCATTCTTTAGTTGTTAAGTATTTCGGGACATTGTTGTTTTGTTTCGTTTTGCCGTTATGTTAAATTTAGCTTTTAGACGGTCCCGTTTTAGGCTGTTCATAACAACGAATGTGTCAAGTATTTTACCTTTTAAGTGGATTCCGTCATTTTCAAGCTTTTAAACATTTTCCATTCCAACAAATGAATTATACATTCCATAACATGTACAATCATATTACCTAGTAATTGTCCCAATAAGTAACTAACTTTGCCAAAGATACAAATAGCCCAAATGTTAATGTTTGTTTGTTCTCCTGTGGAAATATGAGTGCATTCACAATTTCAAATATATTTATAAGCGTAACAAGTTCACTATTATGGCACGAATTTTAATAAATTATTTGTATTTATCAATCAATATAATTTGTTAAGTAATTATTAAATAAATTTAACTGCACATAGAAAATGAGGTTGTAATCAGGATTAATAAAATAACCAAGAAGGGAGACAAATAATTTGTGTGTATATTGTTTAAGATCAATAACTATTATATCAATACATATATATGATTGTACAGTTCATTAATTCACGATTTCTTAGATCCTTGTCATCGTTGGTTTTACGCGCTCACACGTGACAACTGGATATTTGTCACAATAAAATTTAATTGTATCATATAACTTGTACAATATAAATATATAGATCCACAATTATGAAAGAGATTAAATATTTGCAAAAGTTAAAATCCTATGAGTTTTATTTCACTTATTTATAGTTTCTACTTCAGTCGACTTATAGCTAGTAATCTAGTAAAGGCTTAGTTATTATTGTTAATTAAGTCTATGTTATTTGGTATCGTTAGTAATTTAAGTAGCTTTTTCTGCACTGGTGATGTTATGTGGCCCGGGACCGGCGTCTGCAACACAAAATATCACGGAAACCAGTCATAATGCGACTACAAAACTACATCCAACGCTTTTAGAATTCTAAAAACTTACCGTCAAGTTTGGCCTGAACACTGAGGAAGCTCTTCTTCACTTTATCTAACGCGTCTCCAAGCCCAGACTTTATCTGGTTAAACTCCTGAGCCACCATCGATAGCCTTCCCAACAAATAGTTTAAGTTCTCATCCACTTCCGCCATACGCGTAGTTATCAGCCCCACCTATACCGACACGGAATAGCAATGCATCAAATTAATTAATAAAACATGTGACTTTTATGTCAATACCGTAAGGGTGGTTTTCCAGCTTACCTTTTCCTTCATGTTGTCCATAGTAGTGGCGCTTCCATTTACATATTGCTCGGTTTGTTCCTGTGGACATTAACATGACAGCGTTTAGTGAATTAGAGGGTGGATTCCGTAATTGGTGTTTAAAAATTCAAATGTACACATTGCAAGACGGCGGCGTACAAAGAATCGTAAAAGTGTACCTACAGTGTAAACGTTTTTGTTCTATGGGTACTTCTTTGGGTATGTATTCAGGTTTTTTAAATTAAATCCACAAAATATATCTCTACTCAAGGTAAACGAGAATAAAACTGGATACCAAGTTGTCTGTGTGCTCATTTCTAATTCTGTTTAAAATTGATATATTTTTTAATAATACTTAATGTGCACTTCACAGTTAGTTACCTATTTCAGAAGCAGTTACCACTCACCGTTAGTTTATCCAGCGACATCTTGCTAGCAGTTAGTTGCTGGTACATGATGCCGATTTGGCGCCAAACTTGGGACATCTCAGATTCGATCTTCGAACTCAAGTTATTGAGAGCGCCATTTTGGTTCTCTAAGATCGTTGTTTGGATAGTGTCGAACCTGCATCAAAAACATGCTGCCGTCAGATAAACAGGATTATAAGGTAAGCAAACCCTTTATATGGTATGATTGTTCACTTCAAGACTAAACGTATCGAAGAAAGAAATAATTAACCTAAGTTATAAAAAAAAAACGAAAATTGATTTTAACCCTCTATTGTTATGGTGTAATGGCGAGTCATATCCATATCACACTACTAATGCAGCTATTATGGCAATAAAAAAATTGGTGCGCATCAAATACAATTAAAACAATAATTATGTTGTATTTCTTACACCCACTTGCTGCCTTACGTACCGAATGCAATGATCTTAATAACTGGTATAAAAAAAGCATTCAAGTACTTATCGAATTAATAAATGTTAACAAAATCACCTTTCATTGATGGTGTTGTTTAAGTTCTTGCTTTGCACCTTGATGAGTTCGCCAACCTCCATAAGGATCTGATGTACGCCGTATTCGATGCGCTTCTTATTAGCAATCACATTGTCTGCCGTCTGAAGCATTACGTGCTCATTCTTGGATAGAGTTTGAACCTGGAAGTGCAAAGGTAGTACGTATATGATCTTTAGATTGTGCCCTGAATGCTCTGCGGCTCTACTCTGTAGGTACTATCTACGAATGTCGTACATCTCTGTCTTGCGCTATACAGATGACAGTGACAGGTAGTGATAATTAACGGCCATCCGTCGATCGTAGATAGTAGGGACCAACAAGCTGTTCCACCTCAAAAATCTTGACTTACCTAGTAAATAGGTGTGGTAGGTCGACTTCACAGAAAAGTCATGAACCTATTACTATTTAACTATATTATTCAAACTACCCTTTAGTCGATGCATTATAAAGTCGTCTACGTATTATTCTAGTTTGAATATAAATACAAAATTCAGTAACTTTGTTTAAACGTATTTTCAGACCATTTTAGCCCTTAAAAACAATGACGTTTACAATTTTAGATGAAAAAGGTTCATCTAAAATTATAAACGATTTTTTAAATTTATCTGGACGATTTTTTTGTTTGTGTATTAGGGTCAGCTCACACCGCGACGCGACGACGACGCGACGCGACGTTGCGAATAGAGCTACTCAAAATTGAACTTTATTTCATTGTGAGAACGCCGCGGCGCGCGGCGCTGCGTGGTACGACGTGTTCTGAATTCTCACTTGTAATTGTAACAAATAAAGTTCAATTTTGAGTGGCTCTATACGCAACGTCGCGTCGCGGCGCGGTGTGAGCTGACCCTTAAGAACAAACCAACATTCATCTACATGAATGTTGGTTTGCCTGATTAAATTTTTTATTTATCTAGCCGACTCTTTTAGGAACTCGTCTTTCGGTTTTACTTATCTAGAATTCATGAAATAGCAAGTCCACTTAAGTGGCAAAAGGTTCGGAATTATTAGACTCAACAGAATTTATTAGGTACGAGCAAGTAAGTAAAATTACTGAAAGAAATAATTTTCTGCAATGTCACCATTCCTTTCAAGTGCCAAAAAGTTTATAAGCGAGACCTTGTCAAATGATCATGCTACTGAAAGTTATAGCCATACCTCATTCCGTAGAGTTTCGTAGCTCCTCGTGATATCGTTATATGCGTGCTCGGTCATGGTGTTGCCCTGAGTCAGACTGCGCTGGATGTCCTCATTGGTTGACATTAGTCGCTCGCTCAACTCCCGCAACTTATGACCCACTTTGCCTACCGCTGAAAAAACATATATTTTGAGAAGAAAGAAGACTAGTGACTAGATGAGTCCGCGGAAACCACGAAGAGCTGAGGGCTAACTCTTGGTGATTAGCAATGTGTGTTGAGAAGCCTTGTCATGAATCATGATGCAGTCCACGTCTATGGATATGTATTATACAACGCGAATTGCTGCTAATATTGCTTGAAAAGTCATTCTGAGTATTGTTGAGGGTTATATTTAAAAGGACCCCTTACGTTAATTTCGATGATTTCCTTATCATCTAGGAATTTGTTTAAATTTTTTCAAAGAGAAAACCTTAAGAATGGGGATTTTTTGTGGTTAATACGCTTACATTCAAGTCCGCTTTCCTTAACATTCTCCTTGGACTGTTCGATGGCAGCTAGCGTCTGGTTGAGCGAGGCGGTGAGGTCTGCCTGCTTCGGAATGTCCTTCCACATGCTCTCCGCGTCAGACAACAGCGTACGAATCTTTTGGATGTCTTTCTCTTGACGTTCCATCACTAAGTAGAAAAAACATTTGTTTGATGACTAATTTATTTACTATTACTAATTTTTTTACATATTTTCAATCTATATACGCTTCAGATCACGTTAAGTTCGTACGTTTGTTATCCCGTTACGATGGTACGAAAAGTAGTTGATTCACGTATTTCGGAAAACGATGAAGATGTTTGTGGACCCAAATCAGTAAGTCCTCTTATCAAGCATTAAACTCTTACACATAAAATCTACACAACAAATGACCTGTCCTCGTGATATTTATACCAGATCACCAATATTCGGAAAGTGATCCAGCCTAGCGCATTTCTCACAATGATTTGAATCGACGATCGCCTTAGTTTGGCATTTCTTTGAAATAATATTTCTCACCTTCACTCATCTTGCTGTGCCAAGCCTCATCGGCCATAGACACTTCATTGAGTGGTACGAAGTCCGTTTGGACTTTGGTCCCATTGAACTCATTCAGCTTAGTCTCGTAACGATTGAGGAGTTTCTCAGCTTCAGATATATGTTTCTCAAGTGGATTCACTCCAGATACCAGGTCCATACATACGGTGCGGAGAGCATCCTGTAGCAAACATTACATTATTAAAAAATGTATTTGGTGTAGTTCAGGAATAACGCACCACTTTTCTTTCAATAATAATGACACCGCAGTTACCTACCAGATGTTTTTTTTCCAAGATTATCAATACATGTTAGTAATATTATTACTAAACCTTTCTTAATTTTTAAACATCGTAACGTGTTATAACAACGGTTATTGTTTACAATCTGAATCCGAAAATTCAATGAGTATTGTGAAAATATAAACTGTCACCTTTGTTAAACTATTCTTCAGGCTTTCAATTTCCTGTTTAACTGCTTCAATTTTAGCGTCAGTGGCGTCCAATCTCTTATCGAGCCCTTCTTCGTTCGTAGTCAAATTGTTTTCTATCGCAGTTCCACCAGGCATCACATTCTTGTTCAGTGATGCTGTAAGTGTCTGCAGCGATGTCTGGATACCTTCTAGAGCTTCATTTGTTTTCTTCTGGGTTGCCTTTTCCCGTTCTTCTTTCTGGAAAACGAGTAACTATTTCAAAATTTTATTTTTAAATTATCATGTACAGTCAACAGCATATCAGGTTACCACAAATTGTCAAATTTCCCCAATAGACAGTAAACTCTAATGCTTGGAGATAAAATTGAAAATCGATTGAAGAAATTTGACAGTTTTGGATAGCATGATGTGCCGTTGTCCCTGTACAACGGATGGCTGTGATCCACAAGTCTAATAGCTTCATTCTAATGAACTTATTTCATTCGCTTCATAAAACTGCTTACATACCCAAACTTTATCTATTACTTAAACCTTAATCTTAAATAAGAACCTAAAAGCGAAACAAATAAAAGAATCGTAGATTTGATCTTAAAGGATTAGGTAAGATAACTATGGAGAATACAATTCGTGTGCCTAATTGAATTGATTTGATTTATGTCATGGTGCAATAAAAAGTTAAACAGTCGACCTACGCATAGTCGTTTAAAACTTATCAAGTGCATCACCTACTTAAATTCGAGAGTTAAAACGACTTAACTTCTGTCCTAACCAGCCAGTGGTCAAGCGATTTCTATTAAGTTACTGTTAAAAAACTTCTTTTAATTACTGTACATACACACATGTATGAAGCCTTGTACATACATGTATTTGGTTGGTTTGTTTTTTATTATTGTTACGTTAAAAATATGTTTTTTTATTTATTATAAGATGGGTTAACTCTCGACCTCAATCTTGACCATAAGGTCAAAGATGAGGTCGACGATCGAGCGAGTTAACCCAGAAAATGCCTATAAAGGCACGGTACTCCCACGCACCGACGGAACACAGTAAGCTGTTTGGCGTCGGACCTCGGTAGGAGGGTGGTCGCGAACCAGACGGCCCTTTACAGAGCCTACCACACCGCATGAGACCATAGGACGACACCTCAGATTCAGAAAAAAATGAAGTGTCGTTGCCTGGGATGGATTACTAGGAGGCAGGTCTCATTTGTGTTTCCTTAGTCGCCTCTTACGACACCCACGGAAAGAGATAGGGTGGTGTTATTCTCAACCGACCACCACACGGTGTAATAATAATAAAAAAATATGACACAATAAATGTCAGAAACTGAGAGACAGTGGGGCGATTCGCGGCCTGGGTCTCCTGGTCCAAAGACTCGCCATTGCCATCAACCATTGCCATAACGCTGCAAGCGTGATGGGGACCTTTGGACCAGGTAAGACTCGGACCGGATCTTGACTTTGAAAACATTTTGTTTTTAAATATATATTTTTTATATTTACATTTACTAATAAATAATCGCAAATGGCGCTTGATGAACCGTAAATAAATTATCGAATTACATAATCAAATCAATACTAAATAAAACACTAATTATTACCTGTAAAAGTATAGTTTCAACGTTCGACAGCCGTTCGTCGAGTCGTGAAATCATGCCTTTCAGCGGCTCCAAGGCTCTGTGTCTCTTCTCCAAGCCTGAGAGCATCTTCTTGAGCTGGTCCCCGAGTGCTTTTTCCCTGTATTCATGTCTCTCCAACTTGTCTTCTGATGTGCGGAACATGTGGACTAGAGAGAGCATCGCGTCGCGAATGTCTTCGTGTCTAAAACAGTAAATGGGTTTATTACTATTGAATAAGAGATGTCTGCTAGTGCAGTTGTAAAACTTGACGTAAAACGGCGGTTTCTTTGGCTTATTAACAGCCTATCCTACGGATACGACACAATTTTAGAGGCACGAAAATTATTTAGCCAATAACAAAATGCAAAAGGACAGCAAAAATAAGTTTCGCAAACTCACTATTTTATTAACATAGTCTTGTATAAAAATTGTATTCAAAGAACATTGCTGTTTTGTAACCGTAGGATAGTGCTTGTTATTTATCTTGATAAATAATTAATGTAAGTATGAAAACATCAGCCGTCTTTTAATTAATCCATCCAATTCGGCTACAATCAGTCGAAACAACAAAATACCTAATTGATTGCAATTTCATGTTATGTAAATAGTCGACTTGAATTCAATTCCAGGGATTTGCCGTTGTTTACGATACACTTAATAGGTAGGCTAGCGAATAATAAATTTATGAATCAGCCCATGAAACTGAACAATATTTCCCAAGGAATATAGTTTGAAATATGAAAAATAATTTTCGCCTCTCCATACAACTTGAGTGATATGATCAGCTTGCTGAAGTCGATTTTTTAAATTTATAATTTCAAATGGGTATTTTGGGGGAGAGTTGTTTAGTTTTATGAATAGAATCACAAGTTTAAAAAACAAATACCTAACTCGTTATCCGCTCGCGACTTTGTTCCCTGGCGAATATAAAAAATGCATACTTAGCCAGTAGCCAAGTTATTCTGACGAAAGTAGATATTGTCTAGAGGTAAAGATTGCAAATTAACAGCAAAAGTACAGTACGGTAAGGGCACACTTTGTGGGTTTAGGAACTTCGTAACAAATTGCACCCTGATTGCCAGGAGTAATCTGTGCCTAAGTGTCCAAAGTGTTCCGGGATACCAAAAGACAAATTAACTTGACACGACTGACTTGAAATTACTCGTATAAATGTGATTTGTGTCTAGTAGGTCCCTAATCAAATCATTGTTTATTTTCTTCGACTTTAAACTCTACTACAGCCTTGACTAGATCTAACCTACTACGTAGGTACGTCGACGTAACATATACCTACGTGCTTATCTATTCGTCTATTTACATGTAGGCAAAGCATGGGCACATGACAATAAATATTAATTTATTTTGCAGCATATAATACGATTGCCCCGACCGGGTATCCGAATAAACAATTTTGGTAATGCGTCCTAATCTTAAAAGTGACCCACGATACAAGGGAAACCAAGTGTGGGCTTTTGAATGTGTGGTGTTAAAAATACATACTTACGCAGAAATATTTATAAATAATCAAAAATATTCTAGTTTTGTACATGTAAGTATGTATAACGTAAATGATCCTGAATCAGCAAACCGTGTTTGTTGAAGTTGTTAGAATTGTTCGTGTTGTTGAAACCAATCTCAGTTGAAATTCAAGTGAACTGCCGAAAATAAACAGTGGCAGAATAGTAGTGGCACATGTATTTATTAATAGAGCCCCAGTTTCTAAAGTGCATGCGGAACATTAAGGTTTTCTTTGACTGGCTGAAGGTGCACTGCGTATAACGAACGAGTATTCATGATACAACAACGCCATACACTCAAAAGTAAGTTGGTTTCCCTTGAAACACTATTTCTAGACAACTTTTTTGGCCGTTGCAAGGTAATATTAATTTCTGTATATAGATTAAAGAAATAAATTCTTCTTTTGAATCGCAGTCTTATAGGTGTAATTTAAAGAGCTCATAAATGTAAACAAATAATTATCGGCCGAAATTAGTTTCCTAAAGTCTATAAACATTGGCTAGGCATTTTAAAACGCTCATAAAGGATACAAAAATTAAAAACATCGTCATAAAACGCTTTCGGGATCAAAACATATCAAAATCAATGCCCCCGTAAAATCTCTCGTAAAAAGATCAATGAATGATCTTCATTATTCTATGAGTAACGCTTGAAATAAACAAGTAGGGCTAATTTGAAAATAAATTTAATTGTCGACTGTGCTCTGCTTATTTTTTTGGTAAAATTAAAATTTTGCAGCCATTGGCCAAAGGCCCTGACTACCTCCAGCATTTTCTTACTTTGGCTTGACTTTCCGGTTCTCTGTATTGCTAGTTATCACCAATCTGCGATGGGCGGTCTGCACACATATTTTAGGTATGTATTTTTTTAAATGTAAAGTTTTAGAAAAGTACATTAACATTTTTTATCTATATGTTAACGCTACTACGCTCTCTTCGGGCAATAAATATGTCCGCGTTATCTAATAAATGCTCTATATTTTAAAAAAGGATTGATTTCTACAAGAGTATTTTACGTTTTTCTATTTTATTATTATTAAACATAATTTTGTTTGGTTAATCTAACTTGAACAGTTTAGAAAATATGACACTTTCAGTGATACCCTAATTTTTCGACATTATCCTAAATAACTCGAAAACAAAAGAAGATCGAAGACTGATATTAAGCATAGAGTGTTCTTAGGGCCTGCCAGTATACCACCTGAAAAAATGACCAAATCCGTCGTTAGGGGGCCACTCTTGTTCGCTTAGCCTGCTTGACCCTTTATCCAACTTTGATGGGCTAAAGCATGAGAACGGGTAGTCCAAAAAATATGAATCTGGTCTTATCCTACGCAGCTTTAAATGCCCTCCTACTTTAATGAAGGACAGTTTTCGTAATTGTAGGTCCTTTACGAGATATAACCGAAAAATCGCAAAAATATCCCTTTTTGGATACATTTTTACCCCCCACCACTTATGCACACCTCCGCCGAGGGGGAAAACTTAGGATAGTCTTATTTGGTAACAAATGAAGCTATTAAAACAATAAAACCTTTTGTAGGATTTAAATCCGATTTGAATTTTTTGTTGGTGTTATTCTATTGACCTATATGTCATTTTTAAAGTAATTATTATATGAAACCCTATTTTGTTTCTGTTTAGTCCTCTCTCGATAGATAATCCTGAAGGAAAGTACTTGAGATAAGCGGTTAAATCTATCCACAGCACAGTCAATCAAGAACTGACGGCGGCGGACTGTTGAATATGGATTTATGGCTCCCGCCGTCCATATTTAATTTTCAAGATGCATTTCAATTAGTTTCCGATACAGATTTACGACTAGTGCCAGCCATTTTCAGAACTTTGACCTGCGCATAGATAAAACCAATAAAATAAAATAGTTTAAAATAGCTGAAAAAACGCTTTAAAGATAAGAAACTGAAAGGTGGTTTGGTTAATGCTTTGCGTTATTGTAGGCGGATGGTTAGTCTTTGTCGTATAACATAGCGTGTTACACTGATATACGCACATGTCACCGTCGCGAAACCTTGATGCCACGTTTGAAATAAATTGTGTTTTTTTTCTAAATGACTACACTGTTGGCCGCTGATGGCCTTTACAGTTTCACCGAGCAAGAATAAAATGTGAGGGTTTTCAGATGGGAATATGTTATAGAATGATGTGAGGCAGAGAATCATACTCTGTAAACTGATTATGTAATTTAGTTATAGTACTTAATTATTACATAAAAACGAGTAGGTCATCGTGTATGACCCTAAAAGGAATAGATATTTTTTTATATGGATTTGTGTATTCTAACTCGGAGAAACAATAAAGCAAACTGATAGCACACGTAGGTTTGTATCAAGCAATCCTAAATAGGTTAACAACAAGATAGGTGATGGATTTTATGAAGAGGTTTCGAATGAAGCCATTTCCTGATACATTTGTTGATACTCAGAATATTACGATGTAGTGAACTATAACAAATTTCACGCAAAACACCGATTATAATTTACGAGCAGATACCAGTTGAAACCGTTGTTTATGGGTTCAGTTCACGGCACCAGCGAACGTATTTACACAGGATTTAACCGTCGACTGAATTTAGTGAAGATTGGACAGCACATAGCTCGGTTTTTGAATACATAGTTATAAAAATGTATGACCGATATATGGGTGACTTTAAATTAGTTCACTTGAGGGGGCGATTCTCCCCATGAAACTGAAACAGTACTTTCCCCAAGGAACATATGTATGTAGGTATGTAAACTATTGCAAACTCTTACATACAGATAAAAACATAGCTACGTGCGAAGGTTAAGCAGTGAAACTATATGATAAGCGGTGATAGCCCAGTTGGTAATGAGCCAGACTTGTAATCGGAAGGTCGCGGGTTCAAATACTGGTGCGGGCCTGTACCACTAAATTCGTCTTTTCGGATTTATGTACGAATTTCTAATTATGACTTGCTTAACGGTGAAGGAAAACATCGTGATGAAACCCGCCCGTCCAAGAAAATTCATATGGCCTAAATCCCCTTCGTGTTTCGAAGGAAGGCTCGTGCCCCTCGGTGGGGACCTACATGGGCAGGTAAAAAAAATGTGCAAAGGCGGAATTATCCCTGGGGAACATAATATGAAATTCTCAACAAAAAAATTGACTTCCCATACAAGGCAAAATCGCTGATCGCTAAGTGTATATGTTCGTTATGACCTATGTTCCTTGGGAAAAGTTGTTCATTTTAGTGGGGTGATGCTAGTATGGGCATGACTTTAATAAGCGAAACTAGGAGCATCAACTATCGTACGAGTAGTACCTAATGAAAAGGGTTTTTTTTCGTATTTCGATCTATGTTCCTTACTCAGTTTGACATAATATATTCTGATTTTTTGCTAATTTAAAGTCATCCGATATCAGGAATGAATTTTCTTAATGATAATGTGTAAGCGTGCTCTACCTGCGTGGTGAACTCTACTGATCCCACTAGTGAATTTTTACCCGCCTCTCAATTCACTCATCTGCGTTGCATAAAAGCCACAAGAAGTTACGTTACGACAATTAAGTATCTACTTACTTACCTCCTACTTGTTTTCTTACTTGCATAATGTTTGTATGTTTAGTTAACAGTTTAACTTGGGTAGTTACATTTGCAGAAAATGAATGCCTCTTCTGGCGTGGGTAAACCTTTGAGTTGACAGGCGGTCACTTGTAAGTTCTTTACATTATTTTGTGGGTAATTCCTTAGGTAAGTACTTTATATTTTTTCGTGTTAGTTCTAGATTAACTTCGGTGTAAGATGATATGTGACTGTATTGATAGTGATGGATGATAACACAAAATTCAATAAACACCATTCCTAGAGACATATTTTTGAAACGATAGAATTCCAATTCGCATACGAATTGACAAGATTCGCATAAGAATCACATACAAATCTTGTCAATTCGTACGCGAATTGGAATTCTATTGTTTCAAAAATCAAGCCCTTAATACTATGCGATCGATTTTTAGTCTTTTCTAAGCACCCCCAACGAACTACCTAACTGATAAAAGTGTGATGAGTATTTGACATTTTAATTCTTCTGATTTATATAATATCTACGTCCATTATGATTTCCAGTTTCCTAGACCTATATTCTAGGTCGTAAAATGAGATAAGTTCTGTTATGTTACTACGCTTTCAAGTCACTGTCTTGTCTAGAGATTCGCGTGTCAAGTAAGCTTTTTTTATGCTTAACTAAATGTTTATTTAATTATGGGGGAAGATTCTTTTCAGCATGTAAGTAAGAAGCTAGTACATACTCAGCATGACTGTTATAGCTTTAAGGTCTTCAAGTGATTATTATTTTATAGAGATGACTGCTACGTTTTCTGTTGCAAAATTCAAACCCTGAAAAAACCAGCACTTTCAGACAAATCTTTGGAAAAGTTCCTAACTACTGTGGATAAAAATTAGTGGGCGCCCCACGTATTTCATTAAAAAAAAAAAAACGCAAATCGATGTACAGTTAAGCCGTTTGGCACACGCATACTAGAGGTCAAAACAAAATTTTTGATCTGCAAACATATCAAATTTTTGATATGTTTTGAAAATGATTTTTGTTTTTTTTTAAACAAAACTGGCTAAAAGGTAATAATGTGGTATATTTTTAGAACCGTCTTTAAAAGTCCTTTCATTTGATACCACACACGATAGGTTTCAGAAAAAATTTTTTTTCCTATACAAAAAAATGATGACTCAGCACGCCTCTCCTAAGGGAAACTTTTTTAGGAACTGCGGATCAAAAATTTTGTTTTGACCTCTAGTATGCGTGTGCCAAACCGCTAAACTTTACATCGATTTGCGGTTTTTTTTTGCGTTGGGTTTCAACTAAATGTAGTGACTGTGCCATTAAAATAAACTTACTGTTAGTGTTAATTGCTCCTCGGTGGGGACATGTTATGGGCGACTCAATTAAATTGTTTATATCTACAGTCAATAAGTGAGTATTGTACTGTATTTGTCTATATAAGTAAAATACATACATTAGACGGCCGGTTTTGGTCGAGTGGTAGTGACGCTGCCTCTTGATCGGCGGGTCCTGGGTTCGATCCCCAGTCGGGGCAAACATTTGTGTAAAAAGCAGATGTTTGTTCTCGGGGCATGGGTGTTTGTGTTTGTCTTTGTGTGTTCCAAGGGACCCACGACACAAGGGAAAACTTTAGTGTGGGCCTTTGAGTGTGTAGCGTTTATTTATTTATTTATTTACACACTCAAAGGCCCACACTAAGGTTTTCCCTTGTGTCGTGGGTCCCTTGTAACATAAAGACAGACACGAACACCCATGACCCGAGAACAAACATCTGCTTTTTACACAAATATTGGCCCCGACTGGGAATCGAACCCAGTGGTAGCGTCACAATCACTGGACCAAGTGGTGGGAATCAAGTGGTAGCGTCACAATCACTCGACCAAACCGGCCGTCAAGTATATGAGATACGTTCAGTAAATCGAAGTACGTTATACTTACGTAACGTTCCTGGCTTGTGCATGTGGGCTCCATAACAGCAGCGCCATGACGGCCACCCACCACATTCCCTGGGGAACACACCACTCCATCACCGCACGGAAAACAAACACTCGCTTGTGCAATGTAGGCCTACGTTACTTTACTATAAACTAGGACATCCTTTGTATGGGAATTGCATTATACAGGGCTTTAAGTATCTCTCTTTCAACCTCTCGGGTGGTTAATCAGTCCATGAAACTGAACAACTTCCTCAAGGAAAATAGGTTAAAATACGAAAAAAAATGTGATCTCCCATACAAATATGCTGATGAAGTTTGTATGGGAACTCAAAAAATTTTTTCGTATTTCGACCTATGTCCCTTGGAGAAGTTGTTCAGTTTCATGGACTGATTAACCACCCGAGAGGTTTGTAAGAGAGATACCTAAAGCCCTGTATAGGTAGCCTTTACTATAAAGTCTTTGTATGGGAATTGCATTATATAGGTAGCTTTTACTATAAATTCTGTTAGAACTTCCATTAATTAGATAGGTACGTTATCTATTCTAGTACTGCAACCTACAACACCTATTCATATTCGGCGATTTTAAATAAGCTAGGTATCGAATATGGAGAAAGTTGATAGACCACTGAATAATTTCCCCTAGGAACATGGGACTATAATAGTTCTGTGACATTATATAGATCGAAATATGATAAACAATCTTCCTTATCAGCTGATTGCCATGGATTTTTTAAAGAATTTTCATTGAGGAAAGTTCAGGGTGCGATCGATTGACGTCTTGAAGTTTCATTAGCTAATTCGAAGTCCCCCATACGCGTATATGTAGTTATCAATATCATTATCGTAAGCAACTTCTACGTATAGTCACAAATCAAAGATCATGAAAACTTCATAAGATTGTAAGAGACTCGCAGTTACGAAATTACCTACCAAACTACGTCTAAAGTTGAGACTTCGGAGAAGCACTGTGGAAGTTCTCATTGGTCTTATTATTTACGCTTTTAAAACTATCCAGCCAGAGAGTTCTGTTCTTGAGTGTACAATGAATACATTATCATTATAGGGAGGTGAGCGTAGCCTTTGAATTTGTCGGAATAGAATATTAAATTATTGAGAGGGCGCGATAAGACGCGCGGGTTATCGCGGTAGGATAGATAGACATCTTATTTGTTTAGGTAAGTATGCGATATTTGAATCTGTTGGCTCGGCGGAATCTTACGGTCACAATGTTCGATAGGATCATTGGTTTTTGAGAAGTAATAAGTTTTGGAGGTAATAGGTATCAAAAATGTTCAGTTTAAAGAATCTTTATTTCTCATTAAGACAATGTCACTTACATGAGAAAAGGGTTAGTTTATAAAGGTAAATTATTTTTGTCGCTGTACACAGGCAAGACAATATAGATTTAAGAGTGGTTAGTACGTAGTAGATAGGGTTAACTTACAATTCACATTAAAAACATTGAATTCACATTCTCACACCTAGTTAAATACAAAAACACACTTTATAAACATGTTTTTTTTTTCTTAACAAAATTTAAGTAGTATAGGTAGTTATTTTCTATTAGTATGTATTTATTTATTGTTTCACATTCACTTTAGCAGGTATTCGTATAGTTTTGACTTAAATATTTCTAGTGATTCGACGTTTTTTAAATTAGACGGTAATCTGTTATAAAGCTGTGCTCCTTCAAATGTAAACATTTTTTTGCCGTAATTTGTTCGTATCTTTGGTAGTACAAGTAGACTGGCTCGACGTCGTAGTGTGCGATTTGTTGTGTGTTTTGCTTGTGTGAGTGCGATTGAGGTATGGATGGTTTTATTCAGTACTTTCCTAATAAGAATGCAAGTGTGGTAAGTATAAAGTTGTTGTATGTTCATGAGTTGTGTTTCTGTGTAGATTTTAGAACTAGAAGTAAGATAAGGATAATGAAAGAGCATTTTAATTATTTTGTTTTGTGAGATTTGCAGTTCAGTTAATTTTGTTTTCGACGCTATGTTACGGCTTACAAGACAAGAATTGCTTACACATTGAGGTAATATTACTAGCGTACGAAGAACTTATCTCAATGTTAAAAAATTTAATAATTTATTCTGCACTTGACAATGGTATATAGGTAATGGGTGACTATGACGCTACGCCTCACAATATTGTTTATTTATTTTACCGTAATTAGTTACGAATTTATAGAATCTATGGCCGAAGGGGTTGGTTCAGAGTAATAATCCCCAGTTCAGGAGATATTGTGCAAGAAAGGGATATACTGTGCCTTAAGGGACAAAAGAAAACCGTAAAGTGGCCCTTTGAGTGCATAATGTTATTTGTTTATTATAGTATCACAATTCCTGAACCACTTAAGCCTCCGATATCTTTCTATATACAGGACTTTAGGTAAATCTCTTTCAACCTCTCGGGTGGTTAATCATTCCATGAAACTGAACAACTTCCTCAAGAAACATAGGTCAAAATACAAAACAAAATTTTGAGTTCCCATACAAAATTTATCTGCATATAGCGCATTTTGTATTCAAACTTTTTTTTCGTATTTTGACCTATGTTCCTTGGGGAAGTTGTTCAGTTTCATGGACTGATTAACCACCCGAGAGGTTGAAAGAGAGATACCTAAAGCCCTGTGTATGTACAATATTTATATTTGTTGTTTTTTCAAGGAAATAAAAAGATATTTCCATAAATAATTTATAATTCTAGAATTTTCTGAGCTTGAATTTAAAATTATTATAAATTGTTTCAGCTTAGGTCTTAGGTAGTTTTTTGTTTCTGGTCAAAATATGGTTCAGCCGTTTAAAAGTTATTAGCGATAAATGTCGGGGGTTATACTAATTATTTTTAGAGTTATTTTCAATTGACTGGTGAGTAGATTGTGATAAGAGTAAAAAGCACACGTGACGTAACACATCCCCTGGCATCTTAACGTTTGACCTAAGACCTAGCTCTTTTATCTATTAATAGTATCATTGTATCGTTGCGAATGAAGTCGTAACTTATTAGAAGCTACGACCACTATTTCTACTTCGAATGATTCAGTAATTAAATAAATAAAAATAAATAAATAAACGCTAGACACTCAAAGGCCCACACTAAGGTTTTCCCTTGTGTCGAGGGTCCCTTGGAACACACATAAAGACAAACACAAACACCCATGACCCGAGAACAAACATCTGCTTTTTACACAAATGTTTGCCCCGACTGGGGATCGAACCCAGGACCCGCCGATCAAGAGGCAGCGTCACTACCACTCGACCAAACCGGCAGTCAAATATTAATACTATAATAGTATATATACTATATATATAGTATATATACTATTATAGTATAGTACTATAATAGTATTAATTAGTATATATTAATACTATACTATACTACTATTATCGTAATTAATACTATAATAGATCTCCACAGCCATCTATCTGCCTTAAGATCACTAAAAGCTCGTAGCCCAGTGGCTCTCGCTGATCTCAACCGATCAGTGAGGTTAAGCAACGTACACAGAGGCAGGGAACCTGATGGTGACCAAAGTGGCAATTTATCACGAGCGTACAGTCGTTAAAACCAAGTCGGAGGCCATTATGCGGTTTGAAAACTCTGACACCAGGGTTAGCCAAGTTCGCCACACACTTTACTATACTTACTTACACGATAAGAAGACTAAAAGGCTTCGCCTAATGCCTCATCACTCATCACATCACACAGACCGGCTGGATTCACAATTATTAGGTTTATCGAAAATATCGGTTCTCGAAAGTCTTCGCCCGAGCGAGCGCAAAGCGTCTCCGTTTCAGCTTAGGTAAAAATGCTTTCGTATGCCGGATGTTCTCTGCAGGTCGCATTTCTCAACCGATTCTCATGAAATTTTGTGCGCAGGTTCGAGATTGTTTTTGTGGAATATGGAGGTTGAAAACATAAAATATGTATATCACAGGTATCTCAGCCATATCGAAAAATGTTGATTCGCGAGGTCTACAGCTCATACACCCATTAGTTTTATATGGCGTGACGTTACATTGTTAGCATTAAGGGGTGATTCTATATCTATAAAACTGATCAATTTGATTATAGTATATGTATAATAATTTTCGACCGTCATTTTTGTAGGCATTTTAATTATATTGTTTATGAAATTATTAATTTATAGTGTACATTTATTTTGTATTTGGTTCATGTTTATTAAATTGATAATATTCAATTATAGATGTATTATTATTTTAAAGTGCTGATATACAATTTTAAAGCTGTTTTCATCAAATTTAAAGTGCTATTACATAAATATATCCTATATCATTTAAGTCAAGTGAGCTTTTGAAACACGTACCTATTACAAAAGCGCAAATAAGCTTTAAATTCGCTTGGTTTGGGACATCAAGCCTGCCTCCCAGTTTGATGCTTAGCATTAGCACAGCCTGTAGCTACGTCGGTGATCTTTATTAAATATCTACTTTATTTCGACTGGCGACCTCTTGACTGATTCACGAATTGGACACCGGCTTCAGATCAGTCGTTAAATATCTAATAACGTAAATGCAACCGCGGATGTGGCAATCGACTAATAAAACGATCATTTCTCATAATTAGCTTCGGAACACTAAAGATCGTGATAAAGCACTTATTTGGATTATACTCATTTCGTTGAGAAGGAGCTTTACTTGGTGTATTAATAGTGTTTTTATTGGTCTAACTGTTTTGTTTGGAATGTTAAAGGGAAAATGAGTCAGGAATGTCGTATCTACAAGAGACGAACAAACTTCTTTACGAAACAGAATGTGCCGAATATAATCAAAAGTTTATATTTTTTACTTTTGGAAGCAAAAACTTAGGTTAGTAGGCTATTTGCAGAAAAATATACTTGGGCGACCGTAGACATCGCTGTCAAAACAACGATAACTGTGATTTGTTGCGGTTTTAATTTATTTTGTACTGACTTGTGTTTGGTCCCTAAGAACTCTCTTCGTAGCTTTTTTTTGGAAGGCATATCCACTCTGAACTTCCGCATCGTGCATTTCCTGTCTATATATGAAGTTAGCGGGGTTGCGACCACGCAGTTTGCCATTCTATTTTTTTTTAAGAAATTTCATTTTTCTTGACTTTCATAGAACCTAACGCTCATTCTTCAAACATTTCAAAGGTAACTTATGCGTAGGATCTAAGTTTAACTTGCCACTGACGTCACTGACAAAGGGAAAGGAGCAGAAGACCTTGGCCGGCTTCCAGGCGACAAATAAACAAATCTGTTTCAGGATACTCAGACCAATAGTCCCCGCGCTAATTTGACTAAGTGAACCTCTCTATCTTAGGGGGAAATGAGGTAAAACTGCCCATCTTAATATGTTCTACGCCGTCTTTGTTAAGGAGTTTCCGTGGGTAAAATTAAGGAAAATGGAAGAGCATTTGTGTGTTTTGGGGGTTAGTTCCTGTAAATTACGCGTTAAAATAGAGTCACGTTGTTTATTTTATGTTCGTATTTACGCGATGGTTCCTTAAGAATAGAATAGAATAGACAGGATATAACAGGGATTGAAAACAAAGAAGTTTTAAAAGACTAAAAAAAGTTAAACGACCTATCTTCTGGGTGAGATTGATACATTCTGGACTACATCTCCGCCCCTGGGCTAGATTGTGGTCAAAAGCAAACTAATTCCCTAAAAAATAAAACTTTTAATTTGATGCTAACTCCACATACTCAAAGTGTCCAATGAACTAACATGTGCCGTTATCTGTTGCCCCGTTTCGTTAAAAAAAATTTGGTACTGAAAGTTGAGTAACGATTTGAAAGCCAGCTTTTGCCGGAAGCTCTCAGTTACTTACCGAGAAAACGACTGTATGCTAATTCAGAGAATTGAGAAAAAGGCAATAACTTGAGAGCAATAACTCGCATTCGGAATACGTCGTCCGAGGTGCCAATTGCACGTGAATGTATGAGCTGAGGACTGGACAGTCAACTTTACTGATAATGGAGAGCCTAGATTTGTTTTGCAGCAAAACCTGATCTGAGACATTTTTGAAACTTACAAAATGATTATATAGTAACTTCATCAATAGTTCGACACCTTTGAACTTTTCGCCATGAATTTGGTAATATTAATTATCGCATAGCATAGCTCATACTCATAAAATTAACATAGCAATTACATAACGTAAAATATGAACATAAACGGAGTTCAATAAATCTGGAAAGCTATAATGTAAACAACTTGTCGAGAGAGATAAGTGTTAATTAATACTTTATAAAAAATAACCGTACGCAATGAAAGGCCATCGTTCTTTATCTTCTCCGAAGTCTATAAAAGAAAGGTCTTTGTCGCTTCTCGTATAGGTATGAATCATTAAAATGTACTTATCCGAGAACATGCAGCTCACGTAACTGGGAGACCCTTATTATAATCCCATCTTCCTTAATTATAAGGGAATACATATTACCTATGTATGGAATAGAAATTGAGAAAAAATATCAAAAAGAAAAGCTTACCATCCAACGTAGCGCCATCGCGTCCTTTTAAATCTAAATTAAACTAGAAAGCACCTTTTATTTTTTTTTGTTTGGAACGTGTCGTGCCGGGTTCTATAATTAAATTTGAATTGTGTGGACTGCGCGCGCTCGCAGCCAATCGCGAACTGAACGATGAACTTTGTGACGGGGCGTGCGCCGGCGCCGCCTGCAGCGACCGGCAGGGTGAACGAATGCGTCTCTTTATTACTTATTGACGTATATCCCTGATCAACATTCCACAGGTTTAACAAAACCATCGAAGCCTGTATTTTCGGATACTATCGGTCAATCAACGCGGCTACACCCCACAACAAGCGCTGTACAGTCGCCACCGAAATTTCATGTTCACAGCTGTTCGGCAAAGTAAACAGTCAAATAGTAGAATTAGAGATTGATATTCGATAAACCATCCATTTTAAAATACAATAGGACTGTTGTACCGATTATCCCTGAATATACATAAATAATGTCTAATTAGAAAGTTTGAAAAAAAGATTGTGGTCTGTGAATTATCACTAAATCGGATTTTAGAAAATATTTTTTTCCGCAAATATTGTTATTGAATGACATTTTTTGTAGAACTATTTTTTTTGTTAATTAGGCATCTCGAGTCTAAAAAGTGACTCCGTAGGCAACTTTTCATTTAGACGATCACAAATGTAATATTACAAACGTTAAAGATAAGTTTAACTTCCCTAAATTTTCTGAACGTACAATTTTAAGTTTCCTACGAAAATTACTGCTTACTAAAAGAGTAAGCAAAGCATCCACAATGGTTAGCGTAGGCAAACATCCTTGTGTTGTGCGGGTGAAAATATCTCGTCATTAGATAATGTAGAGAACATTGCACTGTGATTTCGGTCATGTCAACACTATGATTATGATTTATCTAGGCGTCGTAGGCACCTTTAGCTAACCGACAACTCCATACAATAAAACAACCATGACCCAGACTAGGAACAACAATGATTTCATTGTAATCTTGACTTGTTTTAAGTGGCATCCTGAATGTCCTGTAAAATAAAGATTTTTTTCTATTCTATTCTACCTACTGAATAATTAAGAGTAGATCTTTCACTGTGCCGCAAAAAAAAATGAAAAATTGAGCAGAATTGGCACAAGTTCTACAGTTCGCTTTTTTATCTTGTAGAATTGTGCGATTGTTTTGATTTAAAACATACATCCAGCGTTTACACAAGTAAAACAAAAAAAATGTAACCTTAATTTTGTGTTATTCTAATGGGCTATGTACGACATTTTTAAAATATTTTTAATTTCGTTTAATTTTTTATTTAACATAAAGGAATAAGGTCCCGTTTCCTAAAAAAATATATATGAAAAATCTATCTTTTGAAATAAAAATATAATAATTAATAGTTTCTCAGTAGGGTAAACTAATCATAAATACGGCATTATACAATCGTGTCTTTGCCAAGCTGTCATGTCAATAAAAAAAACATACCTAACCTATTTCATTTTGTATTTGGTTGTTTATTTTTGAGTTTTATTTTTGCTTTTGGTTAATTTTTTCTTAAGTCTTTTACTGCTACCGCATACCGGATTACGATTTAACTTTGCACCGACTTGTAGTGCTAGATTTTGACTGATTTTCTAACGACTTCACCTTATTCATACCGGACTCCGAGAACTGCTTCAACGATAGTGATTAATACTCTTCGGATTTGTGGAATAACACTAATAACGACAGCGCAGCAGGCTTTGCTACTCAACATGGCATCTGACGAGTTACAGCGGTGGAGAGAACCAAAAAATGTTTTATACCTCTTTGTTCAAACACTGACATTAACTCACCAGATTTGACGTTTGTTACCATTATTGAAAGAAAGTTGGTGTAAAATGGTTGACAGGAATTGTCCCAAACGTCCACTTTTTTGCTGTGAGGATCATTTAAACGTAAGTACATTGAAACGTATCTCTAGTTAGGCCCGTATTACTGAATGCTACTCAGCTCTGAATCTAGCTTTAAAGCTCGATTTGAGTCAAGCTTTTATTATAGAACGTAACTTGAGTCATGGTTTAGCAATTCGCAATCACTTGAATAAAACCTTATTATTGAACGCAACTTACGTAAAAATCTCGACTCAAGTATGACAGATGACGTCATTTGCGCGTTGTTTACGTGAGGATAGTCTGTACCATACTTGAGTGATGGTTTTATTGTGTTTTTAAGTTTTTTTCTATAATTACTTGTTTTTTTTTACATTTTGCTATAATTTGTTTGGTTTGGTGTTATTGATTTATTTAGTTGAAGATGAGTGAATTCGAAAACATTGACTATTATGACAATTTGTTTAATTTGGGAGACCGAAGGATGGACATAGATGTTCCACTAAGGTTGCTGAGAGATGCTCAGGATCCTTACGCCATGGATGTAGAAAAATTTAAATTGAGGTACCGGTTCACTCAAGACACCGTCAAAAATGTAATTTTACCAATAATCTTCCAAGATCTCGTGAAAGAGAATGAAAGGGGGCTTCCTATAGCGCCAGAGCTCCAAATAATAGTGGCCCTTCGATTTTATGCTACAAGCTCATTCCAGGTAAGCCTAAATCCTTATCCTTACTTCCTTACTATCTTATAAAGTGCAATTAAAATGGATACACCTATGTTGTTGATCATACCAATAATTTTATATCATTTTAATTTTTCCAGATAGTTTGCGGAGATCTTTTATCACTTTCACAACCATCTGTTTCAAATATTGTGGCGAGGGTCTCGTTTTTACTGGCTCAAAAGCATATGGATTTTATTAAGTATCCGCAAAATATGACCCCGCACAGGCTCGAATTCACCAGGCTCGGGCAATATAACAATTACCCAGGGCTACAAAATATAGATGGGGCAATCGACTGCACTCATGTCAAAATTGTTAATACTCCAGGAGTGCAACATCACGAAGCCTTTAGAAATAGAAAATCTTATTTTTCTATAAATGTTCAAGTAAGTTATACATTTTTTTTCTGTTGTATTTAGTATGTAGTCTTTTTTTCTAACCTGTCAGATCCCATGGCTGGGCAAAGGCTTAATTAAATCTAATTATCATAAAAGACCTATCATCGTTTTGATATTTCTGATTCTATCGGTCCAATAGTTAATAATATTACAGGAACACTATTATCTACTAACTGATTAATTTTGTTTCTATTATTTTAGGCAGTTGTCGGGCCAGCTGGTCAATTTTTAGACATAGTGGCACGATGGGCTGGCAGTACACATGATAGCCGGATCTTCCAAATGTGCAGCTTAAAAAATAAGTATGAACAAGGGATCCACAACGGGAAACTTGTTGGAGATAGCGGTTATCCATGCTTACCATATTTGCTAACACCTATTAATCCTCCAAGAGAACCTGCCCAAGAAATATATAATAAGGTGCATGTGAAAACAAGGAATCCTGTGGAAAGGACATTTGGCCGGTGGAAGAGGAGGTTTCCTTGCCTTCAAAGAGGCTTAGGAAATAAGCTAGCCACAGTTTCGAATGTAATTGTTGCTTGTGCTGTGCTGTTTAATATAGCACAGCACGTAAATGATGAAGAGATACCCACTGATGAACCCTTGGAAGCAGAAGACAATCTGAGCTCCAACGATCCTGAAAATAGTGGCTCTGCAGAAGGTTTTGCCATAAGAGATGCAATAGTCAGAAGTTACTCATAGAAAACATTTTTGTTTAATTTTAATAAATATTTATCATGTACCTATGTACTTTTTTTCCCTATCATTGCCAAGTGCACAAAAGGATATGATTACAATGCATGTTTAATCATTGAATCTAGTTTCAATTATCGAACAAATTTCATCAAAACCAGTGGATGTGATAGTCTGTTCCAAGTTACCTTCCATACCTAAACCACTGGACGAATTTTGATATTATATATATAATGTAGTAGTTATTATTTAAAAAAATAGAGATACCTGGGATATCGTGCCCGTGAGAATTCGTGAAATCCTGATTGCATGCTTTAGTTATTAAATGAGCCTTTGGGCTTAAATTTCAGCTTTCTAGGTCCGAGTGTTTGGGCTAGGCATTGATGAATCAGGACCTTCAATTTTTTATACTTAATAGAAGATATAAGAAGATAAAAAAAAGAATATTGTTAACAGAGTTATTCATTTATTTCACAAATTAAATCAAAAAATAATCAATCATTTTAATTAAAAAGCTGGGCTGATATCGCAGAAAGATTCCTAGTGGAAATACTAAAGAGATGTTTTTTCACTGATGGTCTTGTGAACCTGCTCTATGTTTTGTTTTATTTAATTTTTCTTTAAGGATTTCTATTTCTAGTTGGTGTTTTTCTGTCATTTGCTGCAGTTGAAGGGTGTGTAATTCTTGTGCTCTTCTTTCTCTATTGTAATGCTCATTTCTTAATATTTCAGTTCTTAGTTTTTTTTCATTACTTTCTCTTTCAAGTGGTGTTGGTCTGATAATTTGAGAAGCAGAGTTTATGGTGGAGTGAGAGGTGCTGGTGAGTGGTAGTGTGCGGGAAAGTGGCGAATGCGGTGTTGACTGGGATGCAGAGGTAACAGTGTGAGAGGTGATCGTGGAAGTTACATGGTGTATTGTTGGTTGGGATGCAGATGTAATCGTGTGTGTATGGGTAATTGTTGCTATTGGGAGGCAGATTGTTGGATTTGTTATGGAAGGAGGAGGAAGGATAGGGAATGATATGATTTGGGATGCTTCTATTTCTATTTCATCTGTATGAACTGCAAAATCCTGTTGTGATGTTGATGGTACCGGTGAACGTTGGGATGGGTGTCTGCTGTGGCTTGTTGTGGGTCCTGCAAAATTTATTGTGTTATCACAGAGTTCATATTTTTTTAAACATTAATTTTTAGTACAAGATCTTTATCAAAATAGTAAATAGTTGAATCTACAATTTTCATAAACATTTACAATAAATGTTTACCTATAGAGTCCGAGTCTAAGGCATTCGGTATTTCCACTAGGAGAGCTGGTGCTACTTCCTCTATTTCTGGATTTATTTGGGCATCGGGACAAGGACCGCCTCCACCAGTGGCCAACCGGTGTTGTCGCTCCTTGGTGAGTGCCTCCCTCTGGCGGGTCTTCATGTTATTCCAGAGGCGTTTTAACTGATCTCCCGATGCCTATAAAATAATAAAATTTAGCATCAATATGAACTGCCTCCATGGTTCAAGTGTTTAGAGCATTGCGATCTCCACCTGATGGTCCCAGAATCTAAACCCTGCTGCAGACACACAAAAATGTTTAAAAATCACCCTGTGGATTTCTTCCCAGTTTGGTTAGTATATTGCAGGCATCATCTGATTGTCTGATATCTGTAAGCCCTGGCTATTGTTTTATTGAGATAATTGTTATACTGGTTGCTGGTATTCAAAACTTACCTTTAAAAATTTAAGGCAATAATTACAACAACTTTTTTAAAAGGGCTATTACAGAACTTCTAATTATTTATGACACAAGCAATTATGAGAATAAATGTATACATACAAATAATTTACATCTTAATCATCCATAATAGTGAGACCATCAAGATGGTACATTCACCAGTCACCAGGGTGATAACTGTACCACTTAAATCTTCTTGAAATGTAGCTTAGATTAAAATATTCTTCTTAAGACCACTTTTAAGTAAAAAATTAAGTCAAAAATGTTATCTTACCGGTTCCATAATAATAGAGGAAGTGTTATATCTCTCTGCGATATCAGCCTAGGCTTTTTTTTTTGCTGCAGTCGTCACATTATCAGTTTTTTTATTTTCTATAATGTGTTTGAAATTTTTCAAAATTTGTAATAGAAGATTTCTTTCCTGAGGAGAACAAAAAACTGTGTTAATAATAGTATATCAGAACAAAACAAATTGTATCAGAAGTTCACTGTGACAGTTTGTTTTAATCGAGAAAATAACTTACTTGTAATGTGAAGTTCCTTTTCTTTGCACTCATGGTTTATTTTTTCGTAACCACTACTGGTCGTACACAACACACAGCACAAGAGAATAACAAAATTAACAAATCAACAAAATCAAAAACAAACCAACCAAAAGTTTATACCACAGACACATTTGTTGTCGTTCCATTATACGCTCATAGTAGAGTTAAAAATAAAGTGTACTAAATTAGTAGAATTTTAACAAAAAAGAAGTTATTGTACTCAGAATTACATTTTATAGCTATTAACTTTAATTAAATTGTCATAAAAGGTCCTTATAGTCCAAATAATATTAATAATTCCATGGAACAACTACGTGGAATGTAACGATTTTGTCAATCAGTCAATCAATCTTATGAAGAAAAAAAAACCATAGACAAACGTCAAATGCTTACTCAAGTCATAGTTGATTAGAGTTTCAGCTGATTAGCACTTGAAACACGTTCTATAATAAAGCTCATACTTGAGGCTTGATCTCAACCTAAATCGATATTTGAATGATCAAAGTTTAAACAATACTTGAGTCGCCTTCTGTAATACGGGCCTTAGTCTGTGATTGAAACTTAAATGTTGAACTTAAACTCAAAAACGCAACGGTATAGGTTATATGTCAACCAACTGTCAATCTTTTTTTTTTACTTTGGCAAAAGAGTTAATCTGTAGAATGCTGTAATAAGCAAGAAATCGTAACCAAAATTTTAAAAATTAATTATTTTTATATCTATGATCAAAATTATTTGATATATTTTTTATTTGAATATGGGACCTTAAACCTGCTTAAAATAAAAAAATCAAATTATTTTAAAAATCTTGCACATAGCCCATTCTTACAAAATTTGAATTTTACGCTAAACGTCTCGCAATAGGTACAAAGCAAAGTTCTATGCTCCTTAAAATGATGTCATTCCGACCGTGACAAGAAATCTTCAAGCGATAATTCTAAATAAAGATAATTCTAAATAACAACAACGAGATAAGAGGTCATGTGGAATCAAAAGATCAAAAACAAGGCAAGTTCATTAAACACATTTATTGGCTTTTAGTTTTGTGTACAATTCTTTTGTGTCTGCTGACGCAGCCGGCAGTTCTAAAGGTCTTTCCGCATTCTGGACAAGGGAATGGTCGCTCGTCTGTGTGCGTCCTATTGTGCACTTTCAAGATGTCGACGGTGTTAAATCGCTTGCCACAAGTCTCACACTCGTATTTCCTCTCATTAGCATGGTAAACAAAGTGCCTCCGGTATTGTGCCATTATGTGGAAAGTCTTCCCACAGACACCGCAAATCTTTCGTGGCGTGGGGTCGTGGACGGCTTTGTGAATCACCAGCCCACTTTTAAACTTAAATTTTTTATCGCACACGTCGCATGAATATGACTTTCCAGTAGAATGACTATCCAAATGGCTTACTAAATTCCTTGTATGTTTCCCGCAAATGTCACAGATCTTCCAGTATATGTATTTTTCTTTTCGATTTCTTCTTTTCTTTTTTTTTGGTGGTAGTCTTCTTTCTTTGGGTTTTCTTGGTGTTGTTTCTGTATCAGTGTGATTGTCATCGAAATGTGAGTCTTCAACGTCCACCCTGTCTAGATCGTCTTCATTATTAATTCTGTTTACATTATTATTGTCCGTCTCTTGTCCTTTTTCGTCTTCTGGTAATATTTCAACTTTAATTGTTTTCTGACTGTTATCGCTAATTGTGCTGCGGTATTGCTTGTCGACTTGTTGACATTTCCGTCTAAATTTGTAAGCACTTTCTAGTTCTTGAAGACAGTGAAGGCATATTTGTGACGGTAAAGTATCGGAGGGAAGGACCTACAACCACGAAGATATAGTTAGGCTCGTATTGTTAATTTTATCAAAGGAATACTTTAAAAATATTCAGGATTAAATTCATAGGTTAAACCCTTTCGTCAAGAAATGATTTCAAGTAAGACCAAGAGCGGCGTTGCTAAAATTACGATAAGACTTTCGACTTGAGATAAAATGTGTGTAACATAATAAAACGTTACACTCGGCTACATTCCTATTATCAATTTTGTTTTATAAGCCCAAATAGGTCCCCACCGAGGGGCACGGGCCTCCCTTCTAATCATATATTATCAATACACTTGTCATTATTTTAATATTAATAAAATTTAAAAGGAAAGTATGTATCTTCAAAAAAGTAGATAACACAGATTTAAAAAAAAAACGAATGAAATCCATAAAACTAAGAAATTAAATAAAAGATTTTGTGTGGCAACCTACTCCTAGTCAGCTACCTTAGCATACGTATCGAGAATTCTTTCTCACGAGACAAATGGACTTACGAATTAACACAAAGAAAATAGACATTATTTGTATTAACACAGGTTTTAATTTTTCTTACGTCCTTTTAGCAATTCAAGATCATATTTGTCAACGTCAATCGAATGCAGAAGAAATGCAAACTTCTACTATTACGTTTAAGGTTATGTTTTCCTTGGCAATCAACTCTCGTGAGAGTGAAGTCTCATTGTGTATGCTAGGTTGCTAGGGCAGCTAGTGTTGTAGTTTAGAGGTTAAGAATTAATGTGTTTTGTTAGAAACTAGAGTTAGTTAACAAGGTCACTTACTGACTCCACACAATCGTTATGAAGAAGTTATTAAGGACAAACGTTTTAATTCGATAATAATCTATACTAATATTATAAAGAGGAAAGATTTGATTGTTTGTTTGTTTGCATTGAATAGGTTCCGAAACTACTGGACCGATTTGAAAAATTCTTTCACCGCTAGAAAGCTACATTGTCCCCGATAGACATAGGGTACATAATTTTCCCGAATTCCCACGAGAACGAAGTCCCGGGCGGAATGCTAGTTAATAATAAAAGTGAAAATACGGGCTGGCTGAGCAACGTTTTTTATTTTACAGTAATACAGTAACTTCTTACCTGTACACCGCCAATAAGTTTCAACTTTGCCGCCAAATTGAGCCCGTCGCCGTCAACCTGATCGAATATATTCACGCAACCTTCAGCGTTGGAGCAAGACCGGCACTGATTCGACTCTAACTTCACTTGCAACTCCAACTTTTGTTTCAAATCAAACAATTTTATATCGTCTTCGTAATCGTCATCGTTACAATCGTAATTGTGTTCAACTTCTTGTTTTTGTTGCTTTATGGTCGGAGTTCTGTTTCGGATTTCCTCGTATTGCGCCATCGCTTCGAAGTAAGGCCAGTGTTCCGTTAGTATGCCTTTTGTTGCGAATTTCTTCTTCCACTACAAATAGGATAAAAGTTAGTTTATCATCCTACCAATATTAATAATGCGAAAATTTGTAGGGATGTATGGATGTTTGGGACTCTTTCACGCTCAAACGGCTAGACCAATTTTGACAAAATTTGGTATGGCAGGTAGATGACACCTTGGATTAACACATAGGCTACATCATTTTCCCCAATTCCCACGGGAACGAAGTCAGTATATGTCGTGACATAAAATTTATATAAAAAACCCCTTTTCTTTTGGGGAAAGTTGTTAAGTTTTGCGTCCGTCCTTCATTTTCGCTAATTTAAAATAATTCAATAATGTCTTACCCTATAGGTTTTAACCAGGTGTAACCAGATTTCCGGCAATTGCAGTAGACTGTGATCTATTGGCAGCCCTATACTCCGTAACCGTTTCTCGACTTCTCTAAAATAAAATGTTGTTTTTACTTAATTAGGCTAACAATGCAAGCAGGCTATGTAATGTTTTGTCATGATTTAATTTTAATAAAGTATGTATGTATGTAAACATTTTATAGCACATAATCAAAAGTACAAAACAAAAGAGATGGATACAAAGAAAACTATATGTACAGAGGCCAGCGCATCAGGTTACTCCATTTTCACTGCAAAACCGCTCTTATCACAACAGCACAGAGTGCACGCGTGTGGTAACCTGAGTTGATGCCGTCCGTACAAAGGCGAGCTTATCCCTTAAGGGGTTCCCAACCTTTTTTTGTCTACTGCCCACTTTAAGAATAAATTATTTTTTAACGCCCCCCTTTTTAAACATACTTAAAAACCGCTAAGTACTTATAACTGATTATTGAAACGCAACTTTATAGTATTCGGACAGAGTATCTTTTATTGAAAATAAAACAAACATAATCAATTCTTATATAAAAACTAATGTGAAGGTTGAATCTGATGCTGTTCAATAATTTTGTTGATATCAGGTTCCAATTTACTCAAAAACAGCCGCAAGTCGCCACGTTCGGTAACACGCAAACGATTTCTCTTTTTAGTAAGCAGCGTTGCCACAGCACTAAATCCACGTTCACACAAATATGACGATGGGAATGCTATCAAGAATCGTTGAACAATTGACCACAATCTAGGGTACAATTGCAGGATCGGTTTTTGTAGCCAAAATTCTTGATATCCATTTTTGAACTTGATTTTTATTTCTTCGTTTGTTGTCAATTCTATAAGTTCTTCTTCCAGCTGAGGTGACATTGCTATGTTGACATTTGAAAACGGATCCAACACCCAGTCTGGTATTTCCAAGTTTAAAATGTCCTGGTATCGTTCGGTGAAGTCAATGTGGAGGTTTTCCAAATGTTGGCAGTAGGCAAACTAGTCGTCGTTACTGCAGGATACTGATAAATTCGGAAAATTGTGAAACTCACGTCTGCCCATATTCTTTTTGTGCAGAAGCAGTTTGGCTGCGAAAGCAGCAACGACATTTTTTGTTTTAATTAAATTTAGTTCATCGCCTTGCAGTTGGAGGTTCATGTCGTTGAACAATTTATACAGGTCTGTCATGTAAGCTATATCATTCTTTGATGTTATGAGCTTGTTGCGCAGTTCTGTATCTTTAGTTTCCAAGAACTCTATCACAGAGTCAAACAGGTTATAAAATCGAATCAGACAATTGCCTCTTGACAGCCAACGAACTTCAGTATGAAGCAACAAACGGTTGAAATCTTCGTCATTAGTAACACAAAGCTGATGAAATAATCTATCATTCAAAGAGCTTTTACGGATTTTATTGACTGCTTTGATGACATATTGCAGTGATTGAAATAGTCGTTCACTTAAGTTTCTAGCAACCAAATGTTGTCTATGAATAACGCAATGTATAGCAAGGACATCTGGAATTTTATTTTTTAGGTACGCTATGAAGCCTTTATGGCGCCCTGTCATAGCCGGAGCACCATCCGTAGCAACTTATATAATATTTTTCAAAGGAATCTCTTTCTCTTCACAAAACTTTTCCAATGTATTGAATATGGTTTCGCCTTTTGTATCTGTCTCCAAATTTCTGGCAAACAATAGTTCTTCACGTATTTTCTCATCTTTAATAAACCTCACGTAAGATAGCAACAACGCTTCATTAGTTGGTAAAGTGGACTCATCGAGCTGAATTGAGAATTGACTAGTCCTCAGATGATTGCACAATGATTCTTCAATGTTTTCAGCCATTTCATCAATTCGTCTTTGCACAGAATTATTACTCAAAGGAATTTTTTGGATAATATCTGCGGCCGGTTTATGAAGCACAGTAGTTATTACTTCCTTTATTGCTGGCAAAATTAACTCTTCTCCGATGTTGTGTGGTTTGCCTTTTTGAGCAATTAACAAAGGGATATTGTACGAAGCTCGAAGTCCGTCGTCATCTTGCTTAGCAGCCGCCGAAAATAGTTTTGATACACTTGGCTGAGTATTATGCTTCTTCTCTAGGTCTTGAAAATATGCTACATTCTTGTCTTTCTTATCTGGAGGCATTTTATTCAAATGATCTTGCAGTCTTGAAGGCTTCATTGCTTTGTTCGAAAATTTTTTTAGACATAGAAGACACAAAGGCGACGACGGGTTTGTGGGATTTTCAATAAATCCGAATTTAATATATTCCGCAGAGTATTGCCGTCTCTTCTTTTTTACTTCCGACATTGTTTTGTTTTGAGAAATACGTAAGTGTTATAATGAAGTACTGCTTATCTATTATGCGCGAAACCGCAAATGAAAATAAAATAAATTTACGTCGTTTATATAGGATTGCATAAGCAGCACGCACCAACAGGAATAAGACAAACGTGCATAAACTCGTTTATCTCATTCGACGCCCAATCGTACTCGACAAGCAAGAACAAGTATTATAGAACCAGCCGATTGATACAGGAATGTACAAATCGGATTATTTAACAAAAACTTGTTAAAACATGATTGCCCACGGTCTATTATATCGAACCGAGTTTGAGCTATTTCTTAATTAATATTAGTTGATGTTCACAAGATGTAGTCGAGAGTCGAGAGCTCAGTCGGTGTCTAAGAGTCTTCCTAGCTAGGTAGATGAAATTATAAATCGACCCCAAAGCCCTACACAACGCCCCCTTTTTTTTCTGGGTCTCTTACCGCCCCCCTTTAGGCCTGCAGCGCCCACAAGGGGGCGTTATCGCCCACGTTGGGAAAGACTGCCTTAGAGGGATTACTTCGAGCTAACGCTTGAGAGAAACGAAAGGAGACTAATCGCAGGATCGGCGTAAAGTTTTATTCAAACCGATTTCACAAAACCGAATAATGCTCTCTTCACCTTTTAGCATGGCTGAGGAATGGAATTCTCCGCCTGTGTGCGCATTATTGAGATCATATAATCCAAATATCTTATAAGTTCTAACTTACTCACTCTAGTGAGTAAGTTGAGTAAGCTTTCTGAGTAAGCTTGCTACATCCTCGAACACTTTGTCCCGGAGCTAGTTTGAGGTCAAGAACAAACTATTTTTCTACATGAAAAAAATGCGGTTGTTACCGGAGAGTTGAGAGGAATAGGGAAGAATGGAGTTACAGGCGAAATCCTGGATTATAGTCAAGCGATACCGAATCTGAAGCCGGAATAATTTATACTGCACGTACCTCCACGCTTGCACGTTGTGGTCCCTGCTCGGGTGTATAAAGAGATGGTCCAGATCTATCCTGGCGCTAATTAAATTAGACACCCATTCTTCTTGCCCTGTCAAAAAGTTTACAATTCCAATAAAATTGAAAATATATAGGACATAAATTACATAAGAATATAATTTTCGAGTGGGTTTTGTTCGGATTAACCTTAGGGGAAGTTATACAGCTTCATGAGCAGATTTACGTTTTGTTTGAGGATTAACCCTATATAAAAGTTGGCATAATGTTACAGGAGCTAATAAAATGGTAGATTTTGAGAAAACAAAAATATTGTAAAATGTGTATTTAATGGTTGGACATAATAATGAAGTAATATATCAACTGGGTGACTTTAAATCAGGGAAAATGTTGGATGTGAAACAGCCCACTAAATTGAACAACGTTCCCTAAGGGACATAGGTCGAAATATGAACAAAAAAAAACATAATTATGTTCTTTATGCAACTTGAGTGATCAGCCTTTGTATGAGAAGTACATTTTTTAAGGACAATTTGATTTGGATTCCTTAGGGTAAGTTGTTCAGTTTCATGGGTAGAGTCACCCCCTAAAGTTTCGATACCTAATTTAAAAATCAACCCATATGCTAATAGTATTAATGCAATACTTACAGCCAACTATAGGATTCAAACTGAGACTACCCTCTCCCAAATACAATTCAAACAGAGTATAATACACCCAGGACTTGTTGTTCGTCGCCTTTGACTTTTGGTATTCCTACAAAAAAATAATTCGTTTTCATTAAGCAAATGGAACACCGCGGCCGGTTTAGGATTTAATTTTAATATTTTTAAACGCTTAAACGCAGGTTCGCCCTTTTCATAATTAACTTTGATTAAGTGGTATGAGTCTGTAGTTCTCCATACGAGACGCAGATGGCGCTAACCTATATGCGCGAAAAATTGTGTTCATTAGTAAGGGAATGATAAATGTCGCCGCTTGGCACGATAGCTTAGTCAGAACACCAGGAGATCTAATCCTCGTGGGTTCAAGTCCCAAATTCTAAAACATTACCTTGCTAAATCAAAATACTGTGCCAAGTTTTTTCGTAACAGAAAGCCATGTGATACGCATTAATGCATGCGTACGTATACCGCACATGCATATGCCCGTACGCATGCGTACATTATAACAGTTGCGCAGAAGTTTTATTTTTGAATGGCGCGAAAATATCTCGGCAATCATTGGTTCTATTTCTTAACCCCCGACGTAAAAAGATGGGTATTATAAGTTTGACGTGTGTATCTGTCTCTGTCTGTTGTATTGTAGCTCCAAAACAACTGGACCGATTTTGATGCGGTTTTTTTTGAAAGCTGATGTGATCGAGATGATTCTTAGCTATGTTTTATCGAAATAGATTTAGCCGTTTAATAGTTATAATCTATGAATGTCAGTGATACAAAAATTTAAATTTTAGTATTACGTGATATAAGTATTACGTGCGAGATGACACGAAAATTTGTTGTTTTTGTATTTAAAGTAACATTAAGGTTGTATGTACAACTAACTAACGTCACAAATAACTGTGTGTGAGCAAAAGCTTGCGTCTGTGTGCAAAAGTGTCTAGCCACTAATCAAAAAAACTTACTGAATAAGTTGCTGCCCACTTTTTAGATAATTCTCTGCCAGTCAAAAGTTTTGGGAATCCGTACTCTTCGACCATTATAGCGCGGAGGTCACTGTTAAAAAAAAAAAAAAAAATAAGTAGGTTCATTTTTTTTTAAATGATCTTGACTAATTAGTACAGACTGTAACATATAAAAAAAAACTTAATTATTATTGTTAAAAGACAATTAATATTATAAATTACTAGCTTTCCACCTGAGACTTCATGCTGCAAAGTTTCATCAAAATCAGTTCATTAGTTTTTGCGTTAAAAATGAAACAAACATCCATCTTATCTTCATACATTTTCGCATTTAAAGTAAGTATTAGTAGGATAGTATCATCATCAATTAAACACAAAAGCATGTTTATCCTTTTTGCGATTTTTAATAAAATAATTAAAAACCAAGATAAAACAAATCAAGAGAAACAAAACTTACTGGGGGCCTTTGAGTGCGAAGCTTTATTTATGCCACTTTTTCGAGAGCATAGTCACAAGTGGTAGGCTAGTGGAATAACAAATAAATACTTACTTCCAGGCCCATTTCCTCTCTCTGAACAGCCAGTCGTTTTGTAATCTGATTTGTATGAATGATTCAGTAATATCTTTGGTCCCTGAAAAAAAACACTGTGATGGATGACTAAGAATTTTAGATTGGTATTGATGGATGGATTCATTTCACAGTCTTGATTGAGATGATCCGAATTGCAAATTTTACCAATAGGTGATGCCGTTTTCAAGCATATCTTGATGAATTCCACGATTAAGAGAAGTCGATTTATCAAAAACTGCTATCTTGTGAAAAAAAAGGTTCTGAAAATCGATAAAAGAGTGCGCCTTTTACGCTATTTTTTTAGCCGGCCGGTAACTAGCTATCAAGTGAATAAACTCACACTGAAAATCAAATTCTTCGTCGCCGTCTTGATGTCGGTATTTTTTCAAGTAGTTGAGGCTGGCCTTCCGCTGTCTGGTCTCGTACTCGCCGCTGCACGAGTCGAAGTTGACGAGGAAGTTGGGTTCGCATGCCTTGTAGTACTCCATCACGGCGTCGTACAGAGGCCAGTCGGAGTCGCCTCTTCTTAGTGCTATGCGATGCTTTCTCTAGTCAATAAAAAACATAAACAATGTTTTCCATGGTATTACAGGTCAAAGTACGTGATATACAAAGTCTGGGCATAGCAATGTAGGAGATGATCTTATTTCAGAATGCTGTTTAATTTAGATATTAACAAATTGTGGATGATATTTTACCAAGAATCTAATTGAACTAATGTTTAACTATGAAAGAACTTCCAGATAGGGGGGGTAGGTATCGTGTAGGTATAGTCAAGTTTGTGGCGAACTTGGCTAACCCTGGTGCCAGAGTTTTCAAACTGCACAATGGCCTCTGACTTGGTTTTAACGACTGTAGTCAATCGACAACAGCCGGGACCGACAGCTTAACGTGCCCTCCGAAGCACGGAAACGCTCGTGATAAATTGTCACTTTGGTCACCCATCAGGTTCCCTGCCTCTGTGTACGTTGCTTAACCTCACTGATCGGTTTAAATCAGCGAGAGCCACTGGGCTACGAGCGCTTCCAGATAGGATTATAAGTTAAAGAAAAATATACATAGTTACAGTTTTTTTTTACAGTTTTGCGTTGGAGTGCCATAAAGTATATTGTTTGTATTGTACAGAATGCACCAGCTGCTAACTCTTCCCAGGCATGCTGTACTGTAGTAAATATTACTTTAGTATTACTTTAAGTGGCACACAAGGGTTTTGCTGTAGTTTAATATGTTATGGTATTAAAAAACTACTTACATTAAATATCATCCTGATATGGTGCCACAGTCCTTTTATATCCTGAATGCAACAATTTTCTGGTAAATCTTGACATCTCATTGCACTTTCTACTGTCCTGTAATTTAATGTAATATATTATTGGTACTATTGTTATTATTTTTGATAATAATATATTTGGTAAATATACAATTAATTGATGGTATTTATTGTTAACTAGCTGTCCCGGCCAACTTCGTAACGCCTTTTTTCCATATTTTCTCACCTTGTAAACCTTCCCTGGACTTCCACGAATATTTCAAGACTAAAATTAGTCAAATCGGTTCAGCCGTTCTCGAGTTTTAGCGAGACTAACGAACAGCAATTCATTTTTATATACTAGACTAGATTACAAATTAATTTTTAATGTAACTATCTATGGGTGTAATCCCTAAATTAAAGAAAATGTATGTATGTATTTTATTTTAAATACAAATATTGTCCTGGTAGTTAATCCTTCCTAGTAATAATACCTGAATATGTCCTGGAAATGCAGATTAAGTTAACAAACTTACCTCCACATATCTTCATAGTTCAGTTTCAATGCTTTAGCTTCAGTAACGCAAGTTATTAATTTAAGACGCCATTCGTCATTCCCTGCAAAGAAAAACAGCTCAAAGGCATATTCTGGATGACAGCTCAAAGGCATATTTTGGATACATCTTCAACTGCATCTTTGCCCTGAGCTAAATTGTGGTCAAGACTGAACTCATTCTTTGTAATGTAATTGAATTGCTCTCTTTCATCTTTTTAAATACTGTCTAATTAAAGTTTTGAATACTGGGGGCCGGCTTTGAATGGAAAGAGATTCAAGTTTTAACAGTGAAATTAAGAAAAACATACACACAGCATAAATCGCTAGATATTTTTGCCAACTTATTTCAGTAGGCAAATTGTGTTTTATTTTCTTTATAAGTAAGATTTTATACTCATTATAAAATAATATTTAAAAAACTATTAAAAAAACAGTAATACTTACAAGACTCATATTTGTCTAAAACTTTGGTTTTACCAAAATATTTATCAAATATTTTATAGTACTTCCACTCTTTATTTCTTGATTTTTTAGCAGCCTTGTAAGTCTGAAATATTATAAAATTTATACTAAAATAAAATAAACTTTTATAAGTACATAGTAGACAATGTTTCAGGACCAATTTGGTAAAATTATACAAAGCTATTTCTCTGTAAATATTTTTTTTTGTCACCTAAAATAGTCACAGCTGACCTATGGGTCAAAAAATATTTACAAGCACAAAACAATTTCATAAGTTTTCTTATTAAATTGTTTTTTTTTTTGCAATTTACCCTTTTTATTTTATTTCAGAAGAAGCATTAAATTCATATTATATGTAGATGTAGGTATTAACTGTTTTCTCAATTAACTATACACCCTAGTTTCTTGTTTTGTGGTGATAAGGTTCAAATTAGAATGAACTTGGTCCTTTTAACTGGGGCATTGTACCCAAAGGAATTTATAGTATATGTATACTGTAACTTACATCATACATGTATGACCATTTTTTCCTAACATGGTTAATAGTCATTTCTTCAGGAAAGATGCCGCTGTCTTGCAAGATTTTAAAAAACTCTCTGAAAACAGACCAAAACATAGTAAATATCAAACTTACACCATGGAATATAGGTTTGAAAGTATAATTTCACCTCTCTTGAAGGGATAAGTTGATCAACTCATTGCCATATTATGTAAAATAATAATTTTATTTACTTATTTTAATTTTACATGGACTCCTTGAAAAAAGATTTTGCAAGTCCCTTGGGACACACACAATATTTAACCCTGTGTCACTAAGGTCCGTATTACAGTACGCGACTCAGACTCTGATCTATACTTGAGTAGCAGTCATCTTTGTTCTTTTGATAGTGAGAGGAAGACACAATTAATACTTAAGTATAGATCAAGACTGGAGTCTCCTTCTGTACTATAGGCCTAAAAAAAATATTGTGCTTTTGAACTTTTAGGTGATATGGTCAGCTTTACCAATACTAGTTGTACTACTAGTACTGGTACAACTAGCTGACCATATTCCATATTTATGACTTTATTTTTACACAATCTTCCATGGTTGTTCACAATCACTACTTACTTCCACGGTTGTTTTTTCTTCTTGAAAAGCCAGTCATTTTCAAACCTCATTCGGAGCAGGGTCTTAGAAAGCTCTGTAGTCCCTAAAACATGAATAACATACTTTATAGAGGAAAAATACAAAACAAACGAGTAACCCAAATTATCTAAATAGAAAAACACCAACAAATAAAAGCTTTATCTTCCATTGTAAAGTTTATATACACTCTAGAATATTTTCTGACTATAAAAAGCAATAAATTCTTTCTCTAATTACTAAATTCTACAAAACATAACAGTATTTATCAAGTGTTTTTATTTCAACAAATTCAACAATAACTTTTTTTTTCTAATGACGACTTTTTTTTTGTATGACCTCTGATTGTGCCTATAATAACGTGCGGCCTAAGGCCCAAAGTCCAGGATCTGTATATTGTACAGCCACATATTGTGTGACTTAAAATTTATCAATGTTGACAACATAATAAAAAAAGAAAAGTAAAAAACACAAGAACAAAAGAGAAAGCACCATCGATATCGATTTTGTGCATGTATCCGATTTTTGGGATCAAGATTTCCTTGGACCATAGCCTTATAGATGAACTGTCAAAAAGATATTTTGGTTTCGCGATGTGTGTGCTTCAGTTTCACGTGGTTTTCTAATTTTCGACATGTTTTTTGTATTTTTTCCTGTTAAAATTGAATTAATTTAATGAAAATGCATCGAATCCTATCAGTTAGAAACTTGTACCAAAGTGGTTTTCATAATTTAACTTTACCTACGGGTAAACCCTTGCAAAGTTCCAGTTCGGATATAAAATGTTCCTATTGCCGAAAAATACTTTTAGGTCGGCACAACATAGGTATGTAAAACTTCGCAAAAGAACTACAATATTTGTTTCTTACTATTAAGTTACTTTTTTACACTTAGCTGCCCTAAAACATAACCTACTTGTTTGAATTGCGTAACTATTTGGTCTCGTTCCAGAAAGCCTTATTCTGACCCGGCATCAGTCCACAAAAACAGTTAACGCGGTAAAGTCGCTCAAGAAAAAAGGAAAACGCGTAAACTACAAGAAATATGGCGAATTACTCGAAGGTAAAGAGTATTTCCTTGTATTAAATGTACCTATTTAATAAAAGGTACATTGTCATTAGTTGTGTTCAATCAAATTTTTCATATTTATCATGAACTAGCTTTCTACCCGCGTGGTTATATCGTGCCCAACTGTGCGATAAAATATAGCCTATGTCCTTTCCCAGGCTCTAATCTATCTCTGTAGGTACCAAATTTCATCAAAATTGATTCAGTAGTTTAGGCGTGAAAGTTGGACAGACAGACAGAGTTACTTTCGCATTTATAATATTAGTAAGGATTCTAAAAACTTATCATTTTTATTTTTACAGTGGGTAATGAAGTAATGACAGAAACTAAAGTTCAAATTAGTAAACTAAAGGCTTCACATTTGTCTAAATTAGCAGCTAGTTCAGTTTCACTTGGTCAGCTCCATCAACTCACAAAACAACCCAAAAATAAAAACAAACCGATTCTCAAAGAAGTGGACCCAGAACTACTTCAAAGCATTAAAGAGAAAATCTTGAAGAAAAATGAGACAGCACTCTCTCAAGAAATAGTACTAGAGGATGATAAATGTGCCTTAATTTACACAAATCAGTCTATAGCCAGCTTAGAAGACAGATTTAAAGCTAAACAATATATAGATATGGTGAAAGAAAGTTATTACAACTTTAGAAAAGCAACTCTGTATGATCAGAAGCTTCAAGACTTAAGATATGCAATTAACGAAGGATTAAATCAAAAGTTTGACTTTGAAACACCCACAAAATCAGAAAAGAAATGTGAAGATGCCCCACCATCTTTACCACGAAGTCCACATGCAGTATTTAGAGAATTGTTCATTGAGAACCACTTGGATAGTTATGATCAGGAACTAATGACACAAATATCAAACTTACAGTTAAGTATATTTTAGCCATTTAATGAATTCTCACTTTTTAACTTAATCTTTCAACTTTTAAAAGTTGAAAATCTATTGAAGAAATTTGACAGTTTTGGATAGCATGATGTGCTGTTGACACTGTACGTTATTAATAGAAATTTTATCAAACCATTGAACTAATTTGTTTTCCCTGAAGCAAATGTCTCATATACTGGGAAGTCAATCTTTGCTCTTTATCAGTAACTAAAAATAGCTGGTTGTAATTCTGCAGATCTCAAGGAGTGGCCAACTTGGCTATAGAGGATCTGTATGATGATTTACATGGAGAGGGGGCTGAGGCTACTGAGGACCTTGATATAGAACAGCTTTTGCCTGCATCAAAACTAAAAGCACTTAATATTATAAAAGCGTAAGTATGCAATTATTTTTTGAAAAAATGCCTGGTTAAATGTTTTATATTGAATGGCTTAAAATTAGTGAACCAGCTTACTAAATTCAATAATTTTACACATTATATAATATTATATACGGTATACAAAAGTGCCTAGAAGTTTTACAAGATATGTGGTCAGCTGATTGTTTTATTTAGTATGGATGGAAAGCAAAAAAATATTTGAGTATGGATTCCTTGAAAGGAGGTCATTGGCCTATAAGTGAAGCATCCACGCTTATGTATGGTGTTCTATGTCATAGTTTATGGGTTCCTTAAGAAAGGCTGTTAGTTTCCTATGCAGTTTTACACAAATAGATTCACTAAGAAATTAAAAATAACTCATTGTTAGTAACAATAGTATAACTCAAGTAAAATACATCTTAATTTTAGTATATTTTAATGTATTTCAATCTATTAAGGCGCACTAATATTAGTGCATGAGGATGGAACTTGTGTATTAAATCACAGGCCAGGCCTAGTTAAGGTACTAATATTTTAATGTGTCAGTGGTTCTATTTAATTAAACAGATAGATATTATTGTGAAAGCTTATAATTATAATGTTTTACTTAGTGTAACATGTGTATTGCTATTAGCATACCTATAATAAAATAAATTAAGATTTCCTATTAGGGGTGCTGTTACTCCGAAACTTTTAATAACTATGCTATCATGTATTATTTTCAATGGCCTATATTAATTGTAATTAATTAATTAATCAAAACACCCAATTGTAACTTTAGTTTGCTTCACATTGTTTTTGATGCATAGTTTTGTTTTGCATGTTTAAAATTTTAAGTTTTATTGGTTTTACTTTTTATACAGCTTTGCTTATCATGCTGTACATTCACGCTTTTGGCCGTCAATCTGGAACTGAACCTTAGCCGTATTATGTTTAGTATTAAGATTTGATTGTTGGCGGTTGTGTACGTCTTATTAATAAAATAAAATAAAAACTATGAATCACTTGGCTATGCCTTTCTGAAACGGTTCTATTGTGTCATGTTTTGCATGTATGAAATAAATAAAGCCTCACGTTTGCAGTAAACAAGACATTAGGAAAAAGAAGAAAGAGCGCCGCGAGAAGCGTCGCCAGCGCCAGGAGTTAAACATGAAGGAAGAGATGTCGCACGCCAAGCGGCGCGGGCAGAGGGACGCATTACACCGCACGCTCACCGCGCATCTACATCTGCTGGCCACGCTCAATATGACTAGCGAGGTAATTTATACAATATACATAATTCTATTTTATTGACCTGGTACTAAATGCCCCTGAAATAATTTTTCAAGGTCCTTGAACAAACTGGGTCATCTGTTTTTCTTTGTAGTCCAAGAAAGTGTGGACCTTTCACGAAGAGGTCGAAACTTATAAGTAGATTTAGACAAGCTGAAAAGTACAGACCGAATCATAAAAAATAATAATTGTACTTACCTTACATGACGTTAAAAGTTACATGCTTTCTCTAGTTTTAAAAGTAATGCAGCTTTTTCCCTTTAAACTTGTAAAAGTAAAGGGGGACCTGGAGACCTAAGTCACAGGCGCAAGCCTAGTTTAGGCTCCTCCAGTCTCTCACAATATAGTTATTAAGTTTAAACATCAGTGTTAATCCATACTATATCCGTACTAATATTATAAATGCGAAAGTAACTGTCAATCTGTCTGTCCGTCTTTCACACCTAAACTAATGAACCGATTTTGATGAAATTTGGTACAGAGATAGATTAGAGCCTGGGAAAAGACATAGGCTACATTTTATCCCACAGTTGGGTACGATATAACCTGTAGTCCACGCGGGCGGAAAGCTAGTCATAAATATAATCAATGTGCAGAGGCCAGGTTACTCCATTTTCATTGCAAAACCGTTCTTATCACAACAGCTCAGAGTGCACGCGTGTGGTAACTTGAGTTACGGTCGTCCGTACTTGTTCGTGAGACAAAAATATAAGAATTTTATTATTGTTATTATTTATCCTCAGTATATTTAAAATCATTTTTTAAATCACCTCATTTTTTGTTATCTTTTACGAATTATTCGACCTAGTTTTCGGTCGTTAAACGTTTTATCTATAACGTACTTGTTTACATTTTAATATTCACAAGTTAACAAAAAAAGTATGTTACGAATCTCTAACCTCGGTTTAAAGTTTTTCATAAACAAAACAAGTAAATTTAACCTTTTAAATAATAAATTAAGCCATTGAAATACTGTTTTGTTTTTGGCCAGTGACCTTTGTGGTCTCACATACTTTTGCATGCACTATATTTGAAGGTTTTCGTCGTGTCCAATCATGATTATTTATGAGAGACCCTTTGCAATTAAAGAAAAATCACTTAGGTCAAACAATACTTACAATAAATTACGAGGTTTTTCAGTCAGCACCTGAGGTGACTGCTAACAACATGAGGGGCTTATATAGTTAGTGAAACATATGTGTGTTTGTAGGGCCGGCAAGTTCTCCAGTATTACAGACAGCGAGGGGCCCGCTCGCCCGATCACCCCTCCATCACAGACCCTAAGGTGTATAACACTCTTATGCACGGATACGCCGCTATGGTAAGACATCACGCATACCGCGATCCTACTTAGACATTTCTTAAAATACTGCTGCACAAATAAAATGAAATGCAGTACTATTACAGTATTCTTTATTAGAGTTTAAAATTAAAAATAGCTGAGGTAGGTAGGTAACATGAAACGAAAATGACAATGCGACCTCATACCTTGAATGCAATTTCTTCCAGGCAACCAAAATTAAAGTTCTTCATCATCTTCATCAGCCCATATACGTCCCCACTGCTGGGGCACGGGCCTCCCTCAATAACGTGAGGGGTAAATGCCATACTCACCACGCTTGGCAGACGGGTTGGCGAGGGTTTTGATATAATTGCAGAGTTTTCCTTCTCTGTGTGCAGATGAACTTGCTTGCATATTTGCCTTAGTCGCCTTGTACGACACCTCGGTAAGAAAGAGGGTAGTCCTATTCTACTCTGCCGGGGACTCACACGGCTAAAGTTACTTTTCTATTTCTCGTTTCAAAAAAAAAACTGTTTTGTAAACTTGTGTCTACCTTGCAAGTCTTAATAAAAATATGTTTCTTGAAAATGTAAAAATGTGTGAATATTGCACATATTTTTGTGTCAAGGTTTAACTTTATTGACCGAGTCCTTTGCAAATGTCCCCACATTGAATATCTAACAGTAAAAAAATTATTTATTGAAATGAAAGAAAAAGCTTACATAGTTATTAAAATTTTATTTGACACAAACTGCAAATGAATTGATAAATATGTGTCAGGGCCAGTTGGAAAACATGAAGGAGTTATTAAGCTTCATGCGAGAAGACAAGGTGGAGCCGACGCCGCAGACGTTCGCAGCCGTGTTCGAGTGTATAGAGCGCAGCGCTAGCACAGACAAACGTGCCTTGCTTGACTTCTATCAGCGGGAGATGCAGGATAAGGTAGGACTTTGTGTCTTATTCCATACAAGTAAGAGTTAAAATCGGTATTTAAATGCCACCGTGATGTGCTCTAAGTTCTGGTTTTATGTAATAAAAAATTCACTAAATGGCGTTGGATCCGAATGAAATATTTGTGAAAATGTTTGTTGCTTAGTAATTTTTTTTCAGTGGTCTTTAATGAACTTTCTTATTAGAACACGTATAAACTTGTACTGTCTGTATTACGAAGATTTGTTGTTTATGTTTTTAAGGTTTATTTCGAATTTGTAGCTGAGTGTCATTTTACCTCACAGATTAGTTAATTAACGATCCACATAGTAATTAAGTAATTTTTTAACGATAATGTTTCTTTTAAGAAATACAATATTATTTAATATATGTACTGATATGTTCATGTCTTAAAAGCGCGCTCAAACATTGCAAAATTTAAATTGTTTCAGAACATAACACTAAATGACCTATTAGACAAATCAAAATTCCTCTTCGATCAGCGAGAAGTAGTTTTGAAAGCCATCAGAAGACTAGAACCGGAATTCGAACCCCAATACACACCTCCTGTCCTAGACTACAACTGCCCATTACTCGATAGCCTGAAACTTCACGAAATAGACAACAGGAAAGGACTCCTATCGTCTCCTGCTGAAGGTCTACTCACTGCAGAAGAGATGAAAGAGAGAGGCAGGAAACAAATGGAGATTGAGATCAAAGGAGAGATCGAGGTGCAGAATATTAATGTAAAAGATGAAATTACGGATACTGTGATGTTTTATGTAAGTAATCATTTTGTTCTGCAGAAAAAGTCAAGCATGTAATATGAGGCAGAAAAATAGGAGCTAAAAGAGATACAAATTAATATATAAAAACTGTGTTTTAGTGTTTTCTTCCCTTAATAAGATTGACTGCTTGATTAGTAGACTTTCAACTCAAAACTCCTATTCAAAACAAGGAAAAAATACGTGTTTAGCGATTTTCAAGGTTACGTGAAACGAGTTACTTTAAAAAAAATCTTATTTACGCAAACAAAACCGTAGGCAAAATCTACTTAAAATATTAAGCTTAACCCTTGAAACAGTGTTAATCTTTTAATGTGTTTAGCGGAAAAAGTTAGAAGAAACGGAAGAAGAGTGGCGGGGGGTGATAAAGCAAGCCTTCACCCGCAACCTCGGCACCCTGCGCTCGCAGAGCAACGCCTCGCACGCCGCCATCACACTGTATCCTTATCTGAGGGTGCTAGAGGTATGTATGTTATTATAGTTTTGGCAAATTTAATCACAAGAGATGTGTGGATGTCATCATTAGATATTTCCTCTCCTTTTTTGTATCATTGAGGAAATCTAATGTGCAAGTTTTGCTTTTCTAAGAAATCATATAATATGTAAAAAGCAAGAATATGACTAACTGAATCACATAATCAACAACAAATATCTTGAAGATCTTGCACTGAGTACAAAAAAAAATTCTAAGAAAGAATTAAAAAAAAACTGGCTGTTTTTCGTGATTCCACGAAAATAAAATCCCAATAGTGTCTTGTACACACGGCAGCACATTATGCTATACATGTTGACCTTAACGCTGACCTTATCCAGCTAGTAATAGCGCCGGCTTTGGTACTACAAATGGGTAACCTGACGTGCTGCTGTCTCTTCAAATAAAATCGTGTTGACAATGTTGACACAAGTTATTATTCTCCATCAGGAGGATCAGTTTGTGGAGCTGATAATGGGAGAGATCAGCAAGCTGGTGGACGGCAGCGAGTCGTACAGCCCCACTCTCAAGTTGTTGCAGCGAGATCTTGGCACTCTCGTCTATCAGAAGTGAGTCGCTCACGTTGTATTAAGCATACTATTATATTGTATTGTATTGAATTGTTACATTTTGTGGATTATTTTCACTCTACAAATTGACAATTATAGTGTAAAGGGCCATTAATTAATTACGTAAGGACGATTTTGAGCCCCCTTCCACTCCCATATAAGAGCACAAAAGATTTCTCGGACTATCCCTCCCCCTTCTATTTAACGTTAGACTTTATCTGGTTTTAGAAAATAATTTCAAAATAAAAATACGTAAATAAAAAATGTACAAAGTTAGGAGTGCCCCTCGGTGGGGACGTATATCGGGTGGTAAAAAAAAGTAGGTATAAATAAAATTGTACATAAATAAAGAAAAAATCTTGATCGTTTTCCCGTTTTCGTCTTCAAATATTAAAAAAAATCTTACCTAAGAATAGTTTTTACCCCCCTTCCCGAGATGTAGCGATTTTGTGAACCTCCTCCCCCCTGAGACGTAATTGAATGGCCCCTAAAAAAATGTGTAAATCACAGCTTTTAATTAATCTAAATTATTTTAACCAAGGTACCAAATCGAGCAATTCCGCCGCAACGGCGTCCTGGCTAAGATCGAGCGCATCTACGACAAGTACTGCGAGTGGTACGTGTCTCGAGACGACCTGGGCTCCGGCACTCCACTCAACCCGAGACAAGCCTGGCAACTGCTCGTGCATCAGAACAGAGACGGAGCTAGCTTGGTCAGTACTACATAACTATAGATTCTCAATTTTATTTTTATTAGGTACTAAAATCCCGCTCGGGACTTCGTTCCCGTGGGAATTTGGGAAAATTATGTAGCCTATGTTACTCAGGGATAATGTAGCATCCTAATGGTGAAAGAATTTTCGAAATCGGTCCAGTATTTTCGGAACCTATTCGTTACATTACATATAAAAATACAAATCTTTCCTCTTTATAATATTAGTGTATAGACTAGCTTTCCGGAGCCTATTCGTTACATACAAAACTTTCCTCTTTATAAGCCCGTGTGGACTACAGACTATATCGTGCCTAGTTGTGGAATAAAATGTAGCCTACGTCTTTTCCCAAGGTCTAATCTATCTTTGTACCAAATTTTAATTGTCTGTTTCATAGGACTTGGAAGAAGCTCCGTGGCCGATGGAGATGCGGCAGAACGTCGGCAAGTTCCTCTACAACATCATTATAAACGATGTCAAAATTGATGTCAATATGTTCAAGTCTAAGGCGAAAGTGTAAGTTAGATATTGTCATTCATTATCATAAGGGTCTTCTTCTTACCTAGTGTGTGGCGAACAGACTAACCTTGATGTCAGTTTTCAAATCGCCAAATGGCCTCTGACTTGGTTTTGACGACTAGTCAATCGACAACAGCCAGGGTTGGCGGCTTAATGTACCCTCCGAAACTCGTGATAAATTGCCACTGGTCACCCATGCTTCCTACCCCTGTGTACATTGCTTAAGGGTGTTTAGTAAGAATGCGTGTGGTAACCTGAAGTGCGGCGCTCTGTACGTATGAAGGACCGCACATTAGGTTACCACACGCGTGTACTCTGTGCTGTTGAGATAAGAGTGGTTTTGCAACGAAAATGGAGTAACCTGATGCACTGGCTTTTGTATAAACATAAAAATGTTACAAAATAAAGGTTATGTGATGAGGCCATCATACACCAGAATACCTTTTCTCATCCTTCATAGAGATATCAAATATAGGGGTGGAATGAAAGGACGAGGGCGCTGTGGAGTTGTCGCGGATTCACAGCGAGCTCATAGGCGTATCTAGGAGGGTGGCGGATCTGTCTGTCAGCCTGAACGCGATAAACTCAAAAACTACTGAACGGATTTTCATATGGCTTTCACCAATTTACAGAGTTTAATTAATTTTCGAAATTCCTACGGAAACTAGAAAAAAGTCTCGGCGGGAAACTAGAAAAAAAAATTGTTACGACGAAAGTCAAAAAGTCAAAAGTGTTTATTTCATTGAACATATAAAATGATACTTGAACACGTCAATATTATGAATTACATTAGCACTTTTGACTTTGCGCCTATTCGCAAAGGTGCAGTCTTCCTCAGGAGAAGAATAGGCAAGAAACTCCGAGGGTCGCTCTTTTTAAGTCAATCATATAAATTTTCTTACTTTTAATTTTAATTGACTTAATATCTGAATAACTCTGGAGCTGAGCAATTTATTCCCATGGTTGCTTGTCTAACAGATAATCCGAAATTCTATAATAGCCCTTTTTACAAAGTTTTTGTTTAATTATCGTCTTAAATTTTTCTAAAGGTAAGTTTTGAATACACATGGGAATCTTATTGTAGAAGCGTATACATTGACCCATAAAAGAGTTTGTTACTTTGTAGAGACGGCTGTCTAGTATATCCAAGTTATGTTTGCTTCTAGTGTTTACATTGTGCCTATCACAATTTTTCTTAAACAATTGTTCATTTTTCTTTACATACAAAAGATTATTAAATATATACTGGGACGCAAATGTCAAAATATCTATTTCCTTAAATCTATTTCTAAGAGATATTCTAGGTCTCATTTGATAAATCGCGCGAACAGCCCTTTTCTGCAGGACAAATATCTTATTAATGTCGGCAGCATTACAGGTCTGTTAACTAAAGCTGGCGCGTTCAACACATTTCCACATTCCGTTTGTGTAGTGTCTGTTATCTACAACACACCCATTTTACTAAAAACTAACTCTAGTCTACACTTATGAATCAATTATTTGAAAATCATTTAGTTTTAAAAATCCTGTATAGTGAAATTGCATAAGTGTGAGTACTGTGAACGCGCCAGCTTTAGTTAACAGACCTGTACCCCACAGCAAAATGCCATATGACATTAGGCTGTGGAAGTAACTGAAATATACGGTTCTCGCGGTTTCTACGTCCGATAATTGACGGATTTTTTTAACCGCGTAAGCTGCTGAACTGAGTCTGTTCGCTAACTTATCAATATGAGGACCCCATTGAAGCTTTGCGTCAATAGTGATACCTAAGAATACAGTAGATTCTACAACTTCCAGTTTTTCATTTTTAACCTGTACATTGGTATTAAACTGTTTAACGTTAGGCAAGGTAAATTTAACACATTTGGTTTTTTTCTCGTTCAAGAGTAGGTTATTTGCAGTGAACCATTCAACTACCTTTGAGATCGCAATATTCACGTCGTCATAATTAGTGTCATATCTTTTCACTTTAAATAAAAGTGATGTGTCATCTGCAAATAATACGATCTCATGGGCCTCTTTAACAAGAAAAGGCAAATCATTAATGTACAGGAGAAACAAGAATGGTCCTAAAATTGAACCCTGCGGGACGCCCATACAGACTGTGGACCCAGGTGATCTAGTGCCGTTAACCTCAACCTTCTGGATCCTATTACACAAATAAGATTCCAGAAGCCTAAGTGCATTTCCTCTTATGCCATAGTGATGTAATTTTCTGATTAGAGTCTCATAGTGAACACAGTCAAAAGCCTTGGACAAATCACAGAAGACTCCAAGACGTCCAGTCTAAAGCCGTTTCTATTGTATCGTAACATGCCGTGCATGTGTTTGTGTTCTATGTAAGTAAACCTTAGTGTGGGCCTTTGAGTGTAAATACGTAAATAAAAAAATTACAAAGGTAAGAGTGCCCCTCGGTAGGGACGTAGTATATGGACTGGTAAAAAAAAAGTAGGTATAAATAATAATTTTACATAAATAAAGAAAAAATCTTGATCGTTTTCCCGTTTTCGTTTTCAAATATAAAAAAAAATCGTACATGTCGACTTATAAAATCTTGCCTAAGAATAGTTTTTACCCCCTCCCCGAGATGTAGCGATTTTGTGAACCCCCTCCCCCTTGAGACGTAATTGAATGGCCCCTAAAAAAATTTTTAAATTAGTAAGCTCTACCAATAACGTTTATTATTTATTTCTTTATGCTAAGGCCGCTCGTAAGGGCTGGTGCTTACGGTGTGTCAGGATTAATACGTATCCAGAAATGATATTGGAAATAAAACCCGACCGCTGTCATCGAGCGCCTCTATTGCACTACTGCTAAAACTAGGTTAAGTGTGTCATCAATTCTCAAAATACGTAATTAACGTAGTCCGTGCACCCGTTCCGCCCGCAGTAAGAAGCTGCCGGCCGTGTACAAGGTGCACCGGCCGTGGGCGCGCGTGGTGCGGCTGGAGCTGAAGCCGCACCCGGCGCTGTGCCGGCTGTGGGGCGGGGCCGCGCGCCCGCACTTGCGCATGCGCGCGCCGCTGCTGCCCACCGCCGCGCCGCCCGCGCCCTGGCGGGACGTCACGGCCGGCGCCTACCTCGTCACGCCCACGCCGCTCATACGGTAATGTACACACCGACGCACAAGGATCAGTGACAGTTTCTCTGACTAATAAAACGGTTTCTCAAACAATAACCACTACTTCTCACACTACAACTACAGCTTCTGACACAAAAACTACAGCTTCTCAGTCACACTACAACAATAGCTTGTCGCACTACAACTACAGTTTCTCACACTACAACAACAGCTTCTCGTACTACAACAACAACTTCTCACAGTACAGCTACAGTTTCTCACACTACAATTACAGCTTATCGCACAACAACTACAGTCTTTCCCACACTACAGTGACAATTTCTTACACAACAACTACACCTTCTCAGACTGCAACTACAGCTTCTCACGTAACAAATACTACATCTCATACTACAACCACAGTTTCTCACACCACAACTACGATATTGCGAATAACAACTAGGGCTTCTCACACAACAGCAGCTTTACACAACTTTCTCAGACCACAACACTTCACCAACTAAATAGGTTCTAAGATAACAACAATTTTTTAGACAATAACAAAACAAGAATAACGATTTCTACGATAAAAACAACACTTTTCATAAGATGACTAATTTAAGCATGCCATCTGACCTCTATGCATAGATTAATAAATACCTAAGAAAACAATTGCCTACACAGAATAACAAAAGACTGCTTTCCCCAGGATGCCATTCTACGTAATGACGCAATGGAAACGTCTAGAAGAGGCGCCGGCGAACGCCTTGTACCCGGTACTGGACAGCCTCAACCAACTCGGCGAGGTCCCATGGGTCATCAACAAACCTGTCCTGGACATTCAGCTGCAAGTTTTCAGGTATTGTTGTGAAATTTCTCGTTTTTTCACGATTGATGTAGACTTGTGTTTTTTAGGATTGATGTAGGAAGTGGGCAAGTTACGAGTAATTTAATATTTAAAGGCATACTATTATAGGGCTTCTTCTTATAGGGCGCTCCCTTTCGCTATTTGGAAAAGAACATTCGAGATCATCTTACGACCACTTGGTCTACACTACATTGACACATTTAAATAATTTATTCCAAAAAGATTCGTAGTAATTTCTCATTGTTCTTGAAATAAAAAGTGTGCCCCAAAACTATTGAATAATATAGTCATTTTTACATTTTGTTTTGTTAGTGAAACTAGATTTTAAACAAATTCACATAGTTATTGCAATCTACTCGCGTGCCTGTCCTTTGTTACGTTATAATGATGTGTACGTCCTATCTAAGTTGCGTGCACGCACATAAAATCTTGAATTCACAGTAAGGTCTATGCGCGTCCGTGGACTGCAAACACTTCTTATCGTGTAGGTATTGTCAAGTGTATTGTGTTTGTGTTATGTTTATCGGGCGTTTTACGTACTTAGCCTCTCGAGTGAGCCATTGTGCATGTTGTGTAATACGCACCTTAAAGACACAAGTTAGCTACATTTTTCCAACAGATCGGGCGGTAACAAAAAGCTGGACATCCCGCCTCCCTCGTCGTCGCTAGACACGTCCCAATGGGCCGTGGGCTCCGACGCCGGCACTACGTACAAACGGCGGCTCGCCATCAACCGCGCACGCGCAGAGATGCATTCGCTCTGGTGCGATGCGTTGTATAAGCTGTCACTCGCGAATCATTACAGGTTCGTCTTACATTACTTTTGAAGATGTAATTATTTTAAATAACATTTTAACCTGTGTTGATTTGGAAATAAAATCTTCATTTCTTTTAATATTTATTTCCTATTTGTCTACTGTTTTCTTTAGAATAATTTCACAACCTGCGGCATTTTATACGATTTTTATCTGCATATGTTGTTGTTGCGAGATTTTCAGAATTAAATTACAGTCCAATTAAAAAAAAAATACCGAAACTAAGTAGACTTGATAAGTAGATGGCGTGACCATATCGTCAAATTTTACAAGAAATGGATGGAAAATGCGCGGGAGAGGGAGCTGTGGAGGATAGCGAGGGAAGCCTTTGTCTATAATCTATACATATTAAATAAAACAAAGTCGAGTTTGTTCGAACTCGAGAACAGCTGAACCGATTTTCATGGTTTTTAAATTGTTGTATTTGTCGCCGTCCCGTATAACAGAATAACTATTAAAAACTTTGGAAAATTGACTAAAAAATTCCCACTGGAACGAACTCCTGGGCGAAAAGCTAGTTATGAACTAAAAAAACCGACCTTCAGCATTTATCATAGTTTCAATAATGCTCAAACATACAACAGAGACTGGATATTCTGGCTCCCCCACAACATGGACTTCCGCGGCCGAGTGTACGCGTGCCCCCCGCATTTATCTCAACTGGGGGCCGACCCGGCGCGCGCACTGCTTCAGTTCGCGCGGCCCCGGCCGCTGGGGCCCAGTGGACTGCGCTGGCTCAAGCTACACGTGGTCAACCTCACCGGGACTATGAAGAAGGCTACCATTGATGAACGGTGAAATTCTGATAATATACGATTATTTTACGAATATTTCATAGGAACATCTTTACTATTTGTTTATTAACCATATTTTTTTTATAATTTATGTTATGTTAAATTATGAACCTCCAGGTCTGTTAAAATATATTTTTTTAAATCTTTATGCTTGTAATATTATGACCATGCGTTCTTAAATAAATAAATAATAAATACATCTCGATGGTCAGATGACCTAAAGAAGATAGCGGGTAGTGGCTGGATGAAAACAGCGGAGGATCGTGCAAAGTGGCGCACCTTGGGGGAGGCCTATGTTCAGCAGTGGACTGCAATAGGCTGATATGAAATACATCTCGTATAGTCCTCTTACTTCATTGGTTTAATTCGCGAAGCCGAATAATCTGAATAATCTTTTAAAAATGAAATTACTGAATAATCTTATAAAAACGGAGCGCAAACTGTGACATTTATTAGTTATAACTTATAATTATAAGTCAACATTTTTTCAGAGTGGCATATGCAGAGAGTATAATGGACAAGATCCTTGACTCAGCAGACCGTCCGTTAGAGCGTGGCAGCTGGTGGCAGAAGTCTGAGGAACCCTGGCAGACGCTGGCCTGCTGCAAGGAAATCGCCAACGCAGTGCGATCGCCCAACCATGAAGGTATTGTAACCTAGCCTCTTCGCCTCGCCTTGTTGTTTTTTTTACGAGCCTATACAAGGTGTTTCAAAAAAACTCAAAAAAAAAATAATAATTCAAAATTAATTAAAATTTAGCTTATTGCACAGCTCTATAACAAATATGACAAGTATGTCATATTAATTATATGAAACTTTGATTTTGTAGATGTCAAACCGTGCAACTAATTACTAGAGTTGCGACTATTTCACTTAACTTTTAAAATTAAATTTTGGAATTTCTTTTTTTTTTGGGTTTTTTTGAAACACCTTGTATACGTCCTCACCGAGGGGCACGGGCCTCCCTTCGAAACACGAAGGAGATTTAGGCCATAGTCCACCACGCTGGCCCAATGCGGTTTGGTGGACCGCTCGTATTTTCAAAATCGAATTTTCTTAGATGATAATTAATTAGAAATCTTCACATAAATCCGAAAAGACGAATTCAGTGGTACAGGCCCGCACTAGGATTTGAACCCGCATCCTTCCGGTTACAAGGCTTGGCTCATTACTAACTGGGCTATGATCGCTTAAACGTATTCCATTAGGACAGGCATAAATATCATATTACTTTTTGTTATTACCTAAAATTGTCTTATCTTTAAGTAAATTCTACTTGCTGCACAACTGCTTGCTAGACTGCCGATATGTCCAGTTCATGTTTGTTTATTTTGACACCGATTCGCTTATTAGTGCAGGTGTGATTTTTTAATAGATATTGTCCCGCGGATTTTGTTAACGAAAACGGTTTTAAAGATGCAGTAGCGAGGGCGGAGCAAGAAACGACGAATACAAATTAGATCCCTAATTCAATTCAAATTCGAGTTCAATTCGAATTTAGTTCGAGTTCGATTTGAATCCAATTTCATTTCAAATTGAGATCAATTTAAATTAAATTCAAGTTCAATTCAAATTCAGTTCAAATTTTATTAAAATTCAGTTCAAATTTTATTTAAATTCAATTCAAGTTCAATTCAAATTCAATTCAATTCAAATTCAATTCAAATTCAATTCAAATTCAATTCAAATTCAATTCAAATTCAATTCAAATTCAATTCAAATTCAATTCAAATTCAATTCAAATTCAATTCAAATTCAATTCAAATTCAATTCAAATTCAATTCAAATTCAATTCAAATTCAATTCAAATTCAATTCAAATTCAATTCAAATTCAATTCAAATTCAATTCAAATTCAATTCAAATTCAATTCAAATTCAATTCAAATTCAATTCAAATTCAATTCAAATTCAATTCAAATTCAATTCAAATTCAATTCAAATTCAATTCAAATTCAATTCAAATTCAATTCAAATTCAATTCAAATTCAATTCAAATTCAATTCAAATTCAATTCAAATTCAATTCAAATTCAATTCAAATTCAATTCAAATTCAATTCAAATTCAATTCAAATTCAATTCAAATTCAATTCAAATTCAATTCAAATTCAATTCAAATTCAATTCAAATTCAATTCAAATTCAATTCAAATTCAATTCAAATTCAATTCAAATTCAATTCAAATTCAATTCAAATTCAATTCAAATTCAATTCAAATTCAATTCAAATTCAATTCAAATTCAATTCAAATTCAATTCAAATTCAATTCAAATTCAATTCAAATTCAATTCAAATTCAATTCAAATTCAATTCAAATTCAATTCAAATTCAATTCAAATTCAATTCAAATTCAATTCAAATTCAATTCAAATTCAATTCAAATTCAATTCAAATTCAATTCAAATTCAATTCAAATTCAATTCAAATTCAATTCAAATTCAATTCAAATTCAATTCAAATTCAATTCAAATTCAATTCAAATTCAATTCAAATTCAATTCAAATTCAATTCAAATTCAATTCAAATTCAATTCAAATTCAATTCAAATTCAATTCAAATTCAATTCAAATTCAATTCAAATTCAATTCAAATTCAATTCAAATTCAATTCAAATTCAATTCAAATTCAATTCAAATTCAATTCAAATTCAATTCAAATTCAATTCAAATTCAATTCAAATTCAATTCAAATTCAATTCAAATTCAATTCAAATTCAATTCAAATTCAATTCAATTCGAATTCAATTCGAATTCGAATTCAATTCGAATTCAATTCGAATTCAATTCGAATTCAATTCGAATTCAATTCGAATTCAATTCAAATTCAATTCAAATTCACTTCAAATTCAGTTCAAATTCAGTTCAAATTCAGTTCAAATTCAGTTCAAATTCAGTTCAAATTCAGTTCAAATTCAGTTCAAATTCAATTCAAATTCAATTCAAATTCAATTCAACTTCAATTCAAATACAAATTCAAAACAAATTCAATTTAAAAAACTATTCAATACATACATACATATTCATTCTTTTGACCCTACTGACTCCACGCCTATTCACAAAGGTGCAGTCTTCCCCAGAGAAGCACGCGATTGAAATGTCCCGTCGCTCCGCCCCGTTATCCAAATAGTTGCTGCTATCCAAAACAGTATTTGGATCTTGTTTATTAAACGTCGGAAACAAAGGCGCTCGCTGATCTTAGCCGATTAGTGAGGTTAAGCAACGTATGCAGAACCTGATAGGTGACCAAAGTGGCAATTTATCACGAGCGTTTCATCGCTTCAGAGGGCACGTTAAGCTACTAGTTCCGCAATACGTTTCAGCGCGATCGCACACGTCGTGGTCACGGGTAGACGTCCGGAACAATGGTAAAACCATAATATATACCCGAATTTAGGCCCGCCGTTTCAGTATTAAATTATGTGTTCAAATCGCGAAAGTTTGAAGTGTTATAGTCTTTCAGTGGTATAAGATTAGGTATAAATTTCCTTGCAGAGTACATGTGCGGGTTCCCAGTGCATCAGGACGGGTCATGCAACGGGCTGCAGCACTACGCGGCGCTCGGGGGCGACGCGGCCGGCGCCGCCGCCGTCAACCTAGCGCCCCACCCCCGGCCCTGTGACGTATACAGTGCGGTCGCTAACTTGGTAACTATTACGTCATCTCTATCAAACGCGGCCGGCGCCGCCGCCGTCAACCTAGCGCCCCACCCCCGGCCCTGTGACGTATACAGTGCGGTCGCTAACTTGGTAACTACTACGTCATCTCTATCAAACGCGGCCGGCGCCGCCGCCGTCAACCTAGCGCCCCACCCCCGGCCCTGTGACGTATACAGTGCGGTCGCTAACTTGGTAACTACTACGTCATCTCTATCAAACGCGGCCGGCGCCGCCGCCGTCAACATAGCGCCCCACCCCCGGCCCTGTGACGTATACAGTGCGGTCGCTAACTTGGTAACTACTACGTCATCTCTATCAAACGCGGCCGGCGCCGCCGCCGTCAACCTAGCGCCCCACCCCCGGCCCTGTGACGTATACAGTGCGGTCGCTAACTTGGTAACTACTACGTCATCTCTATCAAACGCGGCCGGCGCCGCCGCCGTCAACCTAGCGCCCCACCCCCGGCCCTGTGACGTATACAGTGCGGTCGCTAACTTGGTAACTACTACGTCATCTCTATCAAACGCGGCCGGCGCCGCCGCCGTCAACCTAGCGCCCCACCCCCGGCCCTGTGACGTATACAGTGCGGTCGCTAACTTGGTAACTACTACGTCATCTCTATCAAACGCGGCCGGCGCCGCCGCCGTCAACCTAGCGCCCCACCCCCGGCCCTGTGACGTATACAGTGCGGTCGCTAACTTGGTAACTACTACGTCATCTCTATCAAACGCGGCCGGCGCCGCCGCCGTCAACCTAGCGCCCCACCCCCGGCCCTGTGACGTATACAGTGCGGTCGCTAACTTGGTAACTACTACGTCATCTCTATCAAACGCGGCCGGCGCCGCCGCCGTCAACCTAGCGCCCCACCCCCGGCCCTGTGACGTATACAGTGCGGTCGCTAACTTGGTAACTACTACGTCATCTCTATCAAACGCGGCCGGCGCCGCCGCCGTCAACCTAGCGCCCCACCCCCGGCCCTGTGACGTATACAGTGCGGTCGCTAACTTGGTAACTACTACGTCATCTCTATCAAACGCGGCCGGCGCCGCCGCCGTCAACCTAGCGCCCCACCCCCGGCCCTGTGACGTATACAGTGCGGTCGCTAACTTGGTAACTACTACGTCATCTCTATCAAACGCGGCCGGCGCCTCCGCCGTCAACCTAGCGCCCCACCCCCGGCCCTGTGACGTATACAGTGCGGTCGCTAACTTGGTAACTACTACGTCATCTCTATCAAACGCGGCCGGCGCCGCCGCCGTCAACATAGCGCCCCACCCCCGGCCCTGTGACGTATACAGTGCGGTCGCTAACTTGGTAACAACTACGTCATCTCTATCAAACGCGGCCGGCGCCGCCGCCGTCAACCTAGCGCCCCACCCCCGGCCCTGTGACGTATACAGTGCGGTCGCTAACTTGGTAACTACTACGTCATCTCTATCAAACGCGGCCGGCGCCGCCGCCGTCAACCTAGCGCCCCACCCCCGGCCCTGTGACGTATACAGTGCGGTCGCTAACTTGGTAACTACTACGTCATCTCTATCAAACGCGGCCGGCGCCGCCGCCGTCAACCTAGCGCCCCACCCCCGGCCCTGTGACGTATACAGTGCGGTCGCTAACTTGGTAACTACTACGTCATCTCTATCAAACGCGGCCGGCGCCGCCGCCGTCAACATAGCGCCCCACCCCCGGCCCTGTGACGTATACAGTGCGGTCGCTAACTTGGTAACTACTACGTCATCTCTATCAAACGCGGCCGGCGCCGCCGCCGTCAACCTAGCGCCCCACCCCCGGCCCTGTGACGTATACAGTGCGGTCGCTAACTTGGTAACTACTACGTCATCTCTATCAAACGCGGCCGGCGCCGCCGCCGTCAACCTAGCGCCCCACCCCCGGCCCTGTGACGTATACAGTGCGGTCGCTAACTTGGTAACTACTACGTCACCTCTATCAAACGCGGCCGGCTGAGGATATTCATCTACAAAACCTACAAGCACAACGTATGTGCTTAGTAAGGGAATGAGAAACGCCGCTTGACTTGAAGGCACGATAGCTCAGTTGGTTAGAGCACCAGGTTATCTAATCCTGGGGTCGTGGGTTCAAGTCCCATTCGCGCTGAATAATGTATGTTGTTTCTCCAGCACACAAACACATTTAACGCATTTCGTACCAAAGCAATCCGCTGATTACAATATTTGTATGGAAAAACGGTATTTTCTTTTTTTAGAAAAAAAATACTTTCGTTTCATAAACACCAGTGTCCCCACTACAACAAGCTTCTACGGATCAATAATCTTACCTTTGAGATCAATAATTAAAAAATCCAGAACATTCTCGCTAAACTTGCCAATCTTTCACAACTACACCCTATAAATCCAGGTGGAAGAAATGCGCGCTCGCGACGCAGCCGCCGGCGTGGAGTCAGCCAAAGTGCTGGAGAACTTCGTGCGACGGAAGGTCATCAAGCAGACCGTCATGACCACCGTCTACGGAGTCACCAAATTTGGAGCCAGGCTGCAGATTGCCAAGCAGCTGAAAGGTAGAACTGTTTTTTAATACATTCCGTACTTTAAAGAAGCTTGTATCCAAAAAAAAACAGCCAATGTACTAGAAAGTTTTTAAATGTCACCACATTCGACAGAATCCCAAGCAGCTTAAAGATAGTTACGCTTATTACATATATTAAACTAAAAGTGTGTATCATCGCTTTTCTCCTTTGCACGCATGTGTTGATGCAGTCACGTGACCCTAAAATTCGCCAAGTCAGATAATACTGAACCGAGGTATATCTCTTATGTCTATTTAACAAAACAATTAATTATGTTGAGACTGATATATAAAGTTATCGAGCGGTTGAAAAACTCGAACCTTGAGATCATGCCTGGGCGCAACATTTTGTAGTCATCGCCGTCCTCTATGAAGTCATTTAGTTGGGGACGAGGCATGAAATGTAAAACTTTCTAAGGTCACTAATCTCAATGGTTAACATTATAAGTTGATATTATCATTCTCTGTTCAATAGCCGACTTGGTTTTACATGGTTCTGTCAAACTTACAAATTACAAGATTGAAGGTAGTCACATAAAGTATGTTTAGGATTAAACGTACTATTCTACTTTTATTAGTTTTAATTTAGCTATACCTACTACCGAATTCTCTCAATACCTTTTTAAATACTGAATTCTCTCAATATCTTACAGATATAGACGAGTTCCCAAAGGACCAAGTGTGGCCGTGTTCGCAATACCTGACGGCGCGGACGTTCGACAGCTTACAAGAGATGTTCACCTCCACCAAACTTATTCAAGACTGGTTCACTGACTGCGCCAAGTATGTTTTCGTTTATTTTTATGCTTGTCCGAAGTTTTAGGTCGTAAATGAATTTTTGTGAGAGCCTGGGATGGAATATGTTAAGAAAACAGTGTATTTTTAAGAGGACTGGGGTGGGAAGGGATCTTTAGCAGTGTATGTGTAACTAAAATAGATAAAGCAGCGAGTTAAGAACAGGTTATAGGTGAATTTTGTGTGAGTGTTTGCGTGTTTGCGTGCACGCTTGGGTGCATATGTGTGTACGTTTGCGTGTGTTGTGTGCGAATGCGTACGATAATTTCATCTAAATTTAATTTCGAACTAAATAACTGTGTTCTTTTTTCGGTTCCTAAAAAGCAGTTTTGATACATAAATCTACACTAATATTATAAAGAGGAAAATTTGTATTTATGTATTGTAAGTTTGTAACAAATAAACTCAAAAACTCCTAGACCGATTATAAGATTTTTTTTTACCAATAGAAAGCTCTTATCAGCGAGGGAATTATGAACTACATACTTCTTCCGAATTATCTTGGGAAAGAAGTCCCGGGCAGAAAGCTAGTAGAAGGCGACCCTCGCACACTTTTAGTTGTAAGTTTGTATTGTATGTTTTGTTTTATCTTTTTAAGTATGCAATAAAGTATTTTACTCCAGGAACTTTCGACATTTTTTCAATCAACACTTTCGTTTTGTAATATTTTTCTCTATCAATCGCCGCAAGTTTCATTAGTGGCCGCCAACATTTGGTTTTCCCATAATGGGGCTCCTTCGGGTGATCACCTTCAAGGTATTAGGTTTAGGTATACCACTCAGGTTGGATGCTCTTTCAGTTGGAATTTTTTTCCGAAGTCAAATGCTAAAGTTCCTGGAGTATTTATCTATCTATCTAGTAGATGTAACGAGTGTATGTGGTCAGGTTGATATCGGGCGTGTGCGGGTCGAGCGTGGAGTGGGTGACGCCGCTGGGGCTGCCGGTGGTGCAGCCCTACCACCGCCGCGGCGCCGCGCACGGCGCGCCCGTGCGCCCGCCCAGGGACACCAACGCGTACGTATACATACGCAAACCGACTAGCGCTGCCAAGTTTTAATCTGTGGTCATCTAAACTTGACTAAAACTTAGACAACGTCTAGAACCGGCTTATGTCATTTTTTCCATACATTTTCCGTTTTTAAAGAATAACGTTCGCACCGCTTCATGTGCGGACTTTTTTGAAATTGTATGTACACTAGCGAGTGAAATTAACGAAACTTAAGGCGATGATCCTCCCCATGAAACTGAACAACTTTCCCTAAAGAACGCATATTTATGAAATTCTCAAAAGGCAAATCAGATGATCACGCAAATTGTATGGAGAGACTAAAATATTTTATAACTTTTCGACCTATGTTATTTGGGAACAGTTGTTCAGTTCAATGGGGCGAATCACCCCATAAAGTTTCTCAAACTACTTTTAAAACTGACTTAAGTCACCCCCCATTTGCCCCCCAGTCGCCCATGCACAATGAAGCAGCGTAACGCGTTCCCCCCCAACTTCATCCACTCGCTGGACTCCACCCACATGATGCTGACGGGGCTGCAGTGCGCGGCGCGCGGCGTCACCTTCGTCTCCGTGCACGACTGCTTCTGGACGCATCCGCACACCGTCGACCACATGAACAGGGTAATGGAACTACGCATCCGTTAGGTGCTCTTACACGCATAGGCGGATGTAGGGGGGTGAGCCGCGACCACCCAGGATGTTGGACCAGCGATTCAAAATTATATGATGAATGCCAAAATACCAATACCTTCACACAAAAATCATTTAACAGATCAAATAATTATCTACAGCCAAGAAATCTACATACTTAATTATATAACACTAACTTTTTCCCGCGGCTTCGCTCGCGCAAAGAACTCTTTTGGACACCTGTTTCATTCTTGACCCCTTAGGGGATGACTTGAAAAATCTCGAAACACGTATCTGTTTATTTGCTTCAAGGTATATGTTGACGAACGTTCGAGTCACAATCTCCAAAAAATTGTTTTCTCCATACAAACTTTGAACCCCCATTTCACCCCTTTAAGGGTTGAATTTCGAAAAATTCTTTCTTAGCGCTTGCCTACGTATAACGTAGGCCACTTTTTTGCCAAATTTTAGCTTTCTAAGTCTAAGGGCGTTGATGAGTCAGTGAATCAGGACCTCAAATTTTATATATAAGAAAGAAGATATACTATACAGAACATTCCATTTATTTTACTTTAGAATACCCAGAGTATTAAGCTAAAGTACCTAAATTAATTTTCGCCAGGCCTCCCCTGAAAAATAACCCTAGATAGCCAATGCTTACACGAACAACGAACTTGTGCCATTTTCATACTTTTGATTACAAACCCTGTTGTGTTCCGAGGGTTTAAGCCAGTGATATTTTACACAAGATATGTCACCTCAAACAAAACTAAAACATGAATCCCTCGACTAAAAATGTTTCCATAGACAAACTGTCACTTTAATGACATAGCTATTGGAAAATGAACCATTTTGGTGTTTTTTTCGAGTATGTCATCCAGGCACAATGCGTGCGTAGATGACATTAACATCCCTAATAAATCGCAATATTAAACCACCCAAACACGAACCCAACACTAAAATGTAAATTTTTTTGTTTCAGATCTGCAGAGAACAGTTCGTAGCTCTTCATTCGCAACCCATTCTTGATGACCTATCGGATTTCCTAGTCAAGAGATACAGTTATGATGCCAGGTAATTGGTCTTTTGTGCGTCTAGAGATATTATTTGATCCAAGATGTAAAATTTGGAAGATTTTTTAGTTCAAATAAATCAAATTCTGTTTAAAGTAATTGACGGACTATCTCCTCACAATTTTTTTTACTAGCCCATATAATTCCCATTGAGAGGTACGGGACTTCCTTCGAAACACGAAGGGGAAACTAATAATGCTGTACCTATCAGGTGTTAGTTCGTCCTTTCTTTATATCTTAAAGAAACAACGGATCAACCTGATTTTTGGTACAGCTAATATTTGAAGAGTAGAGAGTAACATAGTCTAAATTAAACGGTGTGTTTTCTTATATCTTTCAGAGAATTAGAGGAAAGAAGCCGAGGAGTGGTGAATAAGAAACGCGTCAACAAAATACTAAAGCAGGTGCCCAATAAGGGAGATTTCGACCTCAAAAGCGTGCTCGATTCCGTATACTTCTTCAGTTAGAAGGCTCAACGGTTAGTCCTAGATTCCATTACCAAATTAAAGACTTCATCATAGTGACTTAAAAAGTTACATGAATAAAAGCATTCATTAGATTTGGGCAACAGATAAGACTAAGTAGGTAGTGGTTAATGGCATTTGTACACTACTAATTTAGAAGCAACCAATTCTTTTTGTAATTATTTCTGGCCTGGGAATAAGTCATTTGGCCTGTGAAACATTTTAATAGATATGATTGGCCAGTTGTTTTTACGAGAATTAAGAAGTGAAGAGTTCATGACTCAAAAGTTAGTAGTGTACAAATTGGTTTTGATAGCTTTGCAGAAAGATCGTGGGTCTTTTAAAAACATATCCCTTGACTTAATAAAGAATATGTATTTTCATATTGCTATTACAGGAAGGGTCTAATTACTTATTTATTTTTAAAACACTAGCTTATGTCCGCAACTTAGTTTGCATTATCTTATAGCAATTTAATAGACGCAATAGAACCCAAAATTGTTAGTATTTTTGTCAAACAGACAGAATACTAACAATTTTGGGTTCTATTACGTTGATAAAGGTCCCTTATGAGGACGGTGCTTTATGTCATACAAAATTACAAAGACCCACGATCCATTACTTAAAGAGAGACTGAAATGTAGTTTAAGACGATTAGAGATTTGGCATGCCTACAGTTGACGCGTTGATTTTAATGTTGACATTACTGCCAATAATTGTATGTTGAATATACAATTTTGTAACGTTATTACGTTTATAAGGGTTAATTGAATAGGTCACATTAATGTGAACTGTATGTTCTTGTGTTAAGGGGTATAAAGCAATAAAAATTGGCATATTGTGACGTATTAAAGTTGTAATGACTTGCAATCAGAAAATGACTGACCTAAGGTTTCTTGTGGGTTTACGAAGTTTACTCGCTAAAGATTGCGCAAAATATTTACATGAACAATTTATAAAACATGACATCCCTGGTATGCTCCGTTATTGTATTCGTGACGCAATTGTTATTCCTGTTTATATCTCAACGTGTAGTATTCTAGATAAATAATTAGCGCAATGTTTTTCGTTGACGCTAACCTCCGGTCAATGTCTTAAGAGTTTATTCTAATTTGAACCTTATCAAAACTACTCACCGACAAGAAACTTGGGGTAAATAATGGAGGGACCGTAGTTATCAACTTAAAACCCACAGATCTACTACAGCATCGACGCTTTAAACAAATAGATTGAAGATCCATCACAGCTTTATCGTCTAACACGATTCATAGGATATTTTATATTTTCACAATTAAACTTAAACCCAATTCTTCCACTGTTTCTTTAAAATGCTGTTAGTTGACTCTTGTAGAGTACAAATGATTCAGTTACTATTAGATAGTGCCATTATTTTTAAGATTTCTTGTGAAATTTGTTGTGGTATTTGAATTTGCCTCGCGATTAATGTCTAATTTTAAAGTATAGAGTTACTTTGGAGTACAGTCATGTCCGGTGAAATGTCAAATATGTCCGTGGTTCTCTCATGCGTTGTTGCATTTCAAGAGGGTGGGTCGAGTAACCTTTTTAAAGGTTATTAAAGTTGAGTTTTGCTTGTTTAGAGTGTTTTTTATGAACTGAAAACATCATCTAAGTTCTTTTTTTTATTTTATATAAAATTGACAACTTACATTAACATTTCATTAGACATGTCTGTGTAAAGTGGTCTTGTGGGCTTGTAAACTCGTTACGGAAAAATACAGCTAACAATAATTTAAATCGTTTATCCCGGTATATTCAATAAACGACTGATTCGTATTCCCTTTCAAGACGACTGTAAAAAAATATATTAACAAAAGAGTCATGTTTAGCGGCCCCTTGACCACCGATCTACTTATGTATTATTAATTTATATATTTTGTTATGTTGTACAGATTAATATTTTATTCTGGTAATACCAAAAATGCCTTCAAAATATGAAAGACGGGAATGTCTGTAGGCGTTGTACAATGCATTAAAATAGTCTGTGATTTGTTAATATTAAATTAAGTTGAATTCTAAGTACTATTTTATTTCTTACTAATTCTAGTTGGTACCTTTATAAATTCTTTAGTAACACTGAATTCTCACAAGCCCAAACTATTATTTTGTGTCAAGGTTCCCTCACAGCACAGATATTCAAAAGCAGGTCTCGTTAATACTCGTAACAATAGGCAATGGTTTATATTGAATCAATCATGATTGAAAGCTTGAGAGTACACGGAAACAAACGGTAGTATACTGTACCCTCTCACTGTGTCAGGGCAGGGGAAGACGTGGTTGTGCACCTTAACATCTCTTGCGCATCTGAGTGCTTCCAACTAATGGTTTTAGACTATACAATGTAAGCTTAATTTGACATACCCAATAAGCTAAAACTTGAGTCAGTGGAGTTATCATCATCATCATAGGCATTGGAAGTCTTTAACAGACTATTTAAGCAAATGCTTGAAGACACTTGAAAGTCAGTGGAGTAAACACCCGCTTAAGTGTCCCAATTTACCTTACACTCTTCCCTTTAACCTGATCGAAGCAACGACTCAAGCCAAAAAAAATGGAATAGATGAACAATAAAACTTCTTATAAATTACAAACTGCCTTTATTTCTCGTACAAAAATTCTATTGACGCTACACCGAAGTTACACCGGTGATGTTAATAAAACTTACACTATAATTTATAAATCATAATAAATATATTGTTACAAAACTGAAAAGATCACAAATTACAACTGTCTATTGCGGCAAAACCAAGGAGCAATAAAAGAGGAAAAAATCGGAGTGTGTATTAGGCACGGCCGTGTTTTTTTACGTGAATATACGTGTTGCGTCACAGTCCTCGCTCAACGTAACGAATTATTTTATTGTTTAGCTATCGAGTAATGTAATTAAATTTTGGATGTAGATGACTAGCTGTAACACAAAACGGTATCGTCCAATTTTGTTATTGTTAGTTTTCTGAAATGCGGCCCACTATGTAAACTAATAAAGATGCTATCCATGGCGGGTATTCTCGTAAACTGAAGTTAAGCAACGGTTGCGTTAGCGTTTCCATTTTCTTATTGCTCCGTTGATTTAGTTATTAAATCATCCCAAGTCGTTAAATCAGTAAAACATGGCAGAGTTAAATTAAGACTTATATTTTTAGTTCTAGTATAAGTTATTAACATGCCAAATACATGCATGAATCACAGTAGAGACTAGAAAAACAACGTTATGTTACTACATTTGGCGTGTGCAGTCTACAACTTAGTATGAACTTTTATTTTTATATTCTAGCACTATTTCAATTGTGCTCAAACATTGCCTACCTTTAACAACATTTTTATTAATTAAACTTTTCAAATTACTGCCATATTCTTTCATACCGAAATAAATATTATAAAAATGTTTGTAACTTCAGTAAAATAATTATCTTTGATGAACACCACAGCTATTGATTAAAAAGGTAAGCACATCAGGTTACCCTATTTTCGTTGTAAAAGCCTTCTTATCGTAACGGCACAGTGTGGTACCTTGATGGCCGACGTGTGTACCATAGACATCTTTAATCGCTTTTGGTTGTACTGTTGTATGCCTTATTGAAAAAAAAAAATAGGGATTGTCAAGTTTTTGCAGTTTCTAACTTTGTCACAAAAAAATCATTTGTCGGGTTCGATGTAATGCTGACGGTATACATATAAGTGATTGGCGAAAAATACGTTCCAAATGGCTACAAAACATTATATCAAGACACAAATATTCGTCGATAAAAACTAAAAAATCCTTTTTAATCTCATTTTGTTTGTCTTTATTGACTACCTATCTACATATTATTAAAAAACAACGGTACGTTATTTCCTAACGTGCGAGTCAATGTTAGTAGAACGAGTTAGGAGAACTCTGCATAATAAAATAATACAGTCAATCGTGAGAAAATTCCACTGCGCGAAAAAAAGATCAAACAAAAAAGTCGACCTTTTCCGATTGATAACTTTGATAACAAAAAGTGATTGCAGTATTGAGATTAAAGTATCGTCACAAACGTGAAATGAAACGCCCAAAGCGCCGTTTTAACCATAATTGATTATCGTGCTTACATAGCTTGACTTATCCTTCAAGCCAAGTGTCCATAAGTCACTTCATTTAATTTACCACTTAAAAAATACATTGCATGCTAACTTCAACTTATTGCTTTCAATCACTCGAAAACAATGAAAAAAAAATGGTCCGAAACAAATTCAAACACAATTACCTACTCAACTCATTCATTCAACAACCGGTTCACTAAATAAGCTACTAAAGCCTTTTGATGTTGGCAAGTAGTATAAAAGAACCGTCTGTGTAAACTTGTCAGGTGGAGAACACAAACATAAGTTGATCGATACAAGAGCTAATGTTTATACTTGTTGATGGATCGCACGTTGTTGACGCTCGTGAAGGGCCGCGCGGACGGGTCCGCGGACGCGCCGGACCCGCTCGTTGTAGTGCGCTGACTTACGTCAGATGGACTGGAATTAATGTTTGTATTACAAACAAAACGTAGAGTAGGTATGCGTCAAGATCAACCGATCAGCAGGTTAAACATCGTATACAGAGGCAGGGAACCTGATGGGTAACCAAAGTGGCAATTTATCACGAGCGTTTCCGTGCTTCGGAGGGCACGTTAAGATGTCGGTGCCGGCTGTTGTCGATTGACTACAGTTGTTAGAACCAAGTCAGAGGCCATTGTACGGTTTGAAAACTCTGACACCAGGTTTAGCCTAGTTCGCCACACACTTGACTATACCTACACGATAAGAAGAAGAAGGATCCTCCGAGCGCCGAATATGAACTGCGTCTTTACTGCAGGCCCTATTTAGACATTTTATTGAACTCAGCCACTATTTTGTCATGGTGAGTATATATTTTGTTTTTGTCCCTTTTTTACAATCGATTTTGAGAATTTGATCAGGCTGGAATAGAAAAGTATAAGTTAAGTACTTAATTAAAAAATATATAACAGCTTACCTCGGCGTCAAGTTATCAACATCAACATTTTGTAAACATATCCATTGGGGCGTCAAATTCTCGTCACTTTTGGCACAGTCCAGGGTTCCGTTGTAGATCAACAGGTCATCCATTAAAACCTAAAACGTTAATAACTCTTTATTAATAACAGAAATCCAAATCTTTGTATACAAAAAGACAATTTTCCCCAGCCACTTCCCAAAGCGTCATACGTAGAAGGTAAGAGTCACTTGCTATGTCAAACTTACACAGAGACTTCTCTCTTATCTTGCCAACGTTTACTACACCTATGGCTTTTTATTGAGAGTCAATTTACAGCTGCTTGTGTCGCCTATCGGGTTGTATACTTACAGCGAATTCCTTCACTCCTCTCCTGGGCGTTTTCCCATAGTTCCATATCTTCATGCCGTATACGGAAACAGGAATATCGAACACGAAAAATATCCTGTAAAAAATGAGATTTTTTATGTTATGTTATGAATATGACATAACAATTATTTATTAGAATGAAAAATTATAGAAATAGGTACAGAGGCCAAGGCATCAGGTTACCCCATTTCATTGCAAAACCATTCTTATTGTAACGGCACAGTTAACCTTACGTGCGGACCTCTGTACTAAAACACATCCGCAACAGTTTTTTTACTTCAAAGTAAGCCAAGATCGCGCTATTGAGCGCTCGCTACGACGTCCACACAAGTTAACGACTACGTCGCTGTAGGGTAGCGCTACCTGTTGTAGTGTATGTCATGTGGGGTAACGTTACCTGTTGAGTGTGCTGGGCAGCACGGGCGCGAGCCAGGAGTGCGCGCCGTCGTCCGCGCGGGAGTTGACGCCGTCGATGAGTTTGTCGGGGGTGCGCACGTCCTGCGCGCGCGCATCCAACACGTTCACACTCGCCGGATGTGCGCACACATCTGTAATTATGTATTTTATCATCATATCAGCTATAAGACGTCCACTGCTTAGCATAAAATTGTATCTTTGTTACTTCTTCACACTAAAATTGCTGGACGAAATTTGATAAAATTTAGAACGAAGGTAGCTGACGTCTCACATTAACACGTAGGCTACATTATTTTCCCGAATTCCCACGGGAACGAAGTTCCGGGCGGAAAGCTAAGTACAAGATAAAAACTTACTAGTCTCAGTAAGCGGTATCATGTTCCCATGGGGGTCGTACAGCTCGACCCCGGTGAGCCCAACGTAGTACGGGTCGCCCCACGTAGAGAACACGTTAACCTGCAGCACGAAGCCGGTCGGCGCGCCCATATCCAGGCTCGTCCCGTACACCAGGCAGTCCATGTGGAAACTGTCAGAGTCTTTTGCGTCTTCGAATCTGTATGGACATGGTAAGTCGAAGAAATAATGATTAGCGAAAGTAGATTTTGTTGAGTTTCGAATGAGCTTGTGGGCAACTAAATCACTCACTTTTTTATTTGTTAATATTAATAAGTATACAATAAGCACATTTCAGTGTTGTAAGTGGTTCTACACAATAAATTTATAAAAATTGCGATATTTTGTTGCTCGTGTTAGGTGCGGTACGTACTTTTATACGTACGTACCTGCTTTATTTTTAGGTTTTTTACAAAGCTAGCGCTGCTAGCTGTCAGATTAACTGTCAGGTGACTGACCTGTCGTCGAGCGCGGCTAGCTCTAGCTGGTGCACGTAGTCGTAGCAGGTGTCGCCGGGCGCGCGCCGCACCAGCACGGGCCGGTAGTGCAGCGGGCTGCCGTCCAGCGTGATGCGCGCGTGCTTCACCCCGATGTATGACAACTCCATGTTCGCGTTGTAGTTCCATAGCCGGACGCCTAAGCCACATACCAGTAGGGGTTAAGGCGACTACAGCACCCGATAAAGGCAGCACACATAGGAATAGTGCCATCTCCGTCTCTCAACAGGCCTGGGCCGGCGGTGCGAACAGTGTCGATACACGAAGTTTACGGACTATGAAAGCGTGCGTGCGTAATCGAAAGTTAGAAAAATGAGATTTATGGAAAGGTAACAGCTTAAATCGAAAAATGCGTTAACTACTTCTCGAGAGTGTTCAATCACGAACATTTTGATAGCAAATTCAAGTTACTGTGTGCATTTTACTATCGTTTTTACAGCTTAAAAGATACACAATATTGGGTATTTAGAGGTGACTTTGTGAGCTTTTTCTATCGAACCAAAAGTGCTGAATCATGTTTTCAGCAAACTACGTATCTAGTTTATGTCCTGAAAAAAACGTATCTAGTTTTTTTCTTCGATTTAATGCAGTGCGTCATGCTTATCTACGCATCATAAAATCGTAATTTAGGTGCTGTAGTCGCCTTAAGGTCGCTTGGTCACAATTTAGAGTGGTGGTTAAGTTTTTAGTTTCCTTCGCTTGCCGAGCGTGGTAGTGGTACCGCGCGCCGCGAGCAATGGAAACTGTTAAACGCTACCGCTACCGGCGCCGCCTCTTTGAATCGTGATCGAAGCGTTAGAAACAGAAACGACTTAAAAAAATGACGCTACACACTCAAAGGCCCACGCTAAGATTTTCCCTTGAATGTGTCGTAAATCTCTTGGAATAGGTATACATTAAGACAGACACGAACAAAAATAACCCGAGAACAAACGTCTGCTTTTTACACAAATATTTGCCCCGACTGGGAATTGAACCCAGGACCCGTTGTTGATCAAGAGGCAATGCCACTACCACTCGACCAAACTGGAGTTGGGAAATTGCTTTTGACTTTGATAAAAACCTAGAGACGAGAGAATTTTCGCCGGCGGCAGTGTGAAGAGCTATCGATCAACCTAGGATCTACTTTTATTGCAGGTAGAGTGAGTCGCTTACTCTTCGCGGTGCAACAACTGCTTTACTTTAGTACCTTATACAGGGCTTTAGGTAAATCTCTTTCAACCTCTCCGGTGGTTAATCAGTCCATGAAACTAAATAACTTTTCACTAATTTTCACAACTAAATAAAAAAAATTGAGTTCCCATACAAACTTCATCAGCATATAGCGCATTTTGTATGGGAGATCAAAATTTTTGTTCGTATTTTGAATTTTTGACCTATGTTCCTTGGGGCAAGTTGTTCAGTTTCATGGACTCACCAGAGAGGTTGAAAGAGATTTACCTAAAGCCCTGTAAGTATATATATTTTTTATAAATATAATATTGTTATATAATATTGTTTTAAATATTACATAAAATATTTTTTTAGGTATTTTCACCATTCTTTCACACCTGTTGACATGCCCCGCGAGTCCTGACTCCTGTACTTACGAAGACCTCTACAAGGCCACAGATAAACGCAATCCGCGTGGCTGAGTACTGATCCACAAAGATTTACCCTAGGTCGACACGATAAGAAGAAGACCATTCTAATCGATACACCTAGGTATAAACACTTACTGGTAACCTCAGAAGGCTGCATCAGCTCCATAACGATGTGCACATACTTGAGTCCTGGCGAGAAGTTAGTGCACCACATGTCTTCGAAGTCCACAGATATGTTGCGGCCGTTGAACAGGTTCTTGCACTCTATCGGGGCTATGTTCTGCAGGGGCTGATCTTCGTCGGTTATGTAGGTTGTGTAGGCGTATGCGCGACGAATGCCTACTGACTCATTGTAACACAGGATGTCTATGCCTGTAGGTTGTCGTAATGGTATACATTAAAATACTACGCTAGCTGCCCTAGCATACGCAATGAGATTTCGCTCTCATGAGTTGATTACCAAGGAAAACATAACCTTAAATATACCTAATAGGAGATGCATTTCTTTTACATTCGAATGACGTTGACAAATGATCTTGGATTCCTAAAAGGACGCATGACCAAATTCAAACGCAAAAGAAAAAAAAAACATCTTTAACTACAAATAGGGTCCATTTTCCTTGTGTTGATTCGGAATTATATAACATACTCTCATAAAGAGGTCTCATTGCGTATGCTAGGGTAGCTGGTGGTTTCTTTGTCTAGAAGTAAGGGATGGACCATGTCGAGCTAATGCCACAAATAGTTAGTTAGGACGTGGAAGAAGTTACATTGATAGGTACCTATTATAAAAGCTAAAAGTAAGTATGCTGTGTGTTCCGCTTTTACGCTTCAAAGAGAAAATGGATTTTTATTTTTATTGGGAAGATAAATTAGGCACCAGACTAAAGTATTACGAGGTATTTTAGTCCTGTAACTAAGCGGAACAGTAGCGCTATTGAGGAGATGAAGGAAGCTACGGGATAAACTCTCTGAGTTCTACTCACTCCTATCTATATCTTATCTATATCTTACTTATTGGTTCTAGCGAATCGAGTAACATGTAGCCTTTATACCTACCTCAGCTACCTTACGGTCTCATCTACCTTCCAACCACATGTCACTAACCTGTCAATCCAATAAGGTGTCTCTGCCCCCAGTTAGACATGAGAGTGAGTTTGATCTCTTGAGCGATGTATTTAAGTTCCTTTTCCTCATTCTGACCATCCAACCTCACTGGACTCAAGTTATGGTTGCTATCGTTGGCTGTTGGAGGGCGCTTTTCAATGCTTTCGCTGGGTTCGCTCTCTTTTAGAAGAGCTTGAAAGTTCTTGTCGTTTACCATCACAGATTCCAAGATGTAAGGTTCTTTAGTGAACAGGATTGTCTGGGATGATGAGAAAAATTGTTGATCAGTATTTTGTATAAAATATTAAAACAGATAAAAGTTACTTTTAAGTTTGCGATATTGACCCTATGCTTCTGCGTTGAGGGGGCTGTTTTCTTCAAACAGCCCCCTCAACGCAGAAGCATAGGGTCAACGCGAATAAAAAAATCCGCAAAAATCTTTAAACAAGTTATATGACAGAAACTTAAGCCCAGTCATTACTTAGATATAGAAAGTTGTCCGTTGCATTTTATAGCGCTTGATGGATCGTTTCTTTCTTGGTCTGTGGACTACGAAGACATTTTAAAAGTTAAACTTACATCCCCAAAAGAAGATAAAGGTCCCTTGAGCTCCCCGCTGGACCGGGCGATCTCCCCGTGGAAGATGACGCGGTCGTCCAGCTTCACCTGCACCAAGCGCACGCCGCGCGTCGTGTATATACGGGACTTGTTGTAGTTCTGGAATTCATTTTAGCCCCTCAATGTCAGAAATAGGATATTGCGGAGCGAAGATTTGCTTGGAGACAACAAAAGGTTTTTAGAACTTACCTAGTTATCTACCCCGGGAGACAACCGAGGGTTACCTAATTGAGAATTGATAACCAGACACGCAAACAAGGAGTAATCTTGATCCATGAGCATCAGTTACAGCAGTTTTTTGAGGCTAGGATTTTTCCACCATTTTACTCAACCGAGTTCTAGTTGTAGTTTACAAAAAAACAACTTCATTTTACGAAAGAAAAAAGACAGTTACCCATATCCTCAGTAAAGCCAGCCTGCAACATTTGGCAAGCAGTACACTGAGGGCTATCGGTAAAGAGTGCGGCGCTGCGGTCGTCCACGCGTGTCTTTCGTCCCTCGTCCTCACTACACCGTCGATAAGGTTCTCCACTTTTCCATGTTTCGATTGGTCACCGGTGTCCGCGTCTGTCCATACCTAACGAGATTTGAAAGCGATGTGTAAGCTTCATGAGTGCCTATATCGTTCGAGTATTTAGTTCTAAAATCAGGGGTTTGAGCTTAAGGCATTAAGATATGCATAGGCATAGGCCAGCCTCATACGAGACGGAACTTGAGATTAGACGCTGTGATAGCGTGTGTCATCAGAGCGGTAAATTGTGTGATTTTAACGTAAATCATCAAATTGTGAATGAAAGTATTCCTCTCGGAAATCAAAACCATGTTTTCTCCTGAATTTAGAAAGTTAAAAGAATATCCACGCATGGTTTGATTTGTAAGCTTTACCTTTTCAATTTCAACGAGTTCACCATTGGAATCGAACAGCTCGATACCGTTCAAGCCCACCAGGTACTTATCACCCCAGTTCGAATATATCTTCATTTCCAAAAGCCTTCCTTCAGGTAGTTCTGGTATTACGAACTCGGTTTTCTTGTCCATCGACGGGTTACTTGACACAGAACTCATTGATGATTTCTTTGACGGGTTACTCTTAGTTGCTTGTTTTCTGTTCGAATTGTTGTTTTGTCGTATCTCAGAGTAACTATCTTTGGATATCATTTCTCTCTTTTTCGTTGGCTCATGGCGTCCTAGAAAAATGTTACTCGCGTTCATTACAATTTAAAATAAGTACGTAAACGTAAGTACATTAATATGTGATCGTAAACTTTTGGTAAAGCCGCCATCACCATGGGTTTAAAAAAGTCCGGGTTGATGATAATGTTTATTCTCTTATTTGTTAATTAACCCAAGATACTTTTTCGATTAAATGACATAAGACAACTTGTTGAAGGACAGGATGTTCTGTTGGAAGAACCACTAAAGGCGTGGCGTGGTGGTTAACAGTATCGGAAGTGGACTGGGTTATTTTGTAGGGATGTTTCAGTTTGGTAAGTTATCTTGCTTACCTACCTATTTCCAAATTCGTATAGGAAATAGGTACCACACGAAGAATTCGAGACGCAGCATGGTATTTCTATAAGGCCGATTTTGCACGAGCTTAGAAAGGGAACTACTAACTACGACTACGGGTATAATTGAATGTGCGAAGGGAACTACGAATGTTAAGCAGCTTTACTAACTTTCTGCCTGCGACTTCATTCGCGTGGAAAAGTAGCCTGTCATTTTAGCCAACTATCTCTTTGCAAATAATTACGTAGATCCATTGCTCAGTTTCAACGTGACTAGGATCTGTTTCCAAGTCGAAACTTAGGAACATTATTTATTGTAACATTTAAATAAAAATTATAGTCTTGAAACGTTTCCTATAATTACTTTTAGCGGGTCACTTATATTAAATTTAATTCATCATTTTCGTTCACTATTTGAAAAGCTATTACAATTCCTAATCTATCAATAATTGAATAACTTTTAGTGTATTATTATATTTAAATTTGTGCAGCATTGCAATTCATAACTTCTGTAGCCGGATCTACTTATCAACTCAAGTTTTATTACTGAGATAAGACTTATTTTTGGATGTGACATTGCAAAGACGGTGCACAATCGCTAATTAGTTCCAAAAGTTTAAGACTATGGAACCAATTTAAATTATCAGCACTTATCGAAGACGTGCACATCTTGAGCTAATTAGTCGCTTGATTTACGAAGTTTATAAGGTTAATTTTAGTTTATATGATATGCAGAATTTACAGGCAATTATCTTTGATATTAATCGGTGCGCACCTAACATTTGTATTCACTTAATAACGTATTTTAATAACTCATGAACTATCAGGATTTAAAAGGTTAAAGCTCAAATATGTAAGAATGCAATTTCAAATACTAAGGGATAGTCTATAGAATGAATTAATCACTGAGAAAAATTTTTTGTTACTGCAAACTAACTAATGTTACGGTAACAAAGGTTTATGTTAATATACGGATAACAAAACGTTTGTTATTGTAACAAAACATTTGTTATAGCGATAAATAGTTTGTTACACTAAATAAAGATTTGTAACTGCAACAAAACTGTTTTGTTACGATAAATAATACGATTTGTTGTAGTGAGCAAATGAATTTGCAGCGGTAACAAAAATATTTTGTTATTATTTATCGAATACTCAGGGAGACATCTTGGTGCAGAGTTTAAATTTTTTTATCCTTCAATAAAAATATTTAGCCACTAACTATTCGAATTTTTTCTGTTTAGATTTACGGAAAAATATTTTAGTTGCCGTGTATAAAATTAACCAAACCTTCGAATAGTTAATTGAATAATAATTCGAATTATTGTGATATCCTGGTAAATTTATGTTGGTGCCCTAGCAATTACTTTATTCGTTAATTTAATTTTGATGGTATTTAATTACCGTTACCAATGAATTTTGTAATGGTAACAAATGACGGTTGTTACTGCAACTAACCTGTTTGTTATTATAACTTAAATTTTTCTGTTGTGATAACATAATGTTTTGTTATCCTGTCTTATGTTACGGTAACAAAAACCTTTTTCTCAGTGATCGAAATCCGTATCTATGATGAATTTAAACTAAATCTCTTTGGTGGTCAAATTATCACTTAATCAGTAGACATGTTTATGTAGATTATGAAAAATGTCAAGACTTTACGACTTTCGTGAACTCAATCAGTTATCTTCCTTGAGAATTTTATTGATCGTAAAATTTTATCAGACTTTAAACTTAAAACAAAGATTTTTTCAAGACTATGAAGACCTCAAGCAGTCATTTGTTGAGTATCTGGCACCTAGTTTACACGTAAGTAAAAATCTATATCTTAGGATACCTAATTAGAAATGTTATATAATTTTTTAACTTTTCTTTTAGTATTCTTACAATCTGCGGAAGTTGAATGGTAGAGAAAGTAAATGGGAATTTGTGTTTATTTTCCTTTGATGTTTGTAGAAGTGTTCGAATAAGAGTTTGAAGAAATGGACGTGCCACCACCTATCCCACCGAAACCTACGGCCTCTAAAATCAATGCAATTTTAGGAAGGGCGCCATCTGGAACAGAAAAAAAAACTGAACCACAGTCAAAGCAGTAAGTGCACGGAAAGAAATTTCGAGGAATTTTTTACAATTCGACTATAGTAATTTTTATTAAATAGAATCGTAACGGTGGACTATATGTTATATGTAATAATTTTTACACTCTACTATAGGAAATTTTATTAAGCAAATTATACTAGTGGTTTTAGTAAAGTTTCCAATAGAACAATTGTAAAATTTTCTTGGCAATTTAGAATTTTTTCGAGCATTTGAATAAAATATTAAATGCAACTGAAGGAGAAGAAGGCTAGAATTTAATACAGACAAATATAATTGTGAAAATATTTGCTCTGCGCTGGATTCGAACCTGGTCCTAACTTTTAACAAGCGAGAACTTGGGCCGAAGGCTATTGCTAGCTCTTAATAGTAAACATTAGCAGACATAATATAATTAATTAATTAGTAACTCGTATCCGAGCGCTTCTTACGACAAACACAAACACTAATTTATAAATACTCAAATCCAACAATTGGAAAATTTTAAAGTTACATTGGAAAGAAAGTTTGGAAAATCCAAAAGAGCACGCCTCATAGCAGTCACTCAATTTTTACAAAAAAAAAAAAAATTAAATATTGCATATTTATTAGTGTATTATGAAAAGAATACAAGAAATTACTTTTAAATCTTTCGCGCTTTTGCCCACCCAGAAAAGAAGGTACTGCGCATGTCTTGTAAACGAACCTTTTTATTTACATAGATATAGGTATACAACCGATAAGTGGATTTTAGTTTATTGTTAATTATAATTAAACTACATTGAATTAGGCCGTGATTTTCGAAAGAACTTAGTTTTAGATAATACTGAAGCTTATGAAAAAAAAATAGATTGGATTAGTTGAGTTTTTCAGGCGTTATCGTGACCACCCCGGTTTTCATACATACTGACACACGGACGTCCACGAAATAATTTTTTTAAACATTGTTTTTATATATTTAAAAAGCAAAATGTGTTTTAAAAATGTCATAAGTGTTGAGACTAGTGTTTTTCCTTGACATTTATGTGTAAATATTATTCTACAAGTGCGATAGAAAATAAATAGAGATCATTTTAGTTCAAAAAATCCCTTGATTTTTTTTAAGCGAGAGTAGAGCACTACCTCATGCGCTTCGCTTATGAGGCGTGCAATACAGAGGCAGCACTTACAGAATTTAATACACTAATCTCTCGATTAATTTACAGTGAATTGTTTAATTTCTTACATAAATAGTAAATTTTCGTCTAAAATATTTGAAAATTATTAGAAATGAATTTATCGTCCAGCATTACAATTGTTGTATTGTTTTACCCATAATTTTTTTTTCGTGTAGAATTTTTAGCCTGTTCATTTTGCCCAAATTTTGGATGTTATGTTTGCTTGGATACAATGATTCATTAAATATTATCGTGAGTTCTTTGCTCATAAAGAACCTCATAGATATTTAGCCATAAAAAAATTTTCATGTTTTTTTAATCTGGTCATAAATGTGTCAACTTTTGCCCGCAGAATTCGATCTAAAGATTAAAAAAAAATCAAAATTGATCAATTTTTTATAATTCCAGGTCTAACATGAATCGGCCAGGAACTTCTCTTCCGCCAAAGCCGGAAAGGTACCAGACAAATATGTTCGGCTCGTCGCAGCCCCCCCGCCTTCTTCCAGCAAACTCAGAAGAAACACACATGTATTTATATTTTAAGAAGTCCCAACCATCTCAAAATCTTCCCAGGAAATGAAAAATGTTACATAGTGATACATTTATATAAAATAAATATATTTTGGATGTTTTGTCAATAGTAACAAGATATCCCCGTCTCTATCAATTGGGTCACATTAATTAATTGATAACCTTGTTTAATAGCAGAGATAAACAACCATTGTTTATTCAATAAGTGAATGATAATATAACCATTCTAAGCTCTTTTAGTGATAATTGGCAGAGTAATTAATTCGAAACTGATTGAAAGGCACAATCACTAAAAATTATGCAATATTTATTACCTTACGATTGATAAACAATTAGAAGCTGACAAATTTCAGTTTCGATAAGAAATAAGATACTCAATACTAATATTATACTCAACACTAAGTTCATTATCATCTGACAATAATTCATATGCATTTATCTACTAGATAAATACACAATTTTTTTTATAGAAAAACGATTTTTGTTAAGACACCAATTTTAACCATCTTCAACTCAAATTTCCGATTATTACTCAAATTGAATTCAAGTAAAATATTTTAAAGTTATAAAATGCTTTCAAAATTATAAATTTCGACTTCGAAACTTTTCCTGGTGAAGTAAGGACAAACAATCACCTCGCGTTTTTATATTATTGTAGTAAAGATAAGGATTAAGTTAAAAAACTCACTGTTCCCTATAATAACGTCATGAAAGTCGTCGTCGGTCTCATTGGTGGGCCGGCGGTGTCGGGGAGTGACGTAATGAGGCAGCAGGTCCGACAGAAAGTCGTGACCCTGGGAGTCGTTCGGGGAATCATCCCACTTCACGTCACCATTCCTGGGATACTTTCTCCGACCGTTTTGGGAGAAGCCTATATTTAGAAGAAATTGCATTTCAGAAAACTTAATTCATTTTTTTTCTAGAGAAAAAATAAGCTTTACAGAGGAATAAATGGTCAGTAGGTAAGTACCTATTTGGCCTAAATGCTTCTTTGGGCCCGTAAAGGTTAAGTTGTAATGATTAAATTCGTAAAATAACCTTCTGTCAAGATTAATTTAAAAAGTTACTTGGACAATGTAATTAGGTACATAGTTACTCAAAGGACTTGGAGTATAAAGAATTCTTAACTTCCTGTGCAGTCACTCAAAAAGAATCTGAGGTACCTAGGTACTTGGAGGAACGATAAGATCAGAAAGTGTTCTGTGACGTCGATCTCAGGCATACCTTTAAAGTCAGTAAGTATAGGACGTGACGTGAGAGTTTTGCTGCATTGTGGGCGAAAGGCTGACCACTTGTCACCACTTACATCACATTTCATCTTATAGCCCTCTGAATTTATGTCAAACGTGAAATAAACTGGTTTTGGAACCACTGATGCTCTGCCTACCCTGATAGGGATTGTAGGCGTGAGCGTATGTCGATCTGAACACCTTCTCAAGGGATGGAAAGTTAATGGTTTATTGAAGCAAACATCTAAAGATCCAACGTACCTTTGTTATGGTTACGTAACGTCCCAGCAGAATGCGCGGACGATTGCATATTATGTGGCTTCATCAGAAAGTCCATGGTCGTATCTAGTGATGTCCTACGCGGTAACCTGCTGGAAAAATTACCTTAGGGAAACGCACTTCAAAAAAGTACTAAACGTTCTAATAAAAGAGACAAAGGGATAATGTTTGGGATTTAGTCGTAGCTAAACCACACAAAATGGCTAAACAGATTTGGATGAAATTTGTTACAAGTTTGGACAAGTAGGTAGGTATATTTTGGATCACTTTTTATCCAAGTATAAAAGGTTTGTAAATTGACTGTGTGCCTACTCTCTAATCAAGAAAAACACAGGTAGAAGTGATAAAAATATGCACGTAATAATATATTTAAAGAGATCGATACTATTACCTTTTACTGTCGAATTTTGAATATCCATATTTAGCAAGTGGGTCAACTTGTGCCGACGCGGAGTCCGAGGAATTATTTATGTGGGTCTCTTTCATCTCCCTAAAAATGAACGATCGTAGGTAATTAGTATATTTATTTAAGGTCCGTGCGTCGCAAGCACCAAACGAAAGTAACGCTCAATTCAATAACTATATCCTCCTACGGCATGTTTCCAAGTTTATTGAGGCAGCCAACCTTGAAGCGGAAGTTATTGAGTGCATTGTGCTGAAAATGGGTCCTTTTCACAACATACCATACCTACCATCAATCATTCTGTTTACTTTACCTACTCATTCAAAATGTACCCATCGAAAATCCAACTCACTTGGTAATGTCTTCGAGCCAGAATGGTACTTCCCCGTCCTTGATCGTGTATTCAAACCCATTCTGCTGCTGTGCCATCCTCTAGCCATGAGAGTATTGTTCATCTACGTTCACTAAACCAAATCGACAAAGTTATGATGACGCAAACACATTATAAATTAATATAAATACGTAAATCGAAATCACGATATTTTCAGCCTATAATTTAGAGGAGTTTATAAATTTAAAAAATAAATTATTCGGTTTTTATTGCAACTATTTATAATAATTTAAATCTTCATTCACACTTGCCACTTTTGAAACATATTTTTGGCGCTGTTTGTTTGACCTTGGTTACCATAGGAACTAAAACGTAAGTGATTAAAAGGAACTAAAGGGTGGGTTACACAAATAAAAATAAGGTGTTTCCTTACCTAAAATAACACATTGACCATATCCAGTCATTAAAAAAATAAGTTTAATACCACATATCGTGAAATAATGTACAGGGACAACAGCACATCATGCTATCCAAAACTGTCAAGTTTCTTCAATCGATTTTCAATTTTATCTCCAAGAATTAGAGTTTACTATCCATTGGGGAAAGTCAGTTTGTGGTAACTTGATGTAGAAAAAACATGTTGAAGATAATTATCAAAGTAAATGCCTCTATTTATTATTGGTACCGTTTTGATTTTATTTCGAAGTCACACTCAATTCACAATTCCGGAACGCGACCGACTGATTTCTACACGTCCATGCTAAACGTCAAATCTGTCAAGTGACTGTGTGGCGGTGTGGGGTTAATTATAACCTCACTCTATTAATAATCGAAGATTTTTTGTGAAATAACTCGTTTAATGGCTTGATTTACAGTCAATATAATCTACAAAAAAATCCTAATAACATCACATTCATAATGTCTGAGACTGATGTAAAAGAGTTAGAAGAAAGGACCAGCAAAACGGAGCAGGAAGTTAAAGCAATTGAAGAGGAATTGGAGAGGATTTCCAAAGGGGATTTGAGCTACCTAGGGGACTCGCGGCTGGAAAAAGTGATGTCCGAAAATGAAAAGCTAAAACATCGCCTAGAAATTCTTGAAAATGCTATCGTAGCAGAAAGTTCTGGCTCATCCGGTATTGTCAAAAAGGAAGCTAAGAAGCGTCCGACTTTAATCACAGACCTGAATTCAATAGATAACACAATCTCCGTAATAGATGAACTTAAGAATGTGTTCGAAGTTGCCATAACCTCAGCCTACCCTGACTTGGAAGATCCGCCTGTTGCCGTCACGCTCTCAGGAAATAATCCTAAATTTGGTGATTATCAGTGCAACTCAGCTATGAGTATATCTCAAATCTTAAAAGCTAAAAATATAAAGACCAATCCCAGGGAAGTTGCCAACAATATTTTGAACAAAACTCCTACATCACCTCTCATAGAAAGAATTGAAGTAGCAGGAGCAGGATTCCTCAATATTTACCTAAACAAGACTTTTGTTGAACATGTACTTCTCTTTATACTCAGGTTTGGAGTTAAACCTCCTCCTGTGAAGAGGCAAAGAATGGTTGTTGACTTTTCATCTCCAAATATTGCAAAAGAAATGCATGTTGGACATCTCAGGTCTACTATTATTGGTGACAGCATTAGTAGACTTTTTGAATTTTTAAACCATGATGTTCTTCGAGTTAACCACCTTGGTGATTGGGGCACTCAATTTGGAATGTTAATTGCTAACATGCAAGACAAGTTCCCCAATTACAAAACCGAATCTCCCCCAATATCTGATTTGGAAGCATTTTATAAAGAATCAAAGAAACGTTTTGATAGTGATGAAGAATTTAAGAAGAGAGCTTATGCTTGTGTTGTAAAACTTCAGTCTGGTGAACCAGACTACATATCTGCTTGGAATCTGATCTGTGATGTGTCGAAGAAAGAATTTCAGAAAGTTTATGATCGACTTGATATCAAAAACCTTATCCCAAGAGGAGAGTCATTTTATCAAAGCAGGATGGATGTTGTTGTAAAAGAGCTCAAGGAGCAAGGCCTTCTAGAAGAAGATGAAGGCCGTTTGATCATGTGGGGGAACGAAGAACGTTCAGGTATTCCTCTGACAGTTGTAAAGTCTGACGGAGGATATACTTACGACACCTCAGATATGGCCACTATAAAACAAAGAGCTCACGAAGAAAAAGGGGAAAGACTTATTTATGTGACTGATGCTGGGCAACACACACATTTTGTGACTATAGAAGCATGTGCCAAACGAGCAGGAATACTCAGACCGGATCAGTATGTAGAAAATGTATGTTTTGGAGTTGTTTTAGGAGAAGACAAAAAAAAGTTCAAAACTAGGTCAGGAGAGACAGTGAAACTTATTGAATTATTAGATGAAGGATTAAAAAGGGCTTTAGACAAACTGAAAGAAAAGGGCAGACATGAAATTCTAACTCCTGAAGAACTGAAACAAGCACAGGAAGCTGTTGCTTATGGTTGCATTAAGTATTCAGACTTATCCCACAATAGGATAAATGATTACATTTTCTCATTTGACAAGATGTTGGATGACAAAGGCAACACTGCTGTGTATCTATTGTATTCTTTGACCCGTATCAGGTCAATAGCCAGAAATGCTCAGGTGTCTCTAGATCAGCTTTTAGCTGAAGCAGAGAAGAATGGCTTTAAACTTACCCACGAAGCAGAGCTTAAACTTGGAAAAGTTCTGCTGAGATTCCCGGAAGTCATACTCAAAGTTGTGGGCGACTTGTACTTGCACACACTCTGTGAGTACTTGTTTGAAATATCTTCTGTATTCACAGAGTTCTATGACAAATGTTATTGCATAGAAAAAGATAAAGATGGAAAAATCATCAAAATATTCTATGAAAGATTGATGCTCTGTGAAGTTACAGCTAGGATTATGGAGAAATGTTTTGATATTCTTGGAATTAAAACCGTATCTAAAATGTAAGCTTAATTAACTAAGTACTTTAGGTATTTATTTACTTTTAATTAATATCCAAGTGCATACTAATATTTTGAATAAGTAAAGTGTGTGCTTAATAAGTTAAAGAATTTATACAAAAAAATAAAAGACATAAATTTAATTGTAAAATTTTATTGAGTTCCCAAAAACCTCTACAAAACTATACCAGGGTCCATTATCAAAGGTAACATTTATGAAATAATAGTATGATTTTTAGAAAATTATAACAATCACTGGGTGATTAATAACATGTATGTCAGATTTTATACCTTCCATGGTGATAATAAAATATTATTAGCTATTTCAAATTAGATTTGTTTAGCATGGCCTTATTTTAATTGTACCAATTTAAAGGTGGGTATAAAATGTTACCTACATGCGTACTTTGCTTATTTTCTATAATTATACATGTTACATTACATATAACACTGTACGACAGACAACAATTATAACAGTTTTCATACGAAAGTTTTTCAGAGTTCAGAATTCTTATTAAAGATATAAATAGGTGAATTTATAGAAAACTCGACAACAGATTGAGACTTCAACTATTTTATAAAATCATCCAAAGTGGAAGACCTTCAGGACTAAATTAAAAAAATATATATATCTTCGTGTTCTACGAAATCACTTTCGTTTGAAAACGATGGTGTCGGCTACAACAACACCACGACATATTTATACAGAGCAAACCCCTATAGGAACCCTATAGATTTTTTTACATTCCTTTTAATTATCGGACAGCATGAAACCTACTGAAGTCCTACGATGTTGATTTATAGGTATCGCAAATTCGTCAAACGTTGCTTCTGCACAAGGTAAATTGAAGTTTTTTCTTCCTTATCGTCAAGATATTAGGTACAATCAAGGGCCCTATTCCAATTGGTTCATCTAACCAGTGTTGCCACATGAAGTAGACGTGAAATCTGTATTTTCATTACAAAAAACCGTATAAAATCCGTATTTCTGTTTTTATTGAAATTCCGTATAAATATCCCGTATTTTGATTGAAATTCCGTATGAATTCCGTATAAAAATTAAACGTAACATTTTAGAGTCAAGATTTAAATCAAAAGAGGGTGATTTCCCTAAAAGTTGTTTAGTAGTAGCGGGACCGTTATCGTCAAGAAACATAATTTATTTCTTAATTTCGTCTTCATTGAAGAAATTTTGCTGTACTGCCGCACTACAGTGGACCAAACTCACCAGCGTTGACGAAATTTGTTCAAAATTAGGTCAAGAAGGCTCGAAAACGGTGTCCTTTTGAAGCTAATTCTGTGTTTAGAGTAAATCCGTATAAAAATCCGTAATCTTGATTCATCCGTATTAAACTCGCAAAATCCGTACAAATACGGACAAATCCGTATATATGGCAACACTGCATCTAACGCCGGCTCCACACGTTGGTCCCAATGTTGGCGCTAACGCCACTCGTCCAACGTGTGGAGCCGGCGTAAAATTCGCCATTTATTAACTGACACCTCCGGAAGAAGCTCCGTGTATGTATGTACACACAAAACGTGTCCATCCAAGAACTGAACTCCAAAATTTTTATTAAATTAATAAATGTCTTTACGTATTTAAAATTTTAATGAAAATTTTTAATGGAAAAAGTAGAGGGATACGATACGGGCAAAAGAGAATACTCTTGGGTAGATAATAGAGATTACTTCAGACGAAAAATATTACTCGAGGATAGATGAGACAGAGCTATTTTAACAATTTAATACATACATTTTTTGTATTTCTGGCTATAAAACACCGAGGTGGTTGGAAATATTGGGGTTTTTAAATTTACTTTTACCGGTTCTTTAATCACTAGATAACTTAATGTTCGGACTCATCTTTTTGTGTTTTGAAATATCTAGATAATACTGTCACATTTTATCTGAGCATTAAACAATCGGCCCAAATATCATATTATTCCTAAAACTAATCCTGATTTTTTTAACCTTCGCGCGATTCTTGCAACCCGTGTGTGCAAGATTTGTATCGCATCGCACGCGCCGTAAACAAGCGCGCGACGGGTTAATTATAAGCCAGTTTAAAAGTTTTTATTAGCAAAGTTCGGAACACATTTTGCAGTTTATTTCAAAGGCGTAGGCATACCTTATTTCAATAGTGTCTCGTGGAAGACTTGAGACACGAAAATTAGAGAAATGTTTAAAACTGAGAAAAGTAAAATAAAAGGACCCCAACCCGACATACCGACTCCCAGCATCATATTATTAAAAACTACCCTTCCCTATTTAAACATGATTTTGCACTTTTTAAGAGATTTGATCCTAATAAGATATCTAAATACTTTCAATTGTGGCATGACAATAATCCACAATAAAATTAAACTAGACATCAGAGCTGTAATTACCGAACAAATTGCTTAAGTTATTTTGTTAAATTTAAAAATAATAATGTTTACATTTAAAATAACGAATACATCATATCTAATCGTTACAATCAGTATAATATGAAATAGTTTCGTGAAATTTTGTGCAATTTGTTTTGTTTGTTTAAATACCAAATTACCCTGTGTAACCTTGCATTACGGCAAAATATATTTTTCGGTAAACAGCATCCTATAAATTATATTAAAAAAACATAACTATATGTTAGTAGAATGTATTAGTGTCTCTAACTATATAAAATAAATTCATTTTTATTTATCGATCACTAATTTGCGATTGTTTGTAGCAAATATATGACTAGAAACTGTTGAACTAATATGGACTTTGCGAAACATCAAATAGTATTTTGAAAAATATCAAATAAATAAAGATAACGTTTACAATATCATTTGATTACATGAATGAGATTTTTGGCAGCAAGTATATCTCTATGCCCATTGAGTTGAGTAAGATACTTTGGGCCATCCGCTAAACTTCGTGCGTGCGTAGGCGTAGTCATGTAGTGTACGCCGAGCCACACTCGTACCGCACAAGTTCTTCGATTAGCGCTGAGTTTTAGCGAAGAACCTGAAAGGTCTATTCACTTTTTGCATATTTTCGTGCCACTAAGAACTTATTAATAGTACCTATACCAGAATACAGTGGTTGAAAAAAAGATAAGCAAACAGCGCGTGGGAAATTGTATTTATATCTACGCGTTAGTTCCGTTATTTTAAAACCAAAGCACTACTCTAAGTTTAGATATGGTTGAGATATACTTGAAGTACCCTTTAGTTTTTTATAACCATCACAGATATGCAAATATTAGAAGAGTAAATAAGATGAAAATTATATTATACTTATCGAAACTTAGAGTAGGCCTTTCCCTACGATATTGACATGTCTCATTTTCTTTATAAACTAAGTTGCGTAACTTTTTATTAGCACAGGCCTCTAATAATACTCATATTACAGAGAATAGGGCTAGGCAGAGTGGCCCAAAACAATGTCTTACACTTTAGGTGCAGAACCGTTCAATGTCGTTTGAATATGTAGTTTCCCAAATCGATATTTTTTAGGTTTAGGTCTGATAAACGTTTCTACAAGTAGGCGTTACTGTCATTCACAATAAGTTTGTTCATGAATGAGTGCCTACTGTTCTGCGTCCCACTTCGCGGATACACTGCCTTTTGTACTCACTAATAGACACTATCGCATCCAGTGATCACATCCCATCAATGACACAGCACAGAACAATGGCCAGTGTGGTAAACGTGAGATCAATTCACCTATCTATTGATAACATCTCTTTATACGGCTCCTAGCTTAACATTTTTCAAATACAGATCTTACAAATCAATGTTACGAAACCTTTGGAAGTCTAAACACAAAGCCACATTAACAATTGAGCAAGTAGGTATAACAAATTCATAATTGGAAAACATCTAGCAGGCATTCTACAAGACTAATTATGAATAATTGTTTTTAAAATTGCCACATTTAAAATCCTATAATAATTAATAATTTAAGAGATGGTACATAGAACTACTCTAAACCGGTATAACCAACTAATCTAAGGAAAAGTCACATTAAGGTGTATAAAAGATTTCACTGAAAAAACTGGACTTATACAAATATAGGTATAAATGTTTCTAAAAACCCTAATACGTACACATTAAATCTCTAAAAAGGGTTGGATTGGTCTCGAGATTCTGAGATTCTACAAACACTAACTACAACAATAGTACATAAGATTCAACAATATTTTACAAAATATATACACAATTACACACATACAGATCTCAGGTAGGTTTGGCCGATTGTGGTCCACGTTAATATAGAGATTCATCATTTTATTAAAACTAAGTATTAGGAGAGTACTGATTATCTGAGTATTGAATATGGAACTAGTTACATAAATTCATACTAACTACGAATCAGATATAGGTAATTTGTGGAAAAATCGTGGACCACATTTAAAGGAACTCGGCTATACAATCACAATAATGAATTAACTAAATGACAATGATTGGCTGCAATGTATTTTAACCTATGCCCTCGCAAGAGACTGCTTGTAAAAAGGCAATAACTGCCTTAGAACTACTGGTGATAATAAGGTCATATAATGGAAGTAGAGAGCTATTAATAGATAAGAAACTGATTAATGAAGATACTCTTTAAATGCCTATTTGCGATTAAATTAAGAATCAGATTTATCTGAGTGATTGAGTCGTGAATCTCATAGGTAAGTCTATAACAGCGGGTTAAATAAGATGGTAGCCCACTACTTTAGAAAAAGTAGGTCTATTTATAAATAAAGGAGTATATTCAAAGCCATTATAAATATTTTGCTAACTTATTTTGGAAATTATAATAAAGTTAAACTTTGTTTTTTTTTTTAAATATTGGACTAATTAAGATTTTTTTTATGTATGATATTATCAACCATATAACACGAATCATCTTGACAGAAGTTTAAAAACGTCCATGATATGAATGTATTAAACGAAGTGCCTTATGTTTTACTTTTAATTATTCACAAAAATCACTATATTCAGAATAAAGAGAAACAAGTGACGAAATTAAAAAGAATAGACCTACCTCCGAATAGAAGGATTTACCAAAATGTGAGACTTGAGATTCTGAGTTGCAGTTTTCATTGCACCTTGAGTTCAGGGAAGAGATGTCTTAGTATGGCGAGGTAGTGGACAGTAGCTGCCAGGGCGACGAAGATATGCCAGATGGCATGCGCGAAGGGGATCCGTCCGTCTGACTTGAAGAAGAACACTCCGATGAGGTAGAGGATCCCTCCCAGTTTTAAGTCAGACATCGCGGGGAATTGGTGCTGAAAGGGAAAAATTATTTAAGCACTAAATGATTCGTGTTAAGTTTAAAGTTACCGTTTTCGAGGAATGCTTCTTAAAAAGACTTTTACTGCCGTACTCAGAGACGTCAATTAAAGTTAAGAAGTAATTAAATGTCATGCTATCCTTGTTTATATCAACAAGAGTGAAAGAGACAACATCAGAGTTTAACAGTACTTAACTTTAATTGACGTCTCTGAGTACGGCAATTGTAACAAGACAACAAAGATTTTTTAATTAAACGCACCTTGTTTCCTCTTTACGCTTTGTCGATGCTCGTTAGAGGTACTATATCTGACCTCAATTACCCTACTAATAGGGGGGAACCTGACCAGATTGGATCATAGTTATACAATTTGCACATTCAGTCTTCTGAATGTAGTCTGCACCTTATCATCTTCAAGAAGTTTTCCTTGAGTTTCCTTACGCCTCAACGACTAAATAGATTTGGATGAAAGGTGGTAAATCTGGCACAGAACTACTGAAAGGGTACTGTAAAGTGAAAGGACTCGCGGGCGATGAGCTACTCTAAAATACTGGGTGACTTTAAATTAATTAGAGAAAACTAAGGATGTGAATCAGCCGCCAAAATGAAAAACTTTCCCCAAGGAACATAGGTGAAAATACGAAAACAAAATTTTGATCTCCCATACAAAATGCGATATATGCTGATGAAGTTTGTATGGGAACTCAATTTTTTTTTCGTATTTTGACCTATGTTTCTTGGGAAAGTTGTTCAGTTTCATGGACTGATTAACCACCCGTGATTAACCACGGTTGAAAGAGATTTACCTAAAGCCCTGTATATTTGTAATTTATATGGGGAGACGAAAACTTGTTTTGAGAATTTTGCATAGGTTCCTCGGGGAATCTTCAGTTTCATGAAGAGAATCACCCTATAAAGTTTTGATAACTAATGTAAAGTCAACCCCATACACAGGATGAGTTAATAATAAGTTAATTAACAGACCCACTTATTAATGCCACAATCTCTTAAGATATAAATGCCACATTCTCTTATCTAATTTCGTGTCATAATGCGTAAAAATGTCGCTTATGTAAATTAATATTACTCGTTCATGAATTTTCATTAAACTGTCATGCATTTAAGTATAAACTGCCGTACCATTATGTACATTGTCTTCAGATAACAATGGCGATAAAATACGCTGTGATTCTTCATTGTTTACATGTCGTGTTTTTATCTGATATTTTCGTAATTCGTTTTACACAAAGTTTTAGGAAACAAATAAGTATAATTTTAATGATTCCTTGTATTATTATTATTTGAAGAAGAATGTGAGTGCTGTATTTTTTAAGCCCGACGCAAAAAAACGGTGTTAAAAGATTGACCGCTATGTGTCTATATCGTCGCTGTGTGTCGGTCTATATGGCACCGTAGTTTTAAACGGGTGAACCGATTTGGATGCGGTTTTATTTATTTAAAAGCGGTTTTATTATTGTTTGGCGGTGGTTTTTAGACATGTTTTATAAAAATCAGTTCAAAAGTTATAAGCGACTAGCTTTCCGCCCGGGACTTCGTTCCCGTGGGAATTCGAAAAAATCATGTTCATCACGGATAATGTGGGATTCTAATGGTGAAATACAAATTTTCAAATCGGTCCAATAGTTTCGGAACCTATTCAATGCAAACAAACAAACAATTAAAGTTCGCTATTATATAGCTATTATATTATATAGCTATTATATTATATATTATATATATAATATTATAGCTATTATAGCTATTATATAGCGAACTTATACATTTTAGAGCTATTTATTTTTTTCGTTCCGATGGGAATTTGGGAAAATCATGTACCCTATGTTCATTGCGGATAATTCTAATGGTGAAAGAATTTTTGAAATCGGTCCAGTAGTTTCGGAGCCTATTCAATGCAAACAAACAAACAAACAATCAAATCTTTCCTCTTTATAATATTAGTATTTAATATAATAATGCGCATATACCCAAATACGAACAAATATAAGAATTCTGTGAGCAGACGCATATTCATACAACTGAATATACTTTATTTGCACACAAGAACATACAAATTCAATGAGCGAAACCGAATTAAAGTTCTTTTGGTCAAAAGGTTAATAATTCTGACCTCAAACGATTTAAATTGGTCAGTGCTATTTTCGTTCGTCTATGATAAACCTGGAATTCTTCTTCTATGTATCGCTACCAAAAGCTATGTAAACTTGACTATCCTTGTCAAGATTGACTTTAATTATTTTATACCTACTATAAGATTTTGGAAGTATGTATAGTTTCACTTCAGTGAAAGGTTTCACTCTTCATCCGTATACGAATATGGCTGAAAAAGATTCTGTCTAGGGCCTGTACATAACAACACCTTAATTCAGAGGTCAATCTGTGGCTCAGCGGCGACGTAAAAGAAAAATTCAAGACTTTAACATTAAAAAAACGGGATGTACAGTAAAATATCTACACATTGTAAATCCCAAGTCTATATCTTTATCCCTTGCCTTTATTTATACTCATAGGCAGATACCTGTAAAGCTACTACCTACAGAACGTCTGAATAAACAGGAACTAAACGCAAACAAATTGGAAAGCAGTTGCACAAGACGGTGTCTGTAGTATGTTCTGTAGAACATTTCGTAGATAAAACATCGAGATCGGATTAAACAAACTATTTTTAACTCTGGATCACTTCCTATAAGTGCATGCTCCTATTACGTGTCATGATAACATGGATCGGGAATAGAAATGTGCCAAGGTTTTTGAGTACAACGTATTGAAATATTCATCAGGTACTGTTTTACTTAGTATTAAAATAACTTGGCTTCCTAACACGGATATTACGTATGCATGAGATCGCTATCTAATGAATAACTTCAACCTATTTCTGCAATATATGGTAATACATTTGATTTATGCTAACATTTTAAGCAGATATAAGTAAAAATTCAGGTTAAGAGTTTTTGATATTCCTCCAAATTCTCGTTATACAGTAAAATGTTCTATTTAAATCTTCAACATTATCTTGTATCCCACGCTGCCTGTACTGGTTTACAGAAAAGTTTTCTATAAATATTGTTTGCCTTATTTAAAAAAAATAAGTTTTTGCAAAATTACGTACGCTTTTTAGTATCGGTGTCGCTAAAGTATTAAGTGTTCATTCTTCTTTCAAATATTTAAAAGTTCCCAAGTACAAATGGAACAGAAAGTATATAAAACGAACAATTTTGTTTACAGAGACGGCTCTCCAGATTTTATGAATTTCCTGACTGGCCGGCTGTCTCCGGAACCGACACGATACCGTGAAAGTTACGATTCCACATCACACGACGCAACACGACAATGGGACCAGTCATAAATTCCTAAAGGTTTCAGTGAATCAAGGCGGCATTTCCCAAAATATGGGTGGGTCGAGAGCGAATATTGGGTGAGCCACTGTAAAATACATCTACATGAAGCGGAACTATCGGCTACGATTAATTAAATAATTAAATACCGAAGTAACTTGGGCGTACCAAAATTAATGCGATATAAAGATTATGTAAAATTAACTAAATAGCTAAAAATTCGTCATACGTTGCTCCTTCCTGAATGCATTAATTTTAAATGAAAAGTAAACTTAATATGGCCCTCATGCCCCTCATATTGGTGTGAGAGTTTAGTCTGAAATCGATAAATCTTATGGAACAGCGAAGCTAAATCTTCCGTCTAACGAAAATAAAATGGACTAGTATGGTATACTCGTAATACAGTTGGAGAGTATATTGTCTGACCCAGTTTAGGTCGTCAGGCTGGAAACCACACGACAGTGGCGATTGGGTTCCACAATAAATTCTAAGACTTATCTACAGAGAAATGTGAGAAAATGTTAAGGAAAACGTCCGACTGTGACGATTGTATCAACGTTTTCCGGCTATCTACTGAGGAAATAGCGAACACAAAACATGAGGCGATAGGAAGTTCTCGTACTTTGATTATAATGGGAAAGACCGTACATTATCTGTGACCGTTATACGTACCTGTAAGGTATTTTATGTCGACTGACTTTTGTTTTGCGTTAAAACCTCTCCTATATTCTACAGTTTAGTTTTGTTAAAGCTAAGGATAGTAAATGAGGAGTGTAAAAATTCTACCAATGATTCTGGTAGTTAATATAAGGTACAGAGGCCAGCGCATCAGGTTACTCCATTTTCATTGCAAAACCGCTCTTATCACAACAACACAGAGTGCACGCGTGTGGTAACCTGAGTTGCGGCCGTCCGTACATACATTTTCATAACACCATTTCTTTAACGCAGTATCGTGATACGCTGTTTCGAAATATTAGTAACTAGCTTTTTGCCCGGGACTACGTTCCCGTACAAATTTGGGAAAATTATGTAGCCTAATGTGTTAATCCAGGGTGTCAGCTACCACCATACCTTTATCAAAATTGGTACAGCCGTTTGAGCGTGAAAGAGGAACAAATATCCATACATACAACTTTCACGTTAATAATAATTAGTAAGGATTGGCAGGGCAGGCAAATGATGATGACTGTCCGCATTACCTTTTATTGCGAGAAGAAACGTATTTTACTTTTAAAATTAAATATTGTGTCGATCTTCTTGTTATCAAAGTCACGATTATTTTCCGGAAACCGCACAAAAGTTTTGATTCAATATAAGAAAGTTTCACCACACATGGGTCCGGCATTCGACGTAATATTTCTAAAAGTTTCAAACATCTGCAACGATATATTTTAGTATTTTTTATCTATGACTTGTAAACTCATATGAGGAGTATAAAATTGTATCAAAAATTATAGGTAAATAATAACAATATAAAATGTAATAAGATAAGGGCACGGACATCAAGTCTGTGGATGCACAATTTAAAAAAAAAGACCATCTGTAACGAAAGTCAAACATAGTTTGTAAGTTTGGGTGTAAAGCTATTTAGTTTCAAAAAAAATTCACAAACTTTTAGAATAGATGACACGGTGCGGTGGATCGGTAATCGGTTGTCATAAATTTTTCCATGGAAACAAAGTCGCGGGCACAAAGTATATAAAAAACCTTTTCTAATGTGTTTCACCATAAGAGCTTCAGTTTCTGCAATAATATATAGGTTTTAGTGGGTGATATACAATACATATGGCTGCCAGAGGTGGAATTCGAATGTATGCTAACGACACTCGTAGTCGTAGTAAAACGAATTGGATTCAACTAAGGGATTCAATTACCATTCCGGATTCAGATTGCATTAAACATTTATAAAGGACTTGGGAAGAAAATAGGTACGTAAATTTTTAAGCAGCGCCCTTGAATTGAAAAAAGTCCAATAATAGGAGGGTCGTAGGAGGCGAATTAAATCATGATTTTTACGGACATGAGTGTATTGTATTGGCTCAAGTACACATGACATTATATTATAATCTAATTTAATTAATGCTAACTCTAGCATTACGCTCTTAATTTCTTGCAGTCACTATTAAAATGCTTGCCGTTAAAGTATTAACAATGACCATACTTCAAAATCTATTAACAAAATATTGAAGCGATAGTGAGTTTCAAATTGAAACATAACTTACAGTCATATTAATGGTAGAATTTCACAGGCACATTATTGCGTGACTTCGTTTGTTAGGCATTTCAAATATCCAGCCCAATTCTTGGTTTTATAATAATCACTATAGTAAAGAACACCTTACACCCTGCTGATACCGTTGACCAGCAAGGTACACTACTATAGCGGTGAGGGTTACGATTTTGGAGCACCAAGATGTTTTGACCCCACACACCCCAATCAAAAAGTCTACATAATCCAAATCTAACTGTAAGATCATCTGACGTCTTATAATATCGTCATTCGACCCAGTACGAAATTTCCACATGTGGGATTAAAAGACACCGAAACACCTTACACACGCACTTTGATTGAGCCGGACGTAATTGTACCACTAACGGCTACACTTACGTCGATGATTATATTACGTGTTACTCGAGACTGCATAACCTACAATGTGCATTGTTATGTGATGTGGGTACTATCGAACGACACCACCCATTCAGTGCGATGAAATTTTAAACAGCCGCTCTGACTTTGATGGATTAAATTGAAAGTCTTGCTTGGTTTGTGTTGTTTTCGGTTGCTTTGCAGTAGAATTTTTATGCTGTGTAATTTTAAAATGTGTATGCTGGTTTCAAGTAGGGATGCCTCGATACGCCTTTTTGCCGATACGATACCGATACTCTTATAAAAATATCGGCAATACTGATACCGATACGCTTATTGAATTCTAAAATGAAGGTAAAATAAATAAAACACAAGTCACGTTATTTTTTAAAATTAAATATAAAAAATTATAGACAGATTGAGATTAGTTAATAGTTTTAGTAATCGTTTGCAACTTGCAACGAAATAGACGGGACAACACGCGCATTTACATTAATGCGATATATTGGCAAACCCGAAGTATCGCCGATATATCGGTATCGGTATCGGATGCATCCCTAGTTTCAAGTATACGATGACTTGAAACAAGGGATGCATCCGATGATGGAGGGTTGAATTGAAGGTTATATAATCAAGTTGTTCAGTTAAATAAAAATAAAATAAATAAACGTTGCACACTCAAAGGCCCACACTAAGGTTTTCCCTTGTGTCGTGGGTCCCTTGGAACACACATAAAGACAAACACAAACACCCATGACCCGAGAACAAACATCTGCTTTTTACACAAATGTTTGCCCCGACTGGGGATCGAACCCAGGACCCGCCAATCAAGAGGCAGCGTCACTACCACTCGACCAAACCGGCCGTCAGTTGAGTCGGACGATTCCCTTTCAAATTTAATTTTCTCCAATTGCTAATTTGAAATCATTTAAAACCCGATTTTTGGTTTTCTGATAATAAATTCTACGATTACATTCACAATTCTATGCATGCTTATTTAAAGTGAATGCTGAATGAGCTCTAAAATAAAAACGTGTCATACGTACCTTTTCATTATTTTAATTTTTTATTTGATTCTACACGTTTTATCTATATTTTTATTAATATTATAAAGAGGAAAGATTTGATTGTTTGTTTGCATCGAATAGGCTCCGAAACTACCGGACCGATTTGAAAAATTATTTCACCATTAGAATTCTACATTATCCCCGAAGAACATAGGCTACATAATTTTCCCGAATTCCCACAGGAACGAAGTCCCGGGCGGAAAGCTACTAAGTTGTAAAACATACAAAAATGAAACATAAGAATAAATCCGTTCAATTAAAGACCGAAAAATACTAAAGCGGCACAAAGGCATTGTATTTTCGGACGTAGGTAGGTATACGGTATACGCCTAAATTTTCCAGCTCAGTTGGTCGAAAGCGTTCAATTTCTTCCAGTCAAGGGCAAAACGCGGCCTTGGAGAAATTTACACACGCTTATACAAATAGCCCATCAAATAGAAACCTGTACAAAAGGCTTTTCATTATTTGTCGTACATGCCTATAAATCAAGTCGTCAATGTACGAAGACATTTTCAACAACTTTCTATTTTGAAAACATACAATCCATAATTTTGAGTAGGTACCACCCCATATTTAGTTAGATCATGATATCTACAGGACTTTAGGTATCTCTCTTTCAACCTCTCGGGTGGTTAATCAGTCCATGAAACTGGAAAACTTTCCCAAGGAACATAGGTCAAAATACGAAAAAAAAAATTTGAGTTCCCATACAAACGTCATCAGCATATAGCGCATTTTGTATGGGAGATCAAATTTTTTTTTTCGTATTTTGACCTATGTTCCTTTGGGAAGTTGTTCAGTTTCATGGACTGAATAACCACCCGAGAGGTTGAAAGAGAGATACCTAAAGCCCTGTAGACATCATGATCTAACTAAATATGGGGTGGTACCTACTCAAAATTATGGATTGTAATAATTCAAATCAATTCTTTGAAAAATGGCGTCAACAAACAGTCGCGATTTTGATATGTCTGAGTATTTTACTCAAAATTAAAGTATAGTCGCCAATATCAAGAAGAGAAACCATTTACGGGTTGTAGTACAGACAACAGCACGTCAGGTTACCCATTTTGCACTACGAAAGTGGGCGCTATTATGAGCGAAATAAGGGCGACTTCAAGGTCAAGATGTATAACGTGATGTGCTGCCGTGTGTACGTCAGAACCTCGTCCGTTGATCAGCAGGATGCACCGCTAGCAGGCTAGGATGACGATTTTGGAGTAGGTACTAAGATGTTATGATTATGACCCAACACACCCCTGGATCGTAATAGCTCAAACAGAAAATGTTTATTGTTAAATTATAACGTTAAAAATATACTTTCATAATGTACGTAATTATAACGTTAAAAATGTACTTTCATAATGTACGTAATTATAACGTTAAAAATGTACTTTCATAATGTACGTAATTATAACGTTAAAAATGTACTTTCATAATGTACGTAATTATAACGTTAAAAATGTACTTTCATAATGTACGTAATTATAACGTTAAAAATGTACTTTCATAATGAAAAAAAGTCTTACAAGTATCTTATTACGTTGCACATGTCAGACAACTCTAAAATTAAAAAAAATTATAACCCCCGACATTAATTGCTTATAATATAAATTTTAAACGGCTGAACCGATTTTGATCAAATAAAGCTAAGAACCATCTCGATCACGTCTTCCAAACAAGACACGTATCAAAATCGGTCCATTCGTTTAGGAGTTATGATGCCACAGACATACGCACAGCACAGATACACAGTCATACAGTACACAAACAAACTTATAACACCATTTTTTTGGCGGGGGTTGAAACTGTTGTAAAAACCAAGTAACGATCGAATCTGACTTTTTATGGACGGGCTGAATATTTGTTCAACCCTGTGTGATCTATTTTAGAAAAGAGTACCTTTCTAAAATAATAGTGAATAATAAATAAATAAATCGACCGTTGCGACGTCGGACGGGCTATTATGTTACATAAATAATTGTAGCTACACATATATATATATATATATACAGACACCGGCACAATTAGCGGAACAACTTATGTTTTTCATACAATTAAGTCAACTTTAGAGTTTATAAATGGAGATTTTTATTTGATGCTGTTATTAAAATTTTACGCATAGTTTAGGCCAAAATGTTTGTCTGTTAAAATCAAATATAAAATATACAAGAAGTTTTCAAGAATGTGCCGCATGGCCAAAAGATAACATTGCAAAAACCTTTTCATACAACTTCGTATGAAAAGTTTAAAGAGTTTTTTTTATTGACTACATGAGAAATTCTAGGCTTTTCGTCAGTTTTTGTAAAAAAAAGAGACGATAATTTATAAAATTTATTTGCATAAAGAAAGTGCAGTTATGCACGTAAAACGTATATTTTTAGAACTCCCAATATAAGTCGATTGTATGAAAAACAGACGTTGTTCCGCTAAATGTGCCGGTGTATATATCGCTTATTCTGAGCCTAGAAATGTTTTACTTGGTTATATCTACGTTCAGTACAAAAAGCGAGTCAAGGTAAACCGCGCTACCAAATAACTCTAAGTCTAATATATATATGTAAGTACCTAACCTATTCTAGCATAACTAGTTTTTCTATAATAAAAGTAAACTAGGTTTCGGCTTTTGATTTGACTGCAAGATTTTCGCTGTTATTTTCGTCACTGTTAACGTCTTACTACAATTTCTTATCTTTGTGTTTGAATCTTAGATGTTATTGGACAATGCAATACCGGATGTCGAATGAAACCGTAATCCGAATCATGGTTCTCGCGAACTTGCGTGCCGATATGTATGTTTGTATGTATTTATTTCTTTTTTGTATGTGCAAACCAAAAAAACGTCAGTACAAAGGCGGTCTTAACCCTTTTGACCCCCGCCAAAAAAAAGAGGGGTGTTAGTCGATGCGCTTCTTTTGTTTGAATAAAGCTGACGTAATCGAGATTATTCTTAGCTATATTTAATTCAAATTGGTAATGCTGTTTAAGTGTAATAATAAGCCATGAATTCGGGGGTGACATACAATTTTTAATTATATAAAATCGCTTATACACTCATTTACTACTTAATTGTGGTTCGTACCGAACCAAAGTCCGAATCAGAGCGACCGAAGTCCGAAGTCGCGGGAGGAAAGCTAGTAGATAATAATGTGGGGTCATTCATTCGTGTTTAGTGGATTGGAACTTTTATTAATGTTTACTTGGGAGTGGAATGGAAACACATTAGTTGTGAGAGGGTCGAGGGACTCAGTTAATCGTCACTATTGGACGTGCGGAAAAATATGTTAATACTAGAGGAGGCCCGGGACTTTGTTCCCGTGGGAATTTTGTAAAATCCTTCATTATTCCTTGCCTACGTTATAAAAGGATCTTTTGAGCCAAATTTCAGCTTTCTGGGTCCACGAGTTTAGGCTGGGCGTTCCGGTTTTATTTATTAAAAAATAAAGAAGATGTTGTAAGTATTCTATGGGAATCTAAATGAAATATTTTTATTTCATGTTTCTGAAGAATTCCTCTGAAGTTCTTATTCCTCGTCTTACTTTTGTTGAACAATAAAGATCATCATAACCTTTTTCAACGGATGTATTTTTTTTAACGAATATAACACGCACGATACACACACAAATAAATAAGCACGTCTAATACACGCATACATATGTATAGAACAAATACTACAGAAATAAGTCGAACTGATCACAAACGATTTATATTCAAAAATTACTAAAAGATAACTTTAATGTGTAAAATAAACTGTAATTTTGTATTAAAACTTAGAAATTTAACAGCTGATGTATGCCGCTTACGGCAAACAAAGTGAAATAGCAGTCGAAGAAAGAAATTGTACAGTCGTATCTATTTACGAAAGCCAAGGTCGACATGAGGTGTTTGTTGGAAAACTGTGGATTTAAAGCAAAACCACAATTCTCGTAATAGAAAACTTGATGTCAACAAGCTAAACAGTTTTCCCTTAAAAATACACCATTTTACCTACTTCTTCTTATCGTGTAGGTGTAGTCAAGTGTGTAGCGAACTTGGCTAAGGGTGCTTTTCCACCAGACATGTGCTATGCAGCTATGCTGCGAGGATGTGATAGCTAATCCGTTTCCACCAGTGCTATACTATATGGAAGAATGAATATGATTGGTGGAATTCAAACGCATCCATAGCAACGCAGCTTAGCACATCTCTGGTGGAAAAGCACCCTAAACCTGGTGTTAGAGTTTTCAAACCGCACAATGGCCTCCTACTGCATCTGACACAGTCCTGGGTAATAACCTTTCCAATACATTCGCAAGCTATCATAGTGACCTATCGGAAGATGTTTCAAAGCGATCGGACCGCGGTCCGTGACAGAGTGACCCCTTTGAGCCTTTCTACTCTAATGTCATTCATTATGTCGTAACTATTCATTGATAAGGCGTTGCGAATGCGAACATAAATTATTATAAAACTACTGTCTTTCAGAATACTGTCTTTCAGTATTGATGCTATACATCCTCCAATCCGGCCAGGTTCCCCTTTTAGCACCACCAAGGGGGACAGGAGGGCAGCCGATCCCCTTCCTGTTTTCCTTATTACGTAGGTACAAACAAGTATGTGGCGAACTTAATTAACTCTATTGTCAGAGTTTAAAAACGCTAAATGGCATCTGATTTGATTGTGTAGCCAATCGACAAACAGCCGGGACCAACGATTTAACGTGCCCTCCGAAGTACGCACACGTTCGTGATATCCGCTGCTGCCCTAGCACATGCAATTAGACTTCTCTTACAAGAGTATGCGAATCAATACAAGGAAAATCCTATTAATATTATAAATGCGAAAGTTTGTGAGCATGTATGGATTTATGTATGGATGTGTGTTAATCTTTCACGCTCAAATGGCTGGACCAATTTTGATAAAATTTGGTACGGAGGTAGCTAACACCTTGGATTAACACATATGCTACATGATTTTCCCAAATTCCCACGGGAATGAAGTCCCGAGCGGAAAGCTAGTTCGTTATATTTACGGTTAAATTTTCCGTGGCAATCAACTCTCTTGAGAGACAAGTCTCATTGCGTATCACGGTCAAGCGTGCCTCGAACGCGAAACGGGACAAAGAGCTAGAAAGAGCATAAAAAAAATGCACATACGTTTGATGTGACGATGATAGCAGCGGGGCCCAATCCCATGACGAGGTAGAGCAGAAGCTCCAGCATTTTATATCGCTCATGGAAGATCTGTTGGTAGGTGATGCCCAGCACTGCTAGTAGCCAAATGGCCCAGCGGAGCTCCCGAAGCATCCAGCAGGAGAGAGTGCCAACCGTCAGCCAGGGGAAGTAGGATGATGCGATGAATATGTAGATCATGGCGCGGTCACAGCGGTGGAGGAAGTGCTTCATTTTGCTGGAAAGATAAGGCGGTTTTAGAATCCTTCCTCACTAATGTTATTAAGGTGAACGTATGTTTGGTTGTTTGTTTGCACTTCTTTGATCCTTCACCTCATCGGATTGACGTTACTTTTTGCGCAGATATACGAGTACGACGCGTTTAAAAAATTATCCAAAAAAAATCCAAAGTTAATATTAATTTAGATTAGTGTGCAGCTCTATTTCAAATATGTCATAATCCCTTAGAGGGTAGGCAGAGCATCAGTGGTTCGGAATTACTTGATGCCACGTTTGGCATACCTACATTCTGAGGGTTATAAGATGAAACACGACGTATAGAGGTCAAAGGTTGTCAGCATTTCGCCCACAATACAGCAAAACCCTCGCGTCCCTAATATTGACTTTTACACGAGTTGGCAGCTGGTACTTTTGAATAAAATTTAAGATTTATATTTTTTTGTCATTTTATGAGACACGAGGGCCGTGACTTCGCAAACGAAGTTGTGAGTGGAAAACTATGAAGGAAGCGAAATAACTTTTCTCATACATCATAATCCAACATGAGATAATTGGGGAGTGTTTTAATTATGCGAACTGAACGTCCTTCATTAGCACTAATTAGTTTCAAATTACCCAATTTAGATTGTTGCGAAGCCTATCAATCACCGCACGACTGGTGATTGATAGGCTTCGCAACCTTGTTTTATATCTACAGCGAATATTACGATAAGGGATATAATTTTGAAGGACACCAATACTGCGGGTGACTGCAGAAGGCTCCAAAAAAATAATCCGTCAGGAAAACAAAAAATGCCATATGAAAAAACCGGCCAAGAGCGTGTCGAGCCACGCGCATTGTAGGGTTCCGTAGCAGCATGGTTCAAATACATTCTTATTAATCCCAACAGTGTTTGGCACTTGGTCGACTATTACTCGCAAACTTGAAGGACCAACTTATGTGTGATAGTTTTCCTTTAAATTTCGTTGTATATTCTACCAACGTGAATTTTTTCACATTTTTAGAAACAACCGTTTAGCAGGTATAGGGGACACACACTTGTGTTTGACAAAAATTTTCACTTTAAAAATTTATATTTCGCAAACGGAGTGCTAAATCGAAAAACGTTCTTAGTATACCCCTTCTATCTTTTAAAATGCTATCCTATGACACCCCACTCAATGATATTGGCGAGAAAAAAAAAATTCATCGCCCTTTCACGTCTATGGGAGACACCCGAAAAAAATTTTTTTTCCAAGATTTTACTCTACAGTTCTGTCGGCGTGATTCATATGTATAATCATGCTTAGTTTCAGCTCTGTAGTACCAAGGGTTTCTTAGGAAACCTGCGGACAGACGGACAGACGGACATGGCGAAACTATAAGGGTTCGTAGATTACTACGGAACCCTAAAAATGGGTGGCATACTATTCACTTTATCCTATCCCGAAGCCCTAGAAAACCGTTCCGGAATTATTATTTTTAAATTAATTTTAGTATAATTGTTGTGTGCTAACCTATTCAAAATATATCCTATTTTCACTACTTTAAGGCCACAGAGCAAGGTTATGTGCTCTGTGTTTAAGGCCCAAAGTTTCGTTGCCATCATTTTGTCGCCTGAAAATGAATTTTATTACCAAAAACAAATCTCGCTGCCAGTTTAAATTAAATCTTTTTTTACTCTTGATATAAGTCACCAGGCAAGCTAATTCGATTTTTTGAGGACCCAAATCTCACCCTAATTGTCGCTCCATTTAATGCGATCCTAACGATAACTGCGGTGAGAGGTTGAAAGCTATTTTATTTTATTTTAAAACGGTTGCAATAAAAATTTACGGTGAGATTATTTTCCTCTTTAAACTCCTATACGCATCTAAAGCAACATCTAGAGCGAAAATGGGTCTAAATAACCCTTGAAAGAAGTAGTCAATTCAATTCTTAAGAAAAATGGCGTTTACAATCGTGATCAATTGAGAGTTGCCATTCTGCCTACTATCAATGGTAAGTAACAACTTCCTGCGTGATCTGCCACAGTCGACCTTCGGGTGGCTTACGTTCGCGGTCTAGAAGCCCTAAAGCGGATTTTGCAAGGGTTTTATAAACCTTTAGTTTCTAGAAAGTTTTACGAAACGTGTGTTGTTATAAATATGGTAGGTACTTAACAAAGGTTTATCTTAACCATTTTTTTATACACACATTTTTTTTTTATACATATAGGATGCTGGACTGGACTTGGCATTGAAAAAAAAAGTAGAATTTGCTAGCTACCATCTCTATCCAGGCATACTATAGAAGCTAGTATGTTAGACCTGAGAGTTTTGCTTTATCGTGGGCGAAAAGTTGACCACTACATATACTCATGTTTCATCTAATAACTTTCTGCATGATGTCAAACGTGGCGTCATGTGAAACACACGATGCTCTGCCTACCCATCAGGCATAACAAAACAGATGTGAGTGTATGGATGGATGGATATACCGACGAAATAAACCGAAAGACGACACGGACACTAGATAACGACACGGATAAAATAGACACCGTTTAAAAAAACTCGTTAAAGTTAGAAGAGACTTTGATTTTTGGTTCTTTTTCAAGAATTTAAGGTCGGATCGGAAGTCCTGTATCTTATGGTGCCCCGCCGACCACTGGCCGCTGCGGCATCTAGATCGCCTGTAGGAGATGATACGTATGCCAAATTACTCGATCCATTACGTTCATAAAACGTAGCATGAATGGAGGGGTTTGTGCATTCGTGCCACGACGTGCAGACCGGAATAGATGCTGTTGTTGAGCCTCTGCAGCAGAACTGCTGGGCGAGCGTGGCCATTTTGACGGTTGACGGTTGACGGATCGGAAGTCCTGTAAAACACCACATTCTGCCGGTGGTGTATGCTCGTAATGTTATTCACTGTATGCAAATTACTCGTGTAATATTTGCCTATGAGTTCCAAGGCACGCATGCCCTGGGTACTTTTTTTAATTTATATATTTTGGTAAATGGATCCATGTTATCCGGCTGACTACATATTTAAAGAAAATCAGTACATATTAGGCAATTTAAGAAAGGTTATTAGCTCGAATATAAACATAGTACATAATGATATATTATTTACTAATTATTTTCATAGGTCAGTAGCACACGACACTGATTAGTGATTACAATCGACAATATTCAAACAATGCTTAATGTATGTTTAATTGTTTATGTTACGGTACGGTACAGTCGGCCAATGAAAGCGCTGATTACCCTATTAGGTGTGTTATTAGAGCTGTTTCTGGCGACTTTACTTGTAAGGCAAACTGAATTTAATTTAAACTCTCTCTTTAAAAGTTATTATTGCTTACTTCTTTTTAGCTTGTCCAGTGTCTAAGAGGAAAGATGATTGCGCATTTGATACGATACGACCATTTTATAAAAAAAAAACATCATAGAGGGAAAGATTGAAGGAAAGAGAGGCAGGGGTAGACCTAGGCGGCTATTTTAAACAAATAAAGGAGAAGATTGAAGTCGTGTCGAATCGAGAGGTCAAAACACTTTACGCGTTTACTCGACCGACAAGAGCGTGGTAGGTCTTAAATTAAACAAGGTGTCTTTAATGTAAGCCTCTCTTTCTCCATCATACAAATCTGATGTATTTATAAATATACAAGACATGGACATTGGACAATGGACAACCGAAAGGGCATTAACATTATTTCGCCACAGAGGATAAAATATTAATTGAACAACACAAGATAATCCCTTGTAGAAATCCTAAGGGGGTAAATAGGGTTGATTATGATGATGTCCTCCATGACGTGTTCGTCGATGGCGACACCTGTTAGCGCCTGGCGGGCGTGCGCTCGGATGTGACTGGCAAAGCCTTTGGTTTTGAATGTTCGGTCGCATAGGGGCCAGTGAAGGGGGCAGTGAAATAGGGTTGAAGATAGTATGGAACAAGTGAAAACGCGAACGAAATCACGGGCAGCGGTCAGGTAATTAGATCGCAAGTAGTAAAACTGAAAATCAGTAAGCGAAGATGCTATGTTTATTAATATACCTATTGAATGTTTTGTTACCATAACGTTACTTAGTTAGAATCGTTATTCCGTTGTTTCTTTCCTTTTCTATTAAAATATTGTAAATATTGCATGCTGAAACCAGCTAGGTGTGCAGATTCCGTCCTGATTCGATTTTGAAAGATTATGCATGTTTTAAATTTAAAGTGCAACATAAACGTTTCTTTCTTTCTAAATATACTCACGTGTCAGAGCGGCAACAGCAGACCGAATGGAAGGTGGTGGAGACAGCGAAGAGCAGGCAGAGAGCCAGTCCATAGGTGACGGCGGCGATCGCCTGAGGAGCGTTCACCGATCGGGTGAGCAGCTCTCGGGCTCCCAGGGACGCTGGAGCGACGCACACTGCGTGCGTGCACACATTCGCTACATTTTCCACCTGGTGACAACAAGTGAACACAGCTTAATAGGTCGGTCTTCTTTCTTCCTAGTGGTTTGTTCATACTCAGGTTTAGGATAAGATTGATCATGATTTACGATTTGGCTGATCAGGTCCCATAACTCTGCACCATTCGACTTCAACAGTCGAAAAGGCGGTGCATCCCACTCTTGCAGTATTCAGACGCTAGTGACAGGTACAGTATTGTCGAATTGTGTTAGAATATGAAACCAGATAGTTAATAGTAGGGGGCTGCCAGCCGAATGCCGGAACCCGAGCGGATTGGATGGTGGTCACATTCAGCCGCCTGTACTGTATGTGGAGGTTTTCTGATGTTTTCGCTCGCCTAAGAGCATCGGTTTATGATAGTGTCGCTTTCTTCATTAAGATATTGAAAATGGTGGCTCTGGGAATTTTACCTTACGGGACCAGCCAGTTAACCACGTTACAGACGACGATTGGCTGATGTTTGAAATGCGACTGCTAAGACGTTTAATATTTCAATAAAAAAAAGTTATTTCGATGGAAAACGACTGCAGCACGAAGGCGGAAAAATGAAATAAGTTGAAAATAAAAACGTAAAAAGTTGTTTGTGTTTCGTGTGGACTTGCGAAAGTGTGGGAGAGGAAGACATATTTTGGACGTGTTCTACGTGTGATATTCATTTCTCAGGGGTGGTGTAATCGTATAAGTAGGTGTGTGGGTGTCCCTTAGGAGTCTAAGGACCCGTTAAACATGGAGAAACATTAACTAAGGATTCTAATTATTTAAGTTTCATAGTCGTTCATAGCATATGTTTTTTTTTACATTTAATTTTGCATCCACAGACTTAATGTAGCATATGTTCGTAAGTTTTATTTACCAAGAAGTAATTTAAATTAATCTTAAGCCAACCAAAGGTTATTTTAACCTTTGTATTATTTTATTTTTTGTTTGACTAAGGTAAAATAATAATGTTTTTTTTTTATATTCATGTGAATTTGCAGTCGACGTCAATCTCGCGTTTGGAGCTAAGATTTACATTAAGATAAATTAATTCTTCGCAAGTTTGTTTGTTTGTAAGAAAGGATATTAATATTCAAAGTCCAACGTCCCTATTTATTAGAAGTACGACGTAAATGAAGTATTTATAGCGAACCTATATTTAAGTGACCTTTATCTAGTCTAGCGGCTGGGTACCATGTTGATAGGTGGCGTAGATAATAATATACCTAAACTATTAGATTAATGAATGATACCTACACGTGTGACAACTTCCTCTTATAAATAGTTCGCGTCTCGTGATCAACACTTTACAAAGTATGTACCTACTAACGTAATAAATCTGAAGAGTTGAGTAGACAACGTAGGCTGCGTGGTTTGTTACTTAGACCAAATTGGTGATGTAGGTACCTACGTACTGAGTAAAGGCCGTGGTTAGGAGTACCCGAATTCTACGATAGTGTATGACGCAAATTATGAATATAGAGGTGTGTTTGAATCGTACGTATCAGATGAAAATCTGTAGTCTTTGCCTACCCTATAGGACAAAGTCGTCCTGAGTATATTGTGTAATGTGTAGTGTATGTGTCGTTGACTGATGATCAGATGATGTAACAGCTGTAACACAAAATTGACGAGCGCTGAAGTAAACTCCTTGGTTTTTTTATTATCTTATGTTACGCCCTAATCTTATTTCTACTATAAAGGGATATTAGGCCCTATAAATAGCTTCGTAATCTTTGCAATACGAAGCCATACGAGAACCCTTGTGCATATACGATAACTGAATTAAAGTGAGTAAGCCAAGGATTACTGTTCAAGGTTGGGTAAGGTTAGAATATTGGCTTAAATCGTGGCAGAAATAGTTTTAGTACTTTTATAAAACTGATTGTCTATATTTGAGAATATGCCGGCCGGCTTTCGCACTTTGATTCGCGCGAACTGCGAACACGTAGGTACTAAAACGCTACGAATATTAATAATTTATGTTAGAAGTAGATCTGGCGTCAAATAATAATGCCTTTACTTATTAATTTGCTATACTTTTAGAATAGACCAGCTATCGAACACAGGTTTTCATGTTATGAGTTTTCGCGCCTACGACGACCATGACGAACTATAGAAACTTCCATTTTAGGAAAGGCAGGTTAGACTGAATAACGCGAATACGTACGAAAGTGTATGAATAAGTCGAATATCATAATAATACGAATTTAAGTTTAACGAAGATTAAACACGCGACCAAACTGCAGGAAATTAATGTTCCCAGGCTTTAAGACATTGGAAGTTGAGGTGGTATTTATTAACAATGATGAGGGAAATAAAAAAATCTTAAATAGTTAGCAAAACTGGATGTGGTTAAATCTTCATGCGTTCTTATATTTTATGGTGGGTACATTTTATTTCACAATTAGGTACCTATACCAGAAAGTAACTTTTTACGTTAAATGATTTTACATTAAAATGGTACTAGTATTATGTACCCGAAAATAGGACTAAATGCCAACCACTTAGCATGATAAAGTTAAAGCATGGCATTACTTGTAGACCCCAGGGGAACTTAGGGTAGTTAGGCTGATTCCTAAGTGGTTGGACTATATTTTATGCAACCAATATTAAGGAATTACCTTTAATTTCACTATATTACTTACACTACTAACTCTCTTAACTTTTACTCAAAGTAGCTACCTATCAAGTAAATAGCCAACTTAACAACTATCCTCTAAGGACATAAAAATTACATACATACACTCACGCTTTAATCTCTGTAGGGGTAGACAGAGCATCATGTAGTTTTTTAAATCATTTGATGCCACATTTGACAGAAGAAAGAAAAAATATTACACTGATATTTTAGTGTGTTTTCCTCTCACCTTATATTGCCTGGAAGAGATTATTGTTTAGCAGTAACAACAATCCACACCTTTAATTATAACTTTACTTTGTAAAAAAACATACTGTTAAGTATACAATGAAATATCTATTTATAATGTAATATATTGTAATGTTATAAATAAGTAAAGTTTGTAAGTATTATGTAGGAAGTAATCTCTGGAACTACCGAACTGATTTTGAAAATTTTTTCACCAATGGACAGTTCTCTTATCAGCAGGTGACATAGGCTACATAACTTTGCGATTTCCACGGAAACGAAGTCCCGGGCGGAAAGCTAATTTATAATAAATGTAAAAGCATATTTTAGCTTTCGTAGGTAGGTATTTAATTTCTTAACAGTGCAGTAGATTATTGGGCTACTTTTCCACGCAAAGAAGTCGCAGGCAGAAAGCCAGTATTAAATATTAATGGTAAGTTTTTGGTCACTCATTTTTTGATACAAAATCAAATCATGAGTAAACGAAATCATGTCTATAAATTAAGATTTATATTACTTGAGTCTCAAAAAATAATTACTTTTATTTAAGAAAATAAAATAACGATAAATATGAAGCTCATTAAACTGAACCTTTATTTTTTCACATAAAAAATAAACAAAAAATATTATAAACCAAGAAACAAATATATTCTTTGACGATATTGTAGTTATTGTATCGTTTCACTTAAGAATTGTTTCTATAAACAATTCCTAGTGGTAGCATTAATGGAAATTAAGCAAGAGCCAACACTTCCTGTTCATCAAAATGTAATAAAAGTATGAATTCACAAATTCAAAGCCTTTATTTACTAATACAATTTCAGAGGGTATAGCAAAAAATCTTTAAACTACTGTTTAAAAAATAGAAAAATAGTTCGAAACAGCAGTTATTTATAATGTTAGTTATGAGTAACACTTACCGCGGTTGGCACGTAAGCCTTGTTCGCCGAAGCCTTCTCGTTCATCCATTTTACAGACTTGAGCCTTTCCCACGGAAAGTCGAAGTGGAAATATATTTTACTCTCATTGAACTTAGATTTAAACTTCATAACTATCACAGAAAATAAGCTTAAAACGTCACCCATTTGATTTAGATTTCCCCGCTCTGGGAGTCGGAAGCTAAGTGGTCATGAGACCAGCGATTGCACACTTAACTGAGTAATTATATTACCACACATGTTATTAATTCAATTTACATTTTCTGTTATGAGAACACATTTTTAACCCTCTCGATTTACAACCACCTCGGTCGATGCAACATGACAGAATGGCGAACGAGTGTTGCCACACGAAGAAGTTGTGAAATCTGTATCGAAACTGCCGAGGTTATTTAATTTGCTTTAAATAATCATTACATAATAGCTTATCTTTATATAAATCAAAAACGGTAATTTTTAAAAGTTGTTTAGTATTTATCAGGCCCGTTTATGTCACTGCCACAGATATATAAAACGTTAGTCACTGCACATAATCTATTCCTTTGTTTCGTCTTTTTATTAAAAGGACAAACTCGATTGGGGCAAGACAAATTTGGTCAAAATTGGGTTGGATAGACAAGGTTCTAAAATGAGCATTTTCTGAATTTGGAGTAAAACCGTATTCTTATTTTGTACAGAACTTTCAAAATTCGTACAAATACGGATAAATCCGTTTATATGGCAACACGAAATGAAAGCAGTCCAATGAATGGGTGAACGAGTTATTGACAGTTGTAGTGTTGTCCCAAGTCTTTACAAAGTATATCGATTATATTATAATCAATGAACAAAAAACTCTTGTTTGCAGTTTTCCGCAGGCTATTTGCTAAATAAATAAGTTACTTTATATTTATTACATTCTATAATAATCTAATAATTAGTGACATTAGAATGTGTACAAATCTTTGGCGACGATATCTCAACGCCATTAATCCATGGACTTAGTACTTTCTCTCATTAATCCGATGTAGTATTTAAAAAAAAAACAATAACTACAAACAAAACAATGTAAAATATTGAAAGTAAACATTTATCCTTTGGAATTGCATGGAACAAATTTATTGTTAAGAGTTTGGTATTAAATACTTTGTTGCTTTCATAGATTTTACATCTGCAGGCTATTTACATTTATTTTTTCTTCAGGTAAAATTAAAAATTATTTTCAAATATCTGAAGAAGCCTTTTGATTTCTGCAATCCTTGCAGCTTGTGCTTGAACTGGAACCATTGCTTGTGAAACCTCTTCCCCTTTAGCCAGAATTGTGTACATACTTTTTATATTATTGTCCATTGCATCACATGTTTTCCCAACAGCACCTTTATAGATATCCATGTTTTCAGCTGTCAGTGAGGAATTGGAATGTAAAATACTTGACAAATTTTCTATTAAGTTATCTACAGACTGAGCAATTTTTTGTGCTTCATGTTCTAAATCATTTAATACTGTTATATCAATCTGTCCAATCTGTGGGGCTAGTATTTGTCTGTAAAGTTTTCCTGAAGGTGTGCTAGACCGTGAGGCACTATTGCTGCCAAATACTGGAGTTTCTCCACGTTTTGTGACAGGACTGGAGAGTTTAATTTTAAATTCTAAATCATCAGCTACATAATGAGTCATGTCACCTTCATATCGGACATGGCCATCCATGTTCAGAGGGAACTTATCTTGTCTTCTATTTTCCGAGGGTAAGTCGTAGGGACGGGAAGGTCCACCAGCTTTATTTAAATCTTCGGTATGTCCTTGATCCGAGTGGAATGAAATCTCACTGTATGAGGCAGTCATTCGAGCAGAAATCTCATCTTCATCTACCTCTCTTTGAGGCCTGTTTGATTTATCTTCAACTTCTCTTTCATCTGATGCCGGTGATACAGGATCAAGTTGATTGTTTTCCATTTCTGCAATACATACAGATCACTACAGATTGTTTAGCATTACTGTCCACAAGTTAAGTCGAAGTACTCAACGGAATGTTAATTATTATTGTAATTATACCTTACTCCGTCTCTAATAGTTAAAGGGAGTGTTAAAGACGATTAAATTAAACAAATATCATGCAACATATAGGTATATAAAATTAAATTAACTTTACAACAACACTGACAACGTGACAACATAACATACACCTGATTTTTTTTTAACATTTAGGGCCTGGATACGAGTCCTCCAAGTAATTATTATTGAAAGATTGAAAGAACGAATGATTCATTAAATAGATTTAACATGGTATAACAAAGTTTACAAAAACTCTTCATTGTTTATGGTAGACGTGTTTTGTTGCGTGTATTCGATCAAAACCTATTGTTTCTATAGGTTGGCAGCTTTGAAAAAATGTCAGATTGCGGGAGTTTTTGACAGTTGTCAATAAAAACACTTAGAATGTGGTATCTTTTTGAAATATCTGTGAATTTTTGCGTTAAAAATCAATAGCATCGTTTTTGCCACCTTAATTTTGTGAATTATTACTTTAGCTTTGCTACGGTGCTATATATTGGTGAGTTTGGTATTTCGCAAGTCGTTGAAAGCGTAGGATTACACGGGTGCCCTTTTAACATGGCGCTCTCTGGCGACATGTGCAGACGATAACGCTCATCCTTTGTCGTGTAAGCTTCTATATAAAGTGTTGAGATCGCTTCTATTCTTGTTTTTCGAGTGCGTGGACCTTTGTTCGTGTGTTACATAACTGATTTGTGGGGTTGGATGTGATATTTCGTGGAGGAACGCAAGCAGCGCGATGGTGAAAACCCGCCGCAGTCATGGAGAGAACGGGGAGGTGGACGAGGGAAATGAGATCCTGCACGATGTCGGCAACATATCCGATGAGAAGGTGACCCTTCTTCATTGATTCTAGTTTGCTGTGGAGTGGTTTACGAGCCCTGCTTTGTTTAGAAATCTTCTGCGAATGGCGACTTCCTGTTCCCGATTCTTTCGACTGTGTTGCAATGGCATGCACATGCATGGGCTTTCGCTTCTTGATTTCAATTAAAAAAAAATAATTTATGATTTGTAGAAAAACATAAAGATCATAAGACATCACTTCTGGAACAAATAGTAGATTTTTTTCCATTATTACCTCAGGTTTAGTGACAATATGTGAACCTATAGATTGCAAAATATTAATTTATATTGCAATGCAAGTGCTGTTTTTAAATATAATTATTTTACATAATCCTTCAGCACTACTGTGTGAATGTGTGTGTAGGAGTATTCTTAACACAAGACAAAATGTTTTTAAAATAAATATTTGAGTTTTCAAAACAGCATGACCATTGGTATTGTAGAATCATGTACCCACTGTTTCATAATAAAAATTGTGACTTACTGGTATTTTCTGTGGGTCTAAAAATCACATATTTAAGTAATTATTAGGTTTCACTCAACGCAGGGAATTCCATGAAAATGTTGAGCATTTTTCAGTTTTTTTATAGACTTAAGTTGTTTTTTTTTGGGAAAAACATTTGATAGTATGGATTTCAAGATCATGAGATACTTAATTACTGCAATACTTTGAAGCATGAGTTAAATAATAAAAGAGAGTTACCCAGTGTGTGCCTGACAAAGTGGACTATTTTGCGGAATGTTTTTTATTTTATTAACTATTTTTAAAATGTTAGTACAACATTGTGAGTATATTTACAAAAGAATCTGCTTCATTAATATTGCCTGAGGTGGTCCAAGGACAAGTTAATTTGCTCTTAATATTATAATAACAATATTAGAATAGTATAAAAAAGTAGTCATATAAATCTCATAAAATTAAAAGTTAGCCTTTTGAATGATCTAGAAAAATATTACTGTTTACTCAAGAAAATATAGATGTTTTAAATGAGACTTTTATTTAGAGTCATTACATCATCAAAGATTCCTTTTTGTTGGAAGAGTTATTTTTGATTTTGTATACTTTAAAGAAATATGCTACAAAGTGTCTCAAACATCCGCACCTTTGATCCCTATCTGGGTTGGCTGGCACAAAGTAGAATACAAAATCTATAGTAATATTATACCTTATTAATTTAGCTGAGTAGATTACTTAGTTTTTAGATTGTTTTGAAACAATTACAGACTTATAACATTAAGATACCAATTCAACAAAGTAGTGTGTGGTTTTAGGCATCAACGTGGACTCCCCGGGAGCTACGCAGCAGCCAGTACAAAGTGAGCAGGAAGATCCAACGCTGGCCTACTAGATGTGTGTATTAAAAACTAGTTGTTTTTACTTTATAAATGAAAATTTTGGCCTTGGAAAACATTGGTCTGGCTGTAGATTTTCTACATAAAAACAAGACTTGAAGGTGCGTGGAAACTCTAGTCATGTTGGTCTATCTTTCTATGAAGGGGATGCCCATCGGGCACAGGCGGGTGATCAATCCACATATTTGGGACTATTTTACCCAATTCCCCATAGCAACGCATGAGTTTTACCTCTGTTGGTCATTATACCTACATACACGATAAAAGGAAGGATTCCTTTTTAGTTTTTAAACAACTTCAAGAAAATAGGTTCTGAACTCAACTGTATGTTTTAAACATAGACAATTATTTAATACATATATTCGAATTGTGTTCTCATATTAAGTGATAAAATCTCAAAAATATTTTAGATTATTATTTAAAGTACATGTCAAATAAATGTTAATACAATGCCCTGACAAGGCTTCATGTTTGGTTCTGAAAACTGTGTAACATTTTAATGTAACACATGGGTGGTAATGTAACTTGATAACCAACTATGGGCACAGTAAAAATCGAATGTAGCTACAATTAATATTAGGGCATGGCATGACAGCAAATTTCTATCTGGTTTAGCTGCTAAGTTTCAGCTATCTAAAGGCTGGCCCTGAGCTGTGGCCAACTCTCACCTAAGACTACATGTGTGCATTTTGTTTTAGCCATTACCATAAGAGTCCGTCTTAAAAACTTGTGATACGTTTTGTTTACCACAGATCGGTCCCGTAGACTCCGAGAGGCACTTGAGATGTCACGTCTCGTTTTCCCAGAGAGTGATACGGAACCTGAAAAATATATTGCCACGAAAAGGTTTGTTTTATTTTAAGTTTGGTTAAATTGCAAGAACTACGCGATCCTGACAGAATAGTAGCATTGCAGCTCAGTCAGGAACTATTTGCTATCACAATAGATTTTTAGATTAGCCAACACTAAGATTTATTAATCTTTTGTGAATTTATTAATTCAACATTTTCTATTTAGATCTACTTGCACCTTGTTCTGTCACAAAGCATTAATTCAAAGCAGTGTCAAGCAGTTTTTCAACATAATCTTGGAGGAAAATATACCCTCTTTGGCAACACTGGACATTAGCGAAATCTACAAAAGAATCGCCATAATTGAAGAAATTTAACTGAATCACAAACTACGGTGGATTTTTGTTATGTAAATTAGACTAAGTATCTCCTACCAAAAGTGAGTAATAAATATGAAATGAGACAGGACAAATATCTTGTTCCGGAAATAATTAACGATTTGCCCAGGGAACTGCAGGAAGTGTATGTGGGTGGAGGCAAGTGTAGGAACAGAATGAAAAAGTATTACACACATTGTAAGTAACAAATATTGTAAAGGTAGTCATATTGAACTACTCACCTGTTACCCAGATAAACCAACATGGTTTTCGGGCAACAGTTTTTGTAATAATAGTATATGATTTCTGATAAGTAAATTAAAAAAAAAAAAACTTAAGAAATGCTTACGAAATCTCAAATTATTTTTATAATATTTTCTATTTTGGTAAATAAATAATGAATCTATCTACTTATTTGATTGTGCAGGTCTGACCGTATGCGCAAGGTGCGTGTATTTTTCACAGAAGAAAATGAACCTGGGAACCATAGTGTCACGATCCGTCGTCGTGGGGCCAGAAAGACTTCACTTGTGGAGTGTGAGGACAAGCCCATTCAGCAGAGTAAGTATTAATCAGTCCAATTGGGGTTATACCACCATAGAGTCCTATTCTCGTCGTGGCATCAGAAAGACCTCACTTTTATTCTACATGTTTCAAAAAAACCCAAAAAAAAAAAACTAAATTGAAAAACAGGGCATGTTTATTAATGGTTTTTTATTTTGATCCAAAATTAACCAAAATAAAATATTTTTGAGATGAAAGTAATAAATAAAAGATGTGGAAAAATATAATTTTTTTTTATGACTTAAAACTAATTTTTAAAATATTTATAGTGTAGGTAATTATTATACGTCTAGTAATTTTTTTCCTTTTATTTTTCACCTTTTAAGTAGAATGATGACGACTAGAGCAGTTTTTAAAGTGCATACAAACCCACAAAGCATATATCACTTGTACTTAAAGTGTCCCTAAACAATCTGAACATAGAATAAACATCTGTTTAAAAATGTCAAATGTATTTGTGGTAAGTATGTTATGCCTAAAATTACCAAATGGCCTGTGAACAGAGCTACGATTTTTTGTGATAACGCAGCTAATGTTTGTATCAGATGTCCGCCGAAGCTGCCGCAAAAGGAAGCTTCTCCACCACAACTTCAATGAGAGCTGGATCACCAACGAGCTGAAGGTGAAAGGGTACCCGGACCTGTACGGCTACCCAGGGTTCAGCTCCTCAGACGAGTTCACTTCTGGAGACGAGGCCAGGGTTTCCAGGAAGAAAGTCACCGTAAGTTTTGAGTATTGTAGTACAGACAGCTGCAAAGATAAGATGAAGTTGTCTTTAAAAAATATTTAAAATTTAAAATCGTGATTAAGCGTAATTGTTTTGTTGACAAAACTTATGGTTTGCATTTATCACAGAAAACTTAGTAGTGTAAGTGTTTACATCCAGAAGCATCACAAGGGAGCGTCGCTTAAAGAAAAAGTAACTCTATTTGTGCGCTCGTAAGATGCAAATGAGCTTTAACGCCCGCAATCAGTTGGTTTCGCACGCACACACAAAGTTGTTAACTTAATAATCAACTCTACAATTCTAAGCTGATTTATGTCTTATTTTTTATTTTTTTATAGATAATGGGTTTGCTCTTGACCACAATCTAGCCCAGAGGCGGAGATGTGGTCGAGGATGTAGCAAGCTCACCCAGAAGATGCCTATTCAATCGAACTTGAAAAAGAGATTCGGGTTATATGAGCCCGGAAATACAGACGCAGGCAAAGAATTCCATTCATTAGCGGTGTGCAATATAAAAGACGAAGAGAAGCGCTCAGTACGCCTTAAGCGCAGACGTTAAGGTTCAAAGTTTATTTTTGTTATAGACTCGCATCCCTCCTCCCACCAACACAGATGAAGACACACAGATGTCCCGACGTAGAACTTCGGCCAGGTTCACTAACAAAAAGGTCTTAAATGTAAGTACTTGATTCATGTTTTTGAATAGACAATCATTCGTCGTCATTCATCATTCGAGTCTTGGTGTTTTACCAGTTTCATTGTCATCATCATATTCTTCATTGCCGTCATCATATTCAGCCTATAGACTTCCTTTGTTGGACTACATATTCATTAATTTTCGCAAAAACGGGATTGGAATACGAAGGGATCAAATCCTGAAACAGTAACAAACCCACAGTAACAAAACGCGGACAAGACACATAAACGCGTAAATCTTTTGAATGTAGCATTCATCAGTAATGTTCACCAGTTTCCTTAGTCATTATTTGTCATCTTTATACAGAACAGCAAATGTTCATACATTCACGCCTCAGTCTAAAGCACTAGAGCTACATTTCCATTTTTGTAATTTTCTATTGCTTGATGCAGACCAACCGTATCTTATTCTTCTAAATTGACAGTTAAAATCTCAAATGCAGTTGAATGTCGTAAGAATAAGTTACTACATGTAAATCAATTACACTGTCTCTCAAGTATGCAAGGGAAATCACTGAATTCACGCAATTCGTAATAAATAGATGACAATAAAATAAAAGATGACATTAAATTCTAGAGTGTATTTGATGTGTTTATATGGATAAGGATCTAACAACAAAATATAACTATACATTTGTGCACAGTTTCACGATACTTCACAGGAGGACTCTGATTCAGAAGAAGATAACAATCAAACAGTAATCGAGAAGAAGCCGCCCGTGGAGGCGAAGAAGGAAGAAGAGAAGATGGAAGCAGACCCTGAACCAGACAAGGATGATAAAGAAGAAGAAGTCAAGGAGGAGGCCAAACCAACTGCTGAACAGGATAGCGAGAGGTAAAGCGAAAAACATTACGTACACAATGGCATTCGTACGCACGCATGTACGTATAATCGTACGCACTTGAACATGCAAATTCAAAACGTAATTTCAATAAACTCAAAATGTATGAATTTATCTTTACCTGAAGTAAACATTATATTTCTAAGATTTTTTTTTTTTTTTGCAAAATAGAGGGTGTTCGAATAAGTAATTTAAGTTTAAAACCAAAATAATTTTAAAAGTGTAATTGTAAAATTTGAATACAAATTTTAAGTTTTTGCTTAGCTGTCTCTTACACCGCGTATGTATAATTACAGTAATCAGGGTCCTGCAAGGTCAACTAGAGGAAGAGGCGGAAGGCCGAGAAGACAGAAGAAGGATAACCAAGAAACAGGTAGAGTAAAATTATTTTTTCTACAGGGTGACCGAGATGAAAATAATGGAATAGAAAGTACTCGTTTTCATACAAATATGCGGGAATAAAAGTTGCAACCTCGCCAGAAATACATTACTTTTCTTCTCGGAGGACATGTTTTATTGAACAAAGTTGACAGATAGAGATCGTACACTGTATCAACATTTCATGACTGAACTTCATTTGGGTCACATTCATAGATGTCCTAATCGTATTTTCGCAATAATTTTAAATATGGAAAAATCCACAGCATCATCAGACACGTCATCAGAATCTGGCAGCGAGCTGTCGCTGGCCCGCCCGCCGCGCCGCTCGAAGCGCACGCGCACGGCGCGGCCCGCCTCCTTCGTACAGATAGCGCAGCGCGAGACTCGCGGTAGGGGTCAGTCACACACCTTTTTATTTTATTTTTATTATTATGTTTATTTTCTGGTGATGATTTTGATAAGTCTTGGTCTATACTTAAGAGGATCGTCTCGGTTTGACTCTGTCCCCTCGATGTCGACGAATCTCTGTGAAATTTTTATATAGTGCCAAGAACACCGAATACTAGGTCCGTACGTTTTGATTTTTTGATATTTTTAGTAGACTAAAAGATAATTGAGACTAAAATTCAGCATTTTTCTCAAAAAAATTCTCAACATTTAAGAGGTGACTGTCGAAAAACTAAGAAAACTTTTGGAAAAAGCAAAACGTACGAACCTCGTTTATACGCTTACGAATCGATAGAAACCAATAAAGTACGATTTCATAAAGTTTTTGGGATAGGAATTCATTGACGCCTAAACTCACAATTTTGGAAATAAAACGACATTTTGCCGGAAAGCTGCAATTGTCCCTTTCGCACAAATCTTAGGCGGGTGAGACAGCATGAAAATCCTCAAAAACCCAAATCACGCGCGCTCTAAACTGAGTCGCTATTGATTATCTCTTTATCTCACTATCAAATGACAAAGACAACTGCTACTTAAGTATAGATCAGAGTCAAAGTCGCGTTCTGTAATACAGACCTAAGTGTAGCTAAATAGCCGCATTAAATACCTAGTGTGTTCATAAGTTTTGAGACAAACTTTTTAATAAAAATAAATGAAAAATTGTACCTGGCAGCTGAGAATTTATTTTTCCAAATTTGAATTTGGAATGTTTTACGTCTGTCCGCTTGGTTTTTATTATTCATTGATATTAAGTATTTTTTTCAATATGGAGGGAACAAAAGAATTACGTGCGATTTGTATTTCGCTTCATTTGGCGGGAAAAAAACCAATGGAGATTTTTCGTGAAATTAAAAGTTTTGGAATCAGTCGTAACTTTGTGTATTACACTATAAAACGTTACAAGGATACAAAATCTTTACAAGATCGGCAAAGAAGTGGTCGACCGCGGTCTGTAAGGACGGCTGCGAATATCAAAATGGTAAGAGAGCGACTTCGCCGAAATCCATGCCGCACCCAGAAGAAACTTGCTCTACAGACTAACATATCGCGTATTTCAATCAACAGGATACTGAAATATGATCTCAAGGTAAAGGCGTACAGTCGTAGAAAAGTTCATTTCCTAAACGAACGCCTTCGCAAATTACGACGCGAACGTTGTCCAATGTTGCTTAAGAGGCACGATCCGAAAAAGATACTCTTCACAGATGAAAAAATCTTTACGGTGGAAGAAAAGTTTAACCGTCAAAACAATAAAGTTTATGCCAAAAGTAGCAAGGATGTTCCAGCTTCAGCACGGAATGTCTCGCGTGCCCATCACCCAGCTAGTGTGATGGTATGGTGGGGGGTCTCATATGAAGGTGTCACTCCGCTCCATTTTTGCCAACAAGGGGTCAAGAGCAAAGCAAAAAATTATCAAAGTGATATTTTGGAGACTGTCGTGAAGCCCCTGTCTGAGACCCTATTCAAGGGCAAGGAATGGATTTTCCAGCAAGACTCAGCGCCGTCCCATAAAGCAAAAACGACTCAAGCCTGGTTAAGGGAAAATGTACCGGGGTTCATCTCGGTGGAAGAATGGCCCCCTTCCAGTCCTGATCTCAACCCGCTTGACTATTCTTTGTGGACTGAGTTAGAGCTCAGGGCCTGCCGAAAGTCCCACCCAAACCTGGAATCCCTGAAGCGAGCCCTTGTCAGGGAAGCGAAGCGAATCCCTCTAGAAAAGATTCGTGCCGCGATTGATGAGTGGCCCGAACGTCTAAGGGCTTGCAGTAAGAATAGAGGTGGCCATTTCGAATAGTTATTACTTCTAATTTTTAGTCATAATCCGCTTATAATTTTCTACAAATTCTATAAATATATCTTCATTGTTTATTTTTTTATTTAAGTTTTATTTCGTCTCAAAACTTATGAACACACTAGGTACAGTGCCCGCGCTTGACGCGAAGACTTATATTAGTTAGCTTAACCAGATACAAGGGGTCATAACATTTTTTTCTTTTTTACCATCCCATATACGTCTCCACTGAGGGGCACGGGCCTCCCTTCATAACACGAAGGGGATTTAGGCCATAGCCCTCGACATCCTCATATCACATCATCATGTTAGTCCCATACAATCTTAGTGCTCCAAAATCGTCATCGTCACCTGCTAGCGGTGCACCCTGCTATTCAACGGACGAGGTTCTAGCCTTTTTTTTCTTTTCTAAATGACTTCACCGAGCAGGTGGCGAGCGCAGATGGCTCTCAGCCCAAAAATTTTAAGTAACATTCCTAAGGGCGCCCCCTGTAGGGCTCGAACCTCGGCTTAGGGGGTTACTGGGAGAGGGGAGTCGGACATGCGTTTGTGAAGAGAAGCGGCCGGGTAGGTACCGGTACCGCGAATCGGGGCGGTGAGGTTCTAGCGTATTATAACCCACTAGCATCCTGCTCGGGACTTCGTTCCCGTGGGATTTCGGGAAAATTATGTAGCCAATGTTACTTAGGGATAATGTAGCATCCCTAAAAAGAAAGAATTTTTGAAATCGGTCCAGTAGTTTCGGAGCCTATTCGTTACATACAAAAAGACAAATCTTTCCTCTTTATAATATCAGTATAGATAAAGGGTTTTTTACTTGATATTGGCGACTTCGCCGTTCTCTACTTTAATACTCATTAAAGTAAAATAAAAAAAATAAAAATAAACGTTGCACACTCAAAGGCCCACACTAAGGTTTTCCCTTGTGTCGTGGGTCCCTTGGAACACACATAAAGACAAACACAAACACCCATGAACCGAGAACAAACATCTGCTTTTACAAAAATGTTTGCCCCGACTGGGGATCGAACCCAGGACCCGCCGATCAAGAGGCAGCGTCACTACCACTCGACCAAACCGGCCGTCAAAGTACTAAATAAGAATTGAATTGCAACCTGAAACAAGGTAGCTGTAACGCTCACTCATTTAACTTTGTTTGGTTTATATTTATTCTTAATATAAGTGAAAGCGTTGCAATTCTCTCTATGTAAAATTATTTATTTCTTTGGTGAAATAAATACATTGTTTAACCCACACTTGCGGGCACCCTTCACGTCAAGAAACTTCACGTCACATCTTAAAAAGGATTACGGGCACTGTATGCGGATATGAAGCTACCCTTATTTAAAGTTTTATAAATTTTGTCTTGGTGTATCGTTATTTTTAAACAAAACATCACAATATGTTTTTAACAATATTTCCCTTTAGATTTTCGTTTCTGTTGTATTCATCAATCATCAATTACACTGTCACATATTAACTATAAAAAAATTCATGTTCGCTTTATGTTTTATATGTTTTTTTCCAGCTAAAACGTACACAATCAGAAAGAAACCTTATTGTCTAAGGGAGAGGAAGCCTAAAATGCTGCGACGTAAGAATATCAGATGTGGGTAAAAATTATATGTAATTTATATTTCCTTTAATTTGATACCCCACAAGAACTAAAGAGACATTGGAATGAAATGCTACGCATCACGCGCATTGCGGGGACGCATGACATAATTTCGTAATGTCGGAACGAGGAATATGTCGGAACGTAATATTTCTTATAACTGTAACTCGCCAATAAGAAATATTACTCAACCATTATAATAAATAATTTTCCCTTTTGTCGTGAGTTCCTCGGAACATACACAAAGACAGACACGAACACCCATGACCCGAGAAAAATATCGGCTTTTTACATAAATGTTTGGCCCTACCGAGAATCGAACCCATCGATGAAGAATCCGCGTCAATACCACTCGACCAAACTGAACATTGGTCTAAGGAACACAAAATCACTAAATAGTTTGCTGTCTGCAATTTCGACAAATTTAATTTTTTTGGAAACTTGATCTATCCATCTTGATCTCTATTTTTGAAGTTTGTTTTTGTTAGTATTTTTTTTTGTGTATCACCTTTATATTCATGTTTCATGTAAAAACCCTCAGAACGTCAAACGTGGCGTAATACGAAACACACGATGCGCTGCCTTCCCCATTAGAAATTGTATGCGTGAGATAGATGGACGGATGAGATGAATATTATCTTCTTTTCTACCAAAACATAGTGCCACCCGGTAGGCGAACCACTATCGCATTTTTCCTCAGGATTTTAAAGATGCTTAGCCATATGAGAGATTTCACAAATAATTTTAAGGAAAAAAAATGTTCGGCGCGTATGGGACCTGACCCCACGGCCCCAGGATAAGATCTGGTGCTCAAATCAAGCGGAGAAATTTACGCTTGACCTATAGCACGACGTATAAATGTGCTTAGCAAGGGAATGAGAAATTTCGCCGCTTGATTTGAAGGCACTATAGCTCAGTTGGTTAGACCACAGGAGATCTTATCCTGTTGGTTTCTTTGTGGGGTTTCTTTCCCCAAAATTATTCGCATTTGTCCTATCGGATTCAAAACATATCTTAAAATTAATTTGCAGCACAATCGCCTTGTGACACCTCAAGCAGCAGCTCTTCTGGCTCGGATACTGAAGACCTAAACGTGTCCATGAAAAATAAGTCAAAGGGGAGGTGAGTTCTACATCTTAAGATTAAGGGTAATTTCTGATTTACTTTAAGGGTTATTTCAGAGGGGTTAAAAGGGTTAAATTAAGTCTGAGTTGCCTTCTATAATACGGACCGATTACCGAATGCGACTCAGACTCTGATTTATACTTAAGTGGCAGTCGTCTTTGTCATTTTGATAGTGAGAGAAAGAGACAATCACTACTTAGGTATAGATCAAAATTGCCGGGCCTTGGACAAAGATTGTATTTTCAATTTGATTATTACTTTTGTGAATTCTGACAAATATAAGTTAATTTTATTCAGAGGTTAAGGGTAATTACTAGTATGTGTCGGGATGAGATACTATCTGTTAAAAGATAAACAAGTTTTAATCCAAGTAAATCGAATTTTATTTGTTTATGAGAAAAAAATGTTAAGCGTATTTCTATTTACAGGCAAAAATCAAAAGCTCTGTCAGATGAGAAGAAACAAGACCGCGCATTAAGAGACATCCAGCCGGTTGAAGTGGATGGGAGCGTTCGGTTCACTTCGGTAAGATTACTCAAGTTTTCTAGCTTTCTGTCCGTGACTTCATTGAAAAGTAGCGTACGTCACTTGGCTACTTTTCATTAGCCTATGTCCTTGGGCATCTCTGTGCAAAAAGGTCCGCCACAACGTGAAGGAAAAACAAGCATAATTTCTCATCTATAATATTAGTAAGAATATAAATTTTTCATTTGCCAGGAAATAGTCCAAGATTTAAATAGATTCTGTTAACACTTGTCTTGTTAGAAGACCCAATCTGTAGTTGGACCTTAACATCTGCGAGAAACGTCTGGAATAATTTTTAATATACATTTTTCCGATGTAAGTTTCTAGCGACAGCAAAAACCGCAGTTTTTATAGTTGAGTATATGAGTATATAGAGAAGGATGATAGATATCTTATTTATTTTTTACAACACATAAAATTGCAATAACCGTGAAATTCTTACAACTTGAGTCTAAATGCATGATTTTTCGTGCACAGAGGTAGGGAACCTGATGGGTGACCAAAATGGCAATGTATCACGAGCATTTCCGTGTTTCGGAGGGCACGTTAAGCTGTCGGTCCCGTCAGAGGCCTTTGTGCGATTTGAAAAGTTCGCCACACACTTACCGATAAGAACCTACACGATAAGAAGAAGTTCTACATAGTTATTATTCTTCGAAATCTTGTTTTTTCTTAACAGGTTGGAGGTTTAGAAGAACAAATTCAATGCCTTCGCGAGATGGTCCTGTTCCCTCTAATGTACCCAGACTTGTTCGCTAAATTCAAAACGCGGCCGGCTAAAGGCGTACTGTTCCATGGCCCGCCCGGTACAGGGAAGACGTTATTGGCCAGAGCGTTGGCCAATGAGTGCAGTCTTATTGGAGGCAGGAAAGTGGCCTTCTTCGTGAGGAAAGGAGCTGATTGCTTGAAGAAATGGGTTGGAGAGAGCGAGAGGAACTTGAAGCTGCTGTTTCAGCAGGTTTGTATTATTTATTTAATCGTTAATTGCAAATTTTTCATCTTAAAATTATTTAGATCAAAAGTTTCTTTAGCCAATTAAAAGGATGATGGGCACATTAGTATGGAACTTGGTATCGGCACCAATTGAAATAAATGATACACCGTTAAAAAGGTAATTTTCTGTAGCCGAAGGGCTAGTCCTGAATCTTTATCCAATTAGAGTAATCCTGCCTTGAAGTTTTTTATTTATCATAATTTATTCATTTTTTCTGCGACATTATTCTTCATTTTGGCATAGTATTTTTATTTATTATATTAAATAAATGATCATCATAAATTATTATCAATGGTTGTTTATTCTCTCAGTAAATAAAACAAGTTGAAAGTAGGTTTTTTCATTTAATGTGTAACAAAATTAATGTTTAAACCGTGCAACTGATATGATGAAGCTTGAAATGCACGTATTTCATGCAGGCAAACAAGATGAAGCCGTCCATAATATTCTTCGATGAGATCGACGCCCTGGCGCCGGTGCGGAGCGTGCGGCAGGACCAGGTGCACACCAGCGTCGTCGGCACCTTGCTGGCAGAGATGGATGGCCTGTGCGACAGGTAAGGAATTAATTAATTAATGGATTATATTATATTATTACTAGCACTCCGCCCGGGACTTCGTTCCCGTGGGAATTTGGGGAAAATTATGTAGCCTTTATGTTAATCCAGTGTGTCTTATAGTCTTATAGTAACAAATAATTTTAAATTTCGCGCCATTTCTAAACATACTGCAATTGCTCGCAGCGCCATAATATTACAACCTATAACCATAATATTTACAACATATTAGCCACTTTTATTGAATTTAATAATATAAAAATATAAACTTGTTCCTTTTTTATTTATGTAAATATATTTGTAAAATTCACCTAATCCTTTCCTTTTCCATTTCAAATTCCTATCCGTTTTTTATGATATCTGTGTTTCCCTAACTTTTAATAACTTTGTCGTTGGCTAAATGCTTTGCGATGCCAAAAAGGAAAAAAAAAAAACTCAAATAATCGTTGTTCTGAATGAAGTTCAAATACTCGACAACATTTGGCGTCACTACACTTAATTTCCAAGGTGAAGGTTTGGAAAAGCCCTTATTTGTTTAAAAACACGCCCTTTAGGTTAAAACGTGAACTTTCTTGTTCGAGGGGGATAAAGGGCTATCACACTATATAAGTCCCTTTATCGTGCTGGGACTCTTTTTTAAGTTTTATCGGCACACACATTTTATTAACTTAGTTTTAATATATATATAATGATAATGATTATAATAAAATATAATAATAAAATGTTTATTTCGGAAAATTATTTGACATTCCATATTGTTAGTGGTTTATCTTATTCTAGGTTAGCAGGTAGGTTTTTATAATCATAGTCAAATAAGTAATAACCATGATAAAGTGCCAATCGTTCTTAGGTATCACTTTGGTATAGGTAACATAAAGGAATAAATATAACATGTCAAATTTAAACTAAATGTCAAATACAATTTTATTGCACACCAGAGACAAACAAAAAGTATATAAACATAAATAAACAAGGAAGCAGAATGTAGAAAAAGGTGGCCTTGTGATTCGTCGTCGGCAACTTGTTGCCATTTTTTTTCTTGACTGACTATTTTGGCCCAAAATGAGGCGGCTCTCTGCAGGACAATTCTAATTAAAAAAAACTGCTCCTTTACATTGTTTTTTTAAATGTCAAAGTCAAAATAAGTCAAAGCTTCATTAAAGGATTTAAATACATACAAAAATATTCGTTCATCCAGGATGTTACATTAAAGGATGGCTCAGAATAACATGGTTTTATCACACTTGTATTATAAAAGGCGAAAGTTTGTGATTAAGTGTGTTCGTATGTTTGTTACTTCTTCACGCTCTAACAGCTGGACCAATTTTGATAAAATTTGGTATGGATGTAACTCACACCCAGGCTTAATACATAGGTTACATATTTTTTCCGAATTACCACAGGGAACGAAGTCCCGGGCGGAAAACCAACTGCTTTAACAAAATAAAACTCTTTTGAGAGATAAGCTAACCTTTTGTGTCGTATTTTTATTTGTAATTTTATTTAAATTTATTATGTTTGCAAAGAACTGTAAATAAATCCATACTAATATTATAAATGCGAAAGTAACTCTGTCTGGCTGTCTGTCGGTCTGTCTGTCCGTTTTTCACGCCTACACTACTGAACCGATTTTGATGAAATTTGGTACAGATATAGATTAGAGCCTGGAAAAGGACATAGGCTACATTTTATCCCACAGTTGGGCACGATATAACCTGTAATCCACGCGGGCGGAACTGCGGGCGGAAAGCTATTAACAAAATAAAGTAAAATAAAACAAAGATAGGGCAAAGTTGCCTTGTACTGTACAAAAATAGGGCCAAGTTTCTCATTGCCTTGTACGCTCTCCCCTTGCTGGGACTCATTTGGCCCCACATTACAGCTAGTTCGGCGTGTATTTGCTTTAGGGGGGAGGTGATAATAATCGGTGCCACAAACCGTCTGGATGCTGTGGACCCCGCCCTGCGCCGGCCGGGCCGCTTCGACAGAGAGCTGCACTTCCCCGCGCCCCCCGCGCCCGCCCGACGAGACATACTGCATATATACACACGCGACTGGCACTCGCCGCCAGACGAGCACACGCTGCGGGACCTGGCTGAGGCCACGGCTGGCTATGGAGGTACCTATATCTCACTGACATACTGCATATATACACACGCGACTGGCACTCGCCGCCAGACGAGCACACGCTGCGGGACCTGGCTGAGGCCACGGCTGGCTATGGAGGTACCTATATCTCACTGACATACTGCATATATACACACGCGACTGGCACTCGCCGCCAGACGAGCACACGCTGCGGGACCTGGCTGAGGCCACGGCTGGCTATGGAGGTACCTATATCTCACTGACATACTGCATATATACACACGCGACTGGCACTCGCCGCCAGACGAGCACACGCTGCGGGACCTGGCTGAGGCCACGGCTGGCTATGGAGGTATGTTTCACTAAAAACCAGCGTTGTAGCTCGCGGTCTTAGCCTGGGTTACATTACGAAATTAGTGGCATAAAGTTAGTTTTATGACATTGATGAAATATTGCTGATTCCCAAACCCTACAACACAGCGATCTTAAAGTAGTTTGCTATGGTTTTTATGTTTCTCTCTGGTTTTATCTTGTTTTACTGTATGATCTTGCCTGTTTTATGTGTTGTAATGTCTGAAATAATAATATGTCTTTCTTTCTAAAATCAAAGTCAAAAATAGCTTTATTTCATAAAGCATTCAGAATATTACTTATTAAGTCGAAATAGTCAATTACATTAGCATTTTTAAATTTGCGCCTATTCGCAAAGGTGCATTCTTCCTCAGAGAAGAATAGGCAAGAAATTACGAGGGTTGCTCTTTTTAACTAAATCATATAAACCTTATTTCTAATTTTAATTGGTATATGTATATCTCACTGATATGATGTGTGAATTGGATGTTACAACTCAAAGATAAGAATTTGCCCATGAAACTGTAAAATTGAAATCAGACTTCCCGTAATAATGCAATCTAAAAAAAAAGAGTATCAAAAAAAAATTACTGAAATTCATAAAAAAATAAACCTATGTGAAATTATAAAAAAAAAAATTCGACTTCCGATACAAAGGCAAATTAACTGAACACACAAGTTTTAAGGAGAGGAGAAAATGTATGTCACATTTTGCCCTACGCTATTTGGCGAAAGTTGTTCAGTTTCGTGGGCTGATTCATATCCTCACTTTTCGCTAATTATTATTTAAAGTGTTTTTCGGCCCATGGTCTCTGGAAAAGAATGATTCAGTTTCATTGAATAATATATTATTATTATTATATATACTTTATTGCACAAAAAAACAGGACATCACAGAAACATAAAAACACGGAAAAATGTACAATAGGCGGCCTTATTGCTAAACAGCAATTTTTTCAAGGCAACCGGAGAAGAGAAATCAAGAAGAGAAAGAAAGTAGCGGGTGCAGCAGTATTAAATAAACTACATGACAATAAGTAAATACTTATACCTAAAATAAAATAAACATACATACCATTAGCTCAGTCTGTGGGGAAATACATAGGCCTTTGCATTGCAAAAGGTGGCGTAGAAAATGTTTCGACACAATATTGTTTAGGTATGGCAGGTTAATAAAAATCCAAGTTCTCGACCTTGGAGGACCCAGGCGTTAGCCGCCATATTGAATTAAAGGTGCCAAAATTAGGTATATTTTAAATAACTTCTCAATTGTTTACTAAATCACAAAAGTGTCTATAAAGGGTTTAAAGAAGACAAAATTGCCTACATTTTTTGCGTACATGATTATTCTGTAAGTCTTAAAGGTAAAAAGTTACAAGCGACGGAAATAATAATATTTACAAAAATCTAATATATAAAATGATAAACTGACTGGGGGATACACAACGCACAGCCCAAACCGCTGGGTCTAGAGACTCCGAATTTCGCTTGTAACTTTTTACCTATAAGACTACACTACATAAGGTATCTATGTGCAAAATTTCAAGTCCGTAAGTCCAGCGGTTTGGGCTGTGCGTTGTGTATCCCCCAGTCAGTTTATCATTTTATATATTAGATTTTTGTAAATATTATTATTTCCGTCGCTTGTAACTTTTTACCTTTAAGACTTACAGAATAATCATGTATGCAAAAAATTTAGGCAATTTTGTCTTCTTTGAACCCTTCATAGACACTTTTGTGATTTAGTAAACAATTGAGAAGTTATTTAAAATATACCTAATTTTGGCACCTTTAATTCAATATGGCAGCTAACGCCTGGGTCCTCCAAGGTCGAGAACTTGGATTTTTATTAACCTGCCATACCTAAACAATATTGTGTCGAAACATTTTCTACGCCACCTTTTGCAATGCAAAACTACCTACAGACTGGGCTACATGGACAAAAATGGAAAACTATAACGAGATACCTAAAGGATAAGAAATTAATAAAATAGATACATACATTAATTATTAAGGTAACGTGTTCTGAAGCGGAATTTACATTCTAAAAAAATTCATTTTCAGGATCGGATCTCAAGGCGCTATGTTCTGAAGCAGTACTCAAAGCACTGAAACGCGTCTACCCACAGGTGTATGAAAGTGAACACGCCCTCGTCATCGATGCTAAAAATGTAAATATTTGTATTTACTTATACATATTTTTTCTAGGCTTGAGCCTCTCAAAATATGGTTTTGTCTACCAACAGATTTTATTGTTTGCAATCCTCTGTAATACGTCGATTGGGCTATGGGGCCATTCAAGTATTACGTAAGCACTATGGGAGGCGGGGGTAAGAGCTTTGCTACGTAATACTTGAACAGCCTATTATTTGTTTGACTATCAGAATGAAACCAGATAGAACATGCTTATCTAATTAGATTTCTGATTGATACGTTATTGAGAAATTAAACTTTAGAATATAGTCGTTATTTTTTAACATTACGTGTTAGGTGGAAGTGACTAAAGGAGACTTGTTAGCGGCGATGTCGGGCATGGTGTCGGGGTGGTCGCGTGCGGCACCACCGTCGGCCCGCCCACTGCCGCCGCCGCTGTCGCCGCTGCTTTCCGCACAGCTCGCCGCCGCTCAACAATTGCTTGACAACGTCTTTCCACAGTTTGAAAACACTAGGTATGTTTATTACTATTATTCTTATTACCAACCTATTAACGTCCCCACTAAGGGGTATGGACCGCCATTCGAAACACGAAGGAGATTTCGAAAATTATTTATTTATTTATTTATTGAAATCTTAGAAACTGAAATATAATCCCAAAAAACTGCAAGACAGTGTGACTGCGGGATCAACGAGTTTACTGACAATCTACTATAATTATAAAGTGAAAAGTTTTTTCGTAAGTTAATTATTACGGTAGCAAATTCAGATAATAATTGTTTAACATGGCTTTCAATTTTAAAAGTTTCGGTGCGTTTCTTATGTCCTCAGGTAAGCTATTAAACAGGTAAGGAAGACGTTTCTTAGTGTTCTATTCCCATAATAATCAATGTGTCGAGTGATAATTAATTAGAAATTCGTACAAAAATCCTAAAAGACGAATTTAGTGGTTACAAGTCTGGCTCATTAGCAACTGGGCTATCACCGCTTCAATTATATTATCATTATTTTTTACCAGCCCATATACGTCCCCACCGAGGGGCACGGCCTCCCTTCGAAACACGAAGGGGACTTAGGCCATAGTCCACCACGTTGGTGGACCGCTCGTCTTTCGAAAAGTAATTTTGTTGGACGGGCGGGTTTCATCACGATGTTTTCCGTTACCGTTGGCAAGTGATAATTAGAAATCCGTACATAAATCCGAAAAGATGGATTTACCGGTACAGGCCCGCACCAGGATTTGAACCCGTGACCTTCGGATTACTTTACCAACTGGGCTATCACTGTTCATTACCAACTAATTATATTATTATAGACATTAAAATACTGTCTCGCTCCCTCGAAAGAAGTGAGTGGTAAGACGAATCCCGGCGAGACTTGCAACAATCGGCCAGCTGCCTTAGTATAAGCAATGAGACTCTCTCATGACAGTTGATTGCCAAGGAAAACATAACCTTAATTATAAGAGAAGAAATTTGCATTTATTTTGCATTCGGTTGATGTTGACACATGATCTTTGAAATTGACACCTAAAAGTTGGGTCCAAATTCAAACGCAAGAGAAATGAAAACTTCTCAGAATATTTTCCTTGTACAGATAAGTCTATACTCTCATGAGAGATAAGTCTTTTTGCATATGCTAGGGCAGCAGGGTTTAAGGGAGATTGAGAAATAAAACTGCGAACTATTCTAAAACTAAATACAAAACTGCTTTTGTGTATCGGGTTTAGACACTTCATTTTTTATTTTTTCTTGTTTATTATTATTTTAATTCTTACATAAGTGCTACCCTTTTCTTGTTGGAAAAGTGAAGTACTGTTTTTACATTTTTGATTTTAGCACACTGTCTACATTATTTTATTAAAGTGGATGTTATTGTCGGTTCATCTATTCCCTCTACCATCCATGCTCCTGCCGGCCATTCAGTCATTCGTACCGAACCGAATTTTGAGAGATGCGCGCACTACTTTCTCACAGCTCTTTCACGCGGGCACTTTATTGAGCCCCCTAACAATTCAAATCAGCCTCTGTTCTCTTATCCTCTCTGCTGTACGCTCTTTTTGGGGCTCTGCCATTATATATTACAGCTGCTTAGTAGTCCTTCTTTGTCTTTTACCTTGGTTATTGTGTGTTCAGTCGCTCGTCCCGCCCCGCCACGCTGCTGATCAGCGGGCCGGGCGCGGAGACGCTGCTGGCGCCGGCGCTGGCGGCCCGCCTCGAGCGCTGCGCCCTAAGGGACCTCAGCCTCGCCGCACTACACGCGCCCCACCACCACTCCCCAGAGCACGCGCTCATCTCCGTAAGTAACTATACACTAACAGCTGCTGACCTCAGCCTCGCCGCACTACACGCGCCCCACCACCACTCCCCAGAGCACGCGCTCATCTCCGTAAGTAACTATACACTAACAGCTGCTGACCTCAGCCTCGCCGCACTACACGCGCCCCACCACCACTCCCCAGAGCACGCGCTCATCTCCGTAAGTAACTATACACTAACAGCTGCTGACCTCAGCCTCGCCGCACTACACGCGCCCCACCACCACTCCCCAGAGCACGCGCTCATCTCCGTAAGTAACTATACACTAACAGCTGCTGACCTCAGCCTCGCCGCACTACACGCGCCCCACCACCACTCCCCAGAGCACGCGCTCATCTCCGTAAGTAACTATACACTAACAGCTGCTGACCTCAGCCTCGCCGCACTACACGCGCCCCACCACCACTCCCCAGAGCACGCGCTCATCTCCGTAAGTAACTATACACTAACAGCTGCTGACCTCAGCCTCGCCGCACTACACGCGCCCCACCACCACTCCCCAGAGCACGCGCTCATCTCCGTAAGTAACTATACACTAACAGCTGCTGACCTCAGCCTCGCCGCACTACACGCGCCCCACCACCACTCCCCAGAGCACGCGCTCATCTCCGTAAGTAACTATACACTAACAGCTGCTGACCTCAGCCTCGCCGCACTACACGCGCCCCACCACCACTCCCCAGAGCACGCGCTCATCTCCGTAAGTAACTATACACTAACAGCTGCTGACCTCAGCCTCGCCGCACTACACGCGCCCCACCACCACTCCCCAGAGCACGCGCTCATCTCCGTAAGTAACTATACACTAACAGCTGCTGACCTCAGCCTCGCCGCACTACACGCGCCCCACCACCACTCCCCAGAGCACGCGCTCATCTCCGTAAGTAACTATACACTAACAGCTGCTGACCTCAGCCTCGCCGCACTACACGCGCCCCACCACCACTCCCCAGAGCACGCGCTCATCTCCGTAAGTAACTATACACTAACAGCTGCTGACCTCAGCCTCGCCGCACTACACGCGCCCCACCACCACTCCCCAGAGCACGCGCTCATCTCCGTAAGTAACTATACACTAACAGCTGCTGACCTCAGCCTCGCCGCACTACACGCGCCCCACCACCACTCCCCAGAGCACGCGCTCATCTCCGTAAGTAACTATACACTAACAGCTGCTGACCTCAGCCTCGCCGCACTACACGCGCCCCACCACCACTCCCCAGAGCACGCGCTCATCTCCGTAAGTAACTATACACTAACAGCTGCTGACCTCAGCCTCGCCGCACTACACGCGCCCCACCACCACTCCCCAGAGCACGCGCTCATCTCCGTAAGTAACTATACACTAACAGCTGCTGACCTCAGCCTCGCCGCACTACACGCGCCCCACCACCACTCCCCAGAGCACGCGCTCATCTCCGTAAGTAACTTACAATAGGGATGTTGACTATTTTTTTAAATTGTTTATATTAAAAAGGAACTGTATTCAAAACCCTAAACCGAAATAGCTTTTGAAAATTATTGAGAAATAAAAAAGTTACAAGCTATTAAATTTCAATAGAGGGGGAAACTGTCAAACAACGAAAAAGAGATGCACTGACAGGCATGTGACGTCACCGCCATTTGTTTGCGTAGGTAAAAACGAGATAGCTAGCTCTCCACAAAACGAGACAGCTAGTCCTTACGATAATATAAATGCTAATAACTTGTTCATTTATAAGCCAATTTTAATGCTGTTTTCGGATGTTAATATATTTCTAGCATTGCTTTTTGTTTCACATACAATAATTCATAAAATCAAACACTGTCAACATCCCTATTACTTAAATATGCGTACATTTTGCAGGTTCATACTACGTTATTATTACAGAAACTAATCTAATTTTCTTAACTGTTACAAAAAAAAAGTAGTCCGCGAGAGAAGTTGTACGCCCTGTGCCGTGAAAACGTGTCAAGTCAAAACCAAGAAATTATATTTGCATCTCAGTTTACGAATGAATGAATACATTATTGCACAAGAAAAACAAAACAAAGCAAGAATATTAATACATCAAGTGCAAAAGGCAGTTAAATTGATGTTATTATTTATTCATATGTATATTTTCAGTTATTCTCGGAATGTCGTCGCGCCGAACGTGGCTGCGTGATATTCGTCCGCGACATAGAAGTGGTGTGGCATGCGTTGTCCACAAGTGGGGCCGGCGCTCTACTACTACAGCTGTGGAGGACCCGCGCCGCCGGGGACCGCGCCTTACTGCTAGCTACGAGCAACGCTACGCATGACTCATTGCCGCAAGAGGTATCTTACGACATATTTATAGATAAGTGACATTAGATAGGTTAACAAACATTAAGGGCGTGAATCAGCCCACTGAACTAAACAACTTTCACTAAGGAACATAGCTCGAATTTAAAAAAACCGGCCAAGAGCGTGTCGGGCCACGCGCATTGTAGGGTTCCGTAGCAGCATGGTTCAAATATGCAGCTGGCTTCTTAATTCTACAAGCATATTGTCATAGTTGATGTTAAAATCCCCAAATACTATACTTAGTATCAAAAACAAATGTATTAAAAATTTTGGCCTAAATATAACAGAATGGAAGTGTTTCATGCGCGAGCGAAGCGAGCGCGAATTTTTTTTTTTGCGACAATTTTATAGTAAGGAATAATATAATAATATCAAGCTAAGCAGGTGTATATTTTTAATATCGTTTTCGCAATTAGCACCCACAAAAACCTATTAAACGACACCTGAAATGTCAATATGTTACCAGCTTTGCTTTCGGCTCGCCTAACTTTTAGCGTGGAACCTTGTATGTCAACCATTTTGGATTAGGGTACACTTCGTCGTAAATGCTACCCTCGTGAATTATTCCACATTTTTTTTCGTTATAAAAATTAATGTTTCCTAAACGGATTGCTGAATCGAAAAACGTTTGTAGTAAACACCTTCTATCTTTTAAAAAGCTATCTTATGATAACGCACTCGATGATATCGGCTAGAAAAAAACCCATCGCCCATTCACGTTAATGGGAATCACACGAAAACATTTTTTTTCCACCATTTTATTTTTTTGATTTGACACCGCAATCAATAGGTATGTATGACCATGCCAAATTTTAGCTCTGTACTACCAAGGATCTAATATTAGTAAATATATTCTTATTAATCCCAACTAAGTTTGGCACTTGGTCGACTATTACTCGCAAACTTGAAGGGCCATCTTATGTGTGATAGTTTTTCTTTTAATTTCGTTGTATATACTACCACCGTGAATTGTTTTACATTTTTAGAAACAACCGTTTAGCTGGTAGAGAGGGGGACACTTGTGCTTGACAAAAAATTTTACTTTAAAAATTTATGTTTCGCAAACGGAGTGCTGAATCGAAAAACATTATTAGAAAACTCCTTCGGTCCTTTAAAAAGCTGTCCTATGACACCCCATTTTATGATATTGGCGAGAAAAAAAAAATCATCACCCTTTCATATCTATGGGAGACACCCGAAAAAAAAAAACTACAGTTCTGTCGGCGTAATTTATATGTATGACCTTGCCAAATTTCAGCTCTGTGCTACCAAGGGTTTCTTAGGAAACCTGCGGACAGACGGACATGGCGAAACTATAAGGGTTCGTGGATTACTACGGAACCCTAAAAACAAATGTATTATTAAAGAGCTGTTTTAAATTTCGGAAATCAATTTTGTTTTGGTCTAAATACAACCTAATGTAAGTATTAAGTTCGCGAGCGAAGCGAGCGCGAATTTTTTTTGCATTTTTTTTTACGGCAATATTGCCGTAAAAGTAATGTAAAAGTAGTAATATTGGCAGTAATATTACTGTTAGAAATAATATCAACCTGCTGTTAAAATAATTTTGATGTGATTTTCGTAATTAACACCCCCAAAAAACTATTTAACAACACCTAAAATGTCAATATGTTACAGTTTGGCTTTCGACCTCCCCTCATTTTTAGCGTGGAACCTTGTAAACATATTCTTATTAATCCCAAAAACGTTTGGTCGACTATTACTCACAAACTTGAAGGGCCAACTTATGTGTGATAGTATTTCTTTTAATTTCGTTGTATATTCTATAATCGTGAATTTTTCCACATTTTTAGAAACAACCGTTTAGCTGGTAGAGGGGGGGGGGACACTTGTTTTTAACAAAAAATTTCACTTTGAAAATATTTTTTTCTCAAACGGAGTGCTGAATCGAAAAACGTTCTTAGTAAACCCCTTCTATATTTTAAAAATCTATCCTATGACATTCAATTCGATGGTATCGGCGAGAAAAAAAAACCATCGCCCTTTCACGTGTATGGGAAACACCCGAAAAAATGTTTTTTCTAAAATTTTATATTTTAGATCTATCGGCGCAATCAATATCTATGACCATGCCAAATTTCAGCTCTGTAGTACCAAGGATCTTATATTAGTAAATATATTCTTATTAATCCCAACAGTGTTTGGCACTTGGTCGACTATTACTCGCAAACTTGAAGGACCAAGTTATGTGTGATAATTTTCCTTTTAATTTCGTTATATATTCTACCAACGTGAATTTTTTCACATTTTTAGAAACAACCGTTTAGCAGGTAGAGGGGGGGGACACTTGTGTTTGACAAAAATTTTCACTTTAAAAATTTATATTTCGCAAACGGAGTGCTGAATCGAAAAACGTTCTTAGTAAACCCCTTCTATCTTTTAATATGCTATCCTATGACACTCCATTCAAAAATATTGGCGAGAAAAAAAAAATCATCGCCCTTTCACGTCTATGGGAGACACCCGAAACAAATTTTTTTTCTAAGATTTTACTCTACAGTTCTGTCGGCGTGATTCATATGTATAATCATGCCAAGTTTCAGCTCTGTAGTACCAAGGGTTTCTTAGGAAACCCGCGGACAGACGGACAGACGGACAGACGGACATGGCGAAACTATAAGGGTTCGTAGATTACTACGGAACCCTAAAAAATGTTTGCCCCTATAGATCTGCGGTCGAAAAGCTGGGCATCCTTTGTAAGGTCAAGCGATACTTTACGCTCGATCAACTCCTAACAAAGGCTAAATCATTTTCCCGAATTCCCACGGGAACGAAGTCTCCGGCGGAAAGCTAGTTGTATAATAAATGAAATAAAAAAATAAAAGCTCACACCATACAGTATTACATATTATACCTAAATAACTAGAAGAAATCGACGTAGGTTCGAAAGAAAAAGGAAGAAATCGCTTGAAGCGATAAGGTCGCCTATATTGTACCTTTTGTAAAGTTACTTGTAATTGTCTCATCATTGTATTTCTTTTCAAATTGTGCAATAAAGTATATTGTATTGTATTGTAGGTTACAAGAAATCTAGGCACCCTATCTAGGCCAGATTTCATCCAGACCATAATTAATCCAAAAATTAAATTATGAAACAACTTTGAAACAGCTAAAACTAAATTATTTACAACAGCTATTTTTAGTTTAAACTAAATGATGATACAGCTTTGTTGGTTTCTGTGATAAATTAGACTGTTCTATGTCCGGTAAATCTATTAAACCTTCGCGTGCTTTTTGAACTCATGGTGTACGAGATTTGTATCGCACGCGGCGTAAACAACTACGCGACCCCAATTTGTTGAAATAAATAAAATAAAACAGTTTTTTTTTCAGCTGCAAGATCTGTTTCCAGCGTACAAGGACTGCGTATACCGAGTTCGGGAGCCGAATGCGTCCGAAGTGATTGCGTTCTTAAAGCCGATCATCACGGAAGTGCCGCTTCAGCCGCCTGTGGTCGAGAACAAGGAGCCTCCGCCCCCGCTGCCGAGAGGTAGGTGGATTACCAGCTCATTGTACGGCGCAGTAAATGAAACGTACATATTGTCAGATTATGACTGTATTTAATTTAATACTAAAACGGGTCATAATGTCAAAATTTTCGTCTCTAAATACATCTCCGCCGTCACTCGATTACCATGAAAAGTTGTTTTTTTTTGAGAATTTCATAAATTTGCTTAGGGAAAGTGTCTTGGAGAAGTTGAGACCCTGATGTTCATTAATTAATGATAATTAATTTAAATTTACCCCATATGCACATCGCCTATAGTTTTGTTTGTGCACGAAAGTAAATCGATAACGCAAGCTGGAAGAAGACTCGGAAGCGATGTGATTGACTTCTTGGTCACGATTAGGGGCCATCCATAAATTACGTCACACGAATTTCATGATGTTTTTGGACCCCCCTGTCCTTGTCACAGCTGGTCACATTTGTAATACCCCCTCCCTAGTGTCACACATTTTGAAATTTTACATCTAGTAGGTAATTATTGAATAAAAAAAGCAGTTCCGAAATAAGTTATGTTCCCATTTATTTATTTTTTAAAATTAACATCAAAAATAACATTTCAAGAAATTAACAATTTGAACCTTATGTTTATACAGTTAGAGTTGCAAATGTATTTGAGTTTTTCGTTAATAGTTCAAAGTTCGTGTTTTAACACTTAGATTATAATAGATTTTGAAATGTGACGTCACGAAAAGAAGGACCCCTCCCACACCCTTGTCACACAATGTCACACTTCGTCGACCCCCTGCCTCCCCCTTAACGTGTGACGTAATAAATGACTTAATGTCTCATGACATCTATGAATTGTTTTTTTTTCTTTTTCGTACAGCGCCGCCACCTCCCCCTCCACGAGAGACCGAAGAAGAAATAGCGCGACGTAAACGTAAAGAAGACTACAAACTACGTGAACTACGGATATTCCTGCGCGACATCTGCCGGAAACTGGCCTCCAACCGCCGTTTCTACAAGTTTACTAAACCTGTGGACTTGGAGGAAGTGAGTGAATTAATTAATTAATCGTTGATTGAATTACTTTAGTGCTAGCTACCCGGGACTTCCCGTGGGAATTTCAAGAAAGAATTGTACATATAAACTTTCCTCTTGAATGAAAATCCGTTCAGTAGTTTTTGAGTTTATCGCGAGTGACTTTGTTTTATAGTATAGTTGATTGCATTAGGTAGTTCTAGATTTAACGAATTGTGTTGATTTGTAAATTTTTCCCAGTCGGAGCAAATATTTGTGTAAAAAGTAAATGTTTGTTCTAGGGTCATGGGTGATCGTGTATAAATAAAAATAAACTAAGGGTTAACCTTAGTTTTTTATATTTTTATGGATAACGGGTTCGTTCTTTACCACAATCTAGCAGAGAATTCCATTCCTTAGCGGCGCGCAATATAAATATTTGTGTGGGCCTTTGAGTGTATCGTCTACCCACCTGAGTATTTTTTATATTTTTTTTCAGGTGACAGACTATCTAGACATAATAAAACAGCCGATGGATCTCGAGACGATGATGACCAAAGTTGATATGCACAAATACAACTGTGCCAAAGAATTCTTAGACGACATAGATCTTATATGCGCGAATGCTTTAGAATATAATCCTGACAGGTAAGGATACTTTTAATGTGTTTTTTTAAATTTGTGTTTTTTAAAAAAATACGTTTATCAACTACCTTATAAATCATTCCTGCAGCCCAAGCACAAACCGCGAGTTGCGCCGCTCAAATGGTGGTGAAACTCTGTAAGCTCTTGATCAAAGTTAAGTCGCTATGAAATTATAGCTTCACAGTCATCTGAGTGGCGTTACGCGCAGGTTGTGCTAGGGGTGCACGGATGATTTATTTACTTATTCTCATATACCCAGAATTATTTTAGACCTCCACTCTCATTAATATATAATTTTTAATTAATTTTCCAATCTAAAATTTTATTGACATGTTTTCTAATTTTTTTTGTTTCATTAATTCTTCTCACGTGCCCATCAAAGGGCTAGAGGGATGTATACTAGGTACGAAATAAATCAACGTATATTATTAGCTTTTTATTTTAGATATACTTATTCATATGTTTTGTTATTTACGTAATTATTGCAAAAACAAATTAAATAATTACATGATTGGTAAAGTGTCATAGTGACTAATGTTTGTGTAATGTTACATCCTCTAACCTTTTGGCCTTGTTTGTTCTTTTTTGTTTAGTAGTTTAGCTGTCTGCAGGAATAGTTTCGGTAAAGTGAGAGATATTTATAAATATAAAATTATTTAGGCATTATGCTTTTCGCAATAGATCTTATATCTAGATTTGATATTGTAGATTATAAAATTGCCGGAAGTAGATGTATTTAAGAAGGATTCCCTTTGATGATAATATACAGAAAAGGATCCCAAATGCGGAGCTGCGACACTAAGACAGTTGATATAAAAAAAACTGCTGCACTGAAGCGCGACGTGTATCAAATTTAGCAATTCGTTGAAATAGATTTTTGATGGCTTGGGATGGCCTGGTTTTATATGGAATAAATTGCTAAACAACGTTCTTCCGAGCATTTAAAAATTGGTTTCACGTCAAAAATGATAACCGTAAACGCGCAGTTGCAATTTTGTAATAGAATTAGCCTGCTGAACTTATGCTTCATTTAAAATTACATAATATTCAAAATATTAAATTATATGACATGTTATTTATACAAGGTGTAGCAACCCACATTAAAAAAAGTCAGCAATTATTTCAATAATATCAACCTATAGGACTAGCACAGGTCTCGGCTTAGTTTAGGCTTTGGGCTCTTCGAGATATAGGTTAGAAGCTATGTTAGAACTTAGTTTTAGCTTATTAAAGTATCTGTAACAGTTATACAACGTGTTTCAAAAATACCCAATAAAAAAATATCCAAAATGAATACAAGATAAATGCGCAGTAAAAGTATGTCATGTTAATTATATCAAACTTTCCTTTTGAAAGATGTCAAACCGTGCAACTGATTACAAAAGTTGCGACTATTTCACTTTTGAATTTTCTCTTTTGTTGGGTATGTGTGTGTGTCATGAGTTCGTTTATTTTTATCTATTTCGAAAGAGCAAATTTATAACTTTATTTATTCTTTAGGAAATGAACAGTGAACAACGAACAACAGTTCATATAAAAACAATGAACAGTTCATATAAAAACAATTATTATGCACAGCATAGGGCCGATAATAGATTACCCAGAAATACTTATACAAAAAAAATACGTTAAGAATATCTAGGTCTAATACAGAAACAGTAAACTTAGTGAGCATGCATGAAACTTATACAAAGCACAGCAAAACCAAATTTTTTTAGTTAATCTTTATTTAAGTCAGTGGTTCTTAACCGGTGGTCGGTGGACCACTTGTGATCTCTGGTAGCATCTACAGTGATCCGCGAAGCCATCCCAAAAATATTTTATGAAATTTAACGAGTCAACACAATCACTGAAATTTACTGGAAAAGCTATAATTCGTAAAAAAATTATAGACTAAAAGGTTAAGAACCACTGATTTAAATACATATGGCAAACAATAAATATGCATACAACAAAGACACACTAACAAATAAAATCAAAGTTTATAATCTCTGCCAGGACGTCATCAGACAAACAGATCCGCCACGAAGCGTGCTCGCTCCGCGACCATGCGCACGCGCTGATCGACGTGGAGATGGACAGCGAGTTCGAGCTCGAGTGCCAGGAGATAGCCAACAAGCGGAGCAAGGAGGGCGATCAGGATAACGATCTACCAGACTTCATTTATACAGCTTCTAACTTGCGTAAGTAACAAGGTCTACAGCAGGGATGGCGAACCTATAAGGATTGACGTGCCATTTTTAAAAGAAATGTTCAATGAGACCATTGACGTGCCATCAAATTATGTTGACTTATTGCATCGTGAATTTTGTTAATTTGTCTACTACTCGTAGTATAGTAAGTTTCTTTTATCTATGCTTTGTCAATCGGTGGTGAACTCAAAATATTTTGTCGCGTGCCATTGGTACGCCATCCCTGGTATACAGGTGTACAGTTTGTTCGCTCAATTAGTGTGCATGGGTAGCTGTCAGCTGTCATCTCGAAATGTATGGCGGTACAGGGAGCAAGAAAACTTGAATGGTAATTCATATCTTCTATCTCTTTCTACTAGTTATAATACGAAAATAATAATATTTTGTGGTCTCTGTAAATATTTACATGGATTAGTATAGCTATTTTTTGAAAGAAAAATATTCGTACCTATTTGAAAATAAAATTACTTAACTGTAAATAAATTATTGTATGTGTTCATTGACACTATCGTTAACATTTACAAAATAATAATAACGTATATTTCCAAAAAGAAGTACTTAAGGAAGTTAGTTCTGCTAACTTATAAATTACAAAGGAGGGTTCAGATAATTCGTCCTGTAGGTATTACTTGCATTACAAATACCCAGTCGCAGTAACGGTCATTAGAATAAAAGCTTTTCGGTCATTATGTGATATTCATAGATTAATTTATTTATAGATAGATATGAGTTTCGACATTTATTATTTGAATTTCTTTCAAATACTGACATTGGCAAAATCACTATGCGGAGGCCATATTTAAAAGAATAGGCATAAGTTCAATAATAAATTTTGCTATTTTATTTATTGGAGTTGAGAAAGGGCATTATTAATTATAGTTGAGAATGTTGGAGGAGACTGGCAATGACACTGCGAATAATGACAACAGCGGTGGTACGTCTCAAGACGATAACGCTCCAATTAAAAAAAGGAAGACGCTTTGTAAAAACTGCAAAGAAATAATTTTGAATGTTCATCAATACTGCGTCAACACAATGCCGCCTGATAATGATAAAGAGATGGAATTTAAAAATTATCCAATTATTGGGACAGTTTCGAAAATGGTTAATGTGCATCGAAACACTGTCGCCAAAATTATAAAATCAGGACCAGTTTCTCCCTTAAAGAGAGGAAGTCAGACGAAAAAATTCTCAAAGATAGATGATTTTGAATGCGATTTAGTTCGACGCACAGTATATAGATTCTATACAGATAAGAAACTTCCAATACTCGATATGATATTGCAAGATTTAAAGACAAATACGGACTTCCCATATCAACGTACTACGTTGTATGAGCTTTTACGTAAACTTGGATTCAACTATAAAAAAGTGAATAAACGCAGTGTGTTGCTTGAGACGCCGCGATTCCAAGTCTGGCGTTATAAATATATAACAAAGCTCAGAGAAGCACGTCAAGAGGGGCGAAATATAATCTACCTGGACGAAACGTGGTATGACACACATGATACCGTCAAAAAAAGTTGGACTGATTGTAGTTGTCACTGCATTTCAGATTTGCCTTCCACTCGTGGGAAACGCATTATCATATTGCATGCTGGATCCAAAGACGGTTGGGTCGAAAATGGACTGCTTCTATCTGCGAAACAGATTAGCGATGCGAGCGCTGATTACCACTGCGACATGAACTCAGTGCTCTTTGAAAAGTGGTTTCAGGAGCAATTATTGCCAAACATAACACCAAATAGCCTAATAGTAATGGATAACGCTCCTTACCACTCGCGACTATCCGTCAGAATTCCAAACACCACAACCAGAAAAGGGGAGATCCTTGATTTTATGAGACAGTACAAAATTTCCATTCCAGAGCCAACCCCAACCATTCCAGTGCTGCTGGATATTGTGAAAAAGGCGGGCATAGAAAAAAGATATGTCATTGATGAAATAGCAAAAATGAATGGTTGTGAGGTGGTGCGTCCTCCACCATACCACTGCATTTTTAATCCGATAGAACAAGTGTGGTCTAAAATTAAACATGACCTTAGAGCCAACAATTGCGACCCCAAAAACAGCAGTGCCGTATGTCAATTGATCAGGCAGGTCATGTTGAACGTAACATCTGACTTGTGGGGTAAATATATTGCCCACGCAATCAAAGAAGAGAATAAGTACTTTAATGTAGACCAGCATGTTGATGTTAACGGAGACACTTTCATAATAAACACACAAAGTGATACAGATGACTCTGATTCGGAATAGCTAGATTGATTTTTTATACTTATGCTACAAAAATAGCATATATGTTTAAGTTGTAAGATGGCTATTTAATTTTAATTTTTATTAAAAAATTTGCATTTGTGGACGAGTCACATTTAAGTTAAAGAATGGTCCCAATATACCGTGCGCCTGTACTGCACACTAATTGCCCGAACGAACTTTATGCTTAATTCTAAATTAAACTTAAAAGTGAAATCGTTGCCACTCCAGTTATCAGTTTGACATCTTTTAAAATGAAATTTTCCTAGAATTAACATGACATACTTGACATTAAATAGAGCTGCGCATTAATCCAAACTTGTAAACTTGTAATTATTCATAGCCACTAGCCATGAAGTTAATACTTGGGATTTCTGGAACGTTTTTCAAAACCACCCAAAAATAAAAAAATACAAATTTTGATTAATGCGCAACTCTATTTAAAATATGTCAGTATGTCATATTAATTCTAGGAAACTTTCATTTTGAAAAATGTCAAACTGATGACTAGAATGGCGACCATTTCTCTTTTAGATTTAATTTAGGATTTTCATTTTCCGAGTTTTTTTTGCAACACCTTGTTTATGAGTATTTCTACCATTATTTGTCCCAAAGACATCTTACAGCTACATAAAATTGTGGACCCCAAAGTTTTCCGAATTTACTATTAGAACAAAATAATTTTCATGATTCTTCTCGACACATGTGTACATAATTGACGGAGATGATGGTTACTAAGGGTGCTTGTACACGGTGCAAGTAGCTTGCGCGTGTTTGTTTCATAAGAATCGGTTCGCTCTCGACCACAGTCTAACCATCAATCTAATCAAACTATAATCTAGAATAGAATAGAATATTTATTAGTGTAATACAAACAAGTTATACATTTGCGGTTGTAGTTGCGTCTTAAAAAGACAAATTGAATGCTGCCTTTACAGGCGTGTACACAATTGGACAATGTAACAAATTATACAGATTTTCTTATCATTAAATGACACATAAATTAAATAATTATAACGATGTTAACAAATAAAATCAACCAAAATCAATGATAATTAATTAACACTATAAATAACAGAATGTCATCTAGTTTGCTATATTATATAATCATATTTATTTATTATTATAACCTAACCTACTTAAAGCACTAAATAACCCAGAGCAATCATTTACAGTCAAAATATTCCTGTAAATTGTAGAAGCAGTTTACGACTAGCCAATCCCTAACAAACTGAAATTTACTAAAATTTAATTGTTTAAAAGAGTCTGGAAGCTTATTAAAAATTCTTATGCACATATGATATGAATTATTGCTGACTAGTGCTAATCTTCTTGGGGGCAAATACAATTTATCTCTATAATATGAACGAAGAACTCTGTAACGAAGAACGAAGCCAAAGATGAGGTCGAGAAACCTGTTAATACAGGTTAATAGAATAAACCCCCTTATTAGCAAGGAATTGCAATATTATTAATTCAGTACTCAATAATTTATAATACAAGTTTCAAATATGAAACCCTGTGAGCACAGCAATTTAAATTTTTAATAATTTAACCTTTGCAGCTCAAGCTTTGGACATGACGGCGAACGATTCAAAGACCGCTCGAACGCCGAACGGAGAGAAGAGTGAGTCGCATTCCGCCAAGCGTAAGCGTAAGCGAATTAACGCATGGTCGAAGGGACTGGTCGCCAAGAGGCCGAAGACTACGCCAAAGGTATGTTATCATTTATCCGCAGCTTTGAGAGAAAGAAAGAAAGAAAATAATTTATTCATTGCCAACAATATATTATAACAACAAATTAGGAACAAAGTTGTACGAATTCGAATTTGTCTTCGGTGGTCAAGTTTTCAAGTGTTCCGATAGTCCAACGCCTCGGTACGTTTCCTTGCTTCAGAGGGCTTGTTAAGCCCGCGGTCCCGACTCTTGTGGACTGTCTACATTCATTAAATCAAGTCAAAGAGTCCATTTAGCGGTTTGAAACTCTTTAACAGATTGCCGCTTATTATATATACCTACACGGAGTTCAGTTAAAGTAAAAGTCATCCTGAATGTTCTATGAAACAAAGCTATTATTGAAATTGATCATCCTTTGCATACAGCTATGTTTCCTTTATTTTAGTCTGTAAGAATTTGCAATAAAGAGTTTACATACATATCCCGAATGAGTAACGGGACTAAGCGCTCGGAAGAAGAGCTTAATTCGATCTCTTGCTGACAGATCTGCAAAGAAACCAGTATGGTGGTGACGGACGAGGAATCCAAAGAGAACAAGCCTATAACATCGACGCCCCTACCGAACGGGTCGGGGCTGCTGACGTCATCGTCGGGGTCTGACGACGACGCCCCGCTCCGCCGGCCGCAGGACGACTCCATGTTCAACATCAGCTCACAGACTGTTATCAACAACCACGTGTTGGACAGGTTGGTGTACATCTTTACATAGTAATGAAGTCGCCAACCGAACGGGTCGGGGCTGCTGACGTCATCGTCGGGGTCTGACGACGACGCCCCGCTTCGCCGGCCGCAGGACGACTCCATGTTCAACATCAGCTCACAGACTGTTATCAACAACCACGTGTTGGACAGGTTGGTGTACATCTTTACATAGTAATGAAGTCGCCAACCGAACGGGTCAGGGCTGCTGACGTCATCGTCGGGGTCTGACGACGACGCCCCGCTTCGCCGGCCGCAGGACGACTCCATGTTCAACATCAGCTCACAGACTGTTATCAACAACCACGTGTTGGACAGGTTGGTGTACATCTTTACATAGTAATGAAGTCGCCTACCGAACGGGTCGGGGCTGCTGACGTCATCGTCGGGGTCTGACGACGACGCCCCGCTTCGCCGGCCGCAGGACGACTCCATGTTCAACATCAGCTCACAGACTGTTATCAACAACCACGTGTTGGACAGGTTGGTGTACATCTTTACATAGTAATGAAGTCGCCTACCGAACGGGTCGGGGCTGCTGACGTCATCGTCGGGGTCTGACGACGACGCCCCGCTTCGCCGGCCGCAGGACGACTCCATGTTCAACATCAGCTCACAGACTGTTATCAACAACCACGTGTTGGACAGGTTGGTGTACATCTTTACATAGTAATGAAGTCGCCTACCGAACGGGTCGGGGCTGCTGACGTCATCGTCGGGGTCTGATGACGACGCGCCGCTCCGTAGTATAGTTGCGTTCACGTAGCATAGAAAATAAAGCACACATTACACCATCACTGAATCAAACTTTTATTATGACACAAAAATATTTATGGAACGTCATCCAGCGAAAGAAAAAAATTGGTCCGACCATAGGTCGAATGTGAACACATGTTGTTCACGCGACACGTCTGGCACCGGAGAAAGCTCGAACACACGGTGTTCGAAAAACACGTTAATTAGACACGGTTAATTAATTTTGAATTATCTTTTTTTTGGGGTTTTTTTGAAACACCTTGTATACTAGCCGCGTCCGATTAATTAGATTTTTTCTGTGATTTTTGCAACGAACAATACCTAGTTTTTAAACCATTTTATAATCTGTATAAAAAATACCTTGCTTAGTTTGGGGTGAAATGGCGCTGCGTAAGCTGTCCCCAATATTTAAAAAAATCTCTAATAACAAAATATTTGTTTCAGTCCTGCCAAGTCTACAGAAAAACCTCCAACAAAAGCATCACCAAAGAAAAGAAATTCCGGCCATGATTTAAGTAATGGTACGTAACCTATGACTTTATTTTATCGCTTTGTTTAAGCTACTATAGTTTAAGCTACTAAGCTACTAGGATCTAGAAATCCGTTCTCAGTTTACGAGTGTGTACGAATTGTGACAAAAAAAAGACGATACACCTCTAAACAATAAAGCACACATCAAATTATTAGGGATGATATACAACTATTGATACAACAGAGTTCTTTTAGAGAAGGTATAAAAATAACTAGTCAAGTAGAGGAGGTAAATCTGTTCAATATGAGGAAGTGCAAGCATATTCGGATGACTTAGAATTAACTAGCGAAATCTTATGTGCATGTGTGTGACTGTGCAGACAAATAAACTTTTTATCTATCTGTCTATCTATCTATCTTATGGGGCGATCCTACCCATGAAACTGAACAACTTTTCTTTGGGAACCCATATTAAATTCTCAAAAAAAAAAATTGCAACTTGTATGTATGGAAATGTATGTGGAAATTTTCCACTTCTCATATTAAGGCGAAATGTATTGATTTACGATTGGAAATGTATGTTTAATTAAAATGTATAGACACGAAATTGTCATATTTCGACCTATGTGCTTTTGGGAAAGTTATTCAATTTTGTGGGCTTCATTTTAGCTACCTGAAAGCGGTGATATTCCAGTTGGTAATGAGCCAGACTTGTAATCCGAAGGTCGCCGGTTCAAATCCTGGTCAGTGCGGGTCTGTACCACAAAATTCGTCTTTTCGGATGTATGTACGGATATCTAATTATAACTTGCTCAACGGTGACGGAAAACATCGTGATGAAACCGTCTAAGAAAATTCATTTTCGAAAGACGAGCGGTCCACCAACCCGAATTGGGCCAGCGTTGTGGACTATGGCCTAAATCCCTTTCGTGTTTCGAAGGGAGGCCCCGTGCCCCTCGGTGGGGACGTATATGGGCTGGAAAAAAAAATACACACCATCCCTAACTATCTATAAAGCGCTGTTAACGCTTGCCAAGCTTCTTATCAATTTAAATATTTATAGCCACTATTCATAAGGTTTGAATTCCTTCCAGATTCGGACAAAGTACTGATAAACAAGACTGAATTAGACAACCTACTGTACAAGAATGCGAAGTCCCTCCGCGGGATCGGCCTCGAAGCCCTGTTAGACTTGCACGACCAACTCAGTAAGGCGGTGCACTCGTACGCTAGCACTAGGGAGCGCACGCGACTGCCGCAAGATCTGCACGCTATCGTCTCACGGTACGTACAGTGCGCTAAGAAGTGAATGGTTGTGGTTAATCTAGGTTGGGATTATATTGCGTCTTTGATGTACAGTGGAAAACACACTTAACTATTTATTTTTGGCCTAATTAACAAAGAAGAGCCATAGAAGACTTTAATTGAACCGATTATAGACGAACCTAAAAGTTTTGAAAACGTGAATTATGTCACATTTCTCTTACATCTTCATCTTTTTTATGCAGAGAACTGTTTTTGAAGTTTCTTTGTCCAGGTTTTAATCGAAAGAGACATATATGTCCATTAGTGACTTAAAACGACAGATCTACTTACAGAGATCTGACATTTCGGAATGATCTTATTGTAATAAAAAAAATATATATTACTTAAGATTTAGGATATTTTATGGGTGCCTGTACGAAATATCACGACTATCAAATTATTTGTCTGATTGGCTCGATGCAATTTTCATAAAATAATCTTATGAAATAAGCTATGAAACATTCGTGACTTGATTCTAGAAACTTCAATATCGCGTAAAATTTGTGTTCTCAGAGCTTTGTGATACATGTGTTGGATGTGGATGAAATATATGTTGGATGTTCGATATACGTACATAGCTATGTAACATAACATATAAATTCGCGTAATCTTGTCTCATTTTATAATTTGTCTACAAACACTCTGACAAAGTATAATCTCAACCTGACTTTGGATCAAACAGATGTATTATTTATACAAGGATAGGCTAAGAGTTGTTAGATTGTTGCGGTTCGGTATCACACATTCCAGTAGCGAGTGAATGTTATTGTTAATGTAAGATCTAGTTTACAATCGAAGTTATATTGACGGTTTCAAAACTGACACCAGGGTTAGTCAAGATTAGTCAAAGTGTCTTGAACGATCGTTTGCCAAGTTCTAAAATCGATTGTAAACTGAACTAAATTCGTAAAACGGCTTTCAAGGTCGCTTAAATTAAAATTCTATGATATTGCGATTGTCGTCGAATTTATATTGGGTGACTAAAAACTAGTTAAGGCAACTTTAGATAATGATTCTCCACTAGAAACCCGTACCTATTTGTCTTTCTCAAATGAAACTTCAGCTGCCCTAGCATAAGCAATGAGATTTCACTCTCATAAGAGTTGCTAAAAAGGCGTATGTCCAAATGGGGTAATAAACTGCCAATTCTCACTTCAGATGTCGCCTCTGTTGACTGATCCTAAAATTTTACGTGTAGCTGTCATTCTCCATAATATTTTCGTAAACAAAAAATTTGTTTATATTATATTAATGAATTATGACGATTTGCGCATCTATTTACTGCAAAAATACGGGTGTACATGTATTCCCCAAAGATCCAAAAAGAAAAAAAGTAGCTTTTATTTTCCTCAACTCCTTTCAATTGAAGTACACTCCATGTTGAGTACATCTTTGTAATGTGACTTCAATTTGAGTAATTATTTCCGTAAAAAAAATAAAAAACACTTGCTCGCAATCTAAATAAAATTACAGCGCTGCAGCTTGACACGAAACAGTCAACAGTGCTGCCACCTCTAAAGAGCTTTTAGTTTATAACCCCATTCAAACGCAAGAGAAATGAAAACCTATATAAATAGAGTCAATTTTCCTTGTGTTGCTTCGGAAGTCTATACTCTCACGAGAGATAAGTCTCATTACGTATACGTATGCTAGAGCAGTAGATTATTATTTTTTCTCTTACAAGCTGTGAGGTTCGAATGCATTGATTCCTAAAAGAACATTATTTCTATATCTATAAAAATTTCAGTGTTTCGATGCAAACCAATGTGTTATTTACTTTTGTGTGTAGAATTTCCTATGAAAATAAATAAATAGACGGTCACTTAGTAAGGATGACAAACGCAATATCATAGTTCTTCGCTGCTACGTAATGTATCGTTTTAAGGTAAAGGAATATACAGGGTGTAAGGAACAGCTTAGCAAAAACTGAAACCCTGAATTCAGACTACATTCTAGTGGGAACAGAAAAATTTTCAAATGTTGAAGAACTGAAATTCAAATTTTCTTGTAATTGTTTTCAGTTTTGTTAAGCTGACCCTTACTCCCTTTATTTAAATAAATGAAACCAATGTAGGAAGATACGTTGAATCTGAAATTAAAAAAAAGAAAAAAGAGATCGCAATAACAAGAACAAAAAAGAGACATAGGAAATGAAAACGAGGGAGGTGGCGTCTATACAGGGTGTTAGGAGAAGTGCTGAAGATCTTTAAACCACAGCTGTACACGTGGAATAAGTCCATTAAGAACATACTTAAAAAAATAAAATAAAAATTGTAAAGGGTTCAACCCTACTAATTCAATATATCACCGTATATCTGTGCGGGTATTAATCAATTTGTAGCGTAAGCGAATGGCGTACACACACGCGTTTGTGTACGTGCTTGAATTTTTTTATGAGTTGATGTTGGGATTTATTTTATTTCGTTGTGTCCCTTTTAATACATTTACAACATGTCGTTTAAGTCTTCAGTCTTTTTCCTAACACTCTATATAGCATAAAATCACTTTGGAGCAAAAAACGTATAATCCTACTTTTGTTTTCACACAAAATGTCCATAATATGTTCGTGTAATCTTCAAAATTATTTCCTCAAATATTAAATATTAGTTTTTTATAAAGCGAAACACTGCCTAACTGGTTCTTGAATAATTTTGACTATTTCTGCACTGTATAGACAAATAATCATGACGTATTTGTATCAATTGAAACGACGATGAAAATAATTTTGTTATATGATAACGGTGTTCACTCATAACATAACAACCTATATACTAATAAAATCAATACAAGTCTTGTCTTTTTGTCTATACAGCGAGCGACTAGTCCTTTAGACAATTTCTACCATTCCTAATGAGCCAAATTGTGAGTGATAGAATGTCAAGGTTAGGTGGAAACCAATTGTAAACCCACTGGTCTGTGATAATTAAGTAGAGGTGACGTGTATATAAATATATTTTTAGTTAACATTTCATTTTTCATACTTTCACACACTTGTTTTTTTTCTCCTGAATTTGCTTGCATTTAACTTTTATCAAATACTTTGACGGAAAACCTGTTCTACAGAGTCCCTTAAAAGGTTGAAAAGTTATGGCAGTTTGTATATTGTGAATACCAAACCTCTAGATTTTGTAGATTTAGAATTTATTCTATTTATTAGTACGCAAACAACCGAGAAACATTTAACAATTCATTAGAAATCACCTATCTGGAAACAAAAAAAAATTTTTTTTAATAAGTTTTACCTCAACCCCCTTGCAGGCCAATGGCGCTAGAAATGTGGATTGAAACGCCATCGAATCGCTTCTGCTTCACAGCTTTTTGAAAAAAAAAAACAGTATATCGCTATAACTTTTTTGACAAAAAATTGTGATGCAGCCGCGGTTTAATTGCGTTTAAATCTACATCTTTTAACGCGTTTGGGGCTTGCTGAGCTAGATTTTAGACAAGCTAGCTTCTTAGAAAGGGTGTCAACAACGAAAAGAACTACTGAAAAGACTCAAAAATCTAACTTGTGTGTGGAAGTCTTTCATTTATCATTAAATATTTATTATCATTTTTTCATTGGAATGTTTCATGTGTATAATCTTGTATACGAGTTGAGGTGGAATTCGAGAAACGCGGATACAACTAGATATATTTACAAACTTGCGTTAAATAGTCTTGTAATAAAATAATTCCAAAACAGGGATTGCAGTTGTTTACAACAAGTCCATTTTTATAATCAGTGCAAAAATACAATTTGGCTTTTTAGGTTGGAAATTCAAAGAAAACGCACTGATTTTCTTTTTTTCCAAATAAGCGAAATTAACCCTATATCGTAGTAGTTAAGGTTTCATACTAACAAAATGTAAACGGTGTATTAAATTATTGTCGTAATTTATTAGATTTAAGGTTGGTAAGGGGACATGATGCGTCATTAACGTAAACGGCGAACTCAAGGTACTATTATGTAAGAGAAAACATCAATCGCGTTTCGAAACCAATTATGAATAATAGTTACGCTGATATCCTTAAAAAGAGGATAGTCATTGCAAAACAGTACACATAGCATGCGTACATGTGCGTATACACAATACACAACACGCACGGATTACACGAGTATTGTGACTGTACATGAAAGGGTCCCATTTTGGGGTTACTCAATAAGAGCGATTAACATAGCTTACTACAATATATTCTGATTCTTAACGCTGCCCCAAAGAGTTCAATTTTACTGGAAAGTTTATTGATAGATTCGGTAGTTTACCTTACATAATAGCACGACATATATAGGTACACGTAAGTTACCATTGATGTTTTATCATAGTAGTTTATCCTGTTACTCGTGTTGTGCGTAAACCTTAAAACATATTGCAGCATTTCTGCTTGCGATCTTTTTTTATGTTTACTAATTCTTTCCAGTCTAGTTTTCTTTTTTATTCAATAGATTTTAAAATTTTAGAACTTTCTCCATTTTTGCTTTTTGTTTGGTTTTTTGGGTGGTGATTCGACGTCATGAAGACGGACGTCATCTTGAATGAAAAGTTCTTATTTTATTATTTATTTTGCTAAATTAAACACGTAACGTGAGGTTGTAGAGTGTTTTCAATTACCTGAAGGTTAAATTAAATATTAGTGATATATGTTTGGATCAATAGTCGTGTGATTGCAAGTGTAGTGAAGGTGACGCTTTGGGCTATTGTGTCGGTGATGTAATTGAGGTGATTGGATGGCTTCCTAGTCCGTGCCCTTGCAATGGAAGAATCCTCATTTACTATCCCCGCCGACGACAATGGTGATACTGAACTCGATCCTAGAATACAGGTGGAATTGGAGAAGCTAAACGCAGCTACAGATGAGATTAACAAGCTGGAATTGGAGCTTGATTGGTTTTAAGTCAACCTATTAAAGGCTGGACCCGAATAACGGAACCGGGATAAACGGAAATACGATTGACGATTACACGTTCGCCCCAACCAGTTCCAGCCACAATTCTGTCGCGGATACTCCGGCCCCAAGAAGATCCACACCCTTTAGTAAAGTCCCTTAAATCCTTACTCAATACTTATTAATTTTAATCATAAAGATCGAGATATCTATCAAATAGGTAGGAATTTTATTCGTCGACGAATTAAATAATCCCCCTATTTGGTTTAGATACCAATTAGCTATAGTTAATCCCCAAAATTATATTCTTGTGTGATATTATTATTGTTCTAAATTAACCAGCTTTTCTTTCCCAAAACAATCTTCCAATCATATTTTGCACTTTCAATTTTAAACCCCAAGAACACCTTGTTAGGCCTACCCAATTGTTAAGTTTGTTTTAAATTTTATTGTGTTATTTTTGTGTCATCCGTTTTGGTCCCAGTGTCGAATTTTGGTATTATTTTTTTGTTGATTAAACCCTGTTATTCTATAAATCTCGTCTTCTTTATTCAATTTGTGTTTCGGCGATTACCACCCGTACATTGATCGCTGAAATATGTGATGTGTTTAATTTATAGGAAGCACTATGCATGCACTTGTTAGCGTACATGGTGCAATGTGTCTTTTACAGCCGATGACGTATCATGTCCCGATCGGAGACGTAAAGTCAAAATCGCGAAAGTACCCACCTTTTATATAAAATTTTATTTGTGACTTTTTATTTGGTTGACGTGTTAGAATGAGATTGGTCAATTGGTTTGAACACTACTTAATAAATTTGTCTAAATATTTGATTAGTAAGCAAAGCACTGACCAGGTTAAATAAAATTAATACTAAGAAACCATGTATCTGTAAAAAATGCTTAAAATTGAATGAAAGGGGCCTATCAGAAAAATAAAAACTTAACTACAATTTTTTTTAAATAGCAATACAACGGCTTAGTTCCATAACTGTCCGTATTATGGCGACATTTTTATATTTCTGAGTAGCCTTTTAAAGTGTTCAAATCAATTGGTGCTTTGTTGAATAAAATTGCATAGAAAGTACGAAAAAGGATTAGATAAATAAATCAATTGTAGGGTATTACATCTAATGTTAGGAAATAAATTAACTCAATTTTTGGGAATGCATAGACTGCCGTGTTTTGAAAGATTGTCTTCGTAAGATGTTGATTGGAACATGATTGATATGAGAACGTCAATTTAGTTGAAATTATAAAATCACTTATTTATTTAATTATATCGTTTGTACGTACTTAATTTAAATCATATTTTCTTGATTTTTCATAACAAGATGCAGTTTTAAAATGTGCAACTATTCACTTTCTTTTCTACTTAACAAAAACTATACAAAAATTCTATTTAATTTTTGAAGTCTTTTTATTACTAGCTTTTATCATTTGACTCTAATTATAGACATATTAGTTCAAATTTAAGTTAAAACTTAAGACGTTTACAAAAACTAATTATTTATTTGCTACATTTTAAGACAGACTCTTTCTTTAATATCAAAATAATAATAAATAAAATGGGGGTTGTATGAATACGTCTAGTATTATTATAAAGAATGTTTAAATGTATATCGAATTATAGATTTAAAGCAGTGTGATAGATGATCAAAGGGTAAAATAACCAGATGGATATAAAGTTTCTTGATAAAACCTCAGAATTATTCGCGACTGGGGTACCATAGATTCACGTTGAAACCATAATTTTATATCTTCATGACTGATATACCTAAATTCCTAACATTCCCAAAGTCTCGCGCATGGTAATTTTTATCGTTTGTTACCTATGATGACCTCAGTTACCCCAGTTGCTAACAACAAATAGTTACCTCATCAAAAAATGTAATTTATGTGTATACATTGTGTCTTTAAAGCTATCTACAGATTTGTATTTTTCTCGAGAGCTTTCAACTATTCTAAATGGTTATAAAGTAAGAAAAATATTATAGAGTTTTCTAATAATCGAAATAGTAGAAAGCTCTGTAATGTTTTCCTTATTTTACACCTAAACAGTGCGAAAAAGCTTCACTCTTCAGGCACATAAGCTTCATAAAGGTTTATCCTTTGGTTCGTTTCATATCCTTAGAATATAATATGTATTAAACTCTGCGTCAGGTAAGAAAGAGTACGGAGGTGTAACGCTATAAAATAAATGGTGATAACGTTTGTATGCTATTTGATTAACGCACAAGGCTTACTTAATTTGATAGGCTAATACTCTTCGTGTTAACCTGACAAATCAAGATGATCTTTTTGATAGTTAAATTCTATGCAAACGTAGTACCACCGCTCGACGTTCCCTTTCTTATTTGGCAAAAACTATAATTGTATATTATCGATATATTTATTTAAATCTGCTTGCATTTGCTCAACGTTGGGCGTAATTCGATGTGACCATTCAATATTCACTTAAGTCTAAAATATTTTGTATTTATATTTAAATTGTATTTAAAACGAAAATAAAAGGGTATGATTTCATGTGATAACCAATTTTGTTGTTTTATTTTTTGTTTGTTATTAAAAGAAGCAAACAGCTTATTTAATACTAGTTAATCTAGAAAAATCTAGATATTGCCTCGGTAATATTGAATTGAACGGTCTTCATCTTCTATATTAAAGCTTCGTAATAAGCTTCTTGTTAAAAATATTTATTATGTGAATTGCTGTGGCGACCACGGGTGGCAGCACAGTAGCAACGTTCAATTTGCTAACTTAGCATGAAAACTATAGCCGACACAATAGATGTAAAGGTTGCAAGAGTTATCAATTAATTTAGGTTCTAGGTAATTCTCAACATAAAATTACGCCACAATTACGCCATTTTTAAAGCATTGAGTTGTGTTATCCCAGAATATACTTATAGTGAAACTGCATACTATCAATATTATCCCCTTTCTCAAAGCCCTTGCTATTCAAAGCAAAGATGCTCTTGCTTACGAAAGATACTTTCTCAAATGATCTTAAAGTTCAAAGCCAATGATGTGTGAGCGAGTAAAATAATAGGTCCAATGGGTGAGTCAATTTAGTTAATCAGGGCCTAAGACAAAGACGTAAAGAAAGCCAAGTCGAGTAGTAGTAAAAAATAAAACGGGCAAGTGCGAATCGAACTACCGCACGAAGGGTTCCGTACCATTACCTATAAAACCGCCCAAGTGCGAGTCGGACTCTATAAAAACTATTATCTCTATAAAAACGGCAAAAAAATCACATTTGTTGCTCAGGAGCCCCCTTAAATATTTAATTTATTCTATTTTTTAGTAATTGTAGTTATAGCAGCAACCAAAATACATCATCTGTGAACATTTTAACTGTCTTAACTATCATGGTTCATGAGATACAGCCTCGGACAGACTTATCTATAAAAACAAGCAAAAAATCACGTTTTTTGTATGGGAGCCCCCTTAACTATTTATTTTATTCTGATTTTTAGTATTTGTTGTTAGAGGACCAATAAAAATAAATCATCTGTGAAAATTCCGGACGGACTGACGGACGGACGGACAGCGGAGCCTAAGTAATAGCGTCCCGTATTTCCCTTTGGGTACGGAACCCTAAAAACAACAGCAGCAAAATTATGGCAGCCTTTATAAAAAAGGCTATGTTAAAATTCTCTTTGGGCCATAGCCATAGCAGAAAGTAAACCTTTTTCAATGAATTTAGTTTTCTAAATTCTCTTTGTTGTGATTTATCACTGTCATGTCACAGAAGAATGTGGTCAAAAGTCATTTTTGATTTTGTTATTTTTCAATGATTTCTCCGAGATTTTGATTTCAAAATTTTGTTGTTCATTCATCAAAATCAGTACTTTGCTCTTAATAAAATTATGTGTTTTTGATCTTACATTTTTGCCACAAGTACTTTACCAACAAAAAATTGTGTAAATTTGATTTTATATTTACCGTGAGTCAAAAAATAAAATTCAATGATAACAAGAATTCCAGGTTTGAGTTTCGTGCGACCGGCCATTTGTACTCCTCGGTCGATTTCACATAATACTTAGTTGAATATAATTTGTGAGAAGATGTCGCCAAAAAATCGTATTATCAACTCGAGACAAAAAGAACACACCAGAATCGACAACAATATCAATTTTAAATCGGTAAGTTATTTCATAAATATTTCTGTACATTAAAAAACTTATTAGCTCCCTTAAAATCGCTACATGAGGTATATGCTATTGGCCAAACTCTTCGATTTCAAGCCAATCTAGTTCGGCATAGAACAAACTACTAGTTTTTAGATATTTATCATTTCATATTTGCACCGTAGAACCTAAAAGCTCAATCTAAGTACCTAAATCGTCCAAGACCATTTGCCTGAGAGCGGTTCCGCACTATGTCCGATCCGAACCCGTGAAAATATGGTCCGTAGTAGCCGAAGAACTATTTCTATAATAATAATCTCCGTCATCCGATACTATTACATTTCTCCGTATCCATATTTTCCCGGGTTCGGATCGGACATAGTGCGAAACCGCTCTGAAATCGATTTATAGCGTTAACAGAATGGTTTTTATTTAAAGGCTAGGTAAGCGAAAAGACACGAATCCAGAATCACTAGTCTACCTGCTATCACTAGCTTGGATTTTTTTAGATAGAATCTGCTACAAAAGATAAGGACACGACTAAGGAAGTCACTTGTCCATGGATTCAGAGTTAAGTTACCTAGTCGAAGATCTGATAACTCCTTTTAAATCAAAAGATTTTGACGGCCGGTTTGCCGAGTGGTAGTAGCGCCTCTTGATCGACGGGTCCTGGGTTCGAATCCCAGTCGGGGCAAATATTTGCGTAAAAAGCAAATGTTTGTTCTCGGGTCATTGGAGTTTGCTCCAAGGGACCCACGACGCAAGGGAAAACCTTAGTATGAGCTTTTGAGTGTGTAGCGTCTACCTTGTAGGTGGGCGGCCTGGAGGAGCACAAGAAATGTCTTCGAGAGATGATCCTGTTTCCTCTCATGTATCCGAAGTTCTTCAAGCGTTTCGACACGCGGCCACCTAAAGGGGTGTTGTTTTACGGCCCCCCTGGCACCGGCAAGACGTTGATGGCAAAGGCTCTTGCCAATGAGTGTAAGGAGCTTGGAGGCACCAAAGTTTCCTTCTTTATACAAAAAGGTATCTTTTTAATGAATTGACACTAAGTACTCGTAGTCCTACGGAGTTAGAATAGAAAGGTCGGAAGAGCGCGCCCTAGGAGAACGTGTTTAGATAGTTGTGTGAATTGTATCCGAGTCCGAATGTAGTGTTTTGAAGTTATGAATGTAGTGGAAGCGAAAAATTTGTTGTGTGGACCGTACTTACCTACTAAATGGAGGTCTGTTATTTCTGCCTAAAATACCGTTAGCCTTTTTTGTGCCGCATTGTTTCTTTTGAGGATTCTTTAAATGTTTTTACTTTCAAGGTGCTGATATCATGAGCAAGTGGTACGGAGAAAGTGAAAAGCATCTGAAGGCGTGCTTTGAAGAGGTGAGACGACGACTTTTAATAGATACGAATTCTGTTTTATTTCTGAAGCATATTAGTTTCTTAGACATTCTTGGACTGCTCAATTTTTTGAGATAAAAAATAGTGAGGGAAAATTCAATTCTTTGTGATTTTGCCAATCTCCGAGTATTTTAATCAAAATTAAAACAGAATGGTGAAGTTGCCAATATCGATTTATGATCAGGTGCCACATTGATTTATTGACAAACTAGCTTTCCGCCCGCGGCTCCGCCCGCGTGGACTACAGGTTATATCGTGCCCAACTGTGGGATAAAATGTAGCCTATGTCCTTTCCCAGGCTCTAATCTATCTCTGTACCAAAATTCATCAAAATCGGTTCAGCGGTTTAGGCGTGAAAAGGTAACAGACAGACAGACAGAGTTACTTTCGCATTTATAATACTAGCTTTCCGCCCGCGGCTCCGCCCGCGTGGACTACAGGTTATATCGTGCCCAACTGTGGGATAAAATGTAGCCTATGTCCTTTCCCAGGCTCTAATCTATCTCTGTACCAAAATTCATCAAAATCGGTTCAGCGGTTTAGGCGTGAAAAGGTAACAGACAGACAGACAGACAGACAGAGTTACTTTCGCATTTATAATATTAGTAGGGATTAGTAGGGATTGATTGATTTTTTGTCATTGTCACAAAAGTGGCAATTTATCACGAACCATTCTCTGCTTCGGAGGGCACGTCGATGGCCATTTGGCGGTTTAAAACTCTGACACCAGGGTTAGCCAAGTTCGCCACATACTTGACTATACCTACACGATAAGCAAGAAGAATAAATCAATTTATTTCTTCTCATTTAACAACAGGCGTATAAGATGAGTCCGTCGATAATCTTCTTCGACGAGATGGCCATTTGGCGGTTTAAAACTCTGACACCAGGGTTAGCCAAGTTCGCCACATACTTGACTATACCTACACGATAAGCAAGAAGAATAAATCAATTTATTTCTTCTCATTTAACAACAGGCGTATAAGATGAGTCCGTCGATAATCTTCTTCGACGAGATAGATGCGCTTGCGCCGGCGCGAGCTGACACGCAGGGCGAGGCCTACGCCAGTGTCGTCTCCACACTTCTTGTAGAGATGGATGGATTGTGGGAAAGGTATGCTACAAGTAGCCTACTAGGCCAAGGTTTAGCAAGATTGTTGTTAACTTATTCTTGAATGGTAAGGGTTAAGATATTTTATATACAGGGTGTCCCAAAAAATAGTGTCAAGCGGAAGTGATTTTTATGCAATCATGAGGAGTCGGTCGGCCTCTATGCTACATCGCGTTCGTGCTAGCCACAACAGCATTCTGTCTGTACTGTCAGACTGGTGGGATTCCCTGCTGCTCCGGCACTGGATGCGACTGCACACCAGTAGGTATAGTAGTCGGTAGTCGCATCTACGGGCCGCGCGCGAAATTTATTTTGTTTATTCGTGTGTTGTGTTGTGTGTATTTTTTGTTACTAACATTAGATATAAGTTTTTTTTTATTTACTAGCAACTATGGATGTATAATCCGAAATAAATGATTATTTAATTTAATTTAATTAAAAACAATTTGCTTGAAAGTCTAAGAAAATGTAAAAAACCGACCAAAAACAAAGTTGTGACACAATCCTATTGAGATAGGCAGAGCATAGAGTGGTTTGTAGTTCGTAGAATCACTTGAAAAATAGAAGAAGAAATCTATTGTATCTTTAAAACCCAAGTATGGTTGATGTGAGACTTCATTCCGACCGCTGCGCTGTGCAAAATATTGGCCTCCACTTCTTTTTCTTTCGTGTCAACAGCAAATCAAACATGTTTGGCCAAATACTTTGCCACAATCACAGCGTTGTTATCAGCGCCCATGGGCTCTTCCCTAGTGCAGCGTCCACTCGTCGGCTATACATACACCCATTACCCGAGAGCAAACATCTGCTTTTTACACAAATATTTGCCCCGACTGGGATTCGAACCCAGGACCCGTCGATCAAGAGGCAGCGGCAGCGCCACAACCACTCGACTAGACCGGCCGCCACATTATTTCTACTATTAAATTCTCAGGGGTAACGTGATAGTGATAGGCGCAACAAACCGGCCAGACTCCCTGGACCCCGCTCTGAGACGTCCCGGCAGGTTCGATCGGGAGCTCTTCTTCCCCCCTCCCAACGTCACGGCTCGGAGGGAGATCCTCTACATTCACACTCGACATTGGATGCCGCCCCCCACTTACGAGGTCCTCGACCACTTTGCGAAGGTTACTAATGGATATCTTGGTAAGGATAGAGTTTATCGTCATTATTATATTAATATATTAAATGTTTTTATCATAAATTATATTAGATCTTTAATACCCCTGACCAAAAAGAGAGGTATTATAAGTTTGACGTGTGTATTTGTATGTGTGTCTGTGGCATCGAAGCTCCTAAACAATTGGACAGATTTCGATGCAAATCTTCAGTTTAAATCGCTTGTCTAATAACCCATGTCTGACAAATCTGACAAATCTGCTGTCGAATTCCGATTCAAAAGAAGTTTCGCTTTCGGAATATATTCGTATAACTTCACAATTATTACAGGGTCTGATTTAAGCGGTCTCTGTTCGGAAGCGGTGCTGAAAGCGTTGCGTCGAGTGTACCCTGAGATATACAACGGGAACTACGCTGCCATGGCTTCGATTTCAAGAAATGTAAGTCTTACACCCAGTTGTAGGAACGTCCATTCAATATTTTAAAAAGCTTACCCGTGGATAAGCTTTTAAAAATACTAAATTGAAAGTCGTTAAAGTTTTCGCGTTTGTCATAATCTAAGTACTTCAAATAAGCGGTCTGTAGTTTTCCGTACGAGACACAGATGACGCTAACCTACACGCACGACGTAAGTCTCTTATTCCCTTACGTGTGCTTAGTAAGGGAATAAGAAATTTCACCACTCGACTTGAAGGCACGAAAGCTCAGTTGGTTAGAGCACCAGGAGATCTAATCCTGGGGTCGTGGGTTCAAGTCCCAATCTTCTTCTTCTTATCGTGTAGGTATTGTCAAGTATGTGGCGAACTTGGCTAACCCTGGTGTCAGAGTTTTTAAACCGCACAATGGCCTCTGACTTGGTTTTAACGACTGTAGTCAATCGACAACAGCCGGGACCGACAGCTTAACGTGCCCTCCGAAGCACGGAAAACTAGCACCGAACATTTTCTTTCCCTAAAACTATTTACGTCCATTAAAGCTAACGTAAACAACGTAAGCTTGACGTAAACAAGGCAGCATTACATTTAAAGAGGCTTTAACTTTGATGAATGTTTCTACAACTGGGGGTAATTAAGTTAGTGCTGGAGATTATGATTAATTTGTCTAAAGCCTGCTGTGTCTGTATTTTCGAGTTCATATAAACCAAATCAAATTAAAGTTCGAGTGAATTGGATTCTTCTTGGTGAACTACACATCTTTGCCCCCGCCCTAGATTATAGTCGAGAACGTACATCCATCGTAATATTGTCATTTTCATTTCATTTGCGGTTTTATTTGGCTCAAATAATTAAATTAAAATTTATTACAAATTCTGCTCAAATTGAGCACCCCTAATGCGCATACACGCCCGACATCTTCTACGTATCTCAACTGTTGCAGTCCGAAGCCCCAACCCCTCCCACGCCGTGCTGTATCAATTCTTTGTCTTAAGGCGACTACAGCACCTAAATTACGATTTTATGATGCGTAGATAAGCATGACGCACTGCATTAAATCGAAGAAAAAAAAATAGTACGTTAATATTCAGGACATAAATTAGATAAGTAGTTTGCTGAAAACATGATTCAGCATTTTTGGTTCGATAGAAAAAGCTCACAAAGTCACTTCTAAATATCAATATTGTGTATCTTTTAAGCTGTAAAAACGATAGTAAAATGCACACAGGAACTTGAATTTGTTATCAAAATGTTCGTGATTGAACACTCTCGATAAGTAGTTAACGCATTTTTCGATTTAAGCTGTTAACTATCCATAAATCTCATTTTTCTAACTTTCGAACATGTTTTTACGCACGCACGCTTTCATAGTCCGTAAACTTCGTGTATCGATGTTATGGACCAAGTGATTAATGCGGGCATTATGAATAATGCCCGGGCATTATTCATAATGTCTAGCTCTATCGGGCAAAGTGATTAATTACTATCTAAACTTCATTATTTATCATATTGCCCGGTCATTATTATATTGCTACGTGACAATTGGGCAATTTGATAATAAAGCTAAGTGCGGGGAGGGAAGTGCGTGGAGGGAAGCGGTGCGGGGAGGGAAGTGCCCTCGTTGCAATTTATAAAAGTTTTCGTTATTTTTTCACGACCGCCATCTTAGATTTCAAAATCTAAAACGACATCCATGACGGATTTTTACAAAAAATGCATGTCCGCCATCTTGTATTTCAAAATGGATGTCGTTTACGGAATTAGCACCCCCGAAAACCTATTAAACGACACACATATCAGTTTTATCAAAAATGTAAACGTCTGCCATCTTGGATATATCAAAATGAACGACATTTTCGGAATCAGCATCCCCGACAATCTATCAAACGATACCCATGTCGGCATGCCCGAAATTTTAATATCCGTCTTCTTGGATTTTTTGTGCGGGGAATCGCGACGCTCCGGGGTTTGCCCTTCTCGTCACAATTCCCCCAACTAAAATCAAAATTTTCGGAAGGCAGTCGGCGGGTAAGACGCTTGGTGACGCTTCGGGCTTCGCTCTACGCAGAGCTCGGCCTTCGGCCTCGCCCTATACGCAGCTTTCCTCAGCCTACGGCCTCGCCTCACCCCACCTTTAGTATCTAAACTTGTATGGCTGCCATCTTGAATTGAGGGGGTGGACGCTCCGGGCTTCGCCCTACGTGGAGTTGGGCTCAGTCTGCGACCTCGCCTCGCCGTTAAAATCTTAACTCGCATGGCAGCCATTTTGGATTGGGGGAGGAAGAGGCTCCAGGCTTCGCCCTATGCGGAGCTCGGCCTTCGGCCTCGCCTTTTACCGTGCTACTTAATCCAAATAATGCGTCTGATTATTTAAATTGTTTAACATTTAGTTTATTTGAAGTTAAATGACTATAATAATAAAAAAAATTCAATTAAATATGTTTGTATTATTCTGCCCAAAAGGTGATGGGCATTATGTATAATGCCCGGTCAATTTGATTATTTGAATAATTATTATCAAATTGCCCTCTCATATTGGGCATTTTTCATAATGACCGGTCATTATGAATAATGCCCAATTTATCACTTGGTCCATAACATCGACACTGTTCTCACTGCCGGCCCAGGCCTGTTGAGAGACGGAGATGGCACTATTCCTATGTGCGCTGCCTTTATCGGGTGCTGTAGTCGCCTTAACTCCCCCTCACTCGCTACTTCAAAATTGTCCAATCCAGGTCCAAGTGACGCTCGAAGATATGCTTGAGGCGAAGAAATACATCCAGCCGGCGGGTCTACGGCACTTCTCATTAGTGGCGAAGCAACTTGCGCCTCAGTTCGTGCCGCTGATGAACGCGCAAGTCAGAGACATCGTCGACCTGGTGAAACAGAGCTTTCAGCTCGCCGATCCTACTTATAAACCGTATGTATTACTAACACAGATATTATCTAGTAGCTTCCCGCCAGGGACTTCGTTCCCATGGGAATTTCGGAAATCAATTATACACATAAACCTTTCTCCTGAATCGATCCATCCATTGGTGAAAACTGTAGGAAAATCCGTTCAGTAGTTTTTTGAGTGTATCGTGTGCAGATAGACAGACAGACAGATAGAGGTGGCGGGGGACTTTATAATATAATAGGTCTTTACCTATGAAATTGCCGTTTTTCATACAATATTTTTGGAAAACTGAATTTTCCATACTATGTTTTTGGATTTTTCTCGGGAATGCGAAACCCAAATTTAGCAAAATTTTGTGGGAAGTTTTGGACAACATTAAGTTAATTTTCATCATACTTAGTTATTGAAAGTTGTAACTGTAACAACGGTACAGCAACAATAAGCAATGAAACGGGCAACGGATGAAACGAGCTATATTTGAGCTTCTTTTTCAGCAAATAGATCTAAAGTAAATATGTATTAATTTGACTCAATATCTCCGTTATATGGCCAAGGTTTTAAATAAAAAACAATTTTAGTAATAGCTGTTCAATCAAATAAATTATGAATAAAATAAACCTTGAGAAAAAATCGGCAATTTCATAGGTAAAGACCTATTAGTAAAATTGCACGCATCGACATCTACACTAATATTATAAAGAGGAAAGATTTGTATGTTTATAACAAAACTCAAAAATTACTGGACCGATTTCAAAAATTCTTTCACCATTGGAATGCTACATTATCCCTGAGTGACATAGGCTAAATCCCGAATTTCCACGGGAATGAAGTCCCGGGCGGAAAGCTAGTGCTTAATATAAATAAAAATTACACTACTACTTATAGTTTGACCATTAATGCTGTACCACGTCTTAGGGAGATTACTAGATTACTTAGGGAGGACCGCTCGTCTTTCGAAAACAAATTTTCTTGGACGTGTGGGTTTCATCACGATGTCTTCTTTCACCGCTGAGCAAGTGATAATTTAGAAATCCGTACATAAATAAATCCAAAAAGATGCCTGCACCAGGATTTGAACGCGCAAACCTCCGGTTAAATTCTGGCTCATTACCAACTGGGCTATCACCGCTGTAATTGGTACTTCTGATTTATGTGAGATAGTGTTTACATACATACAAACGTACATTTCTTGTGATACAGTGAGGAAGACACGAGCTCGCCAAGCGCGTTCCTGCTAATCGGCGACTGCGCGGACACCCATCTCGCTCCGGCCTTGCTTCACCATCTGGAGCACTGCACCGTTCAGGAGCTCAGTATGGCCACCCTGCATTCAATAGTCGACTCACAGGAACGACTTCTTGTCTCTGTAAGTGAATTATTAGTTCCTTTTGTTTAAATGTTGGCTAAATCATTAATTCTGTATACTTTCCTTAACTACGCCTCAATCTAGACTGTTACTATTTTATTTTACTGTTTAATATCCAACACGTTTTTTTATGACACCATATACGTCCCCGCTGAGGGGTATGGGCCTTCCTTCGAAACACGAATGGGATTTAGGCTAAAGTCCAACACTTACATATAGAATGTTCTCTAAAGGAATGGTAGAGTGGCAATCCTCTGCACAATTGGCCAGAGCTTTGGTGTAACCGCTCATTCGCTCAACCGAGAAGAAATAGCTAAACCATTCGGTCATTATTTAACTACTTACTTCTTCTTCAAGTGTGTGGCGAATCTGGTTAACCCTGGTGTGAGAGTTTTCAAACAGCACTTGACTTGGCCTCTGACTTGGTTTTAACGACTGTAGTCAATCGACAACAGCTGGGACCGTCAGCTTAACGTGCCCACGGAAGCACGGAAACACTCGTGATAAATTGCAACTTTGGTCACCCATCAGGTTCCCTGCCTCTGTATTATAGTGAAGTATGCAGTAAAGTTTTTATTTATTTATCTATCTTTTTTTTATTTTTATTATAAGATGGGTTAACTCTTGACCTCAATCTTGACCATAAGGTCAAAGATGAGGTCGACGATGGAGCGAGTTAACCCAGAAAATGCCTATAAAGGCACTGGTACTCCCACGCACCGATGGAACACAGCAAGCTGTTTGGCGTCGGACTTCGGTAGGAGGGTGGTCGCGAACCAGACGGCCCTTTACAGAGCCTACCACACCGCATGAGACCATAGGACGACACCTCAGATTCAGAAAAAAATGAAGTGTCGTTGCCTGGGATGGATTACTAGGAGGCAGGTCTCATTTGTGTTTCCTTAGTCGCCTCTTACGACACCCACGGAAAGAGATGGGGTGGTGTTATTCTCAACCGATCACCACACGGTTAAATCTATATATACACTTTTATCTACACGGTTATCTACATCTATCTACACGGTTAAATCTATATACACTATCTATCCCCATCCAGTTGTTCAACGAATGCCGTCGCTGCGACCAGCCGGTCATCATCTTCTTGTCCAACATCTCAGCGGTGTGGGAGCAACTGAACGGCACGGGATCCTCCCTGCTCCTCGAGCTGTGGAAGACCAGAGCCGCTGGCAACAAGGCGCTTCTCTTTGCCACCAGCAACGTGCGATATAATGATTTGCCAGAGGAGGTAAACTTGCTTGTACACACAGTTGTAGATGTCGGAGCCGGGAGTAAAAGTATAATACGAAGTAGGTTAAAAGAACACTGGTTTATCCGGAAAATTGGCTGGCTTATATAATAACATAGGAACTTTCATTGAACGAGATACATAGTATGACACCTGATATTTTAGTCTAATAATTGACCTAAAAACACGGGTTTGTTTACGAGACGTCTTTATCTCTCATCGGCATTGACCCTATTATATTTGATATTTAGGTAATTCAATATTTAACTGTCCTTTTTCATAAATAAATCTGGTTACGTACTACTTACTAGGGAGTGAGAATTCCTACTCCTGCCGGGCTAATATAGACGCGTGCCGTAATTTACGATAGAACGAGAGGACGTAACAAAATAGGATACAAAATAAATGGAAACTTCAGTTGTTTTTTTTAAATTATATTATAAGATGGGTTAACTCTTGACCTCAATCTTGACCAAGGTCAGATGAGGTCGACGATGGAGCGAGTTAACCCAGAAAGTGCCTATTAAGGCCTGGTACTCCCACGCACCGACGGAACACAGCTGTTTGGCGTTGGACTTCGGTAGGAGGGTGGTCGTGAACCAGACGGCCCTTTACAGAGCCTACCACACCGCATGAGACCATATGACGCCACCTCACATTCAGAGCAAATTGAGGTGTCGTTGCCTGGGGTGGATTAATAGGAAGCAGGTCTCATTTGTGTTTCCTTAGTCGTGTTATTCTCAACCGATCATCACACGAAATGTTACATTTAAGGTTAAGTTTTCCTTGGCAACTCTCCTGAGAGTGAAATCTAGGGCAGCTGGTTTAGTTAGCTACATGCTTGATTTAAAGGTAAAAATAAGTATTTGGGTTTTTCTCAATTTCAGATTCAAGAAATATTCCCTGCTCATAAGGATTGCTCGTATTGCGTCCGCAACCCGACGACGACTGAAGTATTGGAGTTCTTTGAGCCGGTTTTGTCAACCATACAACCCGTGCCGGTTGAACAGAAAACTAGTACGTAATTAAATTAAATTTGTTATTAGTGCCCTGACGTCATGGCTATTGATGGCGGAGTTCCTCAGGGGTCCGTTCTCTCTGCTACTTTTCCCCACAGCACTTTAACGAAATACTTGTGCCTGGAGTTGTTGCGTAAGCATATCGCAGTACAGTCATGGAGAGATATCTGTCTAGTGCAAGAGCCGGTGGGGATGAAATGAGAGGGAAGCAATGGTAAAACGCGTAAACTCAACTTAAGTCTTGTCTCCCAAAACATAATCTGGTTAGTTTCAACGTCACCAAAAGACAAGCCTGTCTGTTCTCCGCAAAACGGACTCCTTTCAACCTGACTCCTACTTTCCGGAGTACATCTGTATCTATTACCAATTCAAATTTATCCGAATCTCAAACTGCGGCTAAAATAATGGGCATCCTTAGTAAGCGGTTCGATACTCACGCCTAATCAACTCTTAACACTTTATAAGGCACAGGTGCGATCGTGCATGGAATATTGCAGTCACCTTTGGGTTGGTTCGGCCAAATACCAACTCTGTAATCGGTGGCTCATAGTGATAAAAAGCTAGTAAAAAACGAACTCCAAAGCCTAGCTCATAGACGCAAAATAGCTTGCCTATGTGTTTTCTACAAGATGTACTTCGGGGAGTGTGCTCATGAGCTGCACTCGCTCATTCCGCCTGCCCCACCCCCCCCCGCCCTTCTACCAGACGTCCAGACGCACCGCGGGGTACCCCCTCACCTTGTCGAGATTCCTCGAATCCGTACTGAGCCCTTCTCTTCATCTTTTATATTGCACACCGCGAAGGAATGGAATTCTCTGCCTTTGTCTCTATGTTCGGACACATATAACCCGATTCTTTTTAAAGTTCGAGTGAATAGGCATCTTCTGGGTGAGCTAACTACATCCTCGACCATATCTTGGCCCCTGAGCTAGATTGTGGTCGAGAGCGAACCCTTTCGTAAACAAGAAATATATATTTGTTTGAACAGTAACCCAAGCCCCGCCTTCAGTGGACCCAGAGGCCTGTTCTAGCGCCAACCTGAACATCCATGACCGCGACCGCGACCGCGACCGAGAGAGCAACAGAAAGAGACGACATCACGACAGCTATTACAGATCCCACGATCAGAAGCGAGCCAAACATGTGGTAAGTCATCAATCGAGTCTTTAACAGAATAATGTCCACGTTAAAAACGTGTGATTCAGCCGATTTCTATTTTCGATAAGTCATATTTATATGGGACCACCTCAGGAGTATACCCTTTCAAATAAAAAAGATTTTTGTAACATATATTATATATTTAAAAAAAACACATATTACAGTCGAGTTGAGAACCTCCTTATTTGCTTGAAGTCGGTTTAAAATAGTTTGCACTTGCAAGTTTCCTGACATATTAGTTAGCAAAACTTTAGAATTATCCCCTAAATTTCTGCTAACTAATCTACAGGGTGTAAAAGACAGCTTAGCAAAAACTGAAACCCTGGACTCAGACAACCATTCTGAACGGTTTCCAGTGGAATTTTTCTTCGGAAAATGTTCCATTTTTTTCATGTTTTTTTAATATTTTCTGCTTACATTTCTTATTATTTAACCGAATACACTCCATTTTGCAATAAAAAACAATCATAACAGCGTAAAACTCGAAAACCAGCAATGTACATCGCACTCCGATAGTAGCGCGGCGCGGGGGATAGAGTGCGGGGCGCGGTTTCACGATACGTTGCGTACCTAGTGCGAAGGTAGGTAAATAATGAAAACTCCTTAACATGACGTTTCGGGGAAAAAATAATTACTTGTAGCTGAAGATAGTTATGGGCAGGTTCCACCGTTTAAGTATTTGCTAAGCTGTCTTTTACACCCTGTATAATGAGCAATCCTGGTGTCCCCCAGGAGCCGTTGGTTTATTGATCCTATAGAAATTACGTATAGAATTTTTTTACAATTATTTTTTTTACAGAAAGAATCGCACGTATCAATATCAGATGAAGACGAACGATCCGAAAATCGGTACGAAAACAAGCAGTGTACCGATATTGGCAAATTTATGAGGGTAAACATCAACATGTTGTGCCGTTTGGGGCTAGAAGCCTTGGTCGATCTCCACTCACAGTTTGGGAAAGTCCTTCACACACACATCTCAAACCAAGACATCGCAAAGAAACATCAAGACCTGTACCTCGTTACCCTTCGTTATTTAAAGATGACTGCGAAGAAAAAATAGAAAATAACAATCGTGCAGTTCTAAATTGTATGTGTTCAACAATTTGTTTGTATTTTTTTGTTATTTCGTAATATCCTTTCGAAAGATTGTGTTTTTGCATTGTTTTTCGCATTGTTTGAAATTGTTAAATAAATTAAAGTAACTTTTTCTATAGTTTTTATTTGGGTACTGTCGAAGAGAGAGACCCTGTGTGTTTCTTTTGCGCTATCGTATTGTGTACACTAGCCGAGAATTGTTCTTTGAGGTTTTTCATGACATGTTAACCTTGTGCTGAAGCTGTGGACTAGGCTGTGTACTAGACTCCCAAGTGTAGCGCCAAAATTCAAGTTTACAGTCTTCTGACACTTTTTTTTACAAATATCTTGGATATAAAGGATATAAATTGCAGTACTTTTTTGACCTCAATCTTGACCATAAAGGTCAAAGATGAGGTCGACGATGGAGCGAGTTAACCCAGAAAATGCCTATAAAGGCACTGGTACTCCCACGCACCGACAGAACACAGAAAGCTGTTTGGCGTCGGACTTCGGTAGGAGGGTGGTCACGAACCAGACGGCCCTTTACAGAGCCTACCACACCGCATGAGACTATAGGACGACACCTCAGATTCAGAAAAAAATGAAGTGTCGTTGCCTGGGATGGAATACTAGGAGGCAGGTTTCATTTGTGTTTCCTTAGTCGCCTCTTACGACACCCACGGAAAGAGATGGGGTGGTGTTATTCTCAACCGATCACCACACGGCGAAGTGATCGGTTGAGAATAACTGACTTGACTTTTATTTGTCCATCTATTGCAAAAATTAATAATAGTAAGTCTACGACAATCTATTGCCTTCTTGTCTTGTATCATCCATTGAGTTTATAACTTTCTTGAGTAGGCAAAGAGAAATGCCCGTATACCCTGCAGGACCCTTCGAGAATTAGGTAAAGACATAGAAGAAGTAAGTTACCACAGTCCATAGACATACAAAAAAAAGGCTTTATGTCAGTGCCACAGTCACAATCACAATTCGTAAGCGGGGGTACACGAAAATATATCTGGTTTCGATATTAAAGAACTCAAATGTTGGCTTGACATCAATTATGAAGTCAAGCCTACATTGTAGGCAGATAATATTTCAAGAAGCTCAGCGACTGTTACTTGCAGAAGCTTGCATATTCCATATTCAGTAAAATGTGTGGACACTTGCAAAGCACCACAAGAAAAAATACTATTTTTCTTTTTACCACTCCGAATGTGGAGTTTTCCAAATAAAATAAGTGAAAAATTTATTGGTTCCTTATGCTGTGAGTAGATGTCAAAAAATAAAGTTGGATGGAATATTTTTTTTTGATTGGCCTACTTTGCTTTTTTTGACATCCACTCACAGCACAAACAATTAATTCTCGCTTTTTTTTCTAAAACTGTTAATTCGTGATTGGAACTCAGCCACAACGAAAATTTCCATAGGATCTAATCTTCACATTTTTTGACAAATTTTGGGAATATGGTAAAAATGTAGATGCAGCGGGAACCAGCACCACTGGAACCAGCAACATATTGAAAGTAGTCTATGAGAAAAAAAAAAGTTTGGGAACCTCTGTATTAGATCATCCAAAGAGAATAAAAGAGAATCATAAGATAACTTATAAGCTTTGAGCATGGACTTAGTATATTTTCTCTTTGCTTTGAGTCAACTTTGAGTACAATACATAGACATAGAAAAAATAAGTTAAATGTGGTACAATATGTAGTGTTTGGGTCAAAGAGAATTTAAACACCAAATAAACACAAGCATCATTATAGTGTTTAAATTCTCTTTGATTATGCCCAAATTATGCCATTAAGTCATAACGCTAGTGTTTAAATTCTCTTTGTAAATCATTATCAGTACTATTATTAATTTGTTATCATTATGTACTTTGATTATGTACTAAATTCTAAATTTCAGTAAGTAAAAAAACTTAAAAAAGGTAGTAAGTACAAGAAAAATTAAGAAATGTTTCTAGGGCTACATAAAAAGGCCGTCGCGAAATCACGAAGATTTGGCGTCGAGAAATGTTGAAGGATTGTTCAGGATCGAAGCAGTCGACGCATAAATACTCTGTGGTCGACGCTTAGGGAGACATGAACGGGTATGGAGCTGGTCCCTCAGAGGGGATCGGCCCTGTTGAGGTCGATAGTAATGACAGGTTTACTTCGGTAAGTTGATGAGATCATGAGAACTTTTTTCAGACCGTCACAAAGAGGTGCCGTGAGGTGATTGATAGCTTTAGAATAATCTCTTTCCGTAAGTGTCGTAAAAGGTGACTAAGGAAACAGAAATTAATAAGACCTGCCTCCTATCAATCCATCCTAGGTAACACCTTAATTTGTTCTGAATCTGAGGTGGCGTCCTTTGGTCTCATGCGGTGTAGTAGGCTCTAGGGCCGTCTAGTTCACCGACCACCGAACCGAAGTCCGCAGAACCGAAGTTTTAACGAAGTCCGACGCCAAACAGCTTGCTGTGTTCCGGCAGTGCGTAGGACTACCAGTTTTTTTATGGGCATTTTCTGGATTAACTGGCATGATCTTCGACCTCACCTATGACCTCAGGTCATCAGAGGTGGAAGAAGTTCAGCAATCTGAAATTATGAGATACCCCTGCAGAAAGCCAATGGGAGGCAAGGCTGTTTTTATTAACTCATTAAGCTATTGCTTAAGTCATCGCTAAAAACATCCCTTCGAATCCGGAGGTTCATACCCCCGTTACGCTGCTGTTAGTCTAATTAATATCTCATTTCGTCGTTAGAAGAAACTGTGTTCACAGTCACAGTTTATAAGATCAACTTAAGATTAAGAAACAAATGATTCCATCTTATAGCATGCGTTTTTATCTAAAATTGTTGCAAGAGCGGAGAAGGGTATCTTGGGAGTTGGGCAGTATCATCTTGAAGTGTTTTTATAAGACTGCGATCTCAATTCCCACTCAAGACTTTCAGGGAGGTTTTTGTTCAACAGTGGCATAGGCTGATAAATGCGTTTTGATGAATAAGTGTCTTTCAGATTGGAGGCTTAAAAGAACACATAAAATGCCTTCGAGAGATGATTATATTCCCTTTGATGTACCCTGAGCTTTTCAAGAAATTCAAGACTCGACCAGCCAAAGGAGTATTGTTCCATGGTCCACCTGGTACTGGGAAGACGCTATTAGCCAGAGCCCTGGCGAATGAGTGCAGTCTCGTTGGAGGAAGGAAAGTACATTTCTTTATGCGGAAGGGAGCTGATGTTATGAATAAGTATTATGGAGAGAGTGAGAAGAACTTGAGGATGTTGTTTCAGCAGGCAAGGATACTTATGTGCAATTCTTAGATTCCTCAAAATTTAGGTGCTAAACTATGTAGACAACCAAGAATATCACTTTTATTTGAAGCTGGGTAGGTCATGTTTTTCGGGTCTGTTGCGGGTAGATATTTTTATAAAGTTTTTTACATTTGGAATATTCTGGAATATACTATATGGAATATTCTGGACCTGGTTCAAGCGAGAATAAAATCCTTAAAAAATGATGCGAGGATAACGAAGTAAAGTTCAATTTATAAATATCGGATGACTAGCTTTCGTATAACTAGCGGATGACTAATTTAGGAAAATTATTGAGTCTATGTGTGAATCCAGGGTGTCAGCTACCTCCAAATAAAATGTTATTAAAATCGGTTCAGCAGTTTGAGTGTAATGCATTAACAAACTTACACACACACTCACAAATTTTTGCCTTTATAATATGACGATGATTATGAATAGCTACAATTAAAATCATCAGTACGTAAGTCATTTCTGGGATATTTAGATTGATTAGTTGGCATGGTGCCATCAGCAACACCTTTGATTATTGAAACAAGAGTTTATTTAAGAATATAATGTTTGTAGGCTAGAAAGATGAAGCCGTCCATAATATTCTTTGACGAAATTGATGCCCTGGCGCCGGCTCGTCGTCCGAACAATGACAACACCCATTCCAGTGTGGTCGCCACTTTACTAGCGGAGATGGATGGATTGTGTGACAGGTAAGCCTGTATTGCTTCCGTTCTTGTAAGGTCTTTAGTTTTAGAAAGTTCTAATTCATACTTTACCTGCGCTCTGTATGATTCTCTCTGCTCTCTGATTGCTCTGTGTAATTCGGTCCTGAGTTGATTTAAGCTGTATGTGCCACATCCAAATTAGCTGATATCAAATCCAGATTGTGATGTGACTCACGACGGGATTGCCATATGAGCGACAGGATATGTACATAGAAGACACTTACTTTTTACTTACTTCGTTGGCTCAACAACCCGAAGTGGATCTTGGCCTTGGACATTAAAGTGCGCCATTCAATTCTGTCTTGAGCCACTTTTGACCAGTCGGGGACTTTCAACTCTTTAAGAACACTTAGTGTAAATGTTTATATGTAAGAGAAATTTCGTTACTCTACCTATATTAGGAAAAAGAAGGTACCGACTTACGCTCCTGATGGCAGAGGGGTTATCTATATCTTTCGGTACTTAATTTAAATCACTCAATGTACCTTCAGAGGCGACGTAGTAGTGATCGGAGCAACAAACCGGCCAGACGCAATGGACCCTGCTGTTCGGCGAGCTGGTCGATTCGACAGGGAGCTGTACTTCCCCCCTCCGGAGGCTGATGCTCGGAGGGACATCCTGGCCATATACACCAGGGATTGGCAGCCGAGTCTCAGTGACGAGACGCTTGAGTATGTTGCTAAGCTCACTGTCGGGTATCTTGGTTAGTTTTTGATAAACATTATACTGTAAAACCAGTTATTTTTTCATTTATAATAAACTATAAGTTTATTTACATTATAATCCCTGTAGGAAAGAGCATCATGTGGTTCTAGAACCTAATGCCATGCTTAAAACAATATAATGTGGGTTATAAGATGCAACATAAGTAAGTATAGTGATGATAGGTTGGCAGCCTTTCGTTCGTAATACAGCAACAGCATCGCGTCCCAGTTACAGCCTCCTACAGCATGCCTGAAAAGAATCAGTAGCTTTAGTAAACATATTATTTTTATTTTGAAGAAGCCGCGTAGTCAAATTTTAGTACTGGAATACTTTTTTCAGGATCAGACATAAAAGCATTATGTTCAGAAGCAGTGTTGAAAGCAGTAAGAAGAGTTTACCCTCAGATTTACGAAAGCGATTACAAACTACTGATAAATACCAAAAATGTAAGTATAGACTGAAATCAAAACTATTGGTCAAATCGTTTATATGCCCGCCGCCGCCGCCCGCACCGCTCTCGGCCCCCTTTGTCGCCTCCCTCCGTGCCCCCTTTACCTTTATGTAATGTCCTTTATTTTGTATCGTTCTGAATACGAATTCGTTTTATTTACTTTTCTGAATAGCCAAAGGTTCACATAGGACCCCGGTGTGAAAACTTCGACACTGAGGTTTCCAAGTCCTATGGAAGCAAAAACTTTCTGCTTCTGAAGCACTGAGCAATTGATAATCAGCGTAGAAATAATACCAGAAAATTCCCAGGTAGAAGTAACGCAAGAAGACATGTTAGCAGCGATGGAAGAGATGGTTCCAGCAGGTAGCCGCTACATGCCCCAAGCGGCCCGTCCTCTGCCTCCATACACCACACCACTGCTGGACGCACAATTGAGAGATGCTGCTGAAAAACTGCGCAACGCCTTTCCTCCTCCATTCAATAAGAAGGATCAGAACTATAGTCGAAATCGACAGCTAAAGTTAGTGCTTGTTGATATTTGTCTTCACTTATTGTGTCCCTGTTCGGAAGGCTAGATTTGTTTCAAAATGAAAGTCAGTTTTTGAAAAGACATGGTCCCAAAAGGGTTTCAGGACTGTTACATTCCCAAAAATAAATCTTAGCAAGAAAAGTCCTGACACACTCACTAAATCAATAACGCTTAGCCAAAAACCTAGAAAGTCGAAACTTTCACAAAGGTTTTCTATTTCTTATCTAGGGAAAGAGAAAAGCTGGATTTTTAAAAATAGCCTCTTGAAAGAAAACCCAGGCGTCTTCTAACTTCTTTCCAATTTCCAAATGTTTCTTTTTAGGAACGAGTCTACAACAGCTCCAAGTGTATTCCTGGTGAGCGGGGAATGTGCAGAGACTCTCCTAGCTCCGGCCCTACTCGCTCAACTGGAGCACTGTGCAGTCATGGAACTCAGCATGTCCACACTACACTCTGCTAATGCGTACTCTCCAGAACAGGCCGTCATATCGGTGAGCTGGTTCTATTAAAAATATAGGTGAAGAGTTAAGAGGAATGATTTTGGAAAGACGGTCGGCCTCATCTGACGGAAATTGCAGCATAGGAAAGCCTCCTACGAAGTGGATCGAAGATGAGCCAAGGTGGCAAGAAACCGTTTGATAGTTGTGGCCTCACCTGCAGTCGTATTACCACAAATATTCATAGTTTTTGTCTTACCTTGGCGTTTTTTTTTAATTCCAACGATTTTTTTCCTGAAATTTTCAACAACAATTATTTGCTTTCTTGTTTCCACCCAGCTCTTCTCTGAGTGCCGTCGCGCAGGCAGATCATGCGTGATCTTCGTCCGAGACCTGCGCTGCATCTGGGAGTCTCTGGCGAGGAAACAAGGCGCCGCCATATTGCTGCAGCTGTGGCGAATGCATTCCGTGGGTGACAACACGCTGATGTTGGCCACTTGTAACGGGAGCTATGATCAGCTTCCTTCTGAGGTCTGTTTTTGTTCTTTAATTCTTTATTGTACGCACACACATCTATACTAATATTATATAGAGGAAAGATTTGATTGTTTGTTTGTTTGCATTGAATAGGCTCCGAAACTACTGGACCGGTTTGAAAAATTCTTTCACCATTAGAATCCTACATTATCCTTAATGAACATAGGCTACATAATTTTCCCGAATTCCCACGAAAACGAAGTCCCGGGTGGAAAGCTAGTGTTCGAGCTTGACTCAAGCAATGAGTTTTCTAATGTCAATTATTTGCTTGCTTTGGATGTTCCATTGTCTTCTTGTGAGCGCTTTGTTTCGCTTCAGGTTCGGGATATTCTTTAGTCATGTCATGATCCATAACTTATTAGCTCGTTTAAAATTACAATAAGGCGACTGCAATCTGATCATTCGATTCCAACGGATGTTCTTTTGACGTCATTATAAATCGAAAAACTTTATTCTGTTAAGGGCCCGTGGTCCTACCGATTTGACCTACTGGTAGGACCACGGTACACTACTATGTACCCGTGGTCCTACTGGACTAGGGCTTATTATTAATATCGATACTCTTATCGCTATTTTATTATTTCGAATAAAAAAAAATAGAATTCACAGTATCTTTTGCACTTTAATTAACTTTTAACTTAATATAAAATTCTTTCTTAATTTACTTTAAACTTAACATAAATTTCTTTCTTAATTTACTTTTAACATAAATGAGCCAGTACATTCAGGTACAGTGAAAACGAGTTCACGCCTACATTCTCTTTTGAGAAAGGCAGAGCTTTCTCTATTACCGCTTTAACATGTACATATATGGAATAGACCTAGCTCCTGGCAAATTCAATGTTTTTTTACTACAACTGCACTATTGTCGGGGAACATAATGCTGTAGATTATAGTTGAAGATGATCTTCATCCTGAACTACAAATTTGGGTTTGGAGCATCTTAATTGTCCTTAACCTTCAATGTTTACAGCTAAAAGAGGTGTTTCCAATATACAAAGACTGTATTTACCGAGTCCGGAAGCCGACCACGCAAGAAGTGTCAGAGTTTCTGGCTCCAGTCATCACTGAGATGCCGATGGTACCACCCGTCATCTATAATCACAAACCACCTCCGCCGCTGCCAAGAGGTAAATACGAAATAACGGTGAAATTTCTTAAAGGCATAGGACAGAGCGTCGAGAAGTCACAGAGTCTGTTGACGCTATAGAATTGTAAGGTGATGACTGTGATGCGACTGCCATTGCCATAAGTTAGGGCATTTCCTTAGGCATAAGGGTTAAGGCAGTCAAATCCCATTGCTAGGAAATAAGGCTTTTACAAACTGCGTCGTAATCGTAACAGCCACGAAATTTCCAATTAACAAATGGCTGTATATAACTAACCTTAGAATTCTTTTTCCTTTCTTAACTGCGCATAGAAGTTTACTGCTTCTTCTGCAAATTTACCGCTTCCTCGGATTCTTCCTTTCTTATTGTATCACTAAATAAGTGGCCAACTTGACTATGAGCGTTTTTAAATAGCCAAAAGTCCTCTGACTATTTTTGTCCGATACTTCCCGCTCTGGAATCAAATAGACTCAATAGACATTATCCAGGCTCCTCTTCCCCACTGGGCACTTTGAGCAAGTGCTCAGGGTCCCGCGATCAATAGGGGCTGATCGCGGGACCCTGAGCACTTGCTCAAAGTGCCCAGTGGGGAAGAGGAGCTGATCCCAGTAGATAATTATAACTAAAATACTGACTAGAATATTTACTTGCTTATTAGCTTTTGCAAGCGTTAAACGCAAACTGATCAGGGAATGACCAAAAATCAGGCTTTTTTATTACGTTTGAATAGTCCTACAGTGATTTAAAGAAGAACCTTTGGTGTACTATTGCAATTTCTATTAAAGTCACAGACGTTAAAGACGACCCTGTTATTACCTATATATGCCCAGAAGATTTGATGTAATTTTATTGTATCCTCCAATCCAGCTCCTATCGGTCCACGTGAGAACGAGGCAGATATGGTGCGGCGTCTCTTCCAGGAGTTTGACCACTTGAGGAGGCTCAGGACTGCCCTCCGCATCATTTGCCGAGGGTTCATGAACGATAGGAGATTCAGCAAGTTCAATGCGTCAATCAATTTGGATGCTGTAAGTTTGAAATTGACGAAATAAGATTAAAACCTTACAAAAGACTTTTTGAATCTCATTGCTGGGAAAAAATCCTTTGTAAGGGTTTCCACTTAAGCGTCTGCTCTAATTTGTGCGCTATATTGTGCCTTTACCTATACCTCACAAACCTTTTACAATATTTTGTTCAAAGAATCTAAAAACAAAGAAATTTGTACACGTACTGAAAAATCTAGACTCTTGAGAAAATTCCACCTCCAATGCCTATCAGGCTGTGTAAAGTAGTTTTCAGCTCAGATAATTCTAAAATAATTATGAAGAATAAAAACAGACCAAAAAGCAGACAAGGGTTGTTTAGGAAGCCGATATCCTTTTGATTCGGCACACAATGTTTATGCCGTGCAAAGAATTTTAGGTTAAGAAAAATGTGCGACACGAATGAGGTACGATAGCTCAGTTGGTTCGAGCACCAGGAGATCTAATCCTGGAGACATAGATTCAAGTTCAATTCTTTGTGAATATCCCTCTGCGCCGGTAAGCGTTTTAAAAATACTAAAGACACGTATAAATATTAAAAAATACTCCTTCGAAAGCCTACACCAAGGTTACTCTTTTCCCTTCAGTGACACGTCAGTAAATAATATATTTTAAATATTTCCACAACAGCTGGGAGAGTTTTCATACGTCATACGTCAACCAATGGACTTGCCGAAAGTGATGCGTAAGATCGAAGACAGGAAGTACTTCTGTGCGCAGGAGTTCCTGTCTGATATAGACCTGATTTGCACCACTGAACTGGCTCTTTGCAAGTAAGATGGTAATTCCGTATATCCTCAGATTTGGCGTACATTATGACTGCTACAAGTCTTATATTCAGGTTAATCAAATGAGATTATGCTAAGATAAAAAATAGAAATCCACCCTCCTTTGTCATCATCCACAAAAAAATACTAAAATGTTCATTAGATTGACAATAATAAACGGTACATTTAAACAAGAATGAATACATCTTATTTTTCGCGTGCTGCCATAGGGAAGAATTTTAAAAACATAGGGTGAAAGGACATCTTCGCAAACATTAAAAGGAGGAACCTACGCATAACTACGATCGGCTACAAGTACTTATTATATTTTTCCCGAGAAAACGAACGTTTTATTTCCGAAAACGTCAAGGAGTTTTTTGTTATTTACTTATTTTGGCGCTATGTAATAATACCGAAAAGCCGCGCCGCCGCTGTCAGGATACGATTTACATCGCTAATTTTCGTGTTTTACGTCGTTATTATCAAGTTTCATTGCAAAATCGTAATGTACGTATTCGAATTAATAATTTAATTTTAAAACAGAAAATATTGAAAAACGTGACATTTAAAAAAAATCCTAAGGAAAAATTATATTGGAAAATCATCCAGAATGATGATCTGAATTCAGGGATACAGTTTTTGCTAAGATGCAAAACGTAAAACAAACTTGAAATTGTCATCGATAGGAAAGAAAAAATACCTACCGTTGTATGTTAGTATCCGATCGACTTCTCAACAGATTAAAGCCGAACCGTAAAGGCCAGTGCTACCAGGAGGCCTTCAATCTCCACAACGAGGCATACAAGGCAGTCTCGGAGTCCGTAGACCCTCAGCTGGAGCTGGAATGCCAGCTGATTGCGAGGCGGCGGCAGGAGCAAGGAGAGAAGGATGATGGGTTCGATGCCGGACGTGCCTCTGACATTATCTACTTTTCCAAGCTCTGTAATCATTTTTAACAGTAATATTTCTTTAGTAATAAGAATACATTCGGTTTTTAGGATTTACATATGGATTATTCATTAATTATCACTGGCTCAGCTATGAAGGAAAGCATCGTGATGACACCCGCATGTCTAAGAAAATCCGTTTTCGAAAGGCGAGCAGTCCCCCAACCCGCATTGGGCCAGCGTAGTGGACTATGCCTTTAATAATGAATGTGTACTGTACATACATACATATGTATTTAAATCCTTTAATGTATGTTTGTATGTCATCATGTCAGCCGCAAGACGTCCACTGCTGGACATAGGCCTCCCCCAGGGATCTCCACCTCGATCGGTCCTGCGCCACCCCCATCCAGCGGCTTCCCGCAATCTTTACCAGATCGTCGGTCCACCTTGTGGAAGGCCTTCCTACGCTGCGCCTTCCGTTACGTAGTCGCCACTCGAGGACTTTTCTGCCCCAGCGGCCATCAGTCCTACGAGCAATGTGCCCTGCCCACTGCCACTTAAGGTTAGCAATTCTGTGGGCTATGTCGGTGACCTTGGTTCTCCTGCGGATTTCCTCATTTCTGATTCTATCGCGCAGAGAAACTCCGAGCATAGCCCTTTCCATTGCTCTTCGAGTGACCTTGAGCCTTCTTATGAGGCCCAATGTAAGCGACCACGTTTCAGTGCCGTACGTCATCACTGGCAACACACACTGGTCAAAGACCTTCGTCTTCAGACACTGCGGTATTTGGGAGGAGAAGATAGTTCGCAACTTCCCGAACGCTGCCCAACCGAGTTGGGTTCGCCGATTGACCTCCTTCTGGAAGTTGGACTTACCTAGCTGGACTACTTGTCCCAGGTAAACATATTTGTCGACAACTTCCAGAGAAGAGTTTCCAACTGTTAAAGGACAATATGCAATATGGGCATTCGACATGATCTTCGTCTTGTCTATATTTATCTTCAGACCCACTTGTTGTGAAACTCTATTGAGGTCAAGAAATACAATATTTTTTTCCAATATATTTATTTAAATAATATGATTGTCAATACAAGGCAAGCGGGTTGTCGATCACAATGGCGATCATGATCACTCCCCACACGTGACTACATCGAGAAATTATATATCTATGATATCAGCTTTTCACCCGGGACTTCGTTCGGAAAAATTATGTAGTCTATACAGGGCTTTAGGTAAATCTCTTTCAACCTCTCGGTTGGTTAATTAGTCCATGAAACTGAACAATTTCCCCAAGGAAGTCCTGTTATGTACCATTCTAATAATGAATGCGTCCTATGGTCTCATGCGGTGTGGTTGGCTCTGTAAAGGCCCGTCTGGCTCGCGACCACACTCCTACCGAAGTCCGACGCCAAACAGTTTGCTGTAATCCGTCGGTGCATGGGAGTATCAGTTCCTTAATATGCATTTTCTGGGTTAATTTGATTCATCGTCGATGTTATCTATGACCTTGGTCAAGAGTTAACCCATCTCATAATTTTAAAAAATTAAAGAATTTTTGAAATCAATCCAGTAGTTGAGTTTATTCGTTAAAAACATACAAATCTTTCCTCTGCATAATATTAGTGTTGATAACATGTCAAATTGTCAACCATACTAAGTGATTCTTTTTTGCCATATTTTTAGCCATATACTTCAATTATCATCCCAACAAATTCTATTTTTTAACTCGAAATGAGGAAGGGACCCTAATACATGTATGTTAAAATTAGTTCCAGGAATCGATCCTGGTGGTCGTTTAGGGCCGCTTTCAAAAAATAAAAAAGGTGTCGAAAATCTAGCGGTCAAAGCAGGAAAAAGGAAACCGAACGAAGATCACAAAGGGGAACGGATACCTCTACGACATGTGTGCGTACGTATCTATTCGTTGAACAGAGGTTACCATATATGGACTTCTTTCCCGTAGCAATTTAGAAAACTCCAGCCTTGTTTCTTGCCTTCATTACGAAGGGAAATTCTGTACAAAAGGGCTTTCTAGGATCAAGGGTTCGGTATTAGGCTGGGCGTTAATTACTGCCAAGTATTGAGATACAATTACCAAAAATTTGGGACTTCACTATGCACTTCACTGTGTTCCCAATGAGCAAAGGTCGAAATTTGAAAAGAAAAAAGTTTTCATACAATTTGTGCGAGCAACTGATTTCTTGGTATGAGAAATCGTTAATGATCTGTTATAAATTTCGGGAAACGCAACTTTAAGAACATATCCGGTTTGCGGCATTTGGCCATGCGAAACAGAAAAGTTATAACAACACCACTAGGAGTAGGAGTCGGAGAAAATTCGTGGAAAGCTCCGAAACCTTATCGTGTAGATAATTATGTATTTACTTGAGTCAGTTTTTTTAAAACCTCCAACGGACTGTAAATTGAACGACTGTAGTCAACTGACAGCGACCGGGACTGGTGGTTTGCCATCCGAAGCACAGATTTGATGCTTCATTTGACTAAATTCTTGTTTTCATTCACCAGAGCAAATCCGTTAACAGAGCAGTAACAATACAAGATACTGAGGAGAAGACAGAAATCAAAAAAAGCAAGTCGGTGTTTCCTCCAGTTGGGTTGTACGAGACCATGAGTTCAGCGATCATGTATCTGCGCTCTAACACTCTTGCATCTAACACTACTGCAAAGCCGGAAGATGACGACGATCAGAAAAATGGTGGAATGAAAAGACCGATGGCGATGGACGCTAATAGAGAAGCTAAACGAGCAAAACTTTCAAACGATGACGTAAGTTGTGATTATATGGTCTGCGTCGGATAAAAAGCCGAAAGGCTACGCTTGCAAAATTAGTGGGTACAACATTTTTATACTATCTACACTAATCTTATCTTATCTTATATCTTATCTTATATATATATATATATATATAAAATATATATAAAAGAAAGTCGTGTTTGTTACAACACTTATAACTCGAGAACGGCTGGACTGATTTTGATCTAATTTGGTATGGAGGTAGCTGATACCCTGGATTAACACATAGGCTACATAATTTTCCGAAATTCCCACGGGAACGAAGTCCCGGGCGTAAAGCTAGTAGTATTATAAAGAGGGAAAGTTTGTTTGAAGAAAGTAATCTCTGGAACTGACCCATTTTTAAAAATTCTTCATCAATAGAAAGCTCTCTTATCAGCGGGTGACTTAAGCTACATAATTTACCCGAATCCCCACGGAACGAAGTAGTAGATAAACCACAAAATAATTAGAGGAACGCTCGCGCGACTAGAAGTAGGTTGTGATGGAGGAATTTGAGGTGTTTTGGGGGCGTGCGGTAAGGGAGCTCAAGCAGGGGGGTGTCACTCCGCAGTTTAGGCATGTTCTTGCGGCGGGCATACTGAGTATGCCAGCGAGCGCGGGCTGCCACTCGCCGCGCGGCGCGCGCGCGTGAACCACAACGGTCGCGTGTTGAACTAAATAATAAGTGTACCTACTTATTAACAATATTAAAACCAGACAGAAACACGTTTTGTCATCGTAATAGTCTGTAGGTGTTTGTAGTTAGTAGGCTAGGTATCAAATAACGTGGTTGGTTATGTTAACTTGTATTTTTACTGACTACACTTCCTAACTAAAGTTACTCTTGATTTTATAAGCAGTGTTATCTTACTTAATTAATTTCAATAATAATTTTACCTCTAAATCGGCGGCGAGTGTTAACCCTGAGCTCTCGTCGCGAACGCGGCATCGAGTCGGGGCGGTGCGCAATAGAATATAAAACGCTAGCGGACGACTATAAGTTTCAATTTTTCTTGCAAGCCTGTGCCACTTGCAATAGTAGGCAAATTTTTAGGGTTCCGTAGTAATCTACGAACCCTTATAGTTTCGCCATGTCCGTCTGTCCGTCTGTCCGTCTGTCCGTCTGTCCGTCTGTCCGCGGGTTTTATAAGAAACCCTTGGTACTACAGAGCTGAAATTTGGCATGGTTATACATATTAATTACGCCGACAGAACTGTAGAGTAAAACCTTAGAAAAAAAATTTTTTTCGGGTGTCTCCCATAGACGAGAAAGGGCGATGATTTTTTTTTTCTCGCCAATATCATCGAGTGGGGTGTCATAGAATAGTTTTTTAAAAGATAGAAGGGGTTTAGTAAGAACGTTTTTCGATTCAGCACTCCGTTTGCGAATCATAAATTTTTAAAGTGAAAATTTTTGTCAAACACAAGTGTCCCCCCCCTCTACCAGCTAAACGGTTGTTTCTAAAAATGTGAAAAAATTCACAGAGGTAGAATATACATCAAATTTAAAAGGAAAACTATAAAACATAAGTTGGCCCTTCAAGTTTGCGATTAATGGTAGACCAAGTGCCAAACATTGTTGGGATTAATAAGAATATATTAACTAATATTAGATCCTTGGTACTACAGAGCTGTAATTTGGCATGTTCATACATATTAATTGCGCCGACAAATAGAAAAAAAAATGTTGTAAAAAAACTTTTCGGGTGTTTCCCATACATGTGAAAGGGCGATGGATGTTTTTTTCTCGCCGATATCATCGAGTGGGATGTCATAGGATAGTTTTTTAAAAGATAGAAGGAGTTTACTTCGAACGTTTTTCGATTCAGCAGTCCGTTTGCGAAAAATTATTTTTAAAATGAAAAAAAATGTTAAATATTTCACGAGCATTTCGCATTTACGACGAAGTTCAGCCTAATCCAAAACAAGTGCCATACAAAGTTCCACGCTAAAAGTGAGGCAAGGTCGAAAGCCAAGCTGTAACATATTGACATTTCATGTGTCGCTATAGGTTTTTGGGGGTGTTAATTACGAAAATGACATCAAAATTATACACAATCGCCACGCGACCTGCTCTTTAGCACCAGCTCTAAATTAATTTTGTTGCTAAAAAAATTTAAAAAAAAAATTAAAATCAAAAAAAGTTCGCGCTCGCTTCGCTCGCGGATTAAATACTTCCATTCTGTTGTATTTAGCCCAAAACCAAAGTTAGTGTCCCCCCCCCTCTACCAGCTAAACGGTTGTTCCTAAAAATGTGAAAAAATTATCGTTGGTAGAATATATAACAAAATTAAAAGAAAAACTATCACACATAAGTTGGCCTTTCAAGTTTGCGAGTGATAGTCGACCGAGTGCCAAAAGTTTTTGGAATTAATAAGAATATGTTTACAAGGTTCAATACTAAAAGTGAGGCGAGGTCGAAAGCCAAGCTGTAACATATTGACATTTTAGGTGTCGTTTAATAGGTTTTTGGTGGTGTTAATTACGAAAATGACAACAAAAGTATTTTATCAGCAGGTCTATATTATTTCTAACAATATTGTCGCAAAAAAAAAAAAAATTTTTCGCTCGCTTCGCTCGCGAATTTTATCATTTCATTAGGTTGTGTTTACACCAAAACTTAAGTTATTTCTGAAAGTACAAACTGTTTAATACATTTGTTTTTTTATACTATACTATTTGGAGATTTTAATATCGACTATGACTATTGATGAACGATACTCAGTCTTTTAAGGCTTTTAATAAAGACTCGCCTTATTTTTGACGCCTCACGACTGATTCAGTCTTTTAGTTTCCAACCTTTAGTCATAAGACTAGCTTTTTTAGTTTAAGTCTTTTAACGTAAAAAACTGAGTTGTTATTTATACAGCTTAAAGGACTTAAAAGACTGGCGACTCATTATCTGGGAAGTCGACAGTCGTAAGTATGTGTTGATAGAATGTAAATATCTCATTTTATCTCCTTGTCAAATGTTATCAAATGTATTTAGTGGTTTAGGCGTTAATTATTCCTTTTGGTTGATAGGTTACAAAAGAAATATTTAATATCACACACAAACTGCGGTGCGATCCCTTTTTCATAAAAGAACTTGAGTCGTTTAAGTCTTTTAAAATTAGCTGGAGTTGGTTAAGTCTTGTGGTATTTTGAAAACAACTCGAGTCGTTTCAGTTTTTAATCTTTTCTACTAAGTCTTATTAATAAGAACTCGAACTTTCAGTCTTAATTTTAGAGTCAAGTACTGTAAGATGGAGGGGAGTCTTGTTAATAAGCCTTAAAAGACAGTCTGTTTCATCTCTAACTATGACTAACGTTAGTACACCCGTTTTAAATGAATACGTAATGTAAACAATTTTTATGCAACCATTTGCATCTACGCGAGGTGGTTATTAAACAGATGATTTTTTTTTCCTTGTGGCGCTGGAATCTATATTTCTCCTTTAGTTACCTTCTTTCTTTGTGACCTCGGTTTTATTAGACATTATTAGCAATTCAACCGTCCATATGCTCGTTGGATTAAGAAGCCAGCTGCATATTTGAACCATGCTGCTACGGAACCCTACAATGCGCGTGTCCCGACACGCTCTTGGCCGGTTTTTTAATGCCTAAAGTTGGCTTTTGTTAGGGATTGAGACTTCTGTACGTTAGTACTATTATTTATTCTGTGGCTCGAATAAAAGCAATCGCTCGCATTTTCATTTGGCGTCAAATCAAAAAGTCATCATCACAAGAACATGTAATAGTCCACTGCTGAACGTTGACCTACATATGAAATAGGTGACGCTTGGAAAACGGGTTTTATTAATATGTTAACAAACATGTCTATCTTTTGCTTCAGGGCATTTCTAAGAAACCGCTGGAATTAAGTAGCCTTGACGAAGGTATACCTGTTTCTAGTCCCGTGGATCCACCAGACGATGACGAAAGGAATATTTCCGATTTGCCAGGTTAGTTCTCTATGAAGCGGCTATTTGTGCTAAAATGCGTTTTGAATTAAATCCAGATTTGAATTATGTTACAACCAGCAAAAAAAACTATAGTAAATATGGCGTTACCCATCCTAAACTACGTAATTCTGAGCCTCGGAAACTGCTGAATTCTGCAGTATAACGCTTGTCAAGTTGCAGCGAAAATGCAGCGAACGTGCAGGAGCAGCAGTTTTTTCACTGCTCCTTCACTGCGGTAAACCTGCAGCAGGACTGCATATTATGAGAATACCAATCTGTCAGAATTAGCTCAATTTAACACACGTATCATGGCACAATTCTGTTTCTTTCACTCCCAATTCAGCGTGGAAGATAATATGTCCTTCAGCATAAGTAGATAAACCAATTTCAAACAAAGACCTCCCCTCGTTTTGACCATCGATGGCAAACAAAAAAAAATATGATAACGACAACATTATGATTATGATACCGCAAAAAATTCAACCATCTTTTCCAGGATCAGACGAGGTACTAATCAACTCATCAGACCTGGAATACATCTTGCATAAGTACACCACACCGCTGAGTCACATCGGACTCGAGGCGCTAATAGACTTGCACGCTCAGTTGAGCAAAGCAGTTCAGGCTTATTCGAACCTTTACGACCGAAATCGACTGCCACACGACCTCCACAAAATAATTGAGAGATATGTGCAGTTGGCAAAACGGTAATAACTACTTAATCTCAATTTCTCCGTATCTTATTGCCAATTTTTCCGTTATCATTTGAAAGCTGAATTGGTTATTTTTTGACAATATATTGTAAGTCATTACTAATGATGTATCAAATAAATTATACTATAATTTATTTACCACACATTTATGTTATAGATAATTTACCGAGCATGTTCAAATTGTCACGTTTTAATACCTTTTTCTACCATTTTTTTTTGTAAAATTGTATAACATTTTTGAGAATCCTTGTAAAAATAAAGTAAAAATTGTGAAAGTTAAAAAAGTGGAAGTTTGTAAAATACTGTAAATCTTATGTGTAATATATTGATTGAGATTAATAAATGATAAATTATGTAATGGAATTTAAATTTAATTGCATTTTTGTTATTTATTTATACATCTGGAGGATTACTATGGGTTGAAGTTTGGAAAAAATGTGCAGCGCTACTTGTGGTGAGTAGCGGAATTACAAACATGAACTAGCGAGTAGAGCTGCTAAATCATTGTCGCCTCGTTTCTTTAGTATTTTTGCGAGTGTGGGTAATGCCTAACTGAAAACTTTATGTGGGTTCACCTTGATTTAAAACAGAAAGAGCGTCAGATATTTTTCTGTAATGTTTTAGTTCCACTATTCACCGCTCGTGGCGCTGCACAAGTTAAGTTGAAAAATCTACCTACTGAGTAAACAAATTAAAGTTTTTATATGTATGTAAAACGCCACACAATCAAAGGGCCACGCCGTGTAGTGGGCCCCTGCGGATAGGATAGTCATACACAAATATAATTAGGCATTTCAGTTCAGAACAAACATCAGATTTTTTATAAAATTTAAAATACACCTTTCAGACCTGTTGACGTTTTTCAAGGTGGTTTTATTGTTCTTTGGCGAATCCAGGCACTTTGAAGTTACTTACTTACCATGAGTTGATAATGATTGTCATTCGGTGGGCAAACTGTGTCTCGTTCTTGTCTTTTGAAAATCAATTTACTTATCGAAATTTGCTGAACCACACTAAGAAAATAGAAGCACTGTATCGGTATGAAAACTATAAAGGACTTCCAGGCAATGTCACATTCTTTGAGCGATTAAGGTCCAATTTCACAATACTCTGTTAGGCCAGTGTTCACCAAATATTTAACCAACGATTAGCAGCTAACCAGAGATTTGACAATGTCATTTTTATACATTTTTTTTGACTTTTTGTCTGATTAGCTTCTAACCGCGGTTTAACCGTTGGTTATATTTTTGGTGGTTAATCCACGATTAAGAAGTTAATCAGACAAAACGTCAAACAAAAAGTATGAAAATGACATTGTCAAATCTCGGGTTAGCTGCTAATCGTTGGTTAAATTTTTGGTGAACACTGGCCTAACAGAGTATGGTGAAATTGGGTCTAATCGAAAGTTTTAAAATGTATGGGATTGAAAGACACATATATAGGGTGAAACTGAAAACATGAATCTACCCATGATTCCGAACAAATTTTTCTGTGGGACCAACTTTCTTACTTTAAAAAAATCTGCTGTTCCATACAAAAGTTTAATACGTACTCAACCAAAATGTATGGAACATACAGAATTTTTTTAGTAGGAAAGTTGGTCCCATAGAAAAAGTTGTTCGTAATCATGGGTAGATTCATCCCTCAAAGTTTGTCGAATGTTTTCAATTTCACTCTGTAGAAATTCATGTGGTTAGACTATGTCATGTGAATCCCATACAATCATAACTATAATTTGTAATCGCTTACAGAATATGGCTTTATCTAGGTCTGTAACCACTATGGTGGTAGGTAGTGGTTACTGTAAACTTTTTCAATAATTGGTAGCATGTCATAGCCTCGCTGTTTGATATAATTAGGTACTTTATGTGGGGAACAAAATCAAGAGACAGGTAAAGGTGCTGGTGAAAGTGTGTACAGTGAAACGCGAAAGTGGTATTTGACATTTTTATTTTTTACACGTCGGTGACCGTAAACGAATTTTACTACAACGCCCCATTCTTCAATTACACCATACAATGATACTAGAACATAAATATTTTCTCGTATTATTTAAGATCAAATAGATAATCTTTTTTACATCCTAGTTTAACGATATCATTTTAATTTAATTTGTCATTATATTAAGCAAACATATAACAAATTAAAATACACAACTTATTATATTATTTATCGAGAACAATTATCTAAAAGCTAAATCATTGCAATTATTTATAAATATTCGTAACAAAAATTAAAGGAACTAAATATTTGAATCTACTAAAGTAATACAATCACATGTTTACCAACTAAACGTAAGTACTGTCTATAATATCTATGTTTACGTCATTACATTTGGCTCCTGATGTAAACTGTATACACTAGGCTTAGTTTAATTAAATGGTGCCGTAAACCCACGTATCCGTATACGTAGTTACAATAAAGTGATAAGCTTTGCAAGGGTCGAGGTTCCATATTCAATGCAATTTATACACAGGAACTATAAATTCATTTAATTCCACATAAAAATTAATAAAAAAATCGGAATGTGCCATAATCACAAAACGTTCTTTAAAATCCCACATCTAAATCACTAACAAATAACAAAACTTAATTAAAATGTCAATTAAAACTTTAACAAAATCACTCTAATACTGCTGAATTTGTACAAATTAGGTAAAATAATACGAAACAATCACAAGTCACAACACAAGTAGAACATGACTACTTTACAGAGAATGCTCTTGAAATTGTTATGTTTGTTTACTTGTATACAGGGCTTCAGGTAAATCTCTTTCAACCTCTCGGATGCTAAATCAGACCATGAAACTGAACAACTTTCTCCAAGGAGCATAGGTCAAAGAACGAAAAAAAATTTTTTTACCTCCCATACAAAACGCGCTATAAACTGATGAAGTTTGTTTGGGAACTCAACATTTTTGTTTCGTATTTTGACCTATGTTCCTTGGGAGAGTTGTTCAGTTTCATGGACTGATTAACCACCCGAGAGGTTGAAAGAGAGATACCTAAAGCCCTGTATATTGTGATGATTTTTAGTTTTAGTATACTGCAACTATAATCTCATAAGACTTATGTAATTTTTTTATTAATATGAGATATGCATTTGTTTAAATGTAGCAAACAATAAGTATCTAGTATTTTGACTGAAATAGGTGAATTCTTTAGCAATTAAACCAATAAATATAGAATCACACTTCAAGAGCAGCCTACAGAAAGTTATCATGATAATTACAAATTAACAATAGGTTTAGATTAGATAATGAAATAAAATAGTAATCCATTCATGGAAATAAATCCACGATTCCATTAGACAATATAACGTTTCACGGGTGAATCCTTTACATTTTTGGCACATGTATTTACGTTTATACATCCAAATCTTAACCCATTATTATTAATCGTATAATACAAAGAGGTTACGCCGATAAGTGTTTTGCGCATGCAAAATCTCCATGATCAAATATTGCCACATTTTTATTGACCACTGAGAAAAATATGATTAGATTAAGAATCAAGAACCATTTTGTCTGTAATTATAGAATAACTAAAAGAATGTAATGTATACAATTCTTAATCTAACCAAATTATTTTCAGGTAACAGAATTGATGGTTTCCCAGATTTTTTAGATAGAAAACCTTTTTTGGTTAAAAAATCGACAATATTTAATATTTAATTTGTTGTTAGAATCAACAAGGTATCTTTAAAATGTGAGCGAAATCGAAGTGTAATAAAAAGCAAAAGATTGCATGTTAAACTATAAGTACGTATTAATAATTATACAATTCGTTTTTAATATATAAAATCCCTGTAATTATAATATTGTTAGTATGATGTGAATCCTATGTGTTATAAATACTACTGAGATTGCTGCGGTTATCAAATTGAGTTTACTACGGACTCCACTTGCCAAAAACAAAACGGGAATAAATAAAACGATCTAAAAAAACATCCAAATAATGAAAGTAAAAGTAAATTAATAGCACCAAAAATATTATGTATAGATAACTTGGTTAGGTTTTTGTAACTATTTAGCATAATAAAATGAGTATCATTGACACAACATTTTTTTTTTCTTGAGTTTCGTCTCATAGCAATTGTTTTGGTGATCCGTATCAACGTTAGCCAGTTACTATCATAGTGTGATGTATTTACTTAACACTGATAGTCATTACATTACTGATTAATAGAATTTTGTCATTATGTATAATGTTTAAAAATAACTAAGCAAACACATAAAATAAATATGAATAAGTAAATTTACTTATCGGTGTTTGTTTTACAAAGCATAGGACTAAATAATTCGTTTGTAAAAGTTTTAAAAGAGAAAAAAATGGCAGTTACGCAGTGAACATCGTAAACTCTCATGATTCTGATTATGCAATGTACAGTTATATAAAATAGAATCATAAATAGTGTCAGTCTTCTGTTAAGAGTTGCAGTTTTTGTTGGTTTCCCCGACGTTTTTAAAAGGACACTTTCTAAATCAACGTTACAAAGATACAAGACTTGCAAACCGCGGCTGTGTACTGTGAAACCACTGGCACTGAATTTCATAATTTCCGAAAATGTACCTACACTAAAATATATTAACTTGAAATACATACTGCAGACTGCAACCGTAGGTCGCAGACTGAGTCTGCAAAACTGCAAACGAAAGCATTGGCTCATAAAAACATTAACTAAATAAACTTTAAGCACATTTTACTCTTAAACGGAGTAGACCCTGATTCTCACATTTCGATCAATCACATAAACTTCTTGCGTAAATAAAATGATTATGAAAATGTCCATTTATAATAGTCGAGTAAAACTAAAATCACGAATTTGCAGAGGTAAAGTATTTAACATACAATATTGAAAGAATAAAATATTCTGGAATGTTTACAGCGTAGTTAAATTTAAAGTAAATGTTGATATTAACATAGCTATAAATACAGGGTGTCAAATTAGCCATCTTGAAGAAGAGTGTTTACAGGAAAAAATAGAATGGATAAGCCTTCTTTTAAATGTTGTATGATGACTCAATCAAACACCCCGTGGAAAAATAAACCCTATATACAAGACAGGTGTCTTCCTAGTCACATGGTATCACTATAAATTACCAAATCATTGTATACAATTATCTAAAGCCAGGTAGATCGATTTACACTAATTTATTCACTAAAATATTGAAAAGCTCCTTTTTATTTGAACATTGAGTGCAGATATATTATTTGTCTAAACCTGGCGACCACTGTCTTTTCATTTTTCTTGATTTTTGAGAGATCATTTGAGAAAGAAGTTACTTAAAAGTGAAAAGTGATGTCGTTATTTTTATATAAGTAGTATTGTTTGTAAATGAAAACGAAAAAAAAGTGGTTTTTATTTTTATTGGAGACAACGATTATATTAATAAGAATTGTGTGTGACTAGTGCGTCGCGGACCCTCTGTCAGCAATCGACATGATACATCGATATCGATACGACGTTCACTGTAATCACTTCACTAATACTACAACAATTACAAATACACTACTATTTATCATTTTAGACACTTACTGTCCATTTTATCAATGGTTATTTTTCCCATTAATTAATCGATAACTATTTATTTACATTTAAAATTGTTTATCATCGAATATAACTATCATTACGAAATATTTTACAAACTTTGGTGAAATGCAGAAGTGAACTTGCACATTTAACACATAATATCTACATTATTTAACACAACAGGGCATCTAGAGGCAAAATTCTAAAGTTAATAAATTATGAGACATTCACTCAGACAATAACGTACGAAAAACGAAAATGGAATGTTGGAATGGAACGTTAACGATAAAAATTCGCGAGAAACGAAACGCAATAACTATAACAATCACAACTCCTCTCATACTTATTGCACTCCTTCTGAATAAATTATCGGCTATCTTACGCGAATATACATTTACAATATTAACACATTTTAAATATAAATTTAACTAACTTTATGTGGACGTCACTCCAACAGAGCTCCGGAATGAGATTCAAATGATGTGGCGTATCCACATTAAGCCAACACTTCCAATTCTTAAATCGGAAGAAATCGTTTACGTGAAATTACCCTTTTGTAATTTGGAAATAAAATATTAATAAACCTATGCCAACATAATGTCCTTGTAAATACCATTGGAATGTCTAAACAAACACTGTAGTAAATCCTGTTTGACATAGTTTCCCTTATAAGATCCGTCCATAAATAACTAGTCTTAAGTATAATCGCGTTTGAAACTAACAGAAATTGGGATGTGTCGTTCAACTAGTGGGGAAAGGGAAGCTAAGAGATCTAGTCCTGTCCATTGTGGTGGAGCAGCGTGCGGTTGTCAGGGGGGTGCGGTGGGTGCGCGGGAGGACGATACGTATCCCCCTCCTCATCAGCCGAGTTCTCTTTTGACCTATCGCTCTTGCAGTCTTCCTCCTTCGTCGCTCCTGACAACGAATCCAACGCCATCGGCATCGACTGGTACAACTCCCTGGCCTTCTCATTTGGTGGCAGCAGGTGCAGCATGTTCAGTGGCATCGGAAACCCTGGAGGGAACTCCGGATAGAACCCTTGCGAGAACGGATTGAACATCGGATTCGAAGTTATATCTGGCTCTGAACTTGCTGGTCTTTGGCTCGCGTTCTGATGCTGATCTTCCTTATCATGTTGATGTTTCGAAGGGTGGTTGTTATTGTTGTTACCTGAGTTCATGTTGAGCATGTCTAGTGGGCCGCCTATGCAGTCTTTCCTTAGCTGCTCCAGTTTGAGGCTCTTGCCATATTTGCCGCGGACGTACATTAGCAGGGAGTTGTAGGGGATGCCGAAGATCCTCGACGCTTGGCTGGTGGTCATCTTTTTATTCCAGACGTGTTGTAATGCTTCTGTGAGTTCAGCATTTGTCCAGGAGCGTGGGGGTCCACCGCGGGGGGCACTGTGCTGCCCTTTTGGTCTCCCTAGAAAAGAAAGAAACGCGAAATTCAATAAAGCTGGTTTAAATGTATTCTAAATTCAAAACAAACCAGCGTGGTGATTTACAATTTGCAAAACTTGGCCAATAAACATGATTAGCGATTCGTGTCTGCCACGAAATATTTAGTTAACTAATTACGTTATGAACAGCAGTTGGAATGGAGTTTTACGCTGTGATTTACGTTACGGACAAAATGCACCGGCTCCGTCACGACATGTGCCGCACGCCACCGCCGCCGTGGCAATATCCGAATGCACCCGGGTATCTAATAACCGTGTTTTGGCGGGACCACATTGCACGTTTCCATTCTTCGATACGTCATACGATTTAGGAATTCGTATTATAATGAATTTACAGTTGGGTTTTTTAGCAAAAGTAAATTTTATTAGGAAGAAATTACTTGGCAAGCTCCTACTGTTATTAGCAAGGACAAGATCATTCAAAAGACGCAGAATTTTGGTTGTAACGAAAATATATTAATGTTTATTCAGGGCTCACTATGTGCAGTTGAAGATAAAAAGCATTTATTCGAGACGAGTTGAGAAAAAATGTTATCTTATTACATTAGGTACTTTCTATTATAGAAATGTTTCCCTCGAATTCCCTGGGATTCAATCATCAGATCGTAACTTGGTTACAACTTGGGACTACTTCTGGAGTAGGTATACTATTTCGATTCGAAATTTTCGAACAAAAAAAAATTGAAAATCGGTAAAAAATGGCGGAGAAATCGGTGTACATACATTAAAAAAAAAAGATGCATACAGTCGAACATAGAACCTCCTCCTTCATAGAAGTCGGTTAAAAACAGTTAAATCCGTCTCTAATGTATCCGTCCTCTACTGTTACTTCAATTTGTAATAAAATAACAATAATAATGTAATAATAACAATAATAATAATGTCATCAAAAAAATTATTCTGACAGGCTTCATATTCGGACTATAATGGAACAAAACTCTTCGTCCCGCGTCCGCCGTCTCCGCGACACATGAAATGAGCGGGTTGCGCGACACAAGCGACTCATTAATTCCCCACCGACACGCGACTATTACAGCGAATTTGTCAAAAAGAAAAGACGTGCATTTACTACATTCGTACACCGCGATATCGCCCCATGTAACTTTATAGTTTTATAATTTCAACCGAGCACGTTAACTCGATTCCGATCAGATACCGATTCGGATTACCGAATCATATTTTATTATGGAAATTAGTTTTCTTTTAATAGTCACTGGTGCACGCGAGGTCCTGAAATTAAAACGGATGGGGCAGTGCTTTGTTTGCATAAATACGCCCTTTGTAAGCCTTTTTTTATTGTTTACTAGCTTTCCTTTGACTTTGTTTATGTAGAAAAGAAGCTGATTGATTCATTCTTAAGCGGGCACCGATCCTTGGAGAAAGATTTCAAAAAAAAACACTGTAAAATACGTCTACTTTAAAAATAAAAATATCCTTTACTAATATAAGGTCCGAAATTTACTAAAGTTTCAATCTTAAAACGACGAATACGCATTACGGTGAATTTGTCAAAACACATATAGACCAATTATGGATGCAATAAACTATTTAGTATTCAGTACGCATATAGACCAATACACACAAAAACCAATAAGTTATTATGAATTTCTACCCACTTCTGAATACGACTATATCTACTATGATAGCTTTAATGGTTAACCATGATTTATTGCTAGCCATTGCTAGCATTTGTCAAATGTGACACGGAAAATGTTAGTTCCGCTACTCACCGCCAATAGCGCTGCACCATTCTTTCATACAAATATTACGAGTACTTTAACGTAACTAAGCGAGTAACGTAACTCTTGGTTATCCTACTGCCTCTAATGTTCTATCTTCTAGTCAAAATCCGAGCTACGAACAAACGTTAACAAAATGGATATAAATAAATCTAAAATTTATTTTTTTGTGTCACATTACATTGAATTTAATCTCCCTCAAATGTTTCTCATAAAATTGTCACATGACAGGCTTAGCCTAGTGTAGGATTTTAGATTATCGCTGGCTTTAATTAAGAAACTTTAAGTAACTGTTTCATTCAGTTTGTATTCCCAACTTATAAGTAATAAATGATTTATTATTATTGAGATAAGAAGAGCAGCACGTCTAAGATATGTATATTCCGTCTGATATTTGCAATCGACAGCAGCTATTCAGAGGACAGATGCATTCAGCATACGTTGCAGTGCAGCGCAGTCTGTCTGCACGGCCTATCAGATCGTCTTAATAAACATTGGCTGAACAATAGCCGTTTAACATTTGAGATGCGATTGCGAACCGATGTGTGAGGGATGCGGACGAGCTATTATTGGCTCTATCTTTATCTATCTTTTGCGCAACTAGTCTATGTTGCATGCGTGTTAGGTGAACAGTAGGTATGGTGTTTAGTCCTAGATAAAAATCATGGTAGAAAAAAAAACGAAGTGTGTTGCAACGAAAAAATGATTACAACTCAGTATTACGCTCTACCTTGAAATTTAAACTTTTCGTCAGCGACTTCGTAAAAGTAAAACAATATTTAACAACTAACCGAAGGACAGACAAACAAACAAACACACTGTTACATTTATCTATACTAATATTATAAAGAGGAAAGATTTGATTGTTTGTTTCTTTGCATTGAATAGGCTCCGAAACTACTGGACCGATTTGAAAAATTCTTTCACCATTAGAAAGCTACATTATTCCCAATGGACATAGGCTACATAATTTTCCTAAATTCCCACGGGAACGAAGTCCTGGGCGAAATGCTAGTATAATAATAAGTAAGGATACAGATTGCTGTACATTCTTGTAGAAACTACTTCCGAAGTTTTTTACGTCACTAAATGTACACTCTTCTAAGATTTGTCAAAGGATACATCATGGATGGTGCTATATGAGACAGTGCCAGACCATCTATAATGTTATTCCTTGAGGGAGGACTATATCTAGTTAACAGGTTAATAGTGAGTCACTAAGCTGAACGCCGAAATTCGGGAAATCATGGCAAATGTAGGTAATTAAATTAGGAAAAATTACCATTACCAAATCATCGGACAATGAATTGGGAGTAAAATCAAATCGATTGACTGAACAATGGTTTGATCTTATCCTGGCCAGTGTTTCTGACAATAGCCGTTAGATAAACTTGGTCGAAAGCTTTATAACATGAACTGGCTTAGAAATAGTGACACCACTGTATCATGCTTTGTTAATTCCTAAATATGAAACAAGAAACAAAAAACTGAAGAAGAAAAAAAAAACAAGTGCAGTCAGGACCTATAATATAAGTAATGGCAAATGTAATTGTTTAATAAATGTAATTTATGTATTATCTAGACACACGACAGCGAAGCGTGTGAAGCCAAGTTTGAGAAATATTTTTTTTAAACTCAAACTAATATGTAAATTACTAAATATATTTTTTTAAATAATTATAAAGTTGGAGGTCCTCAGAAACTGACTCATCAACGCCCAGCCCAAACCCTTGGATCTAGAAAGCTGAATCTTTGGCACAAAGATTCCTTTTATAAGAATAAGGAAGGATTTTACGGAATTATCACGGAGACGAAGTAACGTGAACGCTATAGCTTACTAATAAAGTCTGAAGAGATAGCAATAACAAAGAAGGAAACACAGAAAACAATCTTGCTTAACAAAGCAAAGCTAGAATCCCTTTCACCCTTAAGAGCTGATCCTGATAGATTGACGTAAACCTCACAGGATTTGTCTCGCTGGGATTCTCAGGAATTCTTTCTGCAAATGATAGTACAAAAACGACACCAAACACTACGCATCCACACTATAATATCTCTATACTAAACGCAGTGCTAATAACAATTCTCTGCGAAACACGATGGGTGCTCATTTCGATAGAACTACCTTATTGTTTCACTAAGATTTATTTTACTTAATTGTAACGGGATGGGCTAAACTACTATCTTTGCTGTCTACTTCGTGAGTATTGTTTTGTGCTGAGTCATACATTATAACGCTACAAGTTTATGTTACGTTCGGTTGATGTCGATTTACTATTACATGTAAAATGTCTCAAAAATAAAGCAACGTACTCGCTAGTCGTCCTCGGCCCTTGTATACGTCCCCACCAAAGGTTATTTTCTAATCGCTAGTAGAAAATATTATTTTTTGGTGAACTTTCCTACATCCTACATACCGCTATAAAGGGATAAAGTGGCAAAGATTTGTAAGAATTACATGTGTCCGACTGATCAAACTTGGCACAAAATAGAAAAGCATTCTTTTCTGCACTTGCCAAGAATAACTCCGGATCGTTGAGCCAATAAGGTAAGTTTTATATTGGATAACATATTTGCTTAACAGTGGGACAGTTTGACGGCCGGTTTGGTCGAGTGGTAGTGATGCTGCCTCTTGATCGGCGCTGGCGGATTCCCAGTCGGGGCAGATATTAGTGTAAAAAGCAGATGTTTGTCATGGATGTTCGTGTCCGTCATTATGAGTGTTCCAAGAGTGTTTGAGTGTGTAGCGTTTATTTACCTATTAATTTAGTGTTATAACTACACCTACAACTCATGTGGACAGTTTCACTGCCCTCTTTGCGCCCGAACATTTAAGACAAAGTTTGGCTATGCTGTCATATCCGTGCGCACGTCAGGCGCTTACAGGTGTCGCCATCATCAGTCTATTAATTAGGAAATGATTGTGAGGAACTTACATTTCTTCTTAACACTGGTAAAGAGTTGCGCGTCGAGCGGTGGGCCTCGGTGTTCCACGTCCATTAGGGGGTACATCTTGTGCTCCATGCCAGGAGGGAAGAGGCCCAAAGGGGAGTCCAGGCCGAACACTGCAACAAAAGGGCTAAAGGTTAAATGGAGCTCATACCTATTGTTCTCTAATAAAAATTGTAAAATCAGGGAAGAGAGGAATCTCCCACCACAGGCTTACTTACACTTAAAGGGAGATTCCTGCCAATAGTTTTTAAGAAAAAAACGTTTTCAATCAATATTTCTTTTTTGTATTTATAGAATTAACAGATATTAGGGTCCTAACATTTACGGATCAGATTTCGATTTTCGTTTACTTTTGATTGTTATGTTAGGTATAAGAGGCTACAAATACGCAAGTAAATGAAAGTTTTTTTCAGAATTCTATAAAAATGAAAAGGTTTTTCATTATTATTATTAATAATGGGGTTTGCTCTTGACCACAATCTAGCACAAGGGCAAAGATGCGGTTGAGGATACCAATAAAACAAATATACAAGGCTTTAGGTATCTTTCTTTCAACCTCTCGGGTGATTAATCAGTCCATAAAACTGAACAACTTCCCCAAGGAAAATAGGTCAAAATACGAAAAAAAAAATTTTTATCTCCCATACAAAATGCGTTATATGCTGATGAAGTTTGTATGGGAACTCAATTTTTTTTTTCTTATTTTGACCTATGTTCCTTGGGAAAGTTGTTCAGTTTCATGGACTGATGAACCGTCCCAGAGGTTGAAAGAGAGATACCTAAAGCCCTGTATAGTGTAATAAAAACAATTAAGCCATATGAATTAATTTCTACACTAAAAATGATCAAAATTTTTAAATTCAAAGGTAAATCCATTGAAACAAGTATTTTAATCGATAAATAACACAACAAATAGTATAAACGCATACAGTGAGTTACGTTGCCGCTACTCGACGCCAGATGGCGCTACAAGTTTCAAAACCGGTTGCGATGTAGAGAATGACAAGAGTCTGCGATATCTCCGCAGTGCAAATGAAAATGAGTTTTACGGTTTCATCCAGTTTATTACTTAGTACAATCCACGCTTGCTCTCGTTTTAATTGATGTATTTTACTTAGATCAAACAGATATACAAGAAAATAAATTTTCGTTTCGGTACGTTTGTACATTTGTTTAGTGTAATATTTTTACCTACGTAACTAAGAAAGTAGCTGAGTAGTTTGTTTTGTATGATTTTAAAATAGCTTTCTTTCTCTATTGCATTTTCTATAAATGTTTCCCATGATTTTCCCTTTCTTGTCCACAACCAATAAAAAAGACTAAGAGTAAACGAAAACAAGTTGACATAGAACTTGTCATAGTTATTATCACGTAATTAGTTGGCTTTGCAAACTTTTAAAACCGACTTCCATATCACGAGAAACAAAGAAAAGCGGAGTACAAGACATTTAAAAACAAATGAATACAGTGGTACAGACAAGACGAAATGTAAATAAGATTCAAAGGTGTCGTCCGCGGGAGCGGTGAGACGAATCGATAGCTTGCTTTATTACCTGACTGTACGCGTTCACCCTGTATAATCTATACTTAGAACACGCTGTGTAGCTGGGATACAGATAATCCATTCCCAGTTCTACGAGTACCTCGGTCTCGCAGATTGGAGACTCAGTGATATAGAACGTAGATATATCTTTTGCATCTTTTACTAGATTTTGCGCGCAGCCCTTGTTGGCGTTTTGCATACATATTGTAGCTTTCCCTTTGCAGACAAAGAAAGTTTTATTCGTGGTCCGTTCTTTTTGACCATCTTCAGCATACAAGATAAACCATAGTCACTTATTTTACACTAGGCCCATAATATTTTGCTTTAGGTGTTACGTAATAAACAATACGTAAGTTTTTGTACTTTATGCCAAAAGCAAGGTAAAATAAAATAAAAAATCGCCTCTATATATGAAGACTTATTACAAGGGTGATTCTCCCAATGAAACTGAACAACTTTTCCTAGGAACCTATATGAAACAAGGCAATCAGCTGATCGATAAAGTAATATGGAAAGGCAAAAAGATGTTTTCATATTCTGACCTATTTTCCTTGGGAAGCGTTCAGTTTATTTCGCTGATTAATTCAAAGACACCCAATATACCTCTTAATTCGCTTCTAGATTGCCTCACGTAAAGCCCTTTTTTTAAATTTCATAAGGTTTCTTAGATAAAGTTGTTCGGTTCAAAGAGCTCAGGTCCTAAACTAGTTCTAAGTCACCTAGAGTTATACAAATTCCTTAAACAAACATCCAAAACCATAACATCACTGGCAACGACGGCTCGGCCATTTAGCCGTCCAAATAGCGAGTACATAGATTATAAAAGTAGGTTCTAGTCTCCATTGCATGCCTCTCTTGGAAAACTGCCAACGAATTTAACGATATGTGGGTATAGAGGCAAATGAAAACGCGGCCGTGATAGAATAAAAGTCCCATAATGTTCTTGTAAGACTTGTTAGTGGTAGAATAGTCAGTGCAAAGTTTAAATGCTGTATAAATAAATGTCCACTATTCTAATAAATGTGTTTTGTACTACATGTTCTTACTTGCTTTTTAATACCTACTTCAGTGATCAGTTTCTCATAGGTTTGGTTTGGTCGTTAAAGCTTATAGGGAAGAAGTGAAGAAGTTGCATTATTTCGGTAGTTTAGGAACAGATTTGGTTGGTGATTTTATGTTCGTGGGTGACGGGAAATCAGGTGTTGCCCCTTAAAAATAAAATTGCCAACCAAATCCGTTCCTAAACTACCGAAATAATGCAAGTGGCTCTTTCATAACCTGGCTCCGTCATGGCACTTCTCCCATACTACGCAGTTTGTAAGTGTTATTAGTAAGGCCGCAGGTTTTCAATGCTTACGTAAGATATATCTGAGAGATAACTGGACAGCGATAAAGCACAGATAACTAGACATTTATATCACAAAATATGAAGATTTTTGCATCTACTGCGATGCTGCTTCTTTCTGATAAATCATATGAAAACTAAACTGCTGAATAAAGTCTAAATCTAAACGAATTATCCATATAAAAGCAATAGATAATGTCTGGGATTTTGTGCAAGTGGAGCTTTTTTAAAAACTTTCTTATTTCCTTGCTTAGGTATTAAAAGGAATTAACCTTCGGGCAAAATTTCAACTTTCTAGGTGCAATGGTTTGGGCTGGACGTTGATGATTCAGTGACAGGACCTCGTCAGTCAAGTCTTCACCTTCAATTTGACATATTATTTGTTTACCTATGTTTTCTTACAAATTTATGTTTCTTACACTCCGAATCGTAAAAAAAAAAACGCTAATGTTTTCTCATTGTCCGAGCTGAGCTGCGAAATGTGTACATATTGCTTAAAATTGTTGTTATTTTTGTGATAAATAAGAGTGTGTCGAAACGGACACGAGCTAACTTCTAAGAACCAGACGTTACATAAAGCTCTTGCTCGTTTTCCATATTTTTTACATTCGCCACAGCTATAATTGCTTCATATTGTTCATATAAAATTGACTCACTTTTTCAAGAAAAATGTTCATTCGCATAAAAGTTTACAGTAAAAACACAGATTGCTACATAGTTGTGTAAGTCTAGGCCACCAGACAAATGTTTGACACGCTTTCATTTGTGCGACGGATATCTATAATTTGACTTCCTTTATAGCTTGATACCTAGGTAGGTACCTAGATAGGCCTAGGTTTTATTGCCGACGGACTAGAGCTATATCTATCTAGCCATAACTAATTATAAGTAAGTAATGGGTAATTCGTGTGAGTCGTTAACATTCTTGGTAAATGGTGTATCGAGTCATTAGCATAATACTTTCGATCGGTGTGCCACTCAAATCACTTGATAATTGAAGAATATGGGAGAGCACTGTTGCAGTTTTTTTGAGACGATACAGTCTTATAAACATTGAATTTTGTCTAAAATGTTTCAGTATCAAAAAACTCTGTTCAAAAAATTATGGTTAAACCGTTGCTCTATACGTCGTGAAGTTCTTTTTCCTTACAAACAACATATACATTCACTAGCTGATGCCCGCAACTTCGTTTGCGTGTTAATTTTATTTTGTACAGAGTACACAGATTGAAAACATCTATCTTACGTGATTTAGATTTTTACATACAAAAGTTTTTTTCCGCTAACTCCCGTTCCCGTGGGAATTTTGCAATATTCTGTTGCAACTAAGCTTTAAGTTTACTAAGGTACCTGCATGCCAAATTTCAAGCGTCTAACTTAAGCGGTTTAGATTTTTCATACAAAAGGATTTTCCCGCTAATTCCCGTTCCCGTGGGAATTTCGGGAATTCCTTTCTTAGTGCACCTCTACGGTACCTAAGCTACGTCCCTTCCAAATTTCAAATGCCTACGTTTAGCCGTTTAGGCTGTGCGTTGATATGTCAGTCAGTCAGTCAGTTTCTCCTTTTATATATTTAAGATGACTATGACCTGCAGGGTAGGCAAAGCATTGTTTATTCTAGAACCACTTGATGTTGTATCTGACATAAGTTCTGCAGGTTACAAACCCTTAGAAGCGTAACCAACATTTACATTTATTTGTCTCCGTTAGTAGCATACCTGACCCAACCCAACCTATGCTTAGCCACTTATTTACTACATACCTATAGTAAGTACTACAAAGGTACTTATGCTAGTACCATTTGTTCGCACAGCCAGGTTGTATGTTACGTCATTGGTTTCCGCTGGCTTGGAAACCTTGTGGTCGATCAGTGGATCGGCGATCACTTGACGCTTTCTAATTCCTAGTTGCGACTCGGTGGTGCAGAGACAATCGTTTGCGAAACTCATGGTAGGGGTGCACTCGTAATAGATGCTTTTTTGGATCAACAAGAATAAAAAGCATTCGGATTTACGGATTACTAGCTTCCCGCCCGCGAATTGGTTCCCGTGGGAATTTCACTCCCAAAATTATACACATAAACCTTTTTTTTGAATCTCTCTGTCCATTGGTAAAAACCGTATGAAAATCCATTCAGTAGTTTTTAAGTTTATCGCGTTCAGACAGCGGTGGACTTTGCTTTATAATATACTAGTTTTTGGCCCGCGGCTCCGCCCGTTTGGACTACAGGTTATATCGTGCCCAACTGTGGGATAAAATGTAGTCAATGTCCTTTCCCAGGCTCTAATCTATCTCTGTACCAAATTTCATCAAAATCGGTCCAGTAGTTTAGGCGCGAAAGACGGACAGACAGACAGACAGAGTTACTTTCGCATTTATAATATTAGTATGGATTATGATGAAGTATGATATGATAATATAACTTAAATAACTCTAAATTTTAAAAAATGTATAACCCTGTCATTAGATCGCTTATAATTAACTCTTAAGCGACTGAACTCATTTTGATCAAATATTCTCGATTACGAACCAACTCCAATTGTCGTGATGCTGTCAAGATGATTAAATGTATATTACAATTAAGTGTAAAACCCCACATTACACACGTATAATCCGCCCATGAAAAGTGGGCGATGGTACGATAGCTTTAATTAGCTGTTGCAAAAGACTCACAACATATACTTAGTAATAAGGAGCTTTCTAGAATCTAGATCATAACGCGGTGCTAGGGCTTGGTCGGTGGGTGATCGGTAAATTGTACCTTTCGATTACTACGGCAGATGTTTTGTTGACTTTAGAGTTTTATACAGGGTGTCCCAGAAATGGTGGATCAAACTGCTATGGGAGGTAGCTTGACTAATGTCCTATACATAAAAAATATGAAAAAAAAATAAAACGCACAGGACCATAAAAAAAAGAATATCCGAAAAACGGGAAAATCATCTTTTATTGAGTTTCCAGCTTTAATTCTTGTGTTGTGGGTTTCTTTGTACATTAAACACAAACCGCAATAATTAAGAGCTGGTAACTCAATAAAATTTGATGATTTTCCCGTTTTTCTAATATTCTCTTTTATGGTCCTGTGCGTTTTATTTTTTTTCATTTTTTTTTATGTATAGGACATTAGTCAAGCTACCTCCCATAGCAGTTTGATCCACCATTTCTGGGCTAGCCTGTATATTTTTTAACCCCCGACAAAAAAGAGGGGTGTTATGACGTGTGTATATGTCACCGGAAAATAATAAGAATCGTAAGTTGATCAACTTTCGTGGTAGTTTATCAACTATCGGAAAATCATACACGGCAGTTGAAATGTATTATTTAACGTAGACATTTCCGGTAATTGATCAATTTACGGCGTCTCGCGGTAAAATGATCCGATGAACGCGATGTGTACGCTGATTGGTTGAAACCTCGAGGTGTTCGCTGATTGGTTGAATGTCTCACTTAGAACTGCGAAAAGTAGATTTGTTAGTAGCCGAACCCAACCAACCCGTTTAGGGTTGTTTGGGTTAGGTTAGGTTAGAACTGCGACCCACCAGTGGGTCGCGACCCATAGTTTGGGAAATACTGACTTAGAATGTGCCAGCTGCCAACTTTTCCCAGGCTTACTGTAAGTGTCAATAATTGAGACATGAGGTTATTCTTGCATTGTAAGCGAAAAGCTGACAACCTATCACCACAATAGCGCTTGAAGCGCTCGTAGCCCAGTGGCTCTCGCTGATCTCAACCAATCAGTGAGGTTAAGCAACGTACACAGAGGCAGGGAACCTGATGGGTGACCAAAGTGGCAATTTACCACGAGCGTTTCCGTGCTTCGGAGGGTACGTTAAGCTATCGGTCCCGGCTGTTGTTGATTGACTACAGTCGTTAAAACCAAGTCAGATGCCATTGTTCGGTTTGAAAACTCTGACACCAGGGTTAGCCAAGTTCGCCACACACTTGACTATAGGTACTTAAATAATATAAACGCTACACACTCAAAGGCCCACACTAAGGTTTTCCCTTGTGTCGTGGGTCCCTTGGAACACACAAAGACAAACACAAACACCCATGACCCGAGAACAAACATCTGCTTTTTACACAAATGTTTGCCCCGACTGGGGTTCGAACCCAGGACCCGCCGATCAAGAGGCAGCGTCACTACTACTCGACCAAACCGGCCGTCATACACGATACGAAGAAGAAGACCACAATAATTATGTTCAATCTAATAACCCTTAGAATGTATGTCAAACGTGGTGTTAAGTAAGTGGTTAAAAAACCACACAATGCTCTGCGTACCCCGATAGGGATATTAGGCGTGTGTATGTGTATGTTCATTTCACAAGGCTTGTTTGTAAATAAAGCTTGAAAAAATATTGCGTAATATTACAGTAAAATTACCCTATTTACGTTTCAAATCCGGTCTTGATAACAGCCACGTACTTAATAATGACCTCTGTACACGTAAAGTATACAGGGCTTTAGGCATCTCTCTTTCAACCTCTCTGGTCTATGAAACTGAACAACTTCCCGAAGGAATATAGGTCAAAATACGAAAAAACATTTTTGATGTCCCATACAAAATGTGCTATGCTGATCAAGTTTGTATGGGAACTCAAAATTTTTTTTTCATATTTTGACCTATGTTGCTTGGGAAAGTTGTTCAGTTTCATGGACTGATTAACAAGCCGAGAAATTGATAGAGATATACCTAAAGCCCTGTATAAAGTTTGTAATGTATTTGATGATGTCTAGACTAGGAGCTAAGAGAAATAGAAGTATTTTAAATCTAAAAAAAATAAGAGATTTTAACGACAAATGATAGAATAAAGTTATTCAATAGCGCTACCGGAAAGTTTTTTGTAACCCGTCGAGACGTTACGAAACGAAAATACTTTGTCGAACTTTACCGACAAATCTACCGAAAGAAGGTTTAGGCTTTGTTCGTAACAATCTATCGGAAATTAATAGCTTTATTACCGCGTCAAAAAAAAAGGAAACTTTTTATCGAAACGAAATCGAGAAACTTTTATGAAAACAAGTCTAGATACTCGTAGTTTCTAGGTTATTCGGTTGAACTAATTCGTAGACGCGAACATAGATGTACAAACTGCGAAGTTAGCGGATCGATCGCGGCCCATATGCAACACGCGTCGAAATCGAAAGTCCCAACTTTGTGCAACTCAACCCTTTCCAACAAACTTGTCAGATCGGAGCGCGGTTCATTCACACAAAAGTTTGGGACGCGCCCTCTCGCTCGCACCCGCGTCACGCATACGTGTCACTCACATGCGTCGGAGGGCGGAAGAGGGAAAGGGTTCATTCTCGTGCGTGGTGACGTCACAACAGCCCATTCACACATATCGCGGGGGGACTCGTGACGTGTGACGGCTCGAGGTCGTGTGGGAGTTGCCGCGTTGTCTATGGTCAGGCCCGCCGGTTCGAGGCCCAGTTCGCCGCGCGTGCCCACCGCTTATTTTGCAACGAGATTTACAACTATAACTGTAAATTAACTTTATCGAGCGGACCCGAATCTAGGTCGTATGGAATCAGCATTAATTATCGCTTTAATCTAATACCGATGTCGACTCTACGTACAATAGATCACATGATAGATACCGGTGCACGCCAAGGATACAATAATAGCCGACAAGAAACGCCATAACTATCATAGAAAACTTAAGGTAATTAGGTTAATCTATTGTTTCAGTAATCAGTGGATAGGTTGTATCGATGTGGGGAACAATTATTGAAAGAAGTCTAGGTCGGGTGAAGAGTATCCTTGCATTGTTCGCAGACATCGCGTGCTTAATATAAGTCCCCATTGCATAGATAATGTGGGGTGCTGGTACTAGTAGTCGCTAGTTTACTAGTTAATGCGACAGTGGTACACCTTGAGATGGTGCAAAAAACATCTACAGTCACGGCTATGATTTTAACTTGACAATGTACTCGATGATTCTCGTGAGTTCATGACTACATGTGTGAATCACCACGCGATTATTTTATTTCATAATGACACGAGGCAATTATAATTACCGAGTTTCCAAATTAGCGTTCTCAATTTGAATTGTAACAAGAACACATTAGGTGAATCACACACGAGTGGGAACCGGCATACAAATGAATTACGACCTAACGTGTTAATTTCGTAAGCTTGCGTCCAATTTGGGCTTTATCTATTGAAATGTATTTTCGTTAGGTTTCCATGGTGCGTGTGAAGGCGAGGAGGCCACTTTCTATTGTTTCTGATGCCTTCAAATGAGAGGTCGAAGAGTGAACAGCAAACATAAAGTACAGTATGGTTACCCGGCTTAACGTTGTTTTTAAAATGCTCAGCTGTTAATTATGCCAAAAGCTTTCATCGGCACAGTACATCACATCATATTTACTTTTTGTGCAATTTTTGTTTTCCTGTATTGTTATTTGTGTTATATTGTATATCATATGCACCGTGTTTTCATGAATGTATTTTTCTCTTTCTCTCTCTTTCTCTAAGTTGTAAGTATATTTTTGTCATTGTTTTGAGCCTACTCATTTGTATGTTACCTCACAATCAATGCTTGTACAAATGCACAAAATATGGTCGAAATAAAGTTATTTTTAAGTTTACAAAAAAAAGTTTAAAAATAACTTTATTTCGATCATAAAGACAACAAATAATTTTTAACTTTCTATTTTACTTAACAGTGGTTTAGTTTAGTCTTTCCATAATTTTTTAATTTTATTTTCATATTACTAAAACTAGCTTATTCTAAGCACGAGAAATGGTAGTGACCAATCTAATGTGACACTCTTTTTTGCCGTCTTCAGACTATTTCAATAGTGATTCAAACTATCTGGGAGTGTTACTACTATAAATCCTTTATACCACGCTAAAAGCGCGAACAGTTATTGTCCAGGCAGAGCGTGAAAATGGAGCTTTAATACCACCCATCCCAGTTTACCCAATGGTCGATTTGAGACTTGACATTCACATCCCAAAATGGCCATTGTTGTTAAAAGAACCGCTACATAATTAGGTAGTGATGTACTGAACCCATTTAAGTGTTTATTCCGACCACCCGCTGATAGAGAAATGCGTTTAAATTCAGAACGGATCATCGGCGATGTAATAAACGACCTCTGTTGCGTAAATTGTATCGTGTATCTATGGATTTGCAGGTTTTAGAGGTAAGATTTCACTATAAAGGGTTTTTTTTTCCTTTTTTGAAATGAAATGAAATCCCATTATGTCTAAGTGCACATAATTCTGCTTATCATGTAGAGGTAAGACTCACTGGTTAGTTAATTAACTTACCAACAATTTCGATTTAAGAGAATACTTTTTTTAATCAATTTATCTAAGAATAGTAACTATCAGGGCACTATTAAATAAATTCAATAAACATTGCAAAGTTACTGCTCTCACAACTAATATTATATTAAATGTTATTGTTACTCATAATGACTACGCAATGTAAACAGAATAGTAATTGTATTTTAAAAGACACAGATACACCCGACAAACTTATAACATCTCTCTTTTATGTCGGGGGTTGAAAACAAAAACCAATTCAACAAATTGACCGCAGTAAAGTCGAGTCAATATTTCAATAGCTGCCATAAAAAAAATCAATATAAAGTTCCCTCCGATCACCTGTGGTCTCGATTCTCAAGCCGAGAGAAAGGGTAGCATTGTATTGCAGCGTATCATTATAATATGATCTACATTGCAAGATTGGCCGCTATTTTCTCACACAACCTTTATTATGCGGTGACCAACCATAGACCTATAAATACTATAGCTGGAAGGGTCAACTAGACAAAACCCGCGTAACGAAATAGTCGTCTCTGTCCCTCACTTTATGAAAAGCGAGACAAAACATCCCGCTATAATGTTCAAATCCATTTTTAAAAATTAACACATTTTTGCAGAAAATGGCGTCTACAATCGTGATTTTGCCAATATCTATAATATTCCTTATTGCGCAAACAAAGTAAAGTAGTGTTCTTTATTGCGAAATATAAGAGTATTTTCAAAGAAACTAAAATAGTGAATGGCGAAGACACCAGCATCAAGTAAAGAAACCCAGTTGATCAGGATGGTGTACCTACCGCTAGCAGCTGAAGACGACACACAATGCACCAAGATGTTATGACCACCCATCCTAATATAATTTTCTCTTGATGTTTACTGTCTGTTTTCGTGTGTAATGTTGTTTATAAATATTATAAGTAAAAAACATAATTTAAAAAAATCTTTCAGTTTGAAATGTTTAATTTTTTAAGGCTTTTTAAGCTATAATTTTCCTGCGGGAACGGAACTTAGACGAAGATACATTTCTGTACTGCTGGTCGTCTTAATCATTCACACATGCCGATCTTCCGTCCTTTTTTGCGGCTTCGCGAAAAAAGAAGGTTCTTAAAGATGAATCATCCAGCTCTATAGTATGTTATATACCATTTCGAATGATGCCTTCATTTTGCGGTGACCACAGACGTACAAAACAACCGGCTTCTGTACCGTATGTGAAAGATACAAAACAAATTTTAATAAGCCCAAACCGATTGCGGTGCGAGGGGCGATTTATACCAATAACTTTGGAACTAAGTGTCGCTTTTCTGAAATGAGGGTTCTGTAGATTACATAACATACCTACGAACGAAACTAAAAAAAAAGGTCTTAAAGGCGAGAGTTGTCAGGGCTCAGAGTTTAAAAGATTGATATTGTGTGTCTTTCTTCTTTCAGGGCCATGAAAGAAGAAAGATTGATGACATGAAAATCTCTCAAACTCTCAAATGCTCGAACAACATGTAACATACGACCAATACATGTCGCTGCCAACTTTAAAATGCAAGATAGAGATGTACTGAGGGGTGTGTGGGGTTATAACATTTAAATGCTCTAAAATCGTTATCCTTACTTGCTAGCAGTGCACCCTGCTGATCAATGGACGAGGCTCTGGTGTATTTGATTGACTTGCGATATTGGCAACCTCGCTATTCTCTTTTTGAATTATCCAATAATTAAAATACTCTGACATGAGCAAAAGCTGTATTGACATCTGATAATCCGAAGATGCTTTGATTTTGCAGTCAGCTTAGGGAACCCTAAAAGCATCAAAAGGTAAACGAATAAATAAAAATCGATACACATTTACAACACCCGAATGTGCCACAGTACACTTTCTCCGTGCTGTAATAATGAAAATTGCTATAATAAGACATGTATAGGTTATTTAACTACGTATGAAATGAATTCGATTGAGCTCCAAAGAACTCAATCACGTAAGCAATTTTGATTACTTTTGTGTTTGAATTTGAATTTTAATAATTGTTTTTTTCTACATGTAATGCATGTCTCTAGACAGCATAGTTTTTCAATTGTGATAAAAATAGATTTGTCGGTTAAATGCTTTATTTGCTTATGAGATGGGGTTTGGAGTGAAATGCGAGGTTTCGTAAGAAGGCCCTTTAGTTTTCTTTTGTCTAAAAATATTTGTCATCTCTTTGGACTAAGGAAACACAAATGAGACCTGCCTCCTAGTAATCCATCCCAGGCAACGACACTTCATTTTTTTCTGAATCTGAGGTGTCATCCTATGTAGTAGGCTCCGTAAATGGCCGTCTGGTTCGCGACCACCCTCCTACCGAAGTCCGACACCAAACAGCTTGCTGCGTTCCGTTGGTGCGTGGGAGTACCAGTGCTTTAATTGTCATTTTCTGGGTTAACTCACTCCATTGTCGACCTCATCTAAGACCTTGGTCATAATTGGGGTCAAGAGTTAACCCATCTCACAATTTAAAAAAATATAGTCGCGGACGCGTCAGGTTGTGCCTTAACTTCTTTAAATAAATAAATATGAAATTAATATTTTTTTTACAGATTATACAGGTGAATAATATTTTCATTGCATCCATTTGAAAACCAGTAATAGCCGTAAGTCATGAAATTTTGCTAGCAATACTACTTAAAAACTAAACCTAATTTAGCTATAAGTTTTTGTTACTTGAAGAAATAATAAACAAACGTCTTTTATTTATTGTAGCATGAATAATTTTGACTTTTTTATATACTCAAATACGAGATAAAGTAAGGAAGGTAAGTACTTTGCAATAATCAACACCACACTTTTTGCTCTACACAATACAAACGATGTCAAGTGTCTTAGAACATGCTAATTAACATTATCACTAGTTTGATCGCATTAAACTGGTAGCCGCCATTATGAATTCAAAATTAGAAGCTTGAAATGTTTTGGCATTTTTGGGCTTCCAAATTCAATTTTTTTTCTTTTGCGCAATTATTTCATATTTTGGTTTTTATCCCATACATGAATTTTTAAAAAGAGAACTCGATAGAAGCTTGAAATGTTGAGGCATTTTTGGGCTTCCAAATTCTTTTTTTTTTCTTTTGCGCAATTATTTCATATTTTGGTTTTTATTCCATAGATGAATTTTTAAAAAGAGAACTCGATGTTCGGTATTGAGTAAGTGTACAATTTACGATTTATTTTATTAAATGTAACTTTATTATTACTTATTCATAATTTTATGGTTTTAATCGAGATCGTAAGTCAACTTCCTGGGTTTAAAAACCAATGATTTCAATTTGTGCCTTGTTAGATATGAATAAGGTTCACAAATGCGAAATTAATTTATATTATTACGGAGCTGTTTTCCTTAATAATTTGTAGGTTTAATTGGATATCAGCAAATGCGGTCAACTAATAAAATATATGATTTACAACCAAACGATACTTTTATAACAAAGTGTTTTGGTTCGGTTTGTTTGGCAAGAAAATGAATAAATTAAAGAGACTGTTCTTTTTTAAAAATTACTTACTTTCAATCGTGTATTATCCATTGTAACTAGGTATTAAGGTAGTGAAACGAGTGGTGTTCAAATGAAAGCGGTTCCGTATAAAGTCTTGCAAGAGTTGCAAGTAAGGACTTCAAAGTTTGAAGAAGGATGTCAAACTTTTTCTGAGCATAGCTTTTATGGCGCCATTTTTTTGTTGAACTTGCCTGGTTGCATGTTTATTATTCGTCAAAGGTGTTTTCTTATAGAGCATATAAGGTGTTTCTTATGGAGCGTATATTATTTGATTTGTGATGTATAAACTCATTCAAGTTAAGTTACACAAGTACACTGTTATATTTTTGTATTTATTATTCTTGTGCTCAAAAATAACTTTTTGAATAAAATAGAATCACATCATACTGTATTATAAAATAGAGTCCCTCGCCATGTTCGTCTGTCTGTTTAAACGCGATAAACTCAAAAACAACTTAACAGATTGTTATACGGTTATCATTAATGGTTGGAGTGATTCAAGAATAAGGTTTATGTGTATAAGTCATTTCCGAGATGATTACGGGAACGAAGTCCCGGGCAGGATGCTATTTACTTTATAAAATTAGGTAATACAAGCTAAAATTTATCAGCAAAATTCCATTGACCTGAAGTCTAATTTATTCAACCAGTAACTTAAATCTCAAGGGATCTCTAAAATATCGAAGTGAAGGTGTGAATGTGTTTCAATCTCATTCACTTGATCTATTTGGTCGTGTTGGTCCAACCAAACGTAGTGATTGACTCAAGATTGCTATTTACGCGCGAGGTTGGCCACAACAATGATTACTGAGACAGTTCCCGGCGCCCCATTACTCATACAGACTCCAACTCATATGCTTCTCTGAGTCATGCGTGCTCTGTGCTTAATGTGAACTATAATTTGTAATTGAATTACTAAGAACTATGCGACCACAACATAAACATTTCCTGGTTTTTAGCAAAGTTTTGATTACAAAATAAAATTGTTATTATTCATCGTATTTATGAATGAATTCGAAATTATTTATTTCAATTATGCGTAGAATAAGTCCGTTCCTTCTTTAAAACAAAAAGGCATGTTACTCTAATCAGAGAGATTAAGTTCGAAATTCGAAAATTGGTTTTTGTCGTCGTTTGTTTCGGAAGTCACGTTCAAAATAACACGCACGCCTTAATAATATACACCTACATGTATGTATAGATATGTGGTTGAGATAACTTCCATCGGCCAAATTGTGGTTTCCCGCGCTTTGTGCCACTGCCGAAACTCTCGAGTTATAATCTGATTTCGATTTCTTACCGTCCTTTTTTGTGGCTGAAAGTCCTCGAAGCTTCCACCTCCCCTTTGCAACGTTTTTCATTAAATTATCATCACTGACGTACAAATAAAGCCGTTTAAAACAAATTCTAGTTCGGTTCGGGGAAACTTAACTTTTTCACCAGTAATGATGAAATTACATTTCAACAGATTTCAAGATAAATCATATAAAAGATATCATATTTTTTGCTGCACGTAAAGTAGGATCGATTTTCATCGGTACGTGATAGTTCAAGCCTCATTGCTGTGCAGTCAACTTGCAAGTTTTTGTTGAAATCGTTTATGACTTTCAGAGAACTATTTCAGACGGCTTTAGAGACTCGATAAAGCTTGGAGACAAAATAATGTAAAAGATTCGTGCGTAATAAGGGCTTTGATCGATATTTTATGTGTCGCACTTTTTAGTCTTGTCCGGTCGTGGGCACCAATTTTAATTGCTTTCTAAACTCCATTCGTCGCTCGATTCCCATGACGGTCGCTGTGAAATTGACTAGCACACGTAGATGCATGACATGTAGTTTTTTCGTAGCGTTTTTTGTGTTTTATCAAGAGAGAGATCTGGCTGTATGCGCCGCGGTCATTGTGCGCAGTGAGAGGCTCGCCGCGGCTCGGTGTTTTCGAATTTCGAACGCACACTCGTGATCTTATTTCAGTGCCCATTCATTCGATCATTCAAAATTTGAATTTTACGGATGGAATCGATTGTGGAGCGATGTGTGACGGGCGTTTGATGACACATAGCTACTGTGGTTCTGAATCGTGTGAGGTTGAATGGATTATGGAATATTAATTAAATGCGCAGCGGGTGCCAGCGCGGACGTAGCGGCGGGCGATACTATCTCGCTGGACATCAATCTTGCCCCGAATATGTCGGCACCTCTTTACCGCGCACAAAAAAATCGACCTCTCTTCCGTACTTTTTCTCATGGGGTAACACAATAGGTGCGCGCATCGTACTTGTTATTAAATTCGTATAAAATTAAATATAATGTGTGATTCAGTGTTCGCGTGATGGGAACCGTGTAACAGTTATTTATTTATGAGGTCCGGTGGATCGTTCGGAAATGGCGAGCATTAGCATGCGGCCAGTAGCTTTTGTTTACACGGCCGAGTGAAATTATACCCGATTCGGAGCAAATAGTACGGTGCCGTGTCTACTTTTGTCGATTCGTATTATAGAACTAATGCATCAGAAATGAGACTTGAAAACGAACATTTGGAAAACTGCATATTAAGGAAGCTTTTGTATTTGGAATTGACCCCTGAAATTCAAATTTCGTTTTCATTGAAGTATTACATCAATTTGATGTTTTTTAAGCATTTTTAAATTCTAAATTTTCATCTTACATATAATTTAGGCAATTTATTTAACTTATCGGTAGGAAACTTTTTTGAATGTGATAGTTCATTTTCATAATAGGGATGTTGACTATTTTTTTTAATTGTTTATCTTAAAAAGGAACTGAATCCAAAACCCAAAACCGAAATAATTTTTGAAAACTATTGAGAAATAAAAAAGTTATAAGGTATTGAATTTCAATAGAGGGGGAAACTGTCAAACAACGAAAAAGAGATGCACTTACAAGCATGTGACGTCACCGCCATTTGTTTGCGTAGGTAAAAATGAGATAGCTAGCTCTCCCCACAAAACGAGATAGCTGGTCCTTACGATCATATAAATGTCAATAACTTGTTCATTTATAAACCAATTTTAATGCTGTTTTCGGATATTAATATATTTCTAGCATTATTTTTTGTTTCACATACAATAATTCATAAAATCAAACACTGTAAACATCCCTATTGTTTGAGGTGTTACGTCTGAGATACAGGTTATATTAATTAACCTAGTTCGGGCACATAGTGTTAAGTTTTTCCTTTTATTTTATTTTTTTACGCCTAGCCCTTAGTTTTTTACTGTTGAATGAATAAATGTTATTTATTTATTTTATTACCCGTATTGGACCAGCGTGGTAGACCTTTGTGTTATGAAGGGCCTATACCTTCGATAAAAAAAAATGAGCTAATAAAAAAAATAAAATTAAGAAGAACAACCGAAGTACAACCTAGATTTCGATCTGGGTATATAGAAATTAGCTGTTGATATATTTTTTTAGGTTCTCAATATAAAGGGTACAACTGGTGCCGGATTTCTCTTCGTATGAAAATGGCACTTAACTTACCAATGTTCACTTTATATTCGTGTTCATGTGAAGTGTCCATAAATCGTTGGAAACCAGGGACTTATTCCACTATACTTCGAAAGGCTTTTCCTTATTTTTTACTAATATTATAAACGCGAAAGTTTGTATGGATGAATGTATAGATGTTTGTTACTCTTTCACGCTCAAACGGCTGGACCAATTTTGATAAAATTTGGTATAGAGGTAGCTGACACCCTGGAATTACATATAGGCTACATAATTTTCTCAAGTTCCCACGGGAACGGAGTCCCGGGCAGAAGGTATCTTAATAGTGTTAGATAGGTAAATAGATTTTGCTTTGACGCTTGCAAGTCAGGGTACTGTTTTCCCAGAAAAGTTGGCACACACTTAAGTTTTCCGTGTAAAGAGTTTGTTCTTGAGTTTGAATATCTGTGGCCCGTATTACAGATGGAGACTCAAATCTTAATATTTTCTTAAGTATTGATTGTCTCTTTCTCTCACTATCAAAATGACAAAGATGACTGCTACTTAAGTATAGATCAGAGTCTGAGTCGTGTTCTATAATCCGGACCTAAGTGAATATTCATGGGTGTCCTGCGGGACCCATGATACATTAGAATTACAGTGTGGGTTTTTGAGTTCTTTGTGTTTTTTGTATGGTTATGTATCAGTAGATCTATTAAGATATAAATACAGGATGTAAGGAACAGTTAAATAATGTAATTAAAAAGCAGATAATATAAAAAAAACATTAAAAAAATTAAAACCTACCTGGTTAAAATTACACTGGAAAATCATTCAAAATGATGGAGTTAAGGGATTCAGTTTTTGCTAACCTGTACCTTACATCCGCATAACTATACCCAAGAATAGACATTGCTTTTTTACTCCAGTATTACACAAATTTAACTGGGAATCAAAGCCGCGACAACTGATTAAAAGGCAAATCGTCACAACTACTCAACCAAATCAGTTGTGAAAACAAACTTTCACAATTAAATAACATTAATAGTAAGGAAATTAACATATAAGTTCTATTAGCCAGGATTTGCGACATAATACCTCCAGAGGCACCGAACCTTTTCCTTAAGTATTAAAATTAAACTTTAGTGAAAGTGAATACGGTAACCGCACCTGATTTAGACAGTGATATATTTTGTTGAGCCGATTCACTCGCACAGAATTAATAGCCTTTTATGCTACTTACTTATAGAGATTGTGTTTTAATGTATGTGTTTGTGTGTGGAAGACTGATGGATCGGTAGAACTGTGATTTAAGACGGTATTAGTACTAAACTGCAAATAAATAGCATTCTAAAAGAAAGTTTTCGACAGCGGGTGAGTGGGAAAAACTGGCTATCAGATTTATACTTTTAATAGCTCCCGTAAGAGCTTTGGAACATTATGTAGGTAGTTTTGATGTTATTCGAATGTCTCACGTATATTTCTGCAAAGTTTCATTAAAATCTGCGTGAAGGAGTTACAAATACCATGAAATTTTCGCATTAAAATTTATAATACCATAATAGGATTAATTTTCATGTTGATCAATTTGTTATAAAAACTAAATTACATATCTTTGCCACAGAATTCAAAATTCCTTGCTATAGCTATTACATTAACATACAGCAATACGCTTAGGTAACAAAGACAGTATAAACACGCATATTAGTTGTTAACTACTAGTTAAACACTTGTTTACCAAAACAGCGTCTATTACAAATGAGATAAAGACGTGAACTTGTACAATTAACGATTAATAATTAAACAAGTTTCAACCCATTTCCACAAACACAAAAGGGCAGACTCAAGACAATATTTATCAAGTTTTGTTTGCAATTTCGCAAATAAAGTCTATCAAACAAATATATTGTCAATGTTTATTGACCGTGTGGCTAGCGATTGAGTGGGCGTCCCTAGTAATGATATGCGGTCTAGTGTAACAATAATTTATGGTAACGTTCCTATCTGTATATATTTCGCAGGTGACTCGTGAAAGGTGAGAGCCAATCGTGCTTTGCTCGCATGTTTGAATTTAGAACTCGGTTTGAAGTGATTTGGCGCTCTATTAGATAGAATGTGTATCAAGACCTCAAAACAATAAGTATCGACATGATTCCCATTGTATTGTCAGCATCCGGAAAAAGGTTTAGCATTTCTGTAGTTTATTACTCTTTTCGCTTTTCTTTTTACATTTTAATATTTCATTTACACACTCACGCCTGTAATCCCTACTAGGGTAGGCGGAGCATCGTGTGGTTCTAGAACCAAATGAAGCCAGGTTTAACATGCATTCTGAGGCCTATCTTATGAACCTGAGTAAAGTGGTGACAGGTTACTTCTTCTCCACATCCAAAGGTTGCCGATAAGATATTGCTTCTTAGCAATGGGGCCGCCTTTTGTACCCTGACATAACTTTTTTGTATAAAATGTAACTGTACCTTATCTGTGTTGGAGTGCAATAAAGTAGTTGTATTGTATTGTATTGTTGGTTGGCCTTTCGCCCACAATTCAGTACAACCCTTGCATCACACTTACTGCCTCCAGTATGCTTGGAAAGAGTTGGCAGCTGGCACGTTCTAAGTTTTTTCTTTAACTCCCAGTCCAGCATGGAGGAGATTAAATTTAATTTTGAATAAAATGTAATTTTACCGTGAAAACATAATACTTAGAGAAGCTTTTTTCTACAAAAAAAGTTAAACTTACTAAAAATGTACATAGAACTGATCTTTGAAACAGTTTTTCTTTTGAAAAAAAGCTTTTACTAACTCAACTTTATTACTTACTACTCAACTGATTGAACTGACAATAGGTAAAAAAAAAATGAAACAAAAAGTTTCGCATATATAAGGATATTAATTCATATCAAAGTAAATATGTTTAAGTATCAAGATCGATTAAGAAAACGCGCTTGCTCTGAATTCACATTACATACTAAGAATATCACATAAAAAACAGTCTCACAGGAATCAATTAAAAATAACCTATCTCCTATGACTATTAATATTTTAATTGTGAACACACGTGTATGGCCCGTGTGGCGCTAGAAAAACCCTTTACTTCTACACGTTAACAATAGCTCGGTAATTAACAGGCCGACACGCTATATGTTATGTTATTAACATAGTTACTACTTGTTATTAGCCGAGATGCTATTGAAAAGGTTTTAAGGAGTTCTGATTTATGTTATGAGTAGGAGCTCAGGAATTGTGAGTTTTTAAAGCATTGTTTTTTTTTTTAAATATAATTTGCGTTCGAATTCCGTAGAGATAATATTTACCCATAGTATTTACGTGTACCCATAGTATCTCTGTGTCTGTTTGTGGCATCACAGCTCGTAAAAGAATGGAGAGATTACGATGCGGTTTATTTTGTTCAAAAGCTGACGTAATCGAGATGGTTCTTAGCTAAATTTGATCAAAATTGGTTTAGCCATTTAAAAGTTATAAGCAATCGAATGTCGGGGGTGACACAAAATTTAATTTTAGATTTACATGTATATAGGCTACTGCATCAGGTTACTCCATTTTTATTGCAAAATCGCTCATATCACAATAGCACAGAGTGCATGCGTGTGGTAACCTGAGTTGCGGCCGTCCGTATTTCTGTTACTTGAAAAGTAAATCTGATCTCACAATGTAGGTGTTTTGACGCAGCTTCACAAGGCTTTAACAGCATACCCTCAGGGCATCAGTGCACCGCACACACTTAATTCCCTTTCAACTGTGGTTTCATCTTGTCTTTGCAACATTTAGGTCATTCTTTGGCGCTGTTCATACACAAACGACGTGGTGCGGCGACTCGGCGTTCACAGCAACGTAAAACGAATCTTAATAGCCACGGAGCAAAAAGAAGCATGAAGAGACATCTGTCGCCTGAAGACGTAGCGACGGACGATAAATAACGTTTGTTTCGTAGCTTTGAAGATATATTTTGCGTTGCTTCCCGCGATCGCGGTAAGTTTCAACGTATTTACCAAAGCGTTTAGCTGAATACAAATGTCGTGAGTGTTTTAGCTTTCGTAAACACGTTCAAACTTACCGCAATTGGGGGGTTGACCGCCGCGTCGCCGCGCCACGTCGCGTTTGCGTATAAGATTAAAGATGAGTAAAAAAAAAAACGCTTCACACTCAAAGGCTCACATTAAGGTTTTCCCTTGTGTCGTGGGTCCCTTGGAACACACAAAGACAGACACAAACACCCATGACCCGAGAACAAACATCTGCTTTTTACACAAATATTTGCCCGGACTGGGAATCGAACCCAGGACCCGCCGATCGAGAGGCAGCGTCACTACCACTCGACCAAACCGGCCGTCTTCCATGCTGAACTGGGAGTGAAAGAAAAACTTAGGCTAGCTCCCAACTCTTCCCAATCATACCGCAAAAACCAGTAAACGGGACGCGAGTGTTTTGCTGTATCGAGGGTGAAAGGTGACGACCTATCACCACTATACTCATGTTGCATTTAATGACCTACATGCATGTCAAATGTGGCGGCAAGTGGTTTATGCCGTGTGGTGATCGGTTGAGAATAACACCACCCCATCTCTTTCCGTGGGTGTCGTAGAGGCGACTAAGGAAACACAAATGAGACCTGCCTCCTAGTAATCCATCCCTGGCAACGATTCTTAATTTTTTTCTGGATCTGAGGTATCGTCCTATACAGGTATCGCTCTGTAAAGGGCTGTGTGGTTCGCGACCACCCTCCTACCGAAGTCCGACGCCAAACAGCTTACTGTGTTCCGTCGGTGCGTGGGAGTACCAGTGCCTTTATAGGCATTTTCTGGGTTAACTCGCTCCATCGTCTACCTCATCTTTGACCTTTATGGTCTAGATTGAGGTCAACGGTTAACCCAACAAATGACGCTCTGCCAACTCCTACAGGGATTATATGCGTGAATGTACAGATGGATGAATAGAACATATTTCAGAAAAACAGAAGTATTATTACAACCATTAATGTTGATTCGAACAGATTCGTCATACATCGCTTCCGCGCAAAGTATTTTTAGATGAACTTGTAAACTAAACACAGTAACGAACAACCAATAGACATCGTTCAATCAAAATCGACAGTGTCAGTGGTACAACATTTTGTTATGTAAGTAAATAACATTGGGTCAAGAAATAAACGTTGAACCAAAAACATACCATATCCAATACAAAATAATTACATCAATGGGCAATGGGCTCAGCTAGTGCCTAAGGGGTATATCTAGAAATATGTTAGTACCTGCGTTAGTGTTCTAGGTTTCTAGTGCTCAAAGGCTTCAAGGCAACGTAGATGGAAAGCTATAAAGACGTCATTCATGTAACTCGGTTAATTATTCTTGCTTTGAGCTGTTATTGCGTTATAAAGGCTGTAGTTAGACCTTTAAAGGCGAATTTAGAAAGATTCTTATAGAATTATTACACGACTGTGTATGACTGACTACCTATGTCTAAAATCCCGTTCACTGGAAGGAATGCTTTCATTTGACTTGGATGATAAAAAAAAAACAGATTTTTTTATCCCGACTTCAAAAAACCGAAAAATAAAGACAACATAATTTAATGTGCCACGTAGTACCTACTGATATGTTTAAAGGAATTAGATCACTACTCGACAGTTTCCATTACTTGTCATTTTCGTCAACTGTTCACTTTTCACCAAAAAGAACCTTTCCAGAAGTTTTCAGAGACCTTCAGAGGCCTTTCAGATGTTTTTTGGACCTTTTTTCATTTTTTTATTTTTTTTCACTTTTGGTGGTTTTCGATTCGTCAAGTCGGCCTATCAACATTTGGCTTGTGCTACGTAGTACCTACTGATCTGTTACAGTCATTGCGAAGGCGGCTTTTCAAACTTATTTGGCTGGGCACCGACTTCGGACAGATCAGTAGCCTAAGACGTTAATCTATACTAATATTATAAAGAGGAAAGATTTGTTTGTATGTTTGTTTTTTTGCATTGAATAGGCTCCGAAACTACTGGAGCGATTTGAAACATTCTTTCACCATTAGAAAGCTACATTGTCCTCGATGGACATAAGCTACATTATTTTCCCGAATTCCCACGGGAACAAAGTCTAGCTTTTTCCCGCTTCTTTCATTCATTTTATTCTTGATCCCTTAGCCTTAGGGGATGATTTTCAGGTGTCCGTTTATTTGCTTCAAGGTATATCTCGATGAAGTTTCAAGTCAAAATGTCCCAAAAAAATTGTTTTCTCCATACAAACTGAACCACCATTTCGCTCCCTTAGGGGTTGAATTTCGAAAAATCCTTTCTTAGTGCTTGCTTACGTCATAAAAGACACCTATTTGCCAAATTTCAGCTTTCTAGTTCTAAGGGCTTGGGCTGGGCGTTGATGAGTCAGTGAATCAGGACTTCCAATTTTATATGTATACATATTATAAAGAGGAAAGATTTGATTGTTTATTTGTTTGTTTGTTTGCAATGAATAGACTCCGAAACTACTGGACCGATTTGAAAAATTATTTCACCACTAGAATCCACGGGAACGAAATCCCGAGCGGAAAGCTAGTATAAGATATTGTCTTGATCTTTCGCTCTTTTGAAGTCGGTTTAATGTTTTTTCTAAAAAGTTTATTTATTTTCCATATATAGTGTAAATAATAGAAAGTATACTACGCAAGCAAAATCAGGAAATAATGACTTTGACTTCCCTCTCCTTTCGTCCCAAGAGAAAAAGCGCGATAGAAACATCGGCACTAGACAATTGAAAGTGGAACAGCATAAACAGATGTTGGAGGGTAGTCAGATACTGGGTGTGAACATGATGCGCGCAAGTAGGTCACCGCGTCGATTCAATGTAAATGCGCGCGCGCAGCCTGTCATCCTTTGTAGGGTGCGCATGAGTCTATTAATTCAAAATTTATTTTAGCTATACCAAACGAAAGATAGATCGATAAATACTTTGTTGTATACTTATAAAGGGAAAAAAATATTTAAAACCACCTTTTAACCAAACTTTTGCCGTGTGGTGATCATCTATTTTCGTGGGTGTCGTAAGAGGCGACTAAGGAAACACAAATGAGACATGCCTCCTAGTAATCCATCCCAGGCAACGACACTTCATTTTTTTTCTGAGTCTGAGGTGTCGTCCTATGGTCTCATGCGGTGTGGTAGCTCCTACTGAAGTCTGACGCCAAACAGCCTGCTGTGTTCCGTCGGTACGTGGGAGTACCAGTGCCTTTATAGGCATTTTCTGGGTTAACTCGCTCCATCGTCGACCTCATCTTTGACCTTTATGGTCAAAATTGAGGTCTAGAGTTAACCCATCTTATAATAATAAAAAAAACTTACACGGGCAGCGGCACCGAACTGACGGTTTTGAAAATTTGCACTAATATGTCTAGTTTTGCACATGAAATGCATTGTTTTAGCAATTTATAGGTTTTTTTGATTTCTAAGTGGCTTTGTAACCTCCTTTTAACCTTCGACGCAAAAAGAAGGGTATAACACCCTTTCAGTCGTTTAAGATTTATTAGCAGTCAATGTGGGGGTGATATTTTTTTGTAATTTTAGTGTTATGTGAGACAATAGTTACAAGATTCATTGGTGTAGAAACTTAAAAGAGGAATAGAAAATGTTTATTTTATTTTTACCAGTTTAGGTACTAAAAAAATAAAACTTTCAGAAATTAAAATTTGAATAAAAAAATTGAATTGCAAATCAAAACTATATTTGTATATTAAAAAAACGATTTGCTAACAATCTATATTTTCCAGTGACGCATGGTCACCCTATTAACCCTTGCGTGTGCGCTCGAGCTCCGTGCCAATGTCGCGCTCGCGCAGGTTTTTGCCGCTTTTTGTTGCCACTTGTGTTCAGTGCCACCCTTCAAGGCTGGCTATCGGTGCCAGACCTCGCATGACTACAGCAATATCTAGTTAATTGTTATGTTCATTATGATTTACGTACAAAAGGCTGTAAACTGTAAAGATCAGTAAACGTTGCCTTTGAAACGGTGAGTCAGATTTTTTAAGTACAGGCAATGCATTGATTAGCCGTGTGAGTCCCCGGCAGAGTAGAACCCTCTTTGGTCCTAACCTCTTTCTTACCGAGATGTCGTACAAGGCGACTAAGGTAAATATGCAAGCAAGTTCTTCTGCACACAGAGAAGGAAATCTCTGCAATTATATCAAAACCCTCGCCAACCCGTCTGCCAAGCGACGGGTTGAGTATGGCATTTACCCCTCATGTTATTGAGGGAGGCCCGTGCCCCAGCAGTGGGGACATATATGGGCTGATGAAGAATGCATTGATTACACTAGGGAAGCTGTATTTAGTACAGAAGCCGCGCATCAGATAACCCCATTTTCATTGAATAACCGTTCTTATCGCAACAGCACAGAGTGTACGCGTGTGGTAACCTGAGTTGCGGCCGTTCGTACAAACGAAAAAAGAGTGACGTAGCAATAGATGGTTTCATAACATATCTATTCTTAAAGGATTACCATTGAATCCTTAATTTTGCTGCAGATCAACTTGATCACTGTTTAATTATTATTGTATAACTCTAAAATTAAAAATGGTATTTCACTCTCGACATTCGATTGCTAATAACTTTTAAACGGCTGAACCAATTTTTATGGCTAAGAACCATTTCGATTACGTCAGCTTTCAAACAAAAAAAAACTTCATCACAATCGGTCTATTCGTTTAGGAGTTACGATGCCACAGACAGACACACGGATACACACGTCAAACTTATAATTATAACACCCCTCTTGTTTGCCGGTGGTTAAAAAATACTGAAAAACTAGATTACCCTGCAGTTTTTAGGTTTCTCTGCGGCAACCATTTATTCTAATTAGTGCTCCGTGGCCAACGCTGTCGGTTCCACAGTAACTTGAGCTACTTTACCTAATCTTTAAGAAAACTTGTGTGAAACTTTTTATAGGCCTTCAATATACTAAAAATAATAATTGTATAACCTTTTCAATCCAAAACAACTCAAAAATTTTTGTCTTAAAGACATTTTTTATTTCAAACTTTCCTGTTATGTGGATAATTTTTTATTCCGGTATTTTTACTCTGAATTTTGGTTCAACTTTGCATTTTCTGTGGATGATGTTTTTCCCGACGTATTTTTGATAGGTTTAAAGAGTTGCCATGATCGTGAAAACTACGAAGAAAGCATTTTCGTTTACGTGTTCATATGAAAGTATTTTAAATTGACAATAAATATTATGCAAGCAAATACAGACACCGTTAGTTATTTATCATGCAACTAGTATGTTTAAAGTGTACTGCAGTTACCATAAACATTACGACATAAATTATTTCATTCAAGCAATAAAAATCTAGGACTGCGAGGAAGTACCTATGAATAATACGTATAATGACAACTGCGTTAAGGAAACTTATCCATAATTTCTTCCATCCTGCATTACTTTTACCACCATTACCCATAATCTAGCCTATAACACAAGATACAGGTTATAAAAACAAAACACACTTAAACCTTCAAACTCGGATATTAATTAAAACTGGCAATCTCAACTCGACGCGCAAATTAAAAATAAATTAGCCCTTTAAAAAAACAAAAACGAAAATCCCTCCGAAAAAGCATTCGAGATTCGAAATTTGACAAGTGCGGAAACGTTCAAAATCTCCCCCACGACGCATTAGTTGTCGAGACGAGTGTGTGAAGGGTGACCATAAAACTGAGAATTCGACAAGCTTGATTTATATGCGTGTAACTTTACTCAATTTGAAAGTGCGAATGTCGTATAAATTACTAGCGTTTTGCTTACGAGTTTATTCACTTGAATCAGTTCAATTTACTAATAAACATTATATCCATCAGGATATTTCAATATTTCGGGATATTTCATTTCAAAATATTTATTGTCTTGTTTCTAATATTTCAGGATATTGTCTTGTTTCTAATATCCGCCGCTACATAAAGACAAAAAATTGCTGAGGGAATCTTTAATTTACAATGATTATTTTTACTTTACGATGATATCCTAATAACTCCAAAATTAAAAATTTTGTAAATCCTCCGATATTCATTAATAACGCTTAAACGGTTGAACCAATTTTATTCAAAGCTAACGTCAGTTTTTAAACAAAAAAAAACCGGATTGAAATTGTTCCAAATCGATTAAAGACAGGCACACTGATACACAGACATACAGATACACAAACACCCCCCCCCCCTCTTTTTAGTCGTGGATTAAAAATGAAAGCTTTCGGCAAAAATTCCGTTCCCCTGAAAATCAGAAATCTCAACTAAAAAGGGAAAATCCTGCCGGCTGGTAACCCTGGGTGCGTGCAACCCTTCATTCCAAGTCTGGCTATTACATCGCAATCAACCACTCGCCACATACGCAAAACTAAGGAAACAATAAAACAAAATTGACGTATAAAACCACTCCTTGGACTAATTCCGACTTTCCGACTCGAGGCCTGTTGTATAAAATACATTAGCCTATAATTCAGGCATGTTTTGTTCGGATACGCTTACGTAAGGCAATCAGCTAGAGCTTTGCATCTGATCTTGTGATAAGTAGAAATATTTGAGGATAGGTCGCCTAAGTCCTCTATTGTCTAGAAGTACCGTTGGAATGAGCCTATGCTCATAAAGGTTTCGCATGCCGCTCTGTTGAAACATTTATTTATAAATCCCCGATAAAAAAGGGGTGTTATAAGTTTGACGTGTGTATTGTGTATATGTGGTCTGCATATTTGTGTATCTGTATGTCTCCTGTGGTATCGTAGCTCCTGAACGAATGCGGTATTTTTGTTTGAAAGCTGACGTAATCGAGATGGTTCTTAGCTACATTTAATCTTTATCTTAGATAAAGATCTTAGATAAAGATCTTAGATAAAGATTAAATGTAGCTAAGAACCATCTTATCTTAGATAAATCTTAGATAATTATCTTAGATAAAGATCTTAGATAAAGATTAAATATAGCTAAGAACCATCTCGATTACGTCAGCTTTCAAACAAAAATACCGCATTCGTTCAGGAGCTACGATACCACAGGAGACATACAGATACACAAATATGCAGACCACATATACACAATACACACGTCAAACTTATAACACCCCTTTTTTATCGGGGATTTATAAATAAATGTTTCAACAGAGCGGTTTCTCCTTTTATATATTTATATAAAAGGAGAAACTGACTGACTGACTAACTGACATATCAACGCACAGCCTAAACGGCTAAACGTAGGCACTTGAAACTTGGAAGGGACGTAGCTTAGGTACCGTAGAGGTGCACTAAGAAAGGAATTCCCGAAATTCCCACGGGAACGGGAATTAGCGGGAAAATCCTTTTGTATGAAAAATCTAAACCGCTTAAGTTAGACGCTTGAAATTTGGCATGCAGGTACCTTAGTAAACTTAAAGCTTAGTTGCAACAGGATATTGCAAAATTCCCACGGGAACGGAAGTTAGCGGGAAAAAACTTTTGTATGTAAAAATCTAAATCTTAAACTAAATCAATATTTAATAAACTAAATGAAGGTCCATTAAAAAATTAACACGCAAACGAAGTTGTGGGCATGAGCTAGTATTATATAAAAATGAATCCCTATTTCCCTTGGTAACGACATCACGCGTGAACGGCTGGACCGATTTGTGTTCCTTATTGTCAGAAGGTTCTTATGAACGGAAAAATTAAGAAAGTTAAAAAAAAAAACAGGACAACGTCTGTCACGTCAGCCGTCAGGTTAGTATTTAATAAATATTGGTTCAGCTGTTTAAAAGTTATAAGTAATCGAATGTCGGGAGTGACCCAAACATTTTAATGTTAGAGGTTTTTTTTTTTTAAACGCTTCACACTCAAAGGCCCACATTAAGGTTTTCCCTTGTGTCGTGGGTCCCTTGGAACACACAAAGACAGACACAAACACCCATGACCCGAGAACAAACATCTGCTTTTTACACAAATATTTGCCTCGACTGGGAATCGAACCCAGGACCCGCCGATCAAGAGGCAGCGTCACTACCACTTGACCAAACCGGCCGTCTTATGATTTGGTTACCATTACTCGTGATGAAATTTCCTTGCATATTATGATAGTTTATTATAATAGTTATGAGGTTTATAACGCCTGAGATACAGTAATATTAATAATTAACCTAGTTCAGGCACATTAGTGTTAAGTTTTTCTTTTCATTTTGTACACCAGGCCCTTAGTTTTTTACTGTGAAATTCTTGGTTGAATTACTAAATTAATTTGCTTAATAACAAGAAAAGGCTGACTAAATCTTTTGAAGTATCAAAACTTAAATGATTTTATAGATAATATTTTATAAATATTGAATATGGTTAAGATATCATATCATTATATTATACTTTATTGCAAAACAAAGTCCCCCGCCGCCACGCCTGTCTGTCTGAAAGCGATAAACTCAAAAACTATAGAACGGATTTTCATGAAATTTTCACCAATAAATGGAGTGATTTAAGAGAAAGGTTTACTTGTTCCCAAAATTCCTGGGGAACGAAGTCCCACTAGCTTTAGAAAAATTTCAACTTTGTTCTATCTTTGCCCCATTTGATTATGACTACAATGTCATAAACTATGACGACCGGTTTGGTCGAGTGGTGGTGACGCTGCCTCTGGATCGACGGGTCCTGGGTTCGATTCCCGGTCGGGGCAATTCGTGTAAAAGGCAGATGTTTCTTCTCCGCTATGGTGTCGTTTAAGTCTCTTCGACATGTCGCTACCCCTACGCTCATGAATAGAATTTATATTTCTCTGGCTCAGTCAATACTGGGATATTGCATCACAATATGGGGAGGTGCAACAAAAACTAAATTCCTGGAGATTGAGAGGGCCCAACGTTGCTTACTAAAGGTGATGTACTTTAAGCCATACAGATATCGGACGACTGACCTCTACAGATTGGCTGACGTATTGTCTGTACGCCAGCTTTATATTGTACTGACTGTTTTGAGGATACATAAAAAATTGCCTTTTAATCCACAATTAACTCTCCGAAGGAGTAATGACAATGTAGCTGGCTTTGATTCTTGTAGAACCTCTTTCGCTAAAAGACAATTTGATGCACAGGGAACTTATTTGTATAATAAACTACATAAAACACTACATATTTATAATCAAAATCAACATGAATGTAAAAAAACTCTAATAAACTGGCTCAAAAATAATGACTATGACAATACGGAAAGTCTACTAACGCGCATAACATAAATTAAGATCAATAAAGATATTAAAATTGTTAAAACATATATGAAAATATTATACAAACACCCTAACCCAAAAACTATTTTAAGATTATATCTAAGTATATATTTTAAAATATTACCTTATTCTACATCGATATATTAACAATTACTTACCGATCAATCATAACACACATGCTGAGGCGCACACACACACATACACACACACACACACACACACACACACACACACACACACACACACACCAATTTTGATTTATGTACTTGCTTCATTTTTACTGTATTTATTTTAGTTTCTAAGAGCTATGGAAGAGCGGGTTCTCCTGATACAGGCAAATTCATTGCCTACTAGGAGTTCCCTATTCCAATTACAATATTTGTAAAATAGTGTTTATGAAAATAAATATTTTTGTATTTTTTTTTTTTTTTTTGTCTATCTCTGTGTATGTACATACCAAAGGACCCACGACACAAGGAAAAACTTTAGGCCTTTAAGTGTCTATTAAACTTTAAACGAAAAAATAATCAGAACATTGTTTACATCGTGCGAATCATGTTTCTATATTCTGTAGGTAGTTATGTTTTAATATGTGTGATGAATAATCAAAATAAATTCTGAAAATTAAAACACATAAGATTCATGGCGACAGTTATCGCTTAGCTATCGCTCTGCCCACACTGAAACAAACCTAGCGTGAAAATTTACATATAAAATAGCCAATTTAACACATTTATCAGTACTTTATGCACCTTAACTAGTTAAAAGGCTTAAACGGTTAGATATTTATCAAATAGAAGTCTGAACCATTTAGTCTATTAACTAGGTCTTAGAATAACATGCAGACACACTTTTATCGGATAAATAGTTAATATTTCAATGAAAATCGATAAATACTATTAACATTTTCCAGTAAACAGGTTTAGAAATCGTTTTAATCGTAAAGAGTCTGACATGACTGATTTAAATTATTTTTGAATTTTCTAACAGAATTTCTTGGAAAAAAATAATTAAATAATAAAACAGTTTTACGATTGAATATACTTCGATGTATCTCGGGTAAGAAAAAGATATATAGGAACTCTTAAATAGAACAGAATTACTCATATCATACTACTCGTATATAACAAAACAAAGTCCCCTACCGTGTCTGTCTGTCCGTCTAAACGGGTATGTACGTACTCAATAAACTCAAAAAGTACAAAACGGATTTTCATACGGTTTTTACCACTGGACAGAGTGATTTCAGAGGAAGGTTTATGTGCAACGGAATCATCTCCCACGGGAACGAAGCCCTAGGCGGTAAGCTAGTAACTTATATAGTTGAGATGTGTTAGTTAGAGAACTTTCATTTATGCATTACATATTATAAAAAAAAGCTCTGCCGCCGCGTCTGACTGTATGTATGTAAACAATAAATTCAAAAACACCAAACGGATTGTCAAACGATTTTCACGAAAGAACGGAGTGATTTAAGAGGAAGGTTGTGTATAGTTCTTTAATGTTTTGTGTAAATTAGTTGAAACATGACGGTGATTGTTAAAGATGTCGGAAAAAAACAACTAGGTCAGTTCATCGAAAATGCTGCCTAATGCTACTCATGCAAAGCCGTCGTGGGTCGCTAGTCTATATCTACACTAATAGTATAAAGAGGAAAGATTTATTGTTTGTTTTTTTGCAATGAATAGGCTTCGAAAGTACTTGACCATTTTTAAAAATTATTTCACCATTCGAATGCTAAATTATCCCTGAGTAACACAGGCGACATCATTTTCCCGAATTCCCACGGGAACGTCCCTGGCGGAATGCTATTAAACAATAAAACTAGCATATCTTTTCCTAATTTACGGGAACGAAAAGCTAGCAAGTCAATACAATACAATACTCTTTATTGCACACAAAAAAAAACAACATAAAACATAACATTAAAAAAAAACAAATGTTCATGATGTAGTGTACAATCCGGCGGCCTTATTGCTATAAGTAGAGCAATTTCTTCCAGGCAACCGGGGGGTGAAGGAACCGATACAGAAGGTGAAGCGGTAGACGTGCAAAGAGTAATATACCTTATACATATCTATACCTAAATATATAACATATACATACACACAAATAAATGATGAAAAACATTAAATATTACATATATTACATTACGTCAATTCCACGAAGGCCTTTAAATTTATAGTATAACATACTACATACCAAAGAGTTTTTATTGGTAGAAGTAACTGTGCGTTTAATAGTCAGCTGTAAGTCTGCCTTTCATACAGATAACGCCGGACGTATGAATAGGTGATCTTAATTTACGGGAGAGGTTCCGGTTACCACCACATCTGTTTTATTAGGGTTGCTGATCATATGAATTATGGCATTAGTTTTATGCTCTTTCTATAAAGTAACCATTTGTATGAGAATCTAGTCATCATACAACAACTTCTCGTCAAGCGAGTGTCCGCTTCTAATCACAATAAATGTATAAATAAATAAACAAAGCCTAAATAACCCTAAGGTTCCTATCGTGAGTATTGGCGACAGATACAACACAAATTGTATATGTTCTATGTTGAGCTATTTTTTATGAATAAATTTATCTTTATCTGTAACAAGCTTAAATTATCATTCAAATAAAAAAGTGCTTAATATCTACAAGCCAATTTTTTTAGGTGAGGTTCAAATTTTAAATATTTAAGCTTTCTGAGAATTTTTATAAATGAAACACGAGTACTTTGAGTATACTTCCAACAGTCCCACCCATCACGCGCTTTACGGCGCGTGCGATACAAATTCTGCACACACGAGTGTGCGAGAATCGCGCGAAGCTTTAAAACAAGCATTTACATTGCTTTCTTGAAGCTACTCAAGCATATTTTTACTAGCTTTCCGCTCGCGGCTCAGCACGCGTGGACTACAGGTTATATCGTGCCCAACTGTGGGATAAAATGTAGCCTATGTCCTTTCCCAGGCTCTAATCTATTTTCATCAAAATAAATTCATTAGTTTAATCGTGAAAGACGGACAGACAGACAGACGGGCAGACAGACAGACAGAGTTACTTTCGCATTTATAATATTAGTATGGAAGTATGGATTATGAAAGGTTGCCAGTTTTTGGCCAACAATTAATTACCGCTAATACATTTCACAAGCACGTCATGACAATCAACAGTTGTTTTACGAAAACGATCACTATTATAAAAGAGTTAAGATCAATTTCAAACGTGTATAGAAATAAAAAATGCATGTATAACATTAAACATGTATAGTTTAATATTACCGTCGTGTGTACAGATTAAAATCAGGTCCGATTTTTGTGCGTGGCAACCCTACAGCTAATAGATCTCAAATCGATTCTAATCGATGTTCACATGTGATTTTATCGATTGCGGGGCTTTTAAACACTTTAAGATGAATTCCGCAATAGAAAGCTGGTTAGCATACCTATAGGGTACCTATTTTTATGATCTATTCCGTTTATGAAAGTAAGTACGAGTTTTATTAGATACTTGTATGGCGATGGCGAATGATATATTGATCTAAATCAGTTATTTGCACAACCAAAGCCAAAAACTGGAAAGAAATCATAATGCAAAGGCGAGCTTGTCTCATAAAAAGATCTCTTCCACAAACAAACAAACAAGTTAGAAAAAGTGTACACGAGATGAAATTGTGCACAACAGAAATAAATGCACTTGCATGCACTTACGCATATATGTAATCATTTTTGGGGTCGGCAAAACGGCATTTTGTTCTAGAACCACTAGACGCCACTTTTGACATTCATTCCGAGGGTTAAGTTATGAGTATTATGAGGGTTAAAAAGGAAGAAAACTAAGAAAACTTATAAGAATTGTATGAAGTGATAAGTAACTCTAAAATTAAATATTTTGTATCACACCCGATATTCGATTATTAAACAGACATACAGATACACACGTTTAATTTATAATACCCCTCTTTTTTGTCGCAGGTTAAAAAAAGTGAAATTATACACATTGGGCCTTTTTATGATTAGAACGGCACAGCACGGCACTTCCAAATTTGCATTACCATTGCCCCCTTTGTTCTCAGCTTCTAGTATTACTGTTGCATGGAGGCAATGGTAATACAGTTTTGTCGTGCTGTTTTCGAATTATAAAAAGGCACGGCCCAATGGCTTTTATAGTAAGAACTCGGGAATAATTAATTACAATGTTTAGTTTTAAAGTCTTACTTTTTACTAAGAATATAATTAACAAAAAGTGAAAGTGTTATTAACTTGTTTGTTTTTTGTCCTTTCTTCTCATCTGTTGATTGAAGTGATTTTTTACGGATAGTTAAGAGGTCTGGAGAGCACTTAGGTCAGTATTATAGAACGCGACTCGCAGACTCTGTCATTTTGATAGTAAGAAAAAGAGACAGTTAATACTTAAGTATAAATCAGAGTCTGAGTCGCGTTCTGTAATACGGACCTTAGTATACTGATGAATGCGAACGGCGTCAAGGGCGGAAAGCTAGTGAGTCATGAAGTATCCTAAACGGAGGGGAATAAGGTTTCTCCTATAATTTTATCAATTACTTCAATCATATGTGTAACGAGTAATAAGATTGTATATGTATGTTTCTTTTATCAAAAATAAGTATACTATTTAAAACTTTAAACTATGACTGAGTCTGGTTTTGTAATTATAATAATCTTATGTATGTAGAACTTAACAATATATTACTTAGACGGTGATGTAATAGATTTTAGTGGAAACTTTATTGGCTTCTGTATTAATTAAGCTGTTTTATGTCCAGTAGATTTACTTAATGCTGTATGTTTCCCAATTTGTTAAAATAAAAATAAAATAAAGTTTCCCAACTAAGTTTTTCCAAAAAACCTTTATTTATTTCAATACGAAGTTCACCGACATTGTTAATTGATTTACATTTATCGTAGTAACAATGATGAACTCTAATTTGCCTGTAATAGAGCTCCCAGCGGGTTCCGTGAAATATGTATAATTTAGAAGGCATTCAATTATTTGGGTACCTAGTAGATAAGTAGGATTCTTTTCCTACCCCGACAAGGATTATTGGCATGAGTGTAGGTTATTGGCGTGAGTGTAGGTATGTATGTAGTTAAGTATAAAATTTACTTATAAATGACTAGCAAACCCGGCGAACGACGTTTCGCCACCAGATGGCTTCGTTTTATGTAACATTTCGTTTGGTGAGTGAAAAAAGATTTTCCCGATTTTCTGTTGAAATTTTTCCTGAATTTTCTTTGCTATAAACCTCACGGAGCCAAGACCTTTCCAACGAATGCAAAACCGTGGAAATCGGTTCGTGCGTTCTGGAGTTATAGCGTCAGGAAGGAACCCGACTTATTTTTATATAGTAGAAGAAGACTATACGAGTTCTTAAAAAAGAAGTATGTAGTTCAATGTGTCATGGCTTAGATAAATGTATGAGTTAGCACAATTCAAATACTATGTAAAAAATGAACTACTATTATTCAGGTCTGCTGTAAAAATGAATCCTATATACCTTCAAACATAAAACCATAATTTTACCCTCTCGTCTTAATTAAAAGAGAACAACGATAGACTTATTTAATTTTATCAAACTTACACTTTTTTTAATGTGCTTAGGCGATTTATTCAATAATCTTTTTTTTTAAAACAGAAGCAAGAAATGAAAAAAAAAAATAGCTACTCACTTTTTCGATTATGTCATACTTGCATGTCGATCTCATACGATATATTTTAAGTATTTTTTTTAATACAGTTATCCTTGTCAAGCTAATAATATCTTAATTTCAATACTAAGCGGTGAATAATTTATGACATTGGTCTAAAATTTCGTCAGTGATGTGCGAAGGTCTGTTTTTGTGAAAATTTGTTTGTTTATTACTTGCTCATCCACAACGACATTGTTAGTTTCGACCTTTAGTTTTTATTAAATTTTATTTATGTTTATGTTTATTTACACTTAGTCAGTTGATCGAATCGAATCGCAGTGCATTTTTTTCATCTTTATTTCTTTGATGGCAACTTGTCTATCTATTCTAATTTATGATTCGTTTTGAGAGGCTATCTATAGTTTTCTACCTCTTAAAGTTAAACTACAGAAATTTATCACAAAAAAGGTTAAAATTAACATTTTAATATTTTGTCAACAAACGCGTCACCCGTTGATGTCTTTTCTGTATTAAAAAAATCGTAGCTCGTAGCATTTTGTAGACATTTTCGTGATTAGAATTTTGGCAACTCTTTTTTTTACATGCTGTCTGATCTACCTAACAAGATACCTTCCTACTAGTTTAACTAAACTACAGATTAAAACGGTACTTACTGTGTGGCGGCGTCAAGGAAAGTGCAGAAACAGCAGACGGTGGTACAGGCGGGAACATGTCCTGATGTGAGGGGAACATCCGCGGCGGCGGTGGCGCCTCGGCCTCGGGCTCCTCCGGCGCCTCCTGCTTGGGCGGCGACCGCGGCCGCGCCAGCCGCACCGCCTTCAGCCCGCCACTCGGAGACCGACGCATTGACAGGTTCTCCGGGGTGTCCGACTCGCCGGAGCGTCTCCTCGGGCGCGCCTGCTTGCGGCGAGGCTGCGGGCTGTGCGGGCTCTGCGGCGGCGAGGGGGCCGGCGGCGTGGTGCGGGCCGGGCTGCGGGCCGGCGTCGGCGGCGGCGAGCGCGCCTCCTCGCGGTCGTGGTCCGCCAGCCCCCGCACTTGCAGCGACTCGCCCGCTCGGATCACCATCCCCAGCTGCTCCTGCGCCACAGATACCTCCCCGCGGTAGATGAAGTCCACCACCGCCTGCACCTCCCATCCTTGAAAGTCCTTCAGCACGATCACCGGGTGCTTGCACGGGTTCTCGCTGAAGATCCTGCGGAACAGCGGGCTGCAGGCTCCGAGCATCACTTTGTGCGCACGGACGCGGCGCTCGGCGCACACGAGCGTCACGTCGACGAGGCTCTCGCCGTGCAGCAGTGCCTCGAAGGAGCGCAGCAGGTGCGCCTGGTGGTTGTTCCAGCGCAGGCTGTAGTGCTCCTCGCCCGGCGGGGCGGTCGGCTTGTCGTCCATCGCGCGCGCCGGCCCGCGAGCGTGTGCCGCGGCACGGGGCGCCTGCGCTACCGAGCGCCGCCCTCTGCCCTGCACCCCGCACACCAACCCTTTCGCGTTCAACTCGGCCTCCTGGCGGATCGCACTCGCATCACTGTCCTACAGTTCACTGGAAGATCGGGCGCCACAGAGTCACGGAAAGTCGCGAGTCGATTTCGGGCACTGCACACGCGCGGTGTCTACGAGACGTGGCCGACGAGAGAAGAGAACGAGCGGACACGTACGACTAGGTCGAGCGACGCGCGCGGAATGAGCTGCGGCGCGGAGCGGGCCGCCGCGTGGTGTGGGGCGGGCCCGGCACCGCCCCCTGCCCCCCTCCCCGCGCACATGTCTCACTCCCGTACAGACACACATGTAACGCCTCCTTCGCTCTTATGTATTTTTTGGATACCTACGGCACATATGACCGATCACTGCGGTATTTAGCCTGCGACATCTAAAACTTTCACCGGGACCGACACCAAAACCGACTGATACGAGCATCTCAGACGAATGTGAGAGCGAGATGCTGTATACGAGAGCAACGGAGTAAGCAACCCTTGAAATCTCGGAGGCTATTTTACGAGGGTTAAGTATACTTCTATCGCTAAACCCTTGCCCTGTTAACTTGGAAAAATTGGAGTGGCTCGAAAGTAAGTTTGGGAAGTGGTCGAGTCGACGAGGAGAATTTATCTCGGAAAAAAGTCGGCACTTTTCGGGGTCGCGAACTCTATAATAAACATTATTATGCGGAAAATGGCCCGGCCAGTCGAGTCGCGGCCGGCCGTTTTGATTTTCCCTATTCCGTTATTCAGTGCCGACACCGTTTGTCATTCAAAGCATTATTGTAGATAACCACCTCTTATTAGTGGCTGTGTAATTATTGGACGCCTCCCGTTCTATTGACGGGAGTTTTATTGAATGAGGCCAGGGATACGATGTGATAATTATCATTTTAGGTCTTGGTGTTACGTACGATCTTAATTGACATTTTTTATTGCCAAAGTTATCCAGTGAGTTGGACTATGCAATACATGTAACAGCTTGATTTCAAATTAAACAAAGCTAGAATAGATCTAAAGCTAAAAGCTGTATAGATTAAAAATGAACAAACAAGTAAAGATCTGGAAAAAGCTAGATACTTTTTTTTATTTTTATTATTTTTATTTTATACTTACTTATCAGATCTTCAAGCAGGGCTCCAAAGCAGTAAGTTTGTTAGCACTGGCCAACAGGTTCAAGGTCGCTGGTATGTTTCATTTTCCTTGTCCGTTCCTTTACATTTTTCTTTGAAAAGTGCCGTCGTTTTTATTTTTAAAGTTTTAGAAATAGAACAAGGAAAATAGTGAGAGTTCTGCCAGATATTTTTAAAGGAAGATTTTATTGGCTTTTATTGCAAAGTATTTTTAGGCTTTCCTTGTAGTGATAGTAAACTATAAATAACTTAGCTTAGGTCGTGGATTTATTACACAAACAAAGTTTATTAAGTTAGTGTTTGTGGTACTTACAGGCAAATTGTGGAATTGTTTTTTTTGAAAAATGCCGTTATTTCACAGAGACGTGCCGTTCTATAAAATGCCATATTTCCGATATTTGTTTTTAAGTTTTGAGCTGCAGATTGTAAGATACCCGTATATGAATGGATGTTTTTGTAATGCCGCAGGATATTTATGGATATTTAGTTGTCTAGGAAGAGCTGTCCTTCTATAGTTATTAATTCAATTAATTGTTTAATTTATTGATATTTCCCTTACACACCGCACCTCACCATCACACACTAGACATCACTCATAACCAACCATAACACGCACAACACAACACAACAGCCTTATTATTTCTACACCCCGCGTTCCACTCACAGGCGAGGGCTGAAAATCAGTGTTGCCAGTCTGAAATACAGACTGACAAAAAATCGCTGAGTCCAGGCCTTTTTACTCACTGCAGCATCCATACGCAAATAAATATGTTTATATTGTATGTATTTTTGTTTATTTTAAATCTGTGTTTTTTTTTGTGATCGTCTAAATGTTTGTATCTGTGTGCTGCATGGTAAAATAAACGTTTTTTATTTATTTATTTATTTCTATCAGTCTATAGCGTGCATGATTTCATGTTTATTTATTTAATTCCAAAACTTTAAAAAGTCTTTACAGGTTACTACTCCCCGATGCGGTTTATAGCAATCTATGATCGTCTTCCTTTTAAACCCTCGCGCGATTCGTGCACACCTGTATGTGCGGGATTTGTATCGCACGCCTTACTACCCATAATTACACATATGTCTATCTATAACCAATATGGTTTAAATAAGATAATTTCAAAGCTATATGTTCTAAAAATTTAAATTGGGAGAGGCCACTGTCCCCTAAGATACAGAGTAATCTAGTTTAGGAGGCAGACTTCATAATTTTAAATGTAAACTTTTTGGTGAATAAAAAGATTTTATTATTTATTATTATTACTCATCAACGTAAAGGCCAAACCCTCGGACTTAGAAAGCTGAAATTTGACACAAAGGTTCCTTTTATAACGGAGGCAAGGGACAAGGTAGGGTTTCATGAAATTCCCACGGAAACGAAGTCCTGGGCTTTCTTCACTATTAAAATTTAATATTAACATTTCTTCAATTATTAGGACCTCTATGGATGAGGTTAGCACAGGACCGTGACGATTGGCGCTACAGAGAAGAGGCCTATCCCTAGCAGTGGGTTGATGTGGGCTGAGTATGATGATGATGATGATGATTAATCATAGGTGTTCAAAAGTGATGTCTTTTATAAAAACATCTTTGAGTATTTTTAACGTCTATGTATATGTCATAACACTTGAGTGCTCCAAAACTGTTATCCCCACCTGAGCGGTGCACCCAGCTGATCGACGGACGAGACTCTATACAAATATGAAGTATAGAAACCATTTAAAAGGTTTCTATACTTGTTATTTGCGACTTCGGAATTTTCTATTTTAATTTCCATTAAAATATTCTGACATTGGCAAAAATTACAGTCATTATTCCAAGATTAGAATTGAGTATGTAACATCAATGGAATACATTCATCAATTCTACACGCAATGAAAATAAAACCATGTTAGTTTTGAAGTCGGTTACAATGACATCTTTACTTAACAAGTATTACTTCACTCCAACAAAATCTACACACGTAAAACCCCATGCGTAGTTGTCTATACAAACAGAGAATGTACGAGTACAGAGGCCAGCCAATCAGGTTACTCCATTTTCATTGCAAAACCGCTCTTATCACGACAGCACAGAGTGCACGCGTGTGGTAACCTAAAGTGCGGCTTTCCGTACATTTTTTCTATACTTTTGAGAAGTTCCACAACAATAGTACCTGCCTACACCGTTAAGGTTCCGGAGAAACCTTTTGTTTACGAGATTAGACTGATGCCGCATCGCCAACCTTTTTTTTAAATGGCGACAAGTCGTTGAGTCAAATGGTGTACCTTACTGGGCCCCGATTCTGTAACTTAAGTTGTGTGTCGATGGATTGGAGGCCATTTTATCCGTTCAGCTGGCGAAATTGGCAACAGAACATAAAGTGCAAATTACCTAGCAACTGAAAATTCAATTGGTAATAGCGCCACCAGTCAAAGCAGCCGTCATCAGATGTATGCAATTTGGATAGTTCTCAATTTTGCCACCTGAACGGATAAAGTGGCGACCATTCCATCGACACAACTTTAGTTACAGAATCGGGGTCCTGAAGTTAGGTTCTGCAATTCTCTTGAAAAAATCAAGGCCTTGGAGAATCACACAATACGTGTTTTGACATTGGATAACCATTGCATGTAAAAAATAGAAAAGATGATGCTATTGCTGATTTGATTACTAAAATGTTCGGGTGAGGACTTTTTATTGGGCCTTTTTATATTTCGAACGGCACGGCACGGCAATTCAAAATTTGAATTGGAAATGGCCTATGTTCTCAGCTTCTAGTATTACTATTAAATTTTAATTTTTATTTAATAGATCACCAACAAGTTACACACCAACTCTTAATTAAAATGGCACAAATTTATAAAAAAAGGCTAAATGGTAACCCAATTATAGGTGACAACCGCATTCAAAAAAAAATTTAAGTAACATTATACCAAGAACATAGTACCTAATATTATACCTTAAATCAAAAATCAAAATAAAACAGTCGCAGGGAAACAATTTGCAACATGAAAAGTTACATTTAAATTATACATATAAAACATAGTATTGAAAATTAAACATGGGTGAATACAATTTTGCCGTGCCGTTTTCGAATTAAAAAAAGGCCCATTGGAAAAGTTATTTAATAACTGTTAATCCTTAAAGATTTGTTTACCTACACGCACACATATTCATACACATTTAAGGCCTTTTTATAATTTATAATTCGAAAAAGGTACGGCAAAATTGTGTTACCATTGACTCCAGTGTACTAGTGTTACTAGAAGCTGGGAACATAGAGAGCAATGGTAATACAAATTTTGCCGTGCCGTGCTGTGCCATTCGAATTATAAAAAGGCCCTTAGTTTCAAACCGTGGGAAACTCATATTAAGTAAATATAAGTACACCGATATGTTTCTGCATATTGATTTACATTCCATTAGCCATTATGTTTTGTTTAAAAATTCTAATTGTTACCTCGAACGGATTAATTAACGGCTTTAAAAAGTCGTACGTTTTCCATTTAAAGTAATTATTTAATCACATTCAACGTATCGTATCAATTCTTAAAAAACAATCCTTCTTGGTAGCACATTTATTTATGTGCAGTTTCTATTGTTTGGGGGTCAATTCTTAAAGTTGTGAATTGATTGGTTATTGTATTTTTGACGATCGTGTATTTTGACGATTTGATAAAATTACCTTATATTGTTTAATTTAACCACCAACCCGCATTGGGCCAGCGTGGTAAACTATGGCCTAAACCCCCTTCGTGTTTCGAAGAGAGGCCCGTGCCCCTCGGTGGGGACGTATATGGGCTGGTAAGAAGAAGAAGTTTTATTTAAGATCTATCAATTTGTAACTAAATAAATTGGAAGACTCTATATTAGTTAGTGAAACTTTAGGGGTTGTTATTTTCAATTAAACTGAACAACTTTCCCCAAGGAAACTACATGAAATTCCCACAAAAATATTTTTAGCTTCCTATACAAAGGCAAATCAGCTGATAATTCAAGTTGTATGAAGAGGCGACAATTTTTATATTTTAAACCACGTATGCTCCTTAGGAAGAGTTGTTCAGTTTAGTGAAATTATTCACATCCCACATTTTCGGTAACTAATTTAAAATCAGCCACTATATAAATTTAAAAAAAAACATTGATTTCTTGCAAAACAAAAATGTCAGAATTTTATAAAAATGAAATTTTTGGTTCATGGTCGGTCCTTGAATTTTAAACGAGACAAAGCGCTAAGAAGAAGGGTCATTAATGTACTTACCTTCTGGTTCTCCTAAGAATTTCGTATGCGGAAATACTCCATCGTTCCCAGAATGGAGTCCGCACTAGATACAAATATGAATTTTAAATGGGTTCGTGGAGTATTATTCAAATAAACAACTTAGATCATGTGTTTCCCTTTCATTTACTTTATTTATTATACATTAGCTCAGCTGACCTTAAATCGTGAAATGTAAGTAGGTACTTTAAGTACCTGGGTAAGACAGATGTGCTTTGCTAATAAATACATACTTTGATTATGTTGGTTTGCTTATCAGTTATTCCAGTAATATTTTGAATGGCCTTAAATCAATTGGCGAAAATTACTGAATACCTTTCCTCAAGGTTGAAATATGAATTTAAAAAAATCCTAAAACTTGTGCGATCAACTGATTTGCCTTTGTATGGGAAGTGGATTTTTTTAGTGGAATTTAATGTTGGTTCCTCCGAGAAAGTTGTCACTTTCAAGCGTAGAATCACTCGCTAATTATATTTAATAGTTTTATTAGATCGAATGTTAGAGAACAGGGTCTTATTATAATAGTTGCACTACCACACGTGTGCACTCTGTGCTGTTATGATAAGAGCGGTTTTGCAATGAAAATGGAGTAACCTGATGTGCTAGCCTCTGTACAAAAAGACGATAAATTATTAAAATTTGATTCGATATGGTAATGCGGAAAAGATTCATAAATCTGTCCTTTACACTATAAAGATGAAAGTGACGAGTAGAGTCTTGTCTAACATATATTCACGCCTATAATTCCTCACGGGGTTAGGCAGAGCATATGTGATTTACATGACGTCATGTTTCACATACATATCAGTGTTATTAGATGAAATAAGTATAGTGGTAACAGGTTGTCAGCCTTTCGCCAAAACCCTCAAATCCCACTGACTATTAACCTAACCGACTTTTTGAGTCTTCTTCGATGGGTAGCAAGCCGACTTTAGGGTTAGAAAAAATTGAAACCCCGCTCTTTTTTTTTTTTATTATAAGATGGGTTAACTCTTGACCTCAATCTTGACAATAAGGTCAAAGATGAGGTCGACGATGGAGCGAGTCAACCCAGAAAATGCCTATAAAGGCACTGGTACTCCTACGCACCGATGGAACACAGCAAGCTGTTTGGCGTCGGACTTCGGTAGGAGGGTGGTCGCGAACCAGACGGCCCTTTACAGAGCCTACCACACCGCATGAGACCATAGGACGACACCTCAGATCCAGAAAAAAATGAAGTGTCGTTGCCTGGGATGGATTACTAGGAGGCAGGTCTCATTTGTGTTTCCTTAGTCGCCTCTTACGACACCTACGGAAAGAGATGGGGTGGTATTATTCTCAACCGATCACCACACGGTTTGAAAATAGAATTGACTATGTTCAAATAGATTGACTCTTACCCACTGACTTATTTTCACAGTACGCTTGGAAGAGCTGGCAGTTCGCATATTCTAAGTTGTTTTTCACTCCTAGTCCACCGTGGAATTTTTAAAGTCTGAAAATTTTAGGTATTAGTTAGGAAATTAGAAACACTTTATTTGCGGTAAGGCGTGTGTTCAAATAATTTCATAACACGAGACCGACTGTACCTTACCACTCACCGCACCTAAAGTAACGATATCAATCTAGTTGACTGTAATTGTATTAATATTAATAGAGGTAGCCATTATGGACCTCTGGCTTTACATATAAACTGAATGAAGCAGCTAATAATGCGATCGCGTGGAGATTCGATGTAATATATTTCGATATATCTACATATTTGTATGTGTATGCTGTACATGTCAGTACGTGTACTTCTCTGTTTGTTTAACCATTTATACATTCTTGCCTATAATCTCTAAAGGGGTAGGCAGAACATTATGTACACGGAGGTCTTTAACTGAGACCCGAAAGTCTTTTATGTTTGAAAGACCAGGCAAGGCTCTTTGTCTCGTTTACAAAACTTATTTTTTATATTTTTTATTATAAGATGGGTTAACTCTTGACCTCAATCTTGACCAAGGTCATAGATGAGGTCGATGTTGGAGCGAGTTAACCCAGAAAATGCCTACTAACCCGTCACGTGCTTGTTTACGCCGCGTGCGGTACAAAACTAGTACACCATGTGTTCAAAAAGCACGTGCGAAGGTTTAAGGCACTGGTACTCCTACGCACCGACGGAACACAGCAGGCTATGTTTGGCGTCGGACTTCGGTAGGAGAGATTTATTATGAAATGAAATTATTAGCTTTATGTTTATTTACTTGGCCTTAAGCTAAAACATATATGATATTAAGGGCTTGGACGCATTATTTATATGGGTTAATCATACTATATTCATAAACAAAATCCCCCGCTGCGTCTGTCCGAATGCAATATACTCAAAAAGTACGGTTTTTAGGAAAGTTTGTGTGTATAATTGATTCCCAAATTTCTCACGAGAACGAAGTCCTGGGCGAAAAGCTTATCTCTGTACTATAAATATAACTTAAGCATAACACGCTTCAATTCTTAACCCGCTCGAAAGCACAAACAAAACGGTCGGTCCATTTTTCACCCGAAATTTTCCGAAGGCGATTTCCCCTATGCGTGCCATGCATCACCCTGAATTACCTTTACGTGTGTGCGATTAATGTGTGTACTGATAACATCGGCCTTAATAAAACTGCTCGAACACGAATTTTCACCCTGTTTTCGGGAGTTATACATGGTCCCTACGAATTTATTGTAGGAATAGTAGGAAGGATTTTGTTTGTTTGTTGCTAGTTTATTATTATAAACGCTTTCTTATTTTGTTTTTTTCGGGATTGAATAACTTAAGTTAACCCAGTTTTAGACGTCTTAGAAGACCGTTTCTTTGACAATTGTTGAATAGTGCCCATCACTTTTTGCATGTAGAGATCAGGGTTAAGTCATTTTTTAATCTGACTATAAATAGACAACGAAGTTAAGTATTTTTGCTAGACGAGTAATTAACTTTTATTAGTTTTCCTTTCAAAAACAGATTCTTTTTTTAACAACCCAAACACGTCCCCATAAAATATTTGAAGGAAGAAAAAGAAATATTGAATGGTACTTAATACCTTTACTCAAACCTTTTTGTAATTTGTAATCGTTACCTGACGTAGTTACAAATAAAGGACAAAGTCGCGTTACAACTCTAGTGTGGAAAACAAACCATACGAAAGAGGGCGTTTTGCTTAGTAACACGTTTTAATTCGAACGTGTGCGATAATTGACCCCGATTATATTGTCAAAATGTTACAGCTGAGTTGTGGGTAGTTCCACATTTGTAATTATTAGTTTCGTTTTGGAAAATTTCGGGGGTTAAAGTAATTTTAAAAATTGTTTGAAAACTTCGGATTGTTGACGTTGTGATAGTCACGATGGCAATTTAAGTGCTTTGATAAGTCGCAAGGGCAATTAAATAACAATTATTTCAACAATTGAGATGGTTTTAGAGATCATTTATTAGGGTCCGAATATTGGCCAAAACATTTGCTAATTTCGATGTTCATATTTTATAAACCTATTTTATTAATACTTGGATAAGCAATCTGTAATTTATAAAAATGCAGAAACCCGACTTATTGATTTGTCAACGCCTACAAAAACTCTTTAGGCCTAGAACGATGAAATTTTGCTCTAAAGGCAAAATTAAAATTATACAAAATACCCACGGGAACAAAAATGGGACACCTATAGTCCGAATAATAAGTTCAATGCAATTGTCACGTCATATCTCTTTTGTAGGAGGTAAAATCCGAAGCATTTAGAAAAATTAAACGTTAATTTTAGAATTTATGCAATAAAAATTATAATTCATGATTGCTTGTATTTAGAAAGATGGTTAAAAAGTATAGGAAACCTCGAGTAATTGTCTATCTATTGCTAAAATGTTTTGTTTTACCTACCTCTGTGCGGATGAATTCGATAAAGTTAGAACTACCTGTTTCTCATGTAAGTGACACTGTATTTTCTCTTTAATAGGAAACAAATGTCTTTAAACCATAAAATGTAGACACTTTAAAAAAAAGTTACATCAAAGAAAATAGATTTGAACACTAAAAAGAGCACAGAGTTTCAACAAAAGCCCTGAATCCTTGGTGTGAGAAGACTGGCGCGTCAGGGCGGAAAAATGAATATTTTGGCTTCCCTGCACGTCTTCAAACTTGGGACGCTTAGTACAGAGTATAAAAGTACACAGAAACAATCAATTTTTACTTTTCTTTTAGTTTTTTTTCTATCTGCTGATGTTTCTTCTCGGGTCATGTCATTGGTGTTCGTGTTTGTCTTTGTGTATGCTCTAAGGGATCCACGATACAAGGGACAAACCTTAGTTTGGGCCTTTGAGTGTGCAGCGCTTACTTTTATTTAGTCAGCTATCTCAGTCATCTTTTCGATTTTGAAAAGAAAATTGAAGGAAAATAATGCAAAATAGTTAGTTGGACATTTTTTGATAATCTCAAAGACTTCGATTAAAGACGACGGTAAAGGGAAGTTCAAAACTCTTTTAATGTACGGACAGCCGCATATCAGGTTATCACAAGCGCGCACTCTGTGCTGTTGTGATAAGAGTGGTTTTGCAATGAAAATGGAGTAGCCTGATGCGCTGGCCTCTGTACATGAACAGGATATAAGTTCAACAGAAAAATAAACTTTTTGTTTTTACAACACTAATGGTTCCGTTTTAATAAACATTCTTTTGTAAAAGGAAAAAATATTTTTAGTTTAATTTTTTAAATTTAGGTACTTGTTTATTTACAATCTATATACCACCTCTGTAACATTTCGTACTCTACGAAACTCTCCATGCATGCGATGCTCATATCAGTTGGCTGTTCGTCTTGACTTTAGTCGAACTAGAAAAAAAAGAAAGAAAAAAAACTTCCGCCACGTCGGCACTTGTCTGAGAACTTGCTGCAGTTAGATTAGTTTGCAAGTCGTAATACCGTCACTATACAGCCTATGTACAGCTAGTTGTATTGTATAGGCTTGTTTTTTGCACTAGTTGATTTATGCGCGTTTTTCTAGAGTGAGATAGGTATTTTTAGTTTTGATAGGAATTGGGGAATTGGTCTTTTTTATTATAAGATGGGTTAACTCTTGACCTCAATCTTGACCATAAAGGCCAAAGATGAGGTCGACGATGGAGCGAGTTAACCCTGAAAAAGGCACTAGTACTCCCACGCACCGACGGAACACAGCAAGCTGTTTGGCGTCGGACTTTGGTAGGAGGCCCTTTACAGAGCCTTACCACACCGCATGAGACCATAGGACGACACCTCAGATTCAGAAAAAATGAAGTGTCGTTGCCCGGGATGGATTACTAGGAGGCAGGTCTCATTTGTGTTTCCTTAGTCGCCTCTTACGACACCCACGGAAAGAGGAGGGGTGGTGTTATTCTCAACCGATCACCACACGGCATTCGAGTTTTGGCATGTAACTTTATGTATGGTGACTTTTTTAAAAAAAATATTGTTAAACAATAGAAAACGAGGCTTTAGATCACATACGTGTCTATGCCAGGGTGACTTTAAATTGTTTAGTGAAACTTTAGTGGATGAATCTACGTATGAAACTCAATAAATTTCCTTATAAGATCCATATAAGATTCTCAAAAAAAAATTTTGTCTTCTGAAGCATTCAGCTGATCGATTAAGTTGTAAGTATGGAGGCGAACATTTAAAAAAATATATTTCAGCTGATGTTCCTTGAGAAAAGTGGTTCAGTTAAGTGGGCTTATTCACATCCCCAATTTTAGCTTACTAATTTATAGTCTCCCAATAGTGTGTGCACAGTTTTCCATGAAAGTGGAACTAGCAAAACCACAATTTTTACCATTTGATCGCTCTATTTTTGTTAAATGAAAATTTATTCGTGACTTCGTTTTGTGAAATGAACATTTATTTAAATATGATAAGAGTTAACTTAACTACTTCGCCAAAGCTTTACTGATCACTTCTGGAGTAGCCATATACTAAACTAGCTTCCCGCGCGGGACTTCGTTCCCGTGGGAATTCGGGAAAATCATGTACCCTATGTCCATCCCGGATAATGTAGGATTCTAACGGTGAAAGAATTTTTCAAATCGGTCCAGTAGTTTCGCAGCCTATTCAATGCAAACAAACAAACCATCAAATCTTTTCTCTTTATAATATTAGTATAGATAAGCTAAGTAACCCTGCTCGAGTACGATGGCGATAAACTCGCGCGCCGCGCCTCTCGGCTGACGCTGAAACTTCACTTTGATTGCGCGAGGGCCCCGCGCAAAGGCTTGCTCGCCCTCTGGCGTTATCAATCTTGACATTTTGATATAGGACCACGGCGCATTACGCGCCCTATCACCATCGTACTCGAGCTGACAACGGTGTTGAAGAAAAAAATAAGAAAATGACAAATAACTATAAAATATAAGCTCTCATTTATAAAATTTGGTTTGGAGAAAATTCTCCCATAGTAGAATCGATCTAGGTTATATTAAAAAAAATCTAAACTTCCTTAAACTTTTCTCATTTAAGGTTAAATACACAAATCAATTTGAAAAGCTCACAAAGCGGCTATTTTGTAAACGATCGATAGTCAAGATAGTAGAGATAAAGATAAATATAACCTTTTCAATTGAATTCGAGTCACGAGGACTGAGTTGAGTAATGTATTCTTGAAGTTATGGTAGCACGGCAAATGACTGAATTATTATATGAATTTGTATATAAGTAGCTAAAACCATTATTTTAAAGGATTAAGAAATAAGATACGTTTTTATTGCAAATAAATTCATCAAATCTAATGAAGTTACTTTAAAAATAAGTACATACAAAGATACAAAAGAAAGACGTAAGAAAAATTCCACTGGATATTTGGGTAACTAATTTATTAAAGAACGAACATCTTAATAATAGACACTAATTTAAAAAAGCGATGTCTAAATGTAAAAATAGACTGAAGATATATATTCCTGTATAAGTAAATGGATTTAACTAATAAAAAAAAAACCCAAAAAATAGAAAACAATAAATGCCAATAAATAGGTATTGTAGCGTATTAACCCATAACGGATCAAAATAAATAAAAATATAAAATAAATAAAAGGTAATAATAATATACTTTGTGTGTGTTGAAGTGTAATAATTAATTATTATTTATTATTTTATATTTATTTTATTAGTATTTATTTATATGATTATTATCAAGAGTATTATATGATTATATTCATATTATCATATGATTCTCTACCACAGATTCTAGTCTTCTACGGTATTTATATTTTTTTTTCATTTTCGATTGTTAGTTTCAGACTATTCAAAAAAGCTTGTATATTAATTAAATAAAATAAAAAAAACGTGATTTGTTTAGAACCATGGACTGAATAGTCCATGTTTAGAACTAAATATACCACTGACGACGTTTATAATTCTGATATTATAGAACGATTCAAAAATCCTCCTCGCCTACAATAGTAAAGACATCGAACGGATCAGATAATCTGTTTTTGGAGTGACAACGCTATTCCTAAGGCTATCTCATTCTAGCACAATCAACGGCCTAGAGGCTCTGTAGTAAACCACTTGGTGCAGCGGCTCTCAAACCTTTTAAGCGACGGAGCCTTCGATCAACAAAAACCAACTAGATAACGGGTCACATACAAAATTAAAGCAAAATGCTATTTGCGTGAATAAGTTTTAAAACAGTTTTAAGTTCAATTCTGTTAAAACCATGGCACTTAATCACAATCTGATGAATACAAATCCTGTTTGTGAAAATCAAGTGAAAACATCTGAAAAGAGGCACGAATATTATTTTTTTTCGCTCGCAAAATGTGATTCACATTGACAAGTACGCCATACAGCCAAACCATAAAAAATACTAAACTATATATTTTCACCGTTTTAGCATAAATAAATGTTAATTTTCTATTAAATTTAAATAATTTAGTGGAATTATATTTTTATTTACAAAAAGTTTAATATTTACACTTAACTTATCTTTGCTAAAATTTAGAAAAAAAAAAACCCATTACGTACTAGTGTTTTATTTTGATTACTCATGGGCTGGGTAAAACATATCATTATGAACCTTAAAACAATGACATAAGACCCACTTTATGAGCAAATGTGTTGAAAAAAACAAAATAAAATAATAAGAGCTTACGTCCCAAGTGAGCTGTTTATCTAGACGTATTTTTCCGCTGATTACATAGTTGGTGTATTGTTGATTGAAATGCTTTTGTGTAATAGGAAATGAATTGAACTGTTGGCTAAACCAAGAATGACTTTCAATTAATTAGCGAAAATTAATTATTTGAATCAGATCACGAAACTAAACAACTTTCCCCAGGGAACATACACACATCAAAAAAAGTTTGCGATCACTTGGAAAAGTTTCACCCAAACGTTAGCACCCAAACGATTAGAAATTGCTTACACCAAGCTGGATTACGAGCAAGGAGATCCTGGCGAGCACCTCTGAACTCACAGCAACGGAAGCGGCGCAGATTGCAATGGGCTAGGCTCCGTCAAAACGAAGAAATTGAGGACGAAAGCATCTGGCAGAACTGCTTCTTCGTTGACGAAACGCGGATCCAGATAACCGACGTGTCCGTGTCTGGAGAAGACCTGGCGACTCTGAAAGGCAGAGAACTGCCACTGGAACCGTTCAGCAGGGCGGGAAATCAGTGTCCTTTTGGGCCGGGATAATGATTGGGGCTAGGACGCCCTTAATCCCGTATCAAGGCACCATGACCGGAGCCATGTACAAAACGATTGCAATCGATGGATACGTCAGACCATTCCGCATCAACCACAGGCGCCAATTCATAATGGTAGATGATAATGCGCCCGCACATCGAAACGGACGTGTTGATGCTGCTCTCCAGCAATACGACATCACCAGGTTAGACTGGCCTGCCGGCTCGCCTGACTTAAACCCGATCGAGCATGCGTGGGATGCTCTTAAGCGAGCTGTTTGGAACCGTCAGACACCTCCGCGAACAGTGTCAGAAATCAGGGCAGCTGCTATTGAAGAGTGGGACAGGTTACCACAAGAAATGCTAGATAACTTAATTCTTTGCATGCCCAGAAGGGTTTCCGCATGTGTGCGAGCCAGGGGAGGAGTCATTTTATACTAACTATTAATTTTTTCGTAATAAATTTTGTTTGTTTTTTCATTAATTCAAATTTTTCATTACATTACATTTAAGCCAAAATTGCATTTCCTAGCTTTTGTTAATAAAAAGTAAATAATTAATAATGATTCTTTTATTTACTTAGTGCATTTTCATTATAAAATCATAAAACGTAAACAGTTTCTTTAAATAATTTATATTTTAAAGAATACACCTAATTTTGCTACTGATCGTAAACTTTTTTTGATGTGTGTAGGTCGAAATATGAATAACTTATATGAACCTTTGTTTGCGTAGTCGATTTTTTTTTGAATTTTAGATAGGCTCCTGGGGGAAAGTCGTTCAGTGTCATGGGGAGTTCAGTGTCACCCCTATAGTCTCGCTAACTAATTTAAAGTTATCCTATACAATTATTCTAAGCGCCATTTTTTTAAACAGCTCTTAATTGAAAAAAGAACTTCGCGGGAAGAAGTTTTTGAGCGATGAAGAAGTGAAGGACGCAGTTTCGGCTTATTTTTCAGACAAAGATAAAACATTTTTTTCAGAGGGTATTCGTAAACTTATCGAAAGATCTGAAAAATGTATTAGAGTAGCAGGTGAATATATTGAAAAGGAAAAATAAATCTGTATTTTTAATTACACTCCTTACCCCCCATTCCACGAACTTAAAAACGCCCCCTCGTACGTCCCCACCGAGGGGCACGGCCCTACCTTTGAAACCCGAAGGGGATTTAGGCCATAGACCACCACGCTGGCCCGATGCGGGTTGGTGGACCGCTCGTCTTTCAAAATGTTTTTTTCTTGGACGAACGGGTTTTATCACGATTTTTTCCTTCACCGTTGAGCACAAGACAATTAGAAATCCGTAAATAAATCCAAAAAGACGAATTTAGTGGTACAGGCCCGCGCCAGGATTTGAACCCGCGACCTTCGGATTACAAGTCTGGCTCATTACCAACTGGGCTATCACCGCAAGCGCCATTGAATAACGAAATAGCCGCTAAGTTATGAAAGTCGTGCATGTTCCTTAGACTTAGTGCAGTAGTGTATTTCGACCCGTATCTAAGTAAATCATATGGTGATGTATATCTTGTTTACATGGACTTGTATGGCACGACTTTGTTGTATGGACGGTGGATGCGGGCTTGTGGGTTTGGTATTTAGAGCGCTTTCTTGGTAAGTGATTTAAGATTGGTTTGAATTAGGCCGTTGCCCATTTATTACTCTTGAACAAGTCTCTGATTATGTGCAAGGGCCCCGGTTCTGTAACTTCACTTGTGTGTCGATGGAATGGAGGCCATTTTATCCGGTCAAGTGGCGAAATTGAGAAATTATCGAAATTCTCAATTTCGCCACCTGAACAGATAAAATGGCCTCCATTCCATCGACACAACTAAAGTTACAGAATTGGGCCCAGTATTTGCAGTTGAACCTTTAAAAAAAAGTTGGGCTACAAAAGTCACTTTAGGGTTCCCAAAGCAATAAGGAATATGCATGTAATTTGAAATATGGGTAATTTTTTTTTAAAAGGCCGAAAACGGCCAGGGCTACCATTTTTTGATTCGCTTGCCTCGTGTCGAACAACTTTCTTTATTGATATTGATTTGCACAGATTGTTATTTTGTGATCCGAACTTTTTAATTACTTGCTACACTTCAGTGAAAGAGTCTAAACATTCTTGTTGTAAATAACTGTAAAACTGAAAATTTTGTATAACCCCAGACATTTAGGGCCTTTATCACAAAAAATAAACCTGAAACATAGACAATGTTTAAATTATGGCTGTATGGACGGGATATATCAATATATATATATATATATATATATATATATATATATATATATATATATTCCGAAAGGGATATATTAAACAACAACAAAATCCCATAAGCCAGTTTATTTTTGGTTTATTTTTAAGTGGTGTTTTGATGTTTTGTGGTGAACAATAAATCGACGCACACCAACAAAAGACAGTGATTAAAAAATAGCACCCCAGGCAAGACCAATAACAGAGATTTGTTTTCTGGAGTTATCTCACAAGAAGTGCATAAATTTTGGAAAATTAAAAAAAAACATAAACGACTACCTATTCGGTATGTCGGTTTTATGTTCAAAATCTCCTTTTTGGTCACTCGGATAGAAACAAATCCTTAAAATTAGAAAAAAAACAGCTGAGAGGATTGGAATGAAAGCATGTAGATGGCTTATTACCTAGATTAACGTATAAAATACATAAATTTCCCAAGTTCCCATGGGAATGAAATCCCTGGCAGAAAGCAGAAAGCTGAATTTAAAAAAAAACTAACAGTCTAAATTTTTTTCTAATCTTTTGCACAGACTTCCAATATTATTACCAGTAGATCTTCTGTCTAAATAATCATTGTGAATATATAAGGAATATTTAACATCGCTAGTCATCTTTAGGTCTTCTGTCCCTTTCTTTTTATCACAATCAGGGGAGAAGGGGTTTAATTTCCGGCCGCAGCAGCCACTGAGCGATTGATTGAGTGAATTATTAAAGGAAATTTCCTCTCTACTCTACGGTGGCCTACTGAACCAAAAATGGTCGATAAGAATAAGAATAAGAAGTATTTATTTGCAAGAAAACAGTATAAAATTGATCATAAATAATATTAGTTTCAGCTTACATGTAAGCATGCAAATGTTTTTCATCACCAATTTTTTTTTTAATCCAAAACAAAACATTCTATTATAATTTACATGGGTTCTAGGTATAATGGTTCTACAGCATGATTTTACGAAATAAATAAATAAAAACAAATGTCAAAATAATTATGTCAATACAAAATGTCAAGAATTAATACAAATGTCCAAATCTATTACAATTCATTATGTTTGGTTTCAAGATATTCCTTAGTACTATAGAAGCAATGTTGTAGAAACCATTTTGTCAAATTTAATTTAAGCGAGACCGTGGTCATTGTCTTAAAATTGTCAGGTAGCTGATTATAAAGTAAAACACTCGAGTGACATTTACGAAAGAAATGTATTTGCGGGCAGGAGGTTGATACAGTAGATTTACAATATGTACTTTGGTCTCTTCTTCTTATCGTGTAGGTATAGTTAAGTGTGTGGCGAACTTGACTAACCCTGGTGTCAGAGTTTTTAAACCGCCAAAAGGCCTCTGACTTGGTTTTAACGACTGTAGTCAATCGACAATGATAGCCGGGACCGCCGGCTTAACGTGCCCTCCGAAGCACGGAAACGCTAGTGTTACAAACATCCGTACATCCTCACAAACTTTCGCATTTACAATATTAGTAGGATTGTTTTGTATTATTGATGTGTTTGATTGTGTACTATGGGCAAATTGTTCAACGCTTGATATTTATTTGGCATCTTTGACATCTCTGGCATCATCAATTGGCATCTTTTGGGTGAGCTTGCTGCATCCTCGACCATATCTTCGCCCCTGGGCTAGATTGTGGTAATAAGAGCGAATCCATTCGTTATAAAAAAATATTGAGAAATGCTGTGGAAAGTTAACAACTTCTAAAATATTAGCGGGTGAGTATGAGCTTGTATTTATTCATATATTAGCTTTTTCCCGCGGCTTCGCTCGCAGAAAGAAATCTTTTAGTCACTCATTCTATTCATGACCCCTTAGGGGATGATTATCTAAAAATCGCGAAACACGTGTCCATTTATTTCCTTCAAAATATATTTTGACGAAGTTTCGAGTCAAATTGTCAAAAAAAAAGTTTTCTCCATACAAACTTTGAACCCCCATTTCGCCCCTTAGGGGTTGAATTTAGGAAAATCCTTTCTTAGTGCTTGCCTACGTCATAAAAGACACCTTTGTGCCAAATTTCAGCTTTCTAGATCTAAGTTTTTGGGCTGGACGTTGATGACTCAGTGAATTAGGACCTCCAATTTTATACATAAGAAAAATAAGATATTTATTAGAGACTGCAATGTCTATGTGTATAGAGTGGACTGGCCATGAATCAGATGAGTATCGCGGCGTGTGAGCACCCGCCCGAAATGCAGGCGTAAATACTAGCTCGCGTGCAGCACTCGTTGCATTAGGAACCGATAGACATGGACATTGTATAGACTTAGGTACTTACTCTATCTAGCTGTGTGCTGTCAAACTATTTCATCTTCCTTTCTTACAGGCAGACTATTCGCAAATGAAGATTAGTAGTACCAGCGGAGTCATGATGTTATGAACCATGAAGCCATGATTAAAAAGAGTAATTACACGCCAGGCAAGTGATTGTGGCCTGGGGGAACGTGGTACAACTATTTTTTTCAGTATTCTGAAGTTTTAACGTTTTAAAACGTTTTCGGGGATACTTTTTTAGGAACGCAGAAACACAGGTGTTACGAATTGTGTTGAAGAACACTATTACCAGCTGAAAGTAAATTGGACGATTTTTTGTCCACAGAATTCTTAATTCAGGCTTCGAATGTAGAGCCTGAATTATATGAAGAAACGATTTTAAAAAAATGGGTTTTATTAAAATGAAATGATAATCTACCAAAACAAAATACCACACTTTTAGAATGAGTTTTTACGATAGTACAATAATTTACTTATGTCTAATAAATAAGGGCAATATTAAATTCCTATAAACTTGACGTAAGTAAAATTGGACTAGTCACTAAAAAGTGACTCTAAAAGTACAACGGAAAAATTCATATAAAATGCCGTATCTACGCCTTTCTAAAGTCTTAAACAAAATTCGGGCACACGCGGGCGCCCCGGGCTCAAAATAAAAGTTAAAGCGCTTGATAAGCGCCGAATTTTCAATGTTTTCCTACAATACGGCCCGCCACCCGTACGGCGTAGCACGGGGGTGTACGTACACCTACCTGAGCTGCACACACGCTCTGCTTGCTTAGGACCTTTTGGGACGAATCATTTTTGTGGATGTGGCAAATGTTGATTAACTTACAATTTTTTTTGTGGAATTTTCGTGAACTAGTTTAACCTGTGTACCGATCTTGCTTAACAGTGTTCGAAAAAGAAACGTTTCCATTAATTTTGTGTAAAATTGAATTTAGGTAATTATCTTAATGACGTTCTTTTCCCTGTCAGAAAATTTTATTTCTTCATGTTTATAAAAACAATTAGATTTGCGGTTTGATTGCTAGGTTGTATATCGTTAGGATGTTTTTTTTTGAGGATGACAAAGGCGTCTTCGTAAAAGTCACATCCATGACTAAACCCTTTCATTTCAGGGACAGCACACATATTTACTTTAATTATCGCGTGTACCCATCGTACGACGCGGGTATTTTCCTTTAAAAGTGTCAAATTCACACTTCTGGCATCTTTGGCACCATCAGTTGGCATTTTTTGGGTGAGCTTGCTGCATCCTCGACCACATATTTGCCCCTAGATTGTGTTCAAGAGCGAACCCATTCATTATAAAAAACAAAATAAAAATTGAGAAATGCTGTGGAATATTACAGACTCCTTTCCTCGCTTCAATTCGTACCTCCATGCACTAAATACTAAATAATAGCGGGCGAGTATGAGCTTGTACAATCGGGCCTCGTTCACACGAATACTGAAAACTTGCACGTGTTTTTTGCACGTTTTGTGCACGTTCCGCTAGTTAGCAGTTACTAGCGTCGGCGTTTTGTTTTTGTTTTAGTTTTGCCAAACTTTTCAGGGGGCTACGTTGCGCGTTGTGTAAATATGAGATATTCGTACGGCAAGTTTGTTAGTTAGGTGGCTACTTAGGATTTTTTCGTTTTTGCTGTACGAAATCGGAAGGTTTTTAGTGAAACAGGTATTTGTTGTTTTAATTTTTTTCTGCACAGAAAATTCGCTGCAATTTCGAGCCTTTTTAAAAATAATAACGTATTCGCTCTTGACTACAATCTAGCACAAAGACGAAAATGCGGTCGAGGATCTCAATACTCATTACTTTATTTGCCTTTTTCACATTATGTAGTAGGTAAGGTCTTAAAACATAAAAAGTGTTTAATGTGAAACCCTGCTAGGGCACAGCAAACTTAGGAACTAGGTGCATGTATTAAAAATTTTTCTTGGGTACTATTACTGATATTAATCTAGCAATCTCACCCAGAAGAAGCCTATTCATTCAAACTTTAAAGAGATTCGGGTTATATGAGTTGTTTAGTTTATGGGTAGAATCACCCTTTAAAGTTTCGCAATTTTTTATATTTTTTTATTATAAGATGGGTTACCTCTTGAACTCAATCTTGACCATAAAGGTCGAAGATGAGGTCGACGATGGAGCGAGTTAACCCAGAAAATGCCTATAAAGGCAACTGGTACTCCCACACACCGACGGAATATAGCAAGCTGTTTGGCGGACTTCGGTAAGCAGACGGCCCTTTACCTAGTAACTAATTTGAATTCACTCCATATAAATACTTGTTTATCTAGAAATAGACTATGCTACTTTTTCAAACGATCCAAGTACGAGACACAAAGACGGTGACTTGCAAATACTAATCTACTAACCAATCAAAGGTCTTCAATTTCATCTCATACTTAGTAATATATCCGCCAAGTCATAATTGTGTTCATAAACAATAAGCAACCCGTACAATTAACCCCTCAGACCCCCGGTCATAAACACCACGCGTCGCAATATCGGTCAAACTGTCGTTACAACTACTGTTAACCCTTTATCGTTATGAGAATAGATATTTATTGAAAGTGTAATTTCAGTGTCATTTATTGTGTGTGATATGATTTTAATTTAAAAAACTTAAGGTTTAACCTTTTCACGAAATTAATAAACTGTTAAATTCAAGGGTTTCCCTCGATTTCTTTGGGATTCCACCATCAAATCCTAGCTTGATGACAATAGGATTTTTAAAACCCTCTTTTGAAAAAAAAATGGATATTAAAAATCGGTCCACAAATGACGGAAAAATCGGTGAACATATACAAAGCTTTAGGTGTCTCTCTTTCAACTTCTTGGGTGGTTAATCAGTCGATGAAACTGAACCACTTTCCCAAGGAACATAGGTCAAAATACGAAAAAAAAAAATTGAGTTCCCATAGAAACTTCATCAGCGTAGCGGCGCATTTTGTATGGGAGATCAAATTTTTTTTGTATTTTGGCCTATGTTCTTTGGGTAAGTTGTTCAGTTTCATGGACTGAATAACCACCCGAGAGGTTGAAAGAGAGATACCTAAAGCCCGGTATAAAAAAGAATCGAGCATAAAAAAACAGTCGAGCATAAAACCTCGTTTTCGAAGTCGGTTAAAAAAGCAAACAAGCTCAAGTCAAACTGCCATAGAACCAAAAGCCATTCAAAGCCGACCAAGTAATCAGGCAGCGTAGAATCGCGTGTGAAGCGGGCACATTAACACATGACCTCAAAGACACGACTATCGAAAAATGCAAATGCGTGCGATCGTATCGACACGCGTGCCACAATGTAACCCTTGCGCTATCTGATAACCCGCAAAGTGGGCCAGCTTGACCAGACCTGCGTTTGATTGTCACGTAAGTAGACAGGTGTAGTTCTTACTGTCACTAAAGAGTTAGATATATCACTATATTATATTACAAAGTCCCCCGTCACATCTGTCTGTCTGAAGGCGATAAACTCAAAAACTACTGAACAGATTTCCATACAGTTTCCATTAACGGACGGGGTCATTCAGAGGAAGGTTTATATGTATAATTTATTTGCAAAATGCTAGTATGTTACAGTACTGAGTTGTATTGTAGAGCTGTAGAGCGTAGAGCGAGTCTAGAATCTAGAATGTTCAATTTTTCACGTCGTCGTTCCGTTCTGTAAGCAAAAGTTATTTTAAATATTGTTTTAGGAATTCCTAAAACAATATTTAAAATAACTTTTGCTTTTTTTTAAATTAAAATGATTCAGTATTTAAATATCCAATTTAATTAAAATTGTAAAGAAGGTAAGTCTCTTAAATATGAGACTCGTCAAAAATTCGCGGAATCTAATTTAAATTGCTATCAGAAAGGAGTATTGCATACTCATACAATGAGTCAGCAGGGTCAAAAGAACGAATATGTATGTATAATTTAAATCCTTTAATGTATGTTTGTATGTATTAAATGTAATCTTGACTTATTTTAAGTGGCATCCTGGATGTCTTATAAAATAAATATGTTTTCTATTCTATTCTAAATAAACCGGAGAAGTCTGTGCTATTTTTGACAAAAGACAATCGCCACACATTTGGTACCTACTTTCAAGGAATAACCTACCTACTTTTAATTTACAAAAGAAACACCAAATGACGTCAACTTTTCTGTAGGTTTAATAAATAAGTTGTCAAAAGAATGACCGTCTCTGGCTTTGGTTGGGATATTCAATTCACCCAAAGGTACTCAACGGTCACCGGAAACTAATCTGTTGCTCTGCACTGTACTATCTACAATCAACGGAAAGCCGATATTGTCACTACCTGTCACTGTCGTTGTATAGCGCCAATCAAAACAGGAGTCGAAGTGGTCGCCAAGGCCTAAATCGGTCGGAATTCGACGCTTCGAAATTTAGGTCGTAGATAGTACAGAGTAGAGCCCCTGTATCCGTCTTCGTAAGGCGATCGCTCACAGAAATTGTCTGATAGGATGTGTTTTTTTAACACCAGACAAAAAAAAACTTTGTTATAAGTTTGACGTGTGTATCTGTGTGTCTGTGTATCTGTCTGTGGCATCATAGCTCCTGAACAAGTGTACCGATTTTAATGCGTTTTTTTGTTTGAAAGCTGACTTAATTGAGATGGTTCTTTGCCATATTTGGTCAAAATTGGTTAAGCCACTTAAGAGTTGTAAATGATGAAATGTCGGGGGTTGTACAAAATGTGAATTGTGAAGAAGGATAAGAATTGACAACAAAATATCTATAGTCTCCTCCTTACCACGCTTCACACCTCGAAGGTGTAAACACAGAGGTCTCAATAATCTGGTCGTCCGACATGCGACGGTTGAAATATGTGGAGTGACGTCACATTTATGTCAGCCAATCCATTAATGCTTATCTCCACTTCCGAATTCGTGTGTTTCGTAAAGCTTTAGTTTAAGTGTGTACCCTGCTTTATTATAGAAGGACATGGCATTTGTGTGGAAAGTTTTTTGATGTCGTTATTAACATTAAATATGTGTGGCTGTGTATAGATTGTTCTGTAGATTAAAACAATATTAATCAAAGATTGAGCAGAAAAAGTTAATCTTTTACAGTTTTTAAGTTATATTTTTTTCATGTTTTTTAATATTTTCTGCTCACATTTTTTATTATTTAATCGAACACACTCCATTTTGCAATAAAAAAGAATCATAACAACGTAAAACACGAAAACCATAAATATACATCGCACTCCGATAGCAGTGCGGCGCGGGACATCGCGCGCGGGGCGCGGTTTCACGATACGTTGCGTAGCGTCAAAGTAGGAAAATAATGAAAACTCCTTTACATGACGTTTCCGGGAAAAAAGAATTACATAAAGCTGACGATAGTTATGGGTAGGTTCCACATTTAAGTATTTGCTAAGATGTCCTTTACACCCTGTATATTGGGTGACTTTCAGTTAGTTGGCGTCACTTTAAGAAGTGAACCAACTCAAACTGAACCACTTTTCCCATGTAACACAGTGTCGGAATTAAAAATAAAATGTTGGCCTCTCCATACAACCTTAGCGATCAGCTGATTATTTTAATATAAGAAGTCGAATTTTTTTCAGAATTTCATATAGGATCCTTTAGTAAAAAAGTTCAGTTTCAATTTATAGTACAATAACAAATTTATAGTCTTAGGAAAAGATAGATAGATAGATAAAATCTTTATTTATACACAGTTAAATGGACAAACTAACAACAACAAAACAAAACTGAATACAACTAATAATTAAGACAAAACAAAGGAACACTGTATATAAAAGGGTGCTGACTCAGCGTGTGCTGCCACTGGACAGCACTGTTCTTCCGTCAGCACCCGTGAGCGACCGCGTCCAAGCGGTACCAGACATTAGGGAAACAAATAATATGAAAAACTAGCTGATGCCCGCAACTTCGTTTTCGTGTTAATTTTTTATTTATTAAATATTGATTTAGTTCAAGATTTAGATTTTTACATACAAAAGTTTTTTCCCGCTAACTCCCGTTCCCGTGGGAATTTTGCAATATCCTGTTGCAACTAAGCTTTAAGTTTACTAAGGTACCTGCATGCCAAATTTCAAGCGTCTAACTTAAGCGGTTTAGATTTTTCATACAAAAGGATTTTCCCGCTAATTCCCGTTCCCGTGGGAATTTCGGGAATTCCTTTCTTAGTGCACCTCTACGGTACCTAAGCTACGTCCCTTCCAAATTTTAAGTGCCTACGTTTAGCCGTTTAGGCTGTGCGTTGATATGTCAGTCAGTCAGTTTCTCCTTTTATATATTTAGAAGATAACAAATAATTGTGTGTATGTGTGAGTTTGTGTGTGTGTGTGTGATGTGCATACTTTCTTATGTGAAAATGAAATAGTGTGTAATGTGTAGTTGTGTTTAATATAAAAGTTTAATATAAAAGAATGCAAATCATTCCCACGCATCGAAAATACTTTCAAAATCGTCATTACGAGTGAGTACTGAATAGTTGCTGTTACCAAATGACTCAGGTATACATTACATTTAAAAGATACGTGCTATGTCCAAAAACAAAGCGGCTTACCCTACCTGCCTTCACACGTCCTGTGTCCGTGTTCTCGGAACTGATAACGGTAATAAAGGCAACAATTGGGCAGCTTACCCTGCGCCGAACAAATAAAGCACACATTGTTAGATAGTTAGGATGTTGTAAAATTTTAAAAAGTTATGTTTGGAAATGGAACAGGTATATTTACATGGCATTTTTGTCTAGACGTTCGGAATAGAGCAAGGAGGTTAAATTATGTACAGTTAGCTGCAGAATTAACTATAGCTATATAAAATACCAATGTTACAAATGCGAAAGTAACTCTGTCTGTCTGTTCGCTTTCACGCCTTAACTGCTAAACCGATTTCGATAAAATTAGGTTCAGAGATAGATTAGACCTTGGAAAAAGAAATTTTATCCCACTGTTGGGCACTAGTCCATTCCCTTACCAAGCGCACATTACGTCATGTATGTAGGTCAATTTGTTCGTTATCAAAGGCTTCTCTGGCCGAACCATGTGATTACCTGCACAAAACAGTAAATAAAAAAACTAAAAACCTACAAATCTTCATCACTCCATCAAAATTTATACGAATTAGAATAAACGAGATCCCACACAATCATTCGTCACGTAAGGGGCGGGGCACAACGATAAATAAAATCAGCTTCTATTAATACCAACATGAAAACCGCGGGCCACCGCGATTAACCACGAAATATAGTGTGGATACAGCCTTAAATTGAGTTATTTATTAAGTGGGCTCAGGTGCAATTAAATAAGACTTTTATTTGAACATTAGGTTAATTTGAGATTGTTACGTATTTTTTGAAATGTTCGATGTGTAACTGTGACTATGACCTAATCCAAGGTGGAAGACCATAGGCATGGATGAGATAGAAGAAGACCAAATACAAGAGATTGGCATAAAGGAGATGTAAGGTTTGCAAAAGCTTCTAGGAGATGGAACTGTCAGCGCAGAGGTAAAACTCGCAATCAAAGAAGAGTTTTACCGTCATCGGAGTGGCGTTTGTCGCGGGCCGTGCTAGCTATGCAGATAGTAATAGCTTCACTGTAGTTGGCGCTTCTTCTTCTTATCGTGAAGGTACAGTCAAGTGTGTGGCGAACTTACCTAATCCTGGTGTCAGGGTTTTCAAACCGGCCTCTAACTTGGTTTTAACGACTGTAGTCAGTCGACAACAACTGAGACCGACAGCTTAACGTGCCCTCCAAAGCACGGAAACGCTCGTGATAAATTGCCACTTTGATCACCCATCAATCAGGTTATCTGACTCTGTGTAAGGTTATTTAACCTCTCTGATCAGTTGAGATCATTGAGCGCCTAGGCTACAAGCGCTTCTATTTTACACCAGAAAAAATAGTAGATTTTACAACAAGTGCACAAAACGAGTCATTTTTATCCGAGACTTATGGCTGATAGTAACGTCGAGGATAAAAATGGTTTTGTGGAGGAGTTATAAACTCTGCTTTTCACTTCGATTGCGAGGAAATAATAAAATAACATATGATAACATATTTTATCTTTAAACTTCTGATTATTTTGGCTGTATGGAGTTTTCTATGCCTTACTATAGACCCATTTATGAGTAGATCACTTTGTGCACTAGAGCACAAAATGAGATTTTGTGCAGCCTATAGTAGATCGTTTTGTGCTCTAGAACACAAAAATCGATTTTGTGCAGCCTATAAACTGCACAAACAAGCATTTTCCGAGCATGTGTAGTGAAAAGATTATTTCCAATGTACAATATTGTAGCCTGTCTACTAAATGTGGATCTGTGTTGTGGTATTTGTGTCCAAGCTATATCACAAAACGTACTAATGCAAGTACCTACCTACTTAACTAGGTACTATGATTCACAACGCAAAAACTATTTTCACTAAAAGCCTATTGTTCATTTATTCAAACACTCCGACACACCAAACTACAATGTATGTAAGTAATATCTTTATTACCTCGAATACCTTTTAAAATACATTTTGTTAGACCATAAACACACACTCTACCCGGACTCTACCTGTTCAATTTCCTTTCTACCGTAGTTTTATAATGGACTGTCATAAATGCATACAAAATTTTAATGCAAACATATTTTTTTAAGTTGCCGGGTTTTGTCTAAGGTAATTTTGAAGGCTAGTGTTGTGTTATTTTAAAGAGAAATATTGAGAAAAAAAAGCCTTAGAGTAAGTAATATTTAGATTCCAAATAGTGCTTTTATTAACCGACTTCAAAAAAGGAGGAGGTTTCTCAATTCGACCGTATATATATTTTTTTATGTATGTCCGCGGATAACTTCGTCGTTTATGAACCGATTTTGATTATTCTTTTTTTGTTGGAAAGGGAGTATCCCAAGGGTGGTTCCATGGTAAGGAAACCAGGATCTGATGGTGGAATCCTGAAGAAATTGAGGCAAACTCTCGAAAAAATTGTCTTTTTGGGATTGAAGTCGGTGACTCTTACGTTTTTGACGTGGAAAATTATAGAACTTACCAATGTAGCAAAGTGTGTTGTGTTTATTTTTTAAGTGTTCCCTAATAACTTGTTAAGAAAGTTGACAATAACAATTCTGATAGATGGTTTAGCTTCACTCTTCCAAGAAGATATGATATTAGCCCTTAAAATTCATTCAAGGTCTCTAGGGGTACAGGGCGGCTTTTCTACCAACTAATGGCGCTAGCATGATTATGGTGACCACTTCATACATTCAGGAGGCAAAATTTTGAACTATCTAATCCTCATATATTGGACTAGCTGATGCCCGCAACTTCGTTTGCGTGTTAATTTTTTTTTGTACAGAGCACACAGATTGAAAACATCTATCTTACGTGATTTAGATTTTTACATACAAAAGTTTTTTCCCGATAACTCCCGTTCCCGTGGGAATTTCGCATTATCCTGTTGCAACTAAGCTTTAAGTTTACTAAGGTACCTGCATGACAAATTTCAAGCGTCTAACTTAAGCGGTTTAGATTTTTCATACAAAAGGATTTTCCCGCTGATTCCCGTTCCCGTGGGAATTTCTTTTTTAGTGCACCTCTACGGTACCTAAGCTACGTCCCTTCCAAATTTCAAGTGCCTACATTTAGCTGTTTAGGCTGTGCGTTGATATGTCAGTCAGTCAGTCAGTCAGTTTCTCCTTTTATATATTTAGATGACAGCTACATACATTGACTGGGGGCGCCACTGCCTGCTAAGTTGCTAGGTAGTCTACAACTTAACGTACCGTTTTTAGTGGCGCTGCTGATCGAGGCGGTTGTCATCAAGTTTGTGAAGTGACGATAGTTCTGAATTTTGCCCACCTGGAGGTTTACCATGATCGCTTAGCGCGATCCAATTTAGGACCTAAACAAGTCTGCAACGCTTATTCGTACCATGATGGCTTATAAGCGATTCAATTTTGGCGCTGTTGCGATTCAAAGGCAGACCAGCGACAATTTATGTATACGTTTAAATCGGACCATAGACAACCGAGCAGTTCAAAAGCAGCGCCATCATGGTACCATTTTAAAAAAACATTCCAATTGCGAAGCAGTTCAAAGTTGGATCCTAAACAGAAATGCTTTTAAACGATCGTGGTAGGTACCCAGAACGGATATGAAATGGCCCTTATTGCCATTCAATCGCTATTGTTTAGTGGAATAAAAGCACCCTGATTAGTTTTAGCTGTGGGTTGACATATCATTCAGTCAGTAAAAGTTTCCTGAATAGGTATTGATCACACAAGTGATATAATAACTGAGTTAGTTAAAGTTTGAACGTGATATGATTCATTAAGTCGATATGTCGTCGGCTAATACGAAAGACATAGAGTAAACCGAGATGCAGATAAGTTATTTCATTGTAAGTAAATAACATACCTAACTGTCAGAAAATTATGTTATTAATTCCATTTATCCTTGAATTTCATAACTTATGATTTTATCGCTGTTACTGCAACACTTTGGAAGCACTTTCTTTTGATCTAGATGCACTAAACTCTCAAATGACTTTCTCTTGACCAGTATCTATTCAATTCTACTATTGTGAAGTTATTTGATGTACTTCTGATTCTTTATATATTCATGAAAATCTATACTAATATTTTGTAAGTTTGTGTTTGTTTGTAGGAAATAAACTCCAGAACAACTGAACCGATTTCCAAAATTATTTCACCAATACAAAGCTCTTTTAATAGCAGGTGACATAAGCTTCATAATTTTCCCTAATTCCTACGGTAACGAAGGCTTAAAGCCAGCAATTTAGAAACAGACCAGCAAATAGCCGATCTTTAGTTATACATCGCTATCATCAGCATTTTAAGAATCACTACTAACATTCGATACTACTACCTAATATTCATTCTAAGGTCCGTATTATAGAACGCGACTCGTACTTTGATCTTTACCTAAGTAGCAGTAGTCTTTGTTATTTTGATGGTGAGAGAAAGAGACAATCAATACTTAAGTATAGATCAAGACTTGAGTCTCCTTCTGTATAGGGGCCTAAATGATTTTTACCAGATCCTTTTGGGATAGGCTTATATCCAGCAGTGGACGTCTTGTGGCTGCTTTAATAACGATTTGACAAACCAGTTTAACTTACTGTCTTGGTTCTCTCATGATATTTACCTATTCTCACTTCTGCACGGTTTATTCTATCTTCCAAATACAGTGTGTAGCGATATTCGTATTTTCGAAATACATCGCCGACACGCGATCACACGCGTCACCACGACAAATGCAAATGAATACGGCTTATATTAACAACGTATAGGGTGCTTTTTTTGTATAAAAAAATACATACTAGCATTCCGTTCGGGACTTCGTTCCCGTGGGAATTCGGGAAAATGGTGTAGTCTATGTCCATCGGGGATAATGTAGCTTTCTAATGGTGAAAGAATTTTTCAAATCAGTCCAGTAGTTTCGGAGCCTATTCAATGCAAACAAACAATCAAATCTTTCCTCTTTATAACATGTATAGATAGATATAGATTACGTTTATTAGCTTCCATTTTTTTTGTTTGCTTTTAAAATTAAAATTGAGTTCTCTATGACTGTATTCCTGCATACCACCTTGGGAAAGGGGCAAGTTAAAAATCAGCGACTTGGTAGTAGTTTAAGTTTAGGTGACAATAAACTATTTTTTATTCGTGTCCATTACCTGGCATTGGTTTTTCTTTAACACAGTTTTAAATTTCCGCCGCCGACTACGTTCGTTTTGAAAAGTAGCCTATATCACTCTCGAAGCGTCCCAATATCCCTACGCAAAAACCACGCAGATCCGTTACTCCGTTGCGAGACGCGAAGGAAGGACCGACAAACAAATAAACTTTTTTCATACTTCTTAAATTAGAAAAATTAAAAAGTTGCTGTTAAAATATGAGTTCAAAACATAACATCAGTATAAAACTATTGCAAATGCAATTTATCAATGCATAGGCAATCACTTTTAGACAAAATTATACACAAATCGCCAACACTTATTTATTTTTACACAAAAACAATGAAGTAAGTATATCCTCTACTAGATAAGGACAAAACATCAAACTATGTATGTTAAAAATGTACTAGGTTTTGTAGGGATTACCTACAAAAACCTTCCTGAATACCAAAGCTCGCATTACCTTGCTGCAGGCAATTAAAAACCAAAAAACAGCCCAAAAAACAACATCCCGTGTAACATGTAACCGGCGCAAATTCGGGCAATCCGGTACCAGGCAGCGCGCACCCTGTATAATTACTTGCCGTGTGTGTATGACTGCTAATGCTTGCTGACTTATTGCCTTCGTGTCTGCCAGTCCACTATTTTAGTCTGCAATAGAAATTGTTTGGAATTAGTGCGGTATTTCGGGGAATATAGGGTCGTTTCGCCTGTTCGCGACCATTCGCCTGTTCGCGACCGTTTTGAGGACCAACCTCAGTAATATGAAAAAAATAAGCAGTCTATCGCACTCCTTCTATAGCAGTGCGGCTAATTTAAGACAAGGATAATTGCTGTATCTATACCCATTGAAATCGGTCGGTTAACCTGATCCCTGTGCCGACAACAAATCGGCCATTTGTCAGTCGCGCTCCCCGCGTGCGGACGCGCCGAAAATCTACGCAAAAAATAGTGAGCACGTGCCGCTTGAAACGTAAGTATTTCAGTTGTTATTAACTTTTTTACTATTGTAACTGTTTTCATGTATGCATAGTTTCGTATTTGAACTGTTTTCACAATAATTTTGTGATATTTATAAATAAATCCATGTTTAATTGGCTGGTCGCGAACCGGGAGCTCACTTTTTTGAAAAACCCGGTTTGCGACCGGGGTGGTCGCGAACTGGCACAATGAATGAAAAAAGTTTGTCCTCTTTCCAGTTACAATTAAAACAAAGTTTTGATTCTTTCGATGTTTCTGTATTTATGATTGTTGTTTTTATGCTACAGCTAGTTTACGACCGTCAAATTATGGTTGAGTACGATTTTAGAACTGCTGCCAACTGCTATGTGGTCGCGAACTGGTACATGGCGACCGTCTTAAAATTTGTATGAAAAAAATGACGGCCGCAATCAGGCTCTGGAAATTTTAGACGCTAGTTAGCGACCACCTCTTTTCCTCACATGAGGTTCTAGGTTCTTAGATGGGTTTCTGTTACAGATGTCTACGACACAACCCAAACAGAAAACGACAAATTATACTGAAGAGTCTCTACAGTTGGCATTAAAGGACATTCGTGATAACGGAGCAGGTATCAGGGCGACATGTAAAAAATACGGTATTCCTAGAACAACTATCCAGGACCGTCTCAGCGGAAAGCGTTCAGATGGAATAAAAAGACATGGACCTGATCCAATACTTGGAATTCCAGGAGAACAAAAAGTGGTTGAATGGCTGATAAATATAGCAAAATGTGGGTTTCCTGTAAAAAAACAGGAACTTCTAGACACAGTTCAAAAAATCTTAAAAGATCTAAACCAGCCGAACCCTTTCAAAGATGATCGTCCTGGCCAGAAGTGGTACACGAACTTCCTCAAAAGACACCCAGAGATATCACTTCGATCTGCAGAAGGTATCAACAAAGCTCGAGCAAGGGTAACGGAAGAATCTATTAGACTGTGGTTCCGTGAACTGGAAACATATCTAGATCAAGAAGGGCATTCGGACATACTTCAAGACCCTGACAGAATTTTCAATGCTGACGAAAGCGGGTTTTCACTCTGCCCAAAGACAGGAAAAGTTCTTGGGCCCAAAGGATACCGCAATTTGTACCAGGTTACATCAGGCAATGAAAAAGAAAACCTTACTGTAATGCCAGCGTTTAACGCAAGTGGTCAACAGGCCCCACTACTGGTGGTTTTTCCCTACATGCGCCCACCAAAATCTGTGAGCGATAGCGTGCCACTTCATTGGACTATAGGAAGAAGTGAAACTGGGTGGATGAAAAGCGATACCTTTTTCGAATACATCACTAATGATTTCAATACATGGGTTGAATCAAACAATATCAAGAAGCCTGTTCTCCTACTAGTCGACGGACACAGGGCACACATGTCCTTGATGTTGAGCGCTATGTGTGAAGAGATGGGTATAATATTATACGCTCTGCCTCCAAATACGACACATATGCTGCAACCTGCCGATGTAGGCGTATTTGCTTCACTAAAGTCCCAGTGGAGGGCACTTGTACGCAAATTTCTTAAGAAGCCTGAAAATGTGAACAAAACTGTTACTAAAACAAATTTTTGTGAGCTTCTTCAAGATATAATCTAAACTCCACAGACGAAAACAAATATTATAAATGGTTTTAGGCGATGCGGCCTGTACCCGTTCGATCCAAATGCAGTGGACTACACAAAATGTGTCCAAAACACGCTGGAGCATTTTAATCGATCATGTGAAGACACGGGCACGGGAATAACTAATCAAGACCTAATTTCTACCCGCAAAGTGATCCGTCATTTGCGACCGATTCTGAAAAAGAAAAAAATCGACACGAAGTTCATCCTTAAAGAATTAAAAAAGTTGAGAAAATCTGAACCTAAGGAACCTCTATTTTTAACCGAATCAGAAGACAATACCAACTCTACACTCGAAGTGTCCAGTATTCCCAACCTTCTGTCAAGCGTCTCTGCAAATAATACCAATACCACTCATGCTCATGCTGTAGTGCATGTTTCCAATGAAGAACTGCCGGATATTCCCGATATTACTTCCGTAATAGTAACGAATGCCCTAGTGCATGTTGCCAATGAAGAACTACCGGACAATCCAGATATTACTTCCGCAAAAGTAACGAATGCTCTAGTGCATGTAGCCAACGAAGGTCAGCCAGATAATCCAGATATTACTTCCACAAACGATACCCGTCGAAATCCGCCAGATATTTTCAATCCATTCTCAAATGCAACCAAACAAAACATTCCAGTGTGTCCCGATTTTACCTCCGCAAATGTAACAAATCAGAACCCGCCGGAAGATCACAACCTTACATCGAAGAATATTACCAATCAAAACTCGCCGCTCATTCCTGATCCCACCGATGCCAACGTTACAGATCTTGTCCATGCTCCTGATCCTGATCTAATAAATGATTCTGAAAGCACCTGTGCAAAAGTGTCTGACCAAGTCTTGTCAAATTTAGTTCCATCTGATTGGAGCTATCTACAGCAGGGCTCTTTGGTTTCATTAGATGATATTGAACTCATACCGTTCCAAACAAGTACACCTAAGAACCAAAATGCAAACCCTAGCCTTGAGTCTCCAGTTCACAACGAAGTATCTATACCTCTGAAAATACCAGGGCCGTCTTTTGCATGTACAGAATTACTAGACTCAACCAAGACTGCAAGTGAATCTCTACCTGAAAAAATAATTTTGACATTTGATTTACCAACAAGTACTCCAAAAAAGAAAATGACCAAAACTGCTGCAGAAACAGTTCGACACACGGACCCAAGGACTCAAATGGGATCTGATGATTGTAACGCGAACTCCGAAGGAGCATCTTCTGAACCAAAAGTTAACTTGTCCGTATGTGCTCCCAATAAATCAAATGAAAAAGAAGTATCGGAAAATGAAGATGATATTTTGACATTTGGTGTCACTAGTAATCAGAAGGAAGATAGGGCACCGTTATTACTGGACGATGTGTTCATTATGCCTAACATTCCAGAACGTTCAAACACGTCTTCATTCATTCCATCAACAGTTACATCTACAAATAAGAAAAATTCTATTGACCCAAACGAAGTGTTTAAAAACCATTTATTTATACCTCAGCCGTTAGAAAAATCGAAGAAAAATGTATCTAAACTTCGTATACCTGCTTCGATATCAAGCAGAAAGTGGCGAGAGTATTATGAAGTAAAGGAAAAAGCTAAACAAGAAAAAATTGAGGAAAAAGAGAAAGCTAAACTCAAGAGACAAAATCTAAAGCGTAAGAAGGAAGAAGAGTTAAAGAAAAAAAAAGAATCACGTCCAACTAAACGAGTAAAAAAAGGCCCGCCGAGAATTTTGAAGGCAAAAGATATAGGCACAAATCAAACTAGGAAACAAAAATGTGCTCGATGCTTAAACATCTTAAACAGTGATACCGAGGACGATGAGAACAAAAATTTGGGCTGTGATTTTTGTACTTCATGGTTTCACTTAAAGTGCACTGATTTTATAGGCCTAAGTTATGATTCCGTCAAAGATAAACCATTTAAATGTAACTCGTGCATTCATGAAAATCATTAATGTGTATACCTTTGTTAACTATAATATGTTGATTATTTTGATCTCAACCCTTGAGGTTATTTAGTTTATTGAAAACAATCTAGGTAGGTACATATTAAATTATTGAGTATAATTTTTGTTTAAGACTACTGAAATATTGCGAGACTGCTACTATTAATACTGTTACTAAGACTGATTATCTAATAATTTGTTGACTATTTATTAACATATAATTTATAAGTAATTGTTGATTATTGATAAAACTAGACTCAAATATTGCGAGACTGCTGCTATTAATATTGTTAAGTAAGTGTTGATTATTGATAAAACTAGACTCGAATATTGCGAGACTGCTACTATAAATGTTGTACCTACAAATCAAAGCTGATTTAAAATAAACCAATCATGAAAAGTTTGTGTTTTATATTTCATAATCATCTACTGACAGTAAATGAATACTGATACAGACAAGATTACAGACAGATACATTAGATATACACACTATAATATTCTGCTATAAATGTGTAAGAGGTGTATAAATCGTTAATATGTTTGTAAATTACTATGGGCAATGGGGCGGTCGCGATCTGGCGCACACACATGGTCGCAAACTGGAAAAAGCGGTCGCAAACCGGCAAATTGGGTACTTTTCAGTTATAAATTACTTTTAAAATAAACTGTTAGATTATTTTACATATTCTTCACTGCAATAAAATCTTGATTATATCTGCTATGCCCACAAAAATAACAATACTTGGCATACGAATACTTCATATTATTATCAAGTCCCAAAGTTGGGAAGTCGACTAATCGGTCGCGAACCGGCGAAATGACCCTATGGCATCGTATAAAAAAGCATATGAGTTAGAAATAGTTTCGTAAAAAATAGTTCGATAGAATTAAGAAGCAAACTATGGTTCAGTCTAATCCACTAGAATAGTAATATTATATATAGTTTCTAAGATTATTAAAATAAACGCTACACACTGAAAAGCCCACACTTATGTTTGTCTTGTAGGTCCCTTGGAACATACATAGAACAAACTTCTACAAACTTTTACACAAATGGTTGCCCTGACTGGCAATTGAATCCAGAATTATTCGATAACCAGGCGGCGCCACTACCATTCGACCAAACCAGCCGTCAATATATATTTTAATTAAAATTGTATTTATCTAGGTTTATTTTAAATGTAGAAATACAGAATGTAAATGTTTCAGAAGTTTATACATAGTTGGCCAAGGGCTGCTTCTTCTTCTTCTTCTAATCGTGTAGGTATAGTCAAGTATGTGGCGAACTTGGCTAACCCTGGTGTCAGAGTTTTCAAACCGCACAATGGCCTCTGACTTGGTTTTAACGACTGTAGGCTGCTAATAGGGCTTGATACAGGGTTCTTAAGCCCTTGAGTGTTTACAGCTTAAGTTAGTCTTAGTGCGATTTAGATAGTTAATTACTTTTGAAATACATCAAAAATCAATTTTAAATTTGTTTTTTTGTCATTGAAATTTTTAAATGAATACATATCTCGTTTTTGTGTCACTTAAAACCAATAAGTGAGTACATATTTTTTCTTCTTAAGTAAACTAAGTAATCTGATTGTCCATGAACACCTCAATTCCATAACGCCAGTTTTAGCAATGCAACAGCTGAATGCCATTTAATCCGATTTTACGGCAGATCATACCGGAGCTACTGAATCATTGGCTAGACACATAGGTCGTGAATGTCCACAGCTCAGTCTCACTTCGTCCAAGACATTGTGACACTGGACCGTGGGAGCAGCTGCGTAAACAGAACGCAACTGTGAAATCGATTACCAAGAATCGATTTTCAAAATAACGGTAACAGTAAACCATTTACATCTCAATAGTTACGTAGTAATTTGTGAGCGTGATCGATGAAATTTTCTTTTGCGGATTTGCTCATTGGAGCTTCAACATTTCATAAGGCACGGACGCAATGCACGAATGTTCGATACAAATGGTAACATGTCCACTATAACTTGAGCTTTGTCCGGTTAGCGTTCTCCTTTAATTTTCATTCTAGTATGGACGGTGAGGGGGGGCAAGGTGTGTCAGGTTGTGTTGGTCAAGTGTCACATTGTCACCGGTCGCACGATTTCGCTGTCCGCTCAGACGTGACAAGTTACGCGTGGTCGCCGTTTTTATTTCTGCCAATGACTGGTGTCGAGGCGTGGTAGCGACGATATTCATTCACCGACTTACTTTTGCTATTCGTATCATCCTTATAACCTTTAGCAGAGAGTTGGTTTTAGAAAATATGGAGGTGGAGATAAGTTGGTGTGTGAGTAACCGGTTGAAGTGGGAGTGATATGTTTTTTTCACAGCTCACACGCCCACTGGGTGAAATCGGAGTGTCGCTCCGTTGGGTTTAGATTTCTAAATTGATTTTTTTCTCTCCATTACTCTTTAGTACATTTGTCAATATCATCATTTAGGGTAGGCGTTTTGGAGAATACTTTATTAGCATTTATTATGTAGATGTTTTCTTTCATACTCGATTAGATTTTCAAATTTAGGTATTATTTTTTGAAAGGTGATTTGGGTCTGTGAAGCTGCTTCTAAAAAAATAGTTTTGGATTCATTTTCTAGTCAGAAAAAGTATAAACGTAAAACGGAGAGTACATTTTCGATGTTTCATTGTATGTATTTGTGCAAGGGAACCACAACACAAGGGAAATGTTAGAAGGCATTTGAGTGTGTGGCATTATGTTTTAGTTTGTTTTGTCTTGCTAACTATTTTAGTCCGTTTAATTTGTTTTTAATTATTATTATTTTTTTGTTGTTGTTATAAGCCCTTTTTATCCCTCTGCTGAGCAAATGCCTTCCTATTCTTTTTCCACACAGTCTGGTCTACCACCGGCTAATCCAGCGTGACAGCGACGAGTTCGAGTGGGCGACCGCGTCTTCTTTTACGTCTGAGATTTTCTTTGCCCACAGCTCACTCGGCATACGAGCAACATGGCCAGCCCAATTCCACTTAGAATGTGCGGCTTTTTCAGCTATGTCTACGATTTGTGAATGCAGGATTGTGTTTCAGTCACAACCTCTTAGTTTAGCACCAAGAATGCATCGTTCATGTTTTAACCATTTATTGTACACATGAAAAATCACAAATATTACAGACAAATAGAAAAACGAACACAAAAGGCACAGCTTATTTCTTTAAGAAATTTCTTCCAGCAGACCTGGGACAGTGAGAGGCGTAAAATAAATAAAGACAGACGTGCATGTTCCTCTGGCGCACTTTGAATTGAACCATTTGAACCTCTGTCAAAGACCAAGTCTGAGCACTATATAGGAGAGAGAGGGCAGAATTTTTAAACTTGTTAAAACATTAAGATTGTTAAAACATTAAATATATTATCTATTGCAAGTAAAAAATAAATATCTAAACTAAAGAGCGTCTTTGCCGAACTAGATTTGATGCAAGTTCATTATCAAATGCGGTGTAGAGGTACAGAACAGTAATATAATTGTAGTTAAAAATTTGTAACGTAATCCGACAAGATATCTGTACGATTGGGCTGGTCTTTGTACCGTCCGCCATTGTGATTATGACGTGACTAGCACATCTGCGCACGCGCACGCGTCCCGCCAAATCAGGGGTTAACGAACTTTTTGAAAAATAGGTTTTTTGTCAGTAGAGATCTGAGTTTGTTTACTCGGTTTTGGTGGTTTTTCGTGGTTGTATAGTTTTGGGTTATGGTTGTGTTTTGAGTTAGCTAAATTGATTATTTAAAAAAACTTTACTATTATAAAACAAGATAAGTACTTTATTGTATTGTTGGCATGGGATAAGTTATTTTTTTATTAAATATAATACATTGAAACACGCTGTTCTCCTTTCAGTGTAGAAACCATCAGTTACCTAAGCAAAATAATCATATAAAAAATAAATAAAAAAAAACAGAAAAAAACTTATATATCAAACTTGATACACTGACACTTGAGTTATTTTTGACAAGGATCTAATGGGCCTTTTAATAATTCAAAAACGGCACGGCAAAATTGTATTACCATTGCTTCCTATGTAATAGTAATACTAGAAGCTGAGAACATAGGGGGCAATGGTTATTCAAATTTCGAAATGCCGTGCCGTGCCGTTCGAATTATAAAAAGGCCCCATAATTATAACTTGATAACTAATTTAAAGCTACTTCATATATCTTGGAGTATAGTCAAAAAACCATGGATTTATATTTACTTACGAAGCAAACCCCAAATAGGAAACAGCCCAAAGCACTAAAAAGAAGGCTCATCAAAAAGTTCACATTCTCTATTGTCCTTTGTTCATCAGTTCATCACATACGTCATCATCGGATAGGGTCGGAATTGTTCGGCCGATATCGGGCCTTGTCCGGCCGATCTCGGTTAATGCGCGTTATCGATTCGGCGCGGGCGCGGGATCTTATCGATAACATTCACACGTAGCACACGCTCTAGCGGCTGTCACTAGAGATGAGCTGTGGATAGGGTTGCTGCCGATACTTTACTTCACTTTAGACGGCTTTTGCACAGTTTTCATGACTCCTTGCTTGTACTATTGTTGGTGTTGTTGTTTAATTTATCCCTTTTAGGAAAAGCAAAGGAATCTATGTCCATACAGCCGTTGTCTTAAGTTTTTTCCTTCCGTGTAGCTCCCCCCGTTGACCGTAAACCGATAGTGTTTTGTTTACAGAAAACTTTGTTGGCGAGAAGCACTGCCGCGGTGACCTTTTTCGGAACCAAAACGAGTGAATACACAATATCACTTGAATTCTTCTATGTCTACACTGTTTAGAGTAAGTTTACTGCACAATACCCTATCACTATTATACATTAAACAACTTTTTAATGTAGAAAACAAAACATCTATCGACACAGCAACCTTCACATCGAGTTCACGCCAAAGACCCCTTGCTTATACTAGTTCCAAGCACTTACTTTACTTTTGACAGTTCCTACAGAACGTAACTGAGCACGTTTTTGTGAAAATAATCTTTTCGAAAACATGTTCAGGGTATCTACCACGATCGTTTAAAAGCATTTCTGTTTAGGATCCAACTTTGAACTGCTTCGCAATTGGAATGTTTTTTAAAATGATACCATGATGGCGCTGCTTTTGAACTGCTCGGTTGTCTATGGTCCATTTTAAAAAATAAAATAAATTGTCGCTGGTCTGTCTTTGAATCGCAACAGCGCCAAAATTGAATCGCTTATAAGCCATTATGGTACGAATAAGCGTTGCAGACTTGTTTAGGTTCTAAATTGGATCGCGCTAAGCGATCATGGTAAACCTCCAGTTTCTCCGTTTTCTCCGTTTCAGCAAAATGCTTTCGTACGTCCGGATGTCCGTCTGGATGTTCTCCTCTACAGGTCATGTTCTCAACCGATTCTCGTGAAATTTTGTTAGCAGGTTTGATAGTTGTATGGATTTGTTGCCAATTCAGTTTTGGAAAAAAATTCAAAATGGCGGAGCCATAATGGAGGTTAAAAATTTCATATTTCAGCAATTTTAACTTGCGAGGTTTACAGCTCATAGAGTCGGTAGTTTTCATGGTAAGGATTTATTTCGATCTATTTTACCCAATTAGTTCTAAGGTTATTCATTAGAATTAGAGGCAGTTAATATGAATTAACTTCTACGCCGAACCGGGAGAGAAAGAAAAACTTAGAATGTACCAGCCGTCAAATCTTCCCAGGCATACTGTAAAAGTCAATGAGTGGGACTACAGGGTTTTTCTGTATAGTGAACAAAAGGCTGACAACTTCTCACCATTACACACCATGTTTTATCTAATAACCATTAGATTTATGTCAAACGTAGCATCAAGTGGTTATAGAACAACACTACCAGTCCAGCGCGGTGTGGCACAACACTACACGGCACTTTGGCAGATCGTTTTACTGCGTAGATCGGTGTACAAGGTGTTTAAAAAAAAACCAAAAAAAGAAATTCCAAAATTTAATTTTAAAAGTGAAATAGTCGCAACTCTAGTAATAAGTTGCACGGTTTGACATCTTTCAAAATGAAAGTTTTATCCCATCAAAAACAATACTTGTCAAAAAAACCAAGTCTCGCAACTCAGTTGTTCTGCGGTAAAAAGTTGTGAGATCCATGTAATACCAAGTCGGTTATTAATTTATTCAGTCTCTACTTAAGCGACTTTCGGTCTTAATACGTCCAGTCTCTAAGATCACGATCGTGGTCCATAACAATTGAAAATCAATTGTGTCTGGAATCTCCGTACTCGAAGCATTAAGTTGTTACGTAATAATTAACAGCATCTTATAGTGACGCATATCAATATTAAAATTCTTTAATGTTTTATATAAATATATTGAGACTTGGCCATCGCCTGAAAACACGTGTAAATTCAATCGCCTGAAAACACATGTAAATTCAGTTATTTAGTGCGATGGCCAAGTCTCGATATATTTATATAAAACATTAAAGAATTTTAATATTGATATGCGTCACTATAAGATGCTGTTAATTATTACGTAACAACTTAATGCTTCGAGTACGGAGATTCCAGACACAATTGATTTTCAATTGTTATGGACCACGATCGTGATCTTAGAGACTGGACGTATTAAGACCGAAAGTCGCTTAAGTAGAGACTGAATAAATTAATAACCGACTTGGTATTACATGGATCTCACAACTTTTTACCGCAGAACAACCTCAGTTGTTCAACTCATTGCGAGACTTGGTTTTTTTGACAAGTATTGTTTTTGATGGGATCTCATTTCTTTTTGTATTTTGTAGACAGTTCTACTTTTTTCCTTTTCGGTACCTTCTACTTATTGTATATAAAGAAAATTAGGTTTAGGTTTTGTAACTCATCCCAATGCACTACCACATACTCGATTATAGCAAGTCTAATATCATACGACGACTCAATATTCCCATACATAGAGAATGACAAAGAATGAAATAAACACGAACCATCACCAGGTATAGGAACAACCCAGTGTGGACAAGGCTGATCATTCACATACAGTATTATTGAATCCATTGCGACTACCTACAAGTTAGATTGCAAAGTTATTTTTATGCAGAAATACGATTAGATAATAAGAAATTTATAAATACTTAGGTACTTAAAGTATCAATATTTAATTTAAATTATTTATCCGAACAACGTCCAAATTGTAAGCAAATAATATCAGTAAACCAATGAGAGTAGCCTTTAGTCGTCAAACTAATATAGCAATCGAAAGTATCAATGAAAATCGCAAACTTATGGGTAAGAATTCTGGGCACATCCGAACAGCATTGGGTCACTCGCGCGTATGAGCGCGGCTGCTGCTCGCTCGGCGACATTCACCTTTCCGCGCGCCCCGCCACTGTCCCCGCCCCGCGCCCTCGCGCTAGCACCGCGCAGCGCGTAGTAACGGCCCGCGCTCACTCGCTAGCATCGCAGCGCGTGGTATATTAATTAATTTACAACCTTACGCACTCGTAATAAGTACGAATACGCACGTAGGTACGTTTTTTGCATTAAATAATTTAATTTACACGTGTTTTCATGACGGGAATACCCATTTTTTGCTCGATTTGGCAGGGGCACTACCATACGCCTATATTTATATGGGACTAGCTTAAACCCGCGGCATCGCACGCAATAATAATAACTGCCGTAAAACATCGTTACGAATAAAGCCAATATTGAAAAATTTAACTGAAGACTTGGCTGTATGAGCTTAATTTTCTTTGCGGTCTTTTCTAGATTTTTTAGTTTTTCCTTGAATCATACACCAAACACTACTTATATTCCAAATTTGAAGCTTCTAGGTCTTCTAGAAGTGCCTTAGAATTTTGATGATCGGTGAGTCAGTGAGTGACAAAATTAAGAAATTTGACCCGTTATAATTCTTAAAATACTGGTTCAAATTGAATGAAATTTGAAATATACCGTGTCTTTAAATGCCTGCATGGTTACTGAAAATTTCAGTCTTCTAGTTTTATCCACAACGAAGTTACAGGGGGTCGAAAATGGTCTGAATTGCTTCGAGAAAAGGATGGTACGGCCGTGACGCTTTTTTGCTCGACTTGGTGGGGGCACTGCCGGGCCCCCAGATATAATTAATATGACATACTTGTCTTATTTGTAATAGAGCTGCGCAATAAGCTAAATTTTAATTAATTTTAATTAATTTTGACGGCCGGTATGGTCGAGTGGTAGTAGCGCTGCCTCTTGATCAACGGGTCCTGGGTTCGATTCCTAGTCGGGGCAAATATTTGTGTAAAAAGCAGATGTTTGTTCTCGGGTCATGGGTGTTTGTGTCTGTCTTTATGTGTGTTCCGATTCCGAGGGACCCACGACACAAGGGAAAACCTTAGTTTGGGCCTTTGAGTGAGTAGCGTTTTTTTTTTTTTTTTTTAATTATCTTTTTATTTGGGTTTTTTTGAAACACCTTGTATTGCATTGTAATTTGTAAAATATCGAATTAAAAGGACTGTATAATGAGTAAAAGTTGTTTTTGTCCAACAGTATGTATTTGTCGAAAGATATTTACTCGCGAGATCTACAGCTCACAGAGCCACTAGCTACATTAGTGAGGATTTATTCGATATTTAAACTGTGTGGTGATCGGTTGAGAATAACACCACCCCGTCTCTTTCCGTGGGTGTCGTAAGAGGCGACTAAGGATACTCAAATGAGACCTGCCTCCTAGTAATCCATCCCAGGCAACGACACTTCATTTTTTTCTGGATCTGAGGTGTCGTCCTATGGTCTCATGCGGTGTGGTAGGCTCTGTAAAGGGCCGTCTGGTTCGCGACCACCCTCCTACCAAAGTCCGACGCCAAACAGCTTGCTGTGTTCCGTCGGTGCGTAGGAGTACCAGTGCCTTTATAGGCATATTCTGGGTTAGCTCGCTCCATCGTCGATCTCATCTTTGACCTTATGGTCAAGATTGAGGTCAAGAGTTAACCCATCTTATAATAATAATTAAAAAAAAACATTTTACCCAATTAATTTTTAGGCAATTAATTATAGTTTTACCATACATTTGACAGCCCTAAATGTCGGTGACTTTGTTCCCGATATCGCATCGGCGTGTATTTTTCGACGGCGGTCTTGTCACTCAAACTATTCGGGCCTTTGTTCGAACGTCGATATATCGATATGTTGCCGATAGAGTTGTATATCATGGCATTTAAGATATGTCCAGTTGGAATACCAGTTGGAATCCAATAAGTACGTGCGATGCCCCAAGTTATGGTTCTAATATTGTTCTAATTTGACCCTTATGACTAATAGACAAGGATCTTAGGCAGATAATTTGATTTTGGTAGGTACTTATATGTATGTAATGAGTAAATCAGCTGTGCCTGTAGTTTAAGTAGCATCTTATTTAATTGTTACATCAATTTTATACCGACGCTAACTCACTCATCTAAATGTCAACTTTTTTCTTATTATTATGAGATGGGTTAACTCTTGACCTCAATCTTGACCAGGACAAACATCTAAAGATGCAATAATACATTTTCATTTTTTTTGTGTGCCCGAAAGTTGGAATATAGCTGTAACATGCGAATAACTATTGAGACCTGTTATAATACCTATTAAGTAATTTTCTGAGAAACCATTACAAAAATGAAGATTTATGACCATTTTCTATGCCCACTAGTGAATTACAACTTGCTGTTATGATAATGTTAAAATTTAATAAAGTGGGCATTTCAAAAAATCCGAAATTCACACTTTAGCCGCAACAGATGAGGATATGTCGATAGTATTGCTAGTATTAAGTTGTGTAAAGACGTACTATCTTGCATCTCATCGATTTCGGTACAGCAGACTGACATGCCTCGTTTTTTTACATTACGTCTATTGTAATTGGAGTTTGGGAGTAATAGAACGCTTATCAGAGCTGTAGCTGCTAATCTATACAGCTAAATGTTTTAAATAAGTTGTACAATTGTTCCTCTCATTCTTTGAGTCAAGCAGTTTGTTTACTCTATAAAAAGTAGTTTGAAAGAGTTACTTGAAAATTAATAACTATACAATTAAACAAATTAAATCTGCTGAACCAATTTTGATTACATATAGCTAAGAACTATCTCAATTATATTTTTTTTTCAAACAAAAAACTGCAATAGAATCGGTCCTCCATTCGTTTAGGAGCTAAGATGCCACAGACAGACTCACAGACAAACAGATAAACTCGTGAAATTTATAACAAAAATATTTTTTGTCGGGATTTAAAAATAGCTTACAATACAACACGAGACTCGTAACCTCACTCGACAAAAACAACCGCTCTTCATTTGTTTCCGGCCCCTCGACAAATTCCAAATTCAAAACACTTGAAGAGATTACGCGGGTTTTTCTATTCACCGCGACTGGCCAGTTCAGTGACCTTCACATTAAAAAGTTCCTACAATGAAGTACATTTGAAAACGGAACGTCAATAGCCGCCGGCCGGCCGAACCTGCCTCACTCGCCCTTGACTTGCGGAGATAAAAAGGGGGGTGGTCATCGCCCTGCACCCCCTCTTACCCACCCCACCCCCGCTGTCCTCTACCCACATTTATATTGCTTCTTTTATCGAACCCCCAAACTTTGCAAGTTTGCTGCAACAGTTGCCCGAGTTTCAAGTTCCCGGCAAATGCAAAGTAGGTTTTTTAAGGATCAAAGGTGGTCGACTTTATTTGATGTTTTTGTTGAGTTGTTTTTAGTTTTTATTAGGTATTTTGAACAAATAGATTATTTGGAATCATAGATTATTAGCTGAAATGAAACAGCACGTGACGCCAAAGGGGGCGAAATTGTATGTACCTACCTACATAGATAGAAAAGAGGAAAAAGCATAATTTAGCTACTGTTGAAAATTAGAACAATTCAAAAATATTTTGAGGTACTTATAAAGTCTTACTAAATAATAAATCGATATTTGTTTCGATGCGATACCAAAGCGCAATTCATAAAAAAAAAAACGAAAAAGGATTTTTTAAATAAAATGAACACACATCCTATAAAGACTAAATGGCAGTTTTCAAACAGGCCAGTAACTAATAACGCAACTTTTCAAATTTGGAATCATGCTCGCGGCACAAAACATCAGCTGTTTTTTTCCTGCGATACCCTTGAACTCGCGACCCAGGCGACCCCACTATCATAATTTAAAAATAGAACAAAGACGATTAGAAATATTAGAATAGCGCAGGTGGAATTATTTATTTATTTTGTTTTGTAAAACACTTTATTTGTTAATTGAGGATTTTTTATTAAGTACTTAGCATTTATTTCTAATTTATTTAAACTTTAAAGTAGATGAATTGTGTTTATATGGGTTTATGTTTAGCAATGGACTCGTTTACGTTTTTGAAAATTGTACTTATTGCATTACACATGCGTTGGTATAAATAAAATTTATCTCATAGTAAGTAAAAAGAATAACGATGCATTTTATACTTACTAATAAACATCCTTTCTAATTATAAACGCGAAAGTTAGAAAGTATAGATGTACAGTATCGATGTTTGTTCCTCTTTCACGCTCAAGCAGTAGGACCAATTTTGATAAAATTTGATATGGAGGTAGCTGACACCCTGGATTAGCACAAAGGCTACATCATTTTCCCAAGTTCCCACGGGAACATAGTCTCGGACGGAAAGCTAGTTTATCATATAACTAGCTTTCCGCCCGCAGCTCCGCCCCCGAGGACTACAGGTTACATCGTGCCCAACTGTGAGATAAAATGTAGTCTATGTCCTTTTCCAGGCTCTAATCTATCTCTGTACCAAATTTCATCAAAATTGGTTCAGTAGTTTAGGCGTGAAAGACGGACAGACAGACAGACAGAGTTACTTTCGCATTTATAATATTAAGTAAGGAAGTAAGGATTACACATTTATCATTCTATTCGAGACTACGTAAAAACCTGGCTACAACACAAATAAAAAAATAAAATATTTCCGTCTCTTCCCCCAAGCCATTATTCGAGACCATCAGCTGATATAAACTGTCCCCCTCGGCCTTGAGCGCGACCCCACTATTGAAATTAAAAAAGGAACAGAGGTTACTGGCACTTTGCACTTTTATAAATTGAATTACGAATTTCGCAACTTCCGAAGAGTTCGTTTTGTTTTAAAATAATATCAGATTTTTTTGGTTTAGATTTTCGCATGCAGATTTTTATTTAAATAACTGTGTGTGACATAATATAAAATGAACACATGTTGGCTATAAAAAAACACAACGAGTTGCACTCCGGGTTTGCTGGCAGAAGTAAAAACTTGAACATTAATGTTGTGCAATAATATGGAAATGAAACAAAATACACAAAAAGAGTCCGTTATTCTCTCAGGATTCGAATCCTCGGTCTGTTGCTTATAATCTGGCAACTTTTTCACTCGACCAAACTGTCTACTTTCATTTCAGTAAAATAGTCTATCGGTATTTGGGCACTATGTGCGAATAATCGTTGACATCGTTGACATCTGTCACAGAGATAATTTTACCATAGGACTGCCATCCGTCCGGGTTTCCACCCATACTTCAAAAGTACACAACGCTGCTAAACAAGATATCACTTCAAAAAAGGTGGCAACCCTATCCTACGCATTTTCGATCAGGGTCACGTGACATCTGACGATCTGACGCGAGTTCATCGCGAGTTTAACATTTTTTCCCCATACTAAAAGTGCTCAACGCCACTAAAGAAGTTTTCACTTCAAAAATCACCTTGTAATGACCCGAACAGGAAACTCGGACATTAAAATATTATCTAGATATACTCAATTATTACTTCAATATTTTTTAAAATACCTGATTTGAACAATAGTAAAATTTAAATTAAAACTATTAAACAGGTTTCTAACACTTAAAACAATACAATACGACATACTTTATTGCAATCCAATATAAAAAGGTACAGATAAAAAAACACACTATGGTAACACAATATACACTAATGGTTTAACAGTAAATTGGTATTTAACTGCTAAAAAAAGCACTTTCTAATTTACTGGTATCACCTACCTACGAGAATATGTCTTACACCTAGGTACTTACCTACCTACGAGAATATGTCTTACATTTCTAATAGAGACATAGAGCCAATTCCGATAAGATTCTAATATGAAAGAGACCAATTCATATTTCAGAAAAGTTCTCAAGTACGTTCCATTTTCAAATTTTTATCAATGGCGGCCAGCGGCGGGCGGCGGGCATTGCGTAAGGACGGGAGTGTATTCGTCACCGGACTTCGGGTAAAAAATGTTACCTACCTTTTCAATGACGCTCCCACAGTGGACAAGAATGGAGCCACGAAATTCGAGGGGAAAGAGCTGTGATTTTAGTGGAAAGATTGATCGGTTGAGAATAACACCACCCCGTCTCTTTCCGTGGGTGTCTTAAGAGGCGACTAAGGAAAATAAAATGAGACCTGCCTCTTAATAATCCATCCCAGGCAACGACACCTCAGTTTGTTTTGAATCTGAGCTGTCATCCTTTGGTCTCATGCGGTGTGGTAGGCTCTGTGAAGGGCCGTCTGGTTCGCGACCACCCTCCTACCGAAGTCCGACGCCAAACAGCTACTGCGTTCCGTCGGTGCGTGGGAGTACCAGTGCCTTAATTAGCATGTTCTGGGTTAACTCGCTCCGTCGTCAAAGATGAGCTTTAACCTTATGGTCAAAATTGAGGTCAAGAGTTAACCCACCTTAAAAAAAAATAGACTTCTTAATTCACCTGACTTATATCATCTGGGTGAATTAAGTACACTATTGGTGTACTTAATGTACCCAGGTGATTTAAATTGGTTTAATTAAATTGACATTTCAGTATTGATTTTAGTATACTTAATTCACCCAAAGAGTAACTTACTTCTGTGATAATTAAGTATTCGATGTCCGGTAAATCGATCAAATGCTCTATGTTTCCCAATTTGTTAAAATAAAAAAATAAAGAAAAAAAACTTATTTCATGGGACTGTGAGCAACAATATGAACCCATAGAAAAGATAATTTTTGTTTTCTTATTTCTATGAAAAAACACTTAACTTGCTTGCATGACAACAATCTTGATTTAAAGTTAACCTCTAATATCAACTGTCACTGTTAAATTTGTGCTAGAATTTAGATTTCTAAAGACATTTCTAAGATTTCCAAATATTTTTGAATATTTTTTGACTAATAACCCAGTTAACTGTACTAAAAGTCCTATGTACAAAAAAATCTGTAGAAAGATTCTTTTCATCTTTTAAATATTTGATTTCCTTTTTTAAACAATGCAAAGAGGTCATAGATCTTCGAGTTTCTTTCTCTCCTTTGCCGCGTATTTTGTAGCCAAAACAAAACACAATCGCGCAGGCCAATGTCCACCGTCCACCGCGTTCCATTGAGGCAGCTTTCTTCGAGAAATCACGTCTCGCGCCGGAAGACGATTCGACGCGCAACTACCAGAACGGTGGCCATTCTTACCTCTAGTACATGCTAAAATTAACCTTAACACTTCCTTGTTAGGCTTTATTTTCGCTTGTTCTATGGTCAGATAGACTCAGTGCTGCAGCAAAGAAAAATAAACTTTGCTGTGTAAAGATTAGAGTTCAATTTACCTTGAATGATTTTCAGTAGAGTTTTCAGCGTGTTGAACTGAAGTGAGCTTTATGATAATAAGAATAGAGGTGATTAAAATGTAGGTGTTCTAGAAGTGCCTTCACGCGCTAAGGGTGCGTAAACGCAGAGTCACTGGACAGATGCGTTACGCGCTAGTAGTGTTTCTAATTAGCTAGTGAACTATGACGAGACGGGCTATGTGTCGTACTTACTTGATTGTGTATGAGAATTCTTGTTAGAATTTTAGGGAGAAAAAAAACGTTCGGCGCGAAGTGGACTTGAACCCATGAACCCAGGCTTAGATCTTCTAGTGCTCTAACCAACTGAGCTATCGTGCCTCCAAGTCAAACTGTGAAATTTCTCATCTCCTTTCTAAGTACCTATACATTCGTCATGCGTGTATGTTAGAAAATAAACTGGCCAAGTGCAAGTTGGACTTGCGCACGAAGGGTTCCGTACCATTACCTATAAAACCGGCCAAGTGCGAGTCGGACTCTATAAAACCCATTACCTCTATAAAAGCGGCAAAAAAAATGCGTTTGTTGTATGGGAGCCCCCTTAAATATTTATTTTATTTTGGTTTTCAGTATTTGTTGTTATAAGACCAATAGAAATAAATCATCTGTAAAAATTTCAACTCTCTACCTATCACGGTTCATGAGATACAGCCTCTGACAGACTTTCTATAAAAACGCGCCAAAAAATCACGTTTTTTGTATGGGAGTCCCCTTAAATATTTATTTTATTCTGGTTTTTAGTATTTGTTGTTATAGGGCCAGTAGAAATACATCATCTGCGAAAATGTCAACTGTCTAACTATCACGATTCATGAGATACAGCCTGGTGACAGACAGACGGACGGACAGACGGACAGCGGAGCCTTAGTAATAGGGTCCCGTTTTTCTCTTTGGATACGGAACCCTAAAAAAAGATAAATAATACATTTCGCCGCTTGACTTGGAGTAGTTTAATGTGCGTGTGTATTTTACCAAATAGAATTTACATTTTACGAGCATATTTTCAACTTTAATTTAGGAAAACATATTGACCTATTCATCATTCAAAATCCCAAAATACTCTTTATTTGTTATATCAGGTTGTTCTAAACCCATAATGTTGAATTTTGTTTCCATATTCCTATTAAAAAAAAAACTATTTTCGACCGCTTCATACAATATTTTTTTCTGGGGGCACGGCAGTGCCCCCACCAAGTCGAGCAAAAAAGCGTCACGGCCGTACCATCCTTTTCTCGAAGCAATTCAGACCATTTTCGTCCCCCTGTAACTTCTTTGTGGATAAAACTAGAAGACTGAAATTTTCAGTAACCATGCAGGCATTGTAAAGACACGGTATATTTCAAATTTCATTCAATTTGAACCAGTATTTTAAGAATTATAACGGGTCAAATTTCTTAATTTTGTCACTCACTGACTCACCGATCATCAAAATTCTAAGGCACTTCTAGCAGACCTAGAAGCTTCAAATTTGGAATATAAGTAGTGTTTGGTGTATGAATCAAGGAAAAACTAAAAAATCTAGAAAAGACCGCAAAGAAAATTAAGCCCATACAGCCAAGTCTTCAGTTAAATTTTTCAATATTGGCTTTATTCGTAACGATGTTTTACGGCAGTTATTATTATTGCGTGCGAAGCCGCGGGTTTAAGCTAGTCCCATATAAATATAGGCGCATGGTAGTGCCCCTGCCAAATCGAGCAAAAAATGGGTATTCCCGTCATGAAAACACGTGTAAATTAAATTATTTAATACAAAAAACGTACCTACGTGCGTATTCGTACTTATTACGAGTGCGTAAGGTAGTAAATTTATTATTATACCACGCGCTGCGATGCTAGCGAGTGAGCGCGGGCCGTTACTACGCGCTGCGCGGTGCTAGCGCGAGGGCGCGGGGCGGGGACAGTGGCGGGGCGCGCGGAAAGGTGAATGTCGCCGAGCGAGCAGCAGCCGCGCTCATACGCGCGAGCGACCCAATGCTGTTCGGATACAAATACAAAATACAAAAAGAAATGAGATACAAATACAAAAAAAATACATACAAAAAAAGATACAAATACAAAAAAAATACAAAAAGAAATGAGATCCCATCAAAAACAATACTTGTCAAAAAAACCAAGTCTCGCAACTCAGTTGTTCTGCGGTAAAAAGTTGTGAGATCCATGTAATACCAAGTCTGTTATTGATTTATTCAGTCTCTACTTAAGCGACTTTCTGTCTTAATACGTCCAGTCTCTAAGGCCACGATCGTGGTCCATAACAATTGAAAATCAATTGTGTCTGGAATCTCCGTACTCGAAGCATTAAGTTGTTACGTAATAATTAACAGCATCTTATAGTGACGCATATCAATATTGAAATTCTTTAATGTTTTATATAAATATATTGAGACTTGGCCATCGCCTGAAAACACGTGTAAATTCAATTGCCTGAAAACACATGTAAATTCAATTATTTAGTGCGATGGCCAAGTCTCGATATATTTATAAAAAACATTAAAGAATTTTAATATTGATATGCGTCACTATAAGATGCTGTTAATTATTACGTAACAACTTAATGCTTCGAGTACGGAGATTCCAGACACAATTGATTTTCAATTGTTATGGACCACGATCGTGGTCTTAGAGACTGGACGTATTAAGACAGAAAGTCGCTTAAGTAGAGACTGAATAAATCAATAACCGACTTGGTATTACATGGATCTCACAACTTTTTACCGCAGAACAACTGAGTTGCGAGACTTGGTTTTTTTGACAAGTATTGTTTTTGATGGGATCTATACTTATCGTGGAAATAGTCAAAACTTTCACACATTTTAAAATGATTATTACAGTTTAACTAAGCTTAAATATAATCATACTTTAAACTGCGCCGATTTGAATGAAACTGCCATAAATACTTCATATAAAGACCATTTAGTGTAAATTAACTGAAACTTCACTTAAATCAGAGTTAAATACTTCTGAGGTGAGTAAATATACATTATTCATAATTATTACAGTTTATTATAGACGCTATTAATAATGTGACAATTATTATAGTCGTTGAATATAATGGCGCCAGTATATGGTTTCGTTTGATAAGTGGTTTGTTTTGGAAAGATTAATCGACTTGAAGCAGTGATAGCCCAGTTGGTAATGAGCCAAACTTCAATTGTAAACGTTGCTGCGGCTTCTAATCCCGGTGATACCATTTTCGGAGATAAGTACGGATTTTCAATTAATTATCACTTGTTCAGCGGTGAAGGGAAAACATCGTGATGATACCCGCACGACTGAGGTAATTTGTTTACGGGGTACGCGCGGTCCACCAACCCGCATTGGGCCGGCGTGGTGGACTATGGCCTAAATCCCCTTTGTGTTTCGAAGGTAAGCCCGTGCTCCTCGATGGGAACATAAAAGGACTGATGAGAAAAAAACCACTTATTAATTAAAAAACGAGTACATCCCGCTTACTGGCTTCTATTTTATGCCTGGAAAGAGTTGGCAGCTGGCATATTCTAAGTTTTTCTTTCACTCCCAGTCTACTCAACAAACTATTGGCGAGATGCGCTCGTTTACAATTTACTTTTTCTCTTACATATCTGAGCTTTGAACAGCGTTTTTAAAATAGTTTTTTTATTTCAAAAATTACCATATGCTATGTAAACTTTTCTATGGACACATTTTGTAATGATAGATAACAAAGCTTATATACAGCTTATTCCAACTGCTTTACTTAGAAATTGAAAAACAAATGAATATGTAACCATTTACTATGCCAAAACAGCACAAGTGTCGCAAAGATACAACAATTAAAAAAACTTCGTAGCACAATGTGTTCGTTGAACTCTTTTCCACGTATGTAGCAGGTCTACGCATATGTAGCGCGTAGCGGCGTGTGCGCACCTACGTGCTAGCTACGAGTTTTTTTCGTAGTCAATTATGTTTTAACACATTAATTTTTTTTATGTGTGATACATGTAAAAATGTTGTAATTCGATGTTGGAGGCCAAGATCCATTTCAAGTGGCTGAGCTAGTAAAGTTATCCCACAGATGGGCACGATATAACCAGGCAGAGAGCCAGTTGCATAGTTATAAATGTAAACGTTACGTTATTAGAAGAATAATTTATTCCAAACAAACTGTCCTGTGATCACAAATCAACGAAGCTGTTATTATCTTTTTTCCATAGAAAGCCGTTGAAATAATAGTTAGTTAAACCAAATCCTTATTGCGGCCCGTTCAATACAAATCAATGTAAAATATATGCAGAACTAGTTTCGTGTCCACACACAAACCTTATATTCATCGGAAAGTTGGTTGGTTTCAATAGTTAACCATTTTAAATACGCTGGATAAAATTAGTGTGGCAAAGTGGTAATGGCATTGCCTCTGAATAGACGCCGTCCTGAGGTTCGATTTGGCGAAACTCATCATTTTTTTGTCATTTAATAGTAAACTACAGTCGTCGTCTTGTATATCTCTACCTATCCAGGTTCGGAAACAAAAGCTTCATCTGTACCCCTGATTCCAAGTAAATACGACAAAGCAATTCTCCAAAGACAATTCTGCAAAAGAAAACACAGCAACCACTTCTATCCGCCCCTGAACTTAAAAAAAATACCCCCCACTGAGTTCATTACACATAGCGAGACCAATCACGCTTTCATTATAGCGACAATCAATATTCATATCCCATGCGAAATCTCCATAACGAGAAGAGAAAAATAAAGGAACAAAAAAATAACAAAAAAATGATAGATGATCCGACCGCTCCGCCGCCGCATTCGCAACGAAATTAAAAAGAACAAGCCATATCACTTAGCGTACACTAAAGCGTCGTTTTTATTAAAAAATTCTACATATCTCGCGCGTCTTTCACCCCCCTTCCCCCTAAAAAGAAAAGAGACAGACAACATAAAAGTCGCGAAGGAAAAGGACAGACGTGTGTAGGAAACGAAAATTATAATTGCCACGTAAATTAACATTGGATTTGTTTTGGCGCGCCTCGTTTCTTTCTATCCAATATATAAGAGTGAGATGGGTATATGTTTGTATGTTTCGAAAAGAATGATTTACATATGCGCTCACGAATACAATAAAAGAGTTTGAATCGAATGCGATCGGTTTTCCGATGCAGTACGATGCGCTAGGCTTGCATTCTTGAAAGTAGTGTAGTCGGAAAATGTTGTCGATACTTTAAGAAATTCTTACTTCAAAAGTCTTACCACAGTATTCCATGATTATGGATTGTTTTCCATAAAAGTTATCTAATTATTCTGCTAAATAGTGATTAAGTCACCGTAATTACGTTTTTTTTACTTTTAGGAGTCCACACCAAAAAAAGGAGAATTTGAAACTTGGCACTCTTCGTTAACACTACCTAGAAGAGCCGACTAGGTAGAATAAATAAATCAATATGTAATGAAATTTCTGGTCAACATTTTTTTAACTTTCAATGAAAAACAAATAACCTAAGCGCTAAGCTACCATCGACAATACCACAAACAGCATAGCGATAGATTTACAGCACTAGAGCGCGAAGTGCTGCATAATGGATGCATCCCGATATTCCTGATCTCCTGGTACCGTGCTGCTGCTTTATTGAATCTATGAATGCGGAACTACGTCCGGATGCTTCGTCATTGTTAAACTACCAGAGTTTGTTACTAAAAGTGTAGTATTTGAAAAGTTATTTTTGTAACAAAGGCCTACTGTCCACGGAGGCGTAACGTACTCGTATTAGACGCGTATTCGCCATCTTCTTACCGTGTAGGTATAGTCAAGTGCGCGGCAAACTTGACTGACCTTGGTATCAGAGTTATTAAACGGTAGAAGAACATGAAGCTGAACAATACTTCGATCCTAATTGCCTTACTACACTTTGTTCTTAGCCAAAAGGCCGAGAAGCGATCCTTATTGCCTTACTAATATTATAAACTAGTGTACCACCCACGACTTCTTTTGCGCGGTAAAGTAGCCTAAGTCACTCTCCAACTAACTCTGTGAAAAAACATTAAAGTTAAGGATGTGAAAGTGTGTTTGTTTATTTGTTTGATTGTCTTCAGCAAACCTCGAACGAAACCTCAAGTATATATGGGGTTTCAATAATTTTCAAATTCATCATCTAAACGGATAAAATGGTCACCATTGTCATTTCACCGATATTGATTAGTAAAATCGCCGCCCATAACAACAGACAGAGAAACAATACATAGACGACATGTTTTTTGCATGTATAAATAGTTGGAAAACTAGATATTGATATCCACGCGAACAAAACCGCTGACGGAAATTTACAAGATACATAAATAACATACACACATCTAGTGTACATTTAAGACCTATTCACACGTGGTATAATGATGTCGTTTCTTCGTCTTCACGCTATCTCCCTAAGAAGGCAGATAGATATTGGCACGCAACAAACAATGGCGCGCGACGGCTGACCTCGCCCCATGTCTTGGTACTTGCCGCCCGGTAGCGCCGCGTGCAATTAATATGCCGAGGCCGCGTGTGACGCGACCGACATTACTTGGTCCTTGTAAGGTTTGGGTTGAAAATTTTGATCAAGTTTCTTTTATTTTATTAACAACAGGTGCGCTCTTAACCACAATCTAGCATAAAGGCGAAGATGCCGTCGAGGATGTAGCAAGCTCACACAGAAGAAACCAAAAACTTCTTCACCAAAAACATCTCAAAAACTTCTTCACCTTCCGTTCAGCTACTCTAAATAAAAATCTCCGCTCTTGCTATAATCTTTCATTAAATATTCCTCCTCACACTACTAACTTCTTCTCTCAATCCTTCTCGGTCCAGTCTATCCGTCTCTGGAATAATCTTCCTGAATCCATAAGACGTTCTCCTTCCCTAGAATCCTTTAAGTTACGAGTCAAAGCCCATTTCCTCAACTCCGTTTCCTCTACCCAATGAACCCTTTTTGTTATCATATGTTCCTTTCTTTCATAGTAATATTGTATTATATGTATTAGTATATGTAATATTGTTATATTATGTACTTAAATATTAGAGCTGTAGTTTATGTAATATATAAATATATTTTATTATTATTATTATTTCATTTTTTTTTTATTGTTAGCCACCACCCGCTCTGCTTCATATTTTTTTTAATTATTTTCCTACCCAAAGGTTGCCTGGAAGAGATTGCTACCTTAGCAATAAGGCCGCCTTTTTGTACATTTCTGTTTTCTGTCCTTGTTTGTTATTTTAATGTTTTTGTGTCACGGTGTGCAATAAAGTATATGTCTAAGGCCCGTATTACAGAAGGAGACTCAAGTCTTGATCTATACTTAAGTATTGATTGTCTCTTTCTCTCACTATCAAAATGACAAAGACAACTGCTACTCAAGTATAAATCAGAGTCTGAATCGCGTTCTATAATACAGACCTAAGAAACCTATTCACTCGAACTTTAAAGAATTAACAGAATTAAACCGAAAAAAAGTATTTTATGTCTTGTGCTATTGAGACAGGGCTTAGCACAGAGACCAGTACACCAGGATACCCCAATACATTGAAAACCCGTTCGTATCGCAACAGCACCTTGATGTGCGGCCCTCTGTACAAATACGATTGCTTACAGATTGATGACTTATTAATTTTTATTTTACTGATCAGTTTATGATGTATATACATTTTTTATATTGGTGCCGCACGAGAACTGATAGAAGTGATAATAGTGACATAATTTAAAAGAAAATGCGAATTGTTTTACTGTCTTCTGCAAGAACTGGATTTGGAAAAGTCTCTGTTATAGAACTTTTTACTTTGGTTGAAGAAAGTTATTTTAGTGGAAAATAAATAGAAACACTTCAACATTTTTTGTCTCTAAAAGTTTACTTGGTTTTTACAGGTACTTCGATTCGAATACTTTGAGTGATACTTTGATTTGCTTGAATTTATTATCTGTAAGGGCTCTACAGCTCAAGCAAAATGTAAAAACAACGCGGTTTAATGTTGAAATAATAATGCCAGAGTGACTTTGTAAAGTTTTACCGTCACCGGAGTGGCGAGACGTGCGAGTTTGTCGCGGGCCGTGCTAGCTATGCTACTATGAAAAAGTAATTACCTCATTGCGTTTGTGCAGGAGCAATCTTTTTCAGAAAGGAATAAATTAACCAATATAGTAATCAGTCTAAAAAATAATTAAAATATCTAATTACAACGATCAAAGTATACCGGTTGACACATAACCCGTCCAAGTTTTCTTTTGCGAAAGAAGAGAGAGAATTTTTGATCAATAATTGTCACTGGGCGGCCCCTCCCGCGTGGGGGTAAAGGGGGGGCGGGGTAACTGTGCGAGGTAGCGGGGAGGGGGTAATTACGAGTGCGTTTTGTTACCGAGATGATAGGCGCGAAAAATGGCTTGCGCGTGCCTTTACGTGTCGCCTCTAGTTTTGAATATTCAGTCGGCCTCTCGGCCTGATGAAATATTGAATAGACAGAGTAATTTATTCCCCGAGGAGAGTTTTCGAACGTCCACGCTTCGCTCGGATATTGAAATTAGGCGCTTTGCTTCAAGGCGTTTGTTTGACGCCAACGCCCGCTCTTTATGTGTCCAATATCGTCGATATTATTTTTTTCAGACGCTCCCTATTCTTTTGACAGCTCCTCGACTATTTTTGGCACATGATTCGCTTGTCACTTAAGGTTGTATCGCGTTTGATAAGGTCACTGATCAATTTTATGCTGTTATTTTGGTCTTTAATACGAAAAATATGAAATATTTGATGGCTATTTTTAGCCATGGGTCGTTTTATGATGCGAACAGCACAGCACAGCATGGAAAATTTGTAATTACCATTGCCTCCTATGTTCCTAATGTCACTAGTATCACAAAGAACATAGAGGGCAATGGTAATAAAAAATTTCCGTGCCGTTCGAAGGCCCTATCAATGTGTCGATTATTTCATTATTCGTCGAAGAATTCAGCATTTAGAAGCTAATTTCATCACGCTTTTATCCCCAACCTCAAACACTTCAAGCTTAATATGGTACTAATATTATAAAGAGAAAAAAATTGATTGTTTGTTTGCATTGAATAGGCTCCGAAACTACTGGATCGATTTGAAAAATTCTTTCACCATTAGAATCCTACACTATCCCCGATGAACATAGGCTACGTCATTTTCCCGAATTCCCACGGGAACGAAGTCCCGGCCGGAAAGCTAGTATGGCATAACTTAGTTCAGGGCTGAAAACAAAAATGGCCGCTTCTAACTATTTTTGAAACACTTTATCGTATCAAATAATATTAAATTTTCTAAACAACAAGTCACTTGAAAACACAGTTTTGCTAAATCGGTACAGCTTTAATATTGTTGTAGGATTTTGCAATAAAAAAAAAGTTTCATAAGAAAACTTGATTTTGTTACTTTAAAAATTTTACCGTAAACTTTTTTCTGGAAACTTTTTAGTTTGGTGTGCGAACAATTTAGCCAATATTTCTGTTGTAAAAGGTGCTAGCTTTTAGAACTTTGAAAAGTTATGTAGCCTATTCTGATGTCTAAGCTACTGTACTATTTGTACTACACAGTTTCATCAAAATCCATCTAGTAATTTTTGTATAAAGGAGTAACAAACATCCATACATCCATCGTCGCAAACATACGTTCAGTAGTTTTTTGCGAGGAAGGGTACAAACATTAATCCTAAATTGTAAATTTCAGTTTGAATTGAAGAAATTAAAGATTTAGCTGTATAGCAACGCCATTCTATTTAATATTAAGTTTTCTTCACAAACCTTTGGGATTAAAATATGACTAAGAATTGTCCATTGGGTGACCTTTAATTAGGTAGTTAGCAAAAAATTAAGAAAGTGAATATGAAAAAAAAAAAAAGATTTGCCTCTTTATACAACTTGTGCGTGCGATAAACTGATTTGATATTGTATATGAGGTTGACAGTTTTTTTAAATATTTTATAACACATTTGCTCGTAAAGGGTCTCATAATTCACCAATTTCAATATCGTATTGTATCTCATTACGCACTTGTGCGTTATTGTAATGTAAAACGCAGGAGTTTTTTTAATAAAGTAAAAGGCACGGTTTATCAAGATGCTTCGTCTAAAAACGAACGATACTTTTTAAAATCTTAGCAAAGAGTTTTTAATGTCCGAAAAGTGGTCAATATTTTTTGAATAAAATTAACTTTGGGAGATAAAAAAAAATTAATATTGAATTCTTTAATTTAATTAATTTTGACAGTAAATTACAACCATTTATCTGTACCAAAAACACAAAATTATTTATTTACTTTATTAGTAATACTGGCTGTTTTTTTTTGCCTTTGCCCAAAAAAAGCGCTGATGCGCGCTCTTCACTAATTTGTGAACAAATAAAAATTATTCCGCGCGCTTTTTCTTTTCGCTGTATTGTGTGATTAAAGATTTATTCGTTAAAGAACGTCCGAGTCTTATTTATTTTGTCGCAAATATGTTATAAAACGTCGTATGACATACGTGCGCTTTGATAATTACAGCTTCTGCTTTCTTGTAGCCTTCGCCAACGGCCCGGGCTAGCAATATCGCCTCGGCTGTAATTTTCAACTTACCGCACTTATGTCATAATATACTATTACATAGGTGTCTTGGGGAAGGTTGTTCAATTACATGGGGAAAATCCAACTATTATAAAGCCATCTTTTTAGCGTTTTTCGTCTCGTTTCTCATTCCAGGCTGCGCTTGATCAATATCCAGAATTTGGCTGGCCAAGTTATTACACTAATTTAAACTAACAGCCAGTAATCTGCGATGGAAGTCTGAATCTTAGTATTAACTTCTTTAGAAAGCAGAGAAATGTCTCAATTTTTCCACTTATCACGTCAAGTCAGTAATCAATTCGACACAGCAGTAATTAAGAAGGCGAATGAAAGCAAGTATACAGTAAATAGGAAGAGTGTAGAGTGTACAAAACAAGCTATTGCACTTAGTGAGTGGAATATGCTAATTCATGCTTTATATCAAGTGTGTCGTATGCGCAAGTTGGATAGAGAATGACGTGGAGATGATTTTTCAACTCTATAAAAATGATACACTTATTAAGCAACAGTCAATTAACTTAAAATAACGTTTATGAATAAGATGGTTACAGAATAAACGTATTTATATTACATATTTACGTAGTTAATAACTGCAGCCTTTTGTTTTACCTTTATTTTAGACCTAAGTTAATGGGCCTTTTTATAATACGAAAACGGCATGGCAAAATTGTATTACCATTGCCTCCTATGCACTAGTGATACTAGAAGCTGGGAACATAGAAGCCAACGGTAATACAAATTCTGTTATGCCGTGCCGTGCCGTTCGAATTATAAAAAGGCCCAATCTCTTAGTAGTTTCAGTATTTTTTTCTTCTTTAAAGTATTAGTTTCGCAGAGTACGTTTTAGTTGACCGTCTAAGTAATTTTATTTAAAACTACCATTCCGCCTGGGACTACATTCCTGTGGGAATTCTGGAAAATTATGTAGCCTATGTTACTGAGAGATAATGTAGCCTATGTTACTGAGAGATAATGTAGCATTCTAATGGTTAAAGAATTTTTCAAATCGGTCTAGTAGTTTCAGAACTTATTCAATGCAAACAAACAATCATATCTTTCCTCTTTACAGTATAAACAAAAATTCACAAAAATAAAAAAAATGTATAATGAAAACATATTTGCTCAAAAACTTTCGAAGCGGCTACAATAATTAAGAATTTAAAATCCCGTTCACTTTGATTAAGAATAAGAAAATCCTTGTTATGGTGTAAATAAGTGTTATGGTCTCAAAGGAAAATTCAGACTAAAACTGTCGACCGAAGAAAATAATTAATTGCCTTTTTTATATTTTTTTAATACACTTTTTTGTAAGGATTTATAAATAAATACTTATTATATTTAGCAGCAAAGAGATTGGTTGCATCCTTTGACTAACTCTACTATAAAAGAACTAAAAAATAAAAGTTTTATATCAACTCTACAGTTTTCCCTGTGATTCGGAGACAGCGCTATAAGAAGAGGGTGGTTAATGAATAAAAAAAATCCAGTTTTTTTCCATCGCTCAGTGATTAGTTACCCTCATAATGAGTAGTGTATGTGTGTGTGTGTGAATGTATGTAGGGGCGGTAGGGGGGAAGAATTTGGCAAGTTTTTTTATGACAGCTGATAAGGGTTGGGGAACTTTATCGATCGTTAAGTTTTAGAAATTAAGGGGCTGCTTCGAAATGTGATTAAGTGTGCATACGTAAGTTTGTTATAGAATAGCTTGGATTTTTAATTTTTGAATTTGGTGTTTGCATGATTACGATTTGCTTTTTTTGAGTATATATTTGTATGTAAAATACGATTTTGATAAATAGATTTTCAGACCTAGATTTTTTTCTACTACGCTCAGTGCTTTAAGTGATCGTCATTTGAATTTTTTGTTGATTGTCCCTAAAAAAACATAGTTACAGGAAACTAAAAGTCCTGAATGAACGAATATGTATGTATCGTATTTGAATCCTTTAATGTAACTTTCAATTTTTTAAGCATCATACTGAATCTAATTTTTTTAAGCATCATACTGAATTTGTATTTTTGTATGTAACGAATAGGCTCCGAAACTACTGGACCGATTTAAAAAATTCTTTCACCATTAGGATGCTACATTATCCCTGAGTAACATAAGCTACATAATTTTTCCAAATTCCCACAGGAACGAAGTCCCGAGCGGGATGCTAGTATTTTATAATTTAGTAACAACTAGTGTTTTATAAAATAATAAAGCTTTTTTGACTTTGACTTTTACAACACATTATATATTTTTTATTAATGTATTTATTTCCTAAACATTTTACGGAATTGATAAAGCTGTATTTAATATCGAGTTTAATATGTGCGTCTGACTTTGTAAATATGATTATTTATTATATCTAATTAATTCTGAGAATATTTTATAAATAAATTTAAAATCTAAGTAAAGCACACATAAGGGCAGATCAGCAGTTGAAATTTGATTTCTTAGGGTAACTAAATGACAAAAACACTGATTATTAAATGCATGATAAATTACCGAGTTTGCATTTAGTGGTTATTGTCAGAGCGTCATAGATAAGAAGAAGATTAGATTTAAGATAAGTACTATAGTAGGTCTCGCCTCGCTTACAATACCAATTCCTTAACCTTTATTCCACTGACGCTTCCATTCCATTTGTAAAAAAAAAAGTCCCACAAAATTTTCCACATGCAAATCAACTGAAAACAAAATTCATCTTCGTCAGGTTTATCTTCGCTTTACCTACAGATAAGGTAAAAAGAAATTTAAACAGGCAATTCTCGACTGAGGTAAACGTCACCGCAAACGACGTGTTGGGTAGTCACAATATCACATACAGCCGTACCGCCTTGAGGAATGGGGACTTTTACCCTCCCTATTCGCTCATCACATCCAATCAAACTAGACCCTTTAAAATACAAGCGTTTGTTGAGAAACGTATGAGACGCAAGGTTCAGGTTATTTTGGTTTATGGATATAAGAGTGACTCAAGTTAAATTAAGAATGTGGACTTCGTTTTTTTACTCACTTTGTTTGTTGACTGCGACTTTTTTGACATTGTGGACTTTTCTTTTTAATTCCCGAGGCGTTGGTGTGTAGGTAGCTTTATCTGTATATTTTTATTACAGGTTTACGCCTATGTGTGTGCCGCCTTATTTTTTACGACGTTTTAGGGACTCTGTAAGAGAGGTGTGTTTTTTGGATTAAGGTGTCTTTGAAGTTCCTGATTAAGGCTTTCGAGGATACGTTTTGTTTGCTTCCGAACAAGGGTTCGGGTTCTTCTGATCTAGGTAATAAATCCGAAGCGTATACGTACTTTTCTTATTGTAATTCTGCGAGGTAAGCTTCTAAATCCATAATAACTTACTGTATGACGGGAAAATAGGGTCTGTGTAGAATCTTCTTTGTTCTGACAAGCTTTAACCGTGAGGGAGAGCCTCATGAGGAAACCTAAAAGGTTTTCCTTTCGTAGTGCGTCCTTAAGAAACTCGAATATATTTTATTTATTAACCAAACTCCACAGAAGCAATACAGGAGTGCGTATATCTTTAATTTTATTTTAGACTTATTGCCGTTTACCGATTTTATTATGTAAACGAAACAGAAAACAAAAGAATAGAAACAAAAGAATAGAAAGAAACTAATTTAACCACAACATCAATATTTTTATTTTATTTTCATAAGGTGTGAATAACTAGATACGCTTACATACACATACATACACAGACACACACACACTCACATACACATAACACACATACACACTGTCCTTACTTTTACATTACTCATCCAATCTATTTTGTTTTGTTAATCATATATCTATGCTACCCGTTAATCTAAATCTACAGTTTATAATATGTTTAACTTCTTAATTGGCTGTATACATTTTTAATATAAGGGCTATGTAATGTAACATGTATAAGCTGTGAAGTTTGCAATAAAGTAAATAAAAATAAATAAATAAAACTTGAATCCTCACTAATATTATAAATGCGAAAGTAACTCTGTCTGTCTATCTGTCTGTCTGACCGTCTTTCACGCCTAAACTACTGAACCGATTTTGATGATATTTGGTGCAGAGATAAATTAGAGCCTGGGAAAGGACATAGGCTACATTTTATCCCACAGTTGGGCACGATAGTCTACGCGGGTGGAGCCGCGGGGGGAAAGCTAGTTAGAAATAAAAAGAATAGAAAAATGTTTTAGTTCGCTGTCGCAGGAGTACAAAAACCAGAGTATGTGTAAAGAAGTATTGTTTGTGTGCGTGTGTGTGTGAGTGTGTGTGTGTGTTTGTTCTGCTACATATAGTGGTCTTACTATTTATTAGAATCAAAACTAAGTAATCTCGAAGAAATATGTTAGTTTCTAGAATACGACCAGTTACAACCAGCAATTACGATAAATACGTTATCTTTATATTTTAATTTAAATGCTGCGCCGGTTGCGTTTATCTAAATTAAATTAGAACAATTTCTGAACAGGATTATTGCTTTATATTACCTTAAATGGTAAATGAATTTAATTCGCAACTAATTGATGCCTAATCAGGATCAGATCAGAGGTACGAATGCGTATGTATGTATTTAAATCGTTTAATGTATGTTTGTATGTATTTCATTGTAATCTTGACTTGTTTTAAGTGACATCCTGAATGTCCTATAAAATAAAGATTTTTCTATTCTATTCTATTCTAATAATTTTTTAGTTCGTAAGTTTTACTTTGTATTTTTTTTGGGCCGTCGTGATGGACTATGATCTAAATCCCTTTCGTGTTCCGAAGGGAGACCAGGGCCGTCGATGGGGACGTATATGAGCTGACAAAAAAAAATACTTATTACGCAGGGCACGCATTGTAATGATCAAATTATCACAGTAGGAAAAGCGTTTTTAAAACATTGACATAAAGATTCCATTCGTTGATTTCTAGGATTTTTTATTTTTGAAGTAATTCTTCTCTGAGGAAGACTGCACCTTTGCGAATAGGTGTAGAGTCAGTGGGGTCAAAAGAACGAATACGTATGTATGTATTTAAATCGTTTAATGTGTGTTTGTATGTATTTCATGTAATCTTGACTTGTTTTAAGTGGCATCCTGAATGTCCTATAAAATAAAGATTTTTTCTATTCTATTCTATTCTTATTCTTATAATGAAAAATGAAAATGAAAATTTATTTATTTCTAATAGTAATTTTAACATTCTCACTTGAGGCCAGCCCAGTAAGCATTAATTTGCTTGTGTTGGGTGTGCCTCACACAATCCCAGTTTTAATAACAAAATTACTTAAACAAAACAAAAATATATCTAGGTAAATTTACTTAAATCAAAGTGTGTGCAGATGTGTATGTGTGTACGTGCATGTGTGTGGGTGTGTGTGTATGTGTGTGTGTATGTGCGCAGGTGTGTATGTATGTGTGCGTGCGTTAGCCCTACGATGTGATATCTTGGGATCGGAAGTTGTGCCAACGACAACTTCCACTAACGAATATGTAAGATAAATATATATAAATAGAAATAAAACAACATGTAAAGTTATCGCCGATAGGAGTAAGTGTGGAGACTATTCCACTCGTTTCAAAAGGTTTTCGATCTCTTCGTATGTTAGACCCTTCAGCCATTCCACTATAGCCTTCTTGCAGGCATACTTCAACATTGTATTTATTTTTAGCACCCTATTTAGAGTATTATACAAATAGATTGATTGATTGTTATATTGGCGTCTAGCAAATGATGTTCTAATAGATTGTAATAATGAGGATTAGTTGAGTTGGCCACTTACTTAACCTACACAACAACGATAAATATTTTTTTTAAAATTTAAAACCACTGAAAATTTTAAATTTATGAGCGGAAAAGCAGTGACGGCTTTTAATTTTCATATCCACCTATTCTTCGAAAAATATTTCTGCAAATTTCTCAGTAATCAATCAAAGGTAAGGTAATGGACCTATTTGCGACCACCCCGCCCGCTACATTAGGTAGCTAAAAGTTCTTCGTATATTTTAACCTAGTTAACAGTTCTAGTGCTGGTTTCTGAGTTAAAATAAATCAATATAAATTAGTAAAAAATATATAGAGTGACTTTATTAAACATGTGATATATTTCCTCAAGGAAAATAGGTTTTGACGGCCGGTTTGGTAGAGTGGCAGCGACGCTGCGTCTTGGTCGGCGGGTCCTGGGTTCGACTATCAGTCACGGCAAATATCTGTGAAAAAAGCAGATGTTTGTTCTAGGGTGTATGTCTTTATGTGTGTTCCAAGGGACTCACGAAATAAGAGAAAACCTTAGTGTGGCTTTTTGAGTGTGTAGCGTTTACCAGGTTGAAATATCAGCTGATTTGAATTTCTGTATGAAGTCGATTTTTTTAAAAAGTTTACGCAGGTCCAATGGAGAAAGTTCTTCCGTTACGAGGGGAGAATCCCCCCCTAAAGTTTCGCTAACTAATTTAAAGTCACACCATATAGTAAGAGCGCTCATCTTAACCGATCAGTGAGGTCCAGCAACATACTCAGAGGTAGGGAACCTGATGGGTGATCAATGTGGCAATTTATCACGAGAATTTCCGTGCTTCCGGTTGTTGTCGATTGACGACAGTCGTTAAAACCAAGACAGAGGCCAATGTGTGGTTTGAAAACTCTGACACCAGGGTTAGCCAAGTTCGCCACACACTTAATTATACCCACACGATAAGAAGAAGAAGAAGAAGCTTTTACTAGACGTCGTCAACTTTGGTTTCATTTGATCAGCGAGCGCCACTGAGTTACGAGCGAAAAGCTTATAAAAAAAGACATACTTAAGGCGACTACAGCACCTAAATGACTATTTTATGATGCGTAGATAAGCATGACGCACTGCATTAAATCGAAGAAAAAAATACTACGGTAATATTCAGGACATAAACTAGATAAGTAGTTTGCTGAAAGCATGATTCAGCACTTTTGGTTCGATAGAAAAAGCTCACAAAGTCACCCCTAAATACCAATTTTGTGTATCTTTTAAGCTGTAAAAACGATAGTAAAATGCACACAGGAACTTGAAATTGCTATCAAAATGTTCGTGATTGAACACTCTCGATAAGTAGTTAACGCATTTTTCGATTTAAGCTGTTACCTTTCCATAAATCTCATTTTTCTAACTTTCGAATATGTTTTTACGCACGCACGCTTTCATAGTCCGTAAACTTCGTGTATCGACACTGTTCGCACTGCCGGCCCAGGCCTGTTGAGAGACGGAGATGGCACTATTCCTATGTGCGCTGCCTTTATCGGGTGCTGTAGTCGCCTTAAACTCTTTCCAATGCTACAACGCCGCACATGAGCTGCTCTTAAGTGGCTTTTTCTGTGTTGATTTTTTATAACCATTGTTACATATAAACGGTGATCAATAACCACAGCAGGTGTGTATGTCTGTCTGTCTGGTAGTATTGCGGCCGTGGCGAGTGAACCATGTCTCCTGTAATCACGAATGAAGGAAATTTGCGGTCTACTCCCGGCCTACTACGTCACTTATTCTAGAACTATTTGTTTATTAACTTACTAGCTTTCCGCCCGGGACTTCATTCCCGTGGGAATCCGGGAAAATTATGTAGCCTATGTTCATTAGGGATAATGAAGGATTCTAATGGTGAAAGAATTTTTCAAGTCGGTCCAGTTTTTTCGCAGTCTATTCAATGAAAACAAACAACCAAATCTTTCCTCTTTATAATATTAGTATAGATATCTATCTATATACTTGTACTTTTCTGTTTTATACTGATACTAGCTTTTCGTCCGGGACTTCATTCCCGTGGGAACTCTTTCATGGGATGTTTTTTACTCTTTCACGCTCAAACGGCTGGACCAATTTCGATAAAATTTGGTATGGAGGTAGCTAATATCCTGATACACATAGGCTACATAATTTTTCCAAATTCCCACGGGAACGAAATCTCGGGCGAAAACCTAGTTTTACAATAAAGGATTCACACAAATACATACCCTTATAAAGCATCAAAGTAGTGTCGTCCCACAAGTGCAAAATAATGTATGTATAACTTTCGCGTAAGTATTTTAAATTACCTCAATAATATGAGAAAAGCAGGTGTTCTGCGGTCTCACATCGCTGAGTACGTGTGAAAGAGACCCATTATCCAAATGGTATCCAATCAGGTACCGATTCAGAGTTACCGGGCTTACCGCAAACAATCTGACGCATGTGGTTTGGTTGTATCCGTTTTGTTAATGCGTGTTGATTTATTTATAAACTTCCTCGCTAGTTTCACGATGGACTAGTAATGAAAGAAAAACTTAGAATTTACCAGCTGCCAACTCTTCGCAGGCATACTATGAAAGGAATAGTGATGCTAGGGTTTTGCTGTATTGTGGGCGAAAGGCTGAAAACCTCTTACCACTGTTCATCATGCTTTACCTAACAACCCTCAGAGTTAACGTCAAACGTAGCATCAAGTGGTTCTGAATCACTGATGCTCTGTCTACCCCGTATGGGATTACTGACGTTAGCGTATGTAATGTAATGTGTGTCCACGCTAGCATGAAGGAGATTGCTTTTCAGCGATACGGTTGCCTTTTGTCAGCTTAAAAAAATTACAACACGATATCAGTTGTCTGTGATGTCGTTTTGCGATCAGATATAGGGGGCACGGCAAAATTGTGTTACCGTTGCCTCCTTGTATTATCTAGCTAGGAACATAGGTTCAATGGTAATACAAATTTTGCCGTGCCGTCCCATTGGAAATAAAAGGCCCATTGAGTAAATAGCCCTTCTTTTTGCTTCGTCGTGATCGGGTCAAACAAATCGTATTGCCCTCAGTTTCATGAATAATTTTCCACGTTAAAAACGTACGAGTCACCGACTTCAATCCCAACATTAGTTCGCACAAAGTAGATACCTAGTATTTTTTGCAGACTACAATGCCTATTAGCAGATAACCACAAACGAAAATGTCACTAATTTATTTAGATGATGTTCTGGTTTGTAGTATTTTTTTGTTTTTGTTTATTTTTTTAAAACCTCTGAACCATTTTCGATAAAATTTATATGGGACTACCTCTGGAGTATATTCTCTCGAATAAAAAAGAATTTTCAAAATCGGTTCATAATTGGCGGAGAAATCGGTGACCATTCATAAAAAAAAATACATACAGTCGAACATAGAACCTCCTATTTTGAAGTCGGTTAAAAATAGAAACAGTTGTGCATCGTCCTATCCTTGATTTTTTCAGTTCCTTAGCTTTTGTACACGGCAAAAAAAAAAATCAAACCAACCGTTACCTACCTACTTACTTTTTAGTTACACATCAACTTAAGGCAGTTACTTGGTTCTTGGAACTGCCTATAAAGTAAATCGCCGTAAAAAGTGTGAATGGTTAGGAAATAGAATAGAAACGATGTGATTGGCCCAGGCTGCTGTGATTGGCCTAAAACAACAGATGTCCGATTCGACCCACCACCGGTCAAGCCGAACGTATTCGACACGATATGGTTACACTTGGGAAATAGGTAGTTTTAGAACCTACTAGCTTTTCGCCCGCGACTTCGTCCGCGTGGAGTAGTTACTTCGGGCAGCTTTTTATTTTTTTGTGATACTTCTTCATCCCCACACAAGTCGAGATTTCAAAAATGCTACAAAAATATTTATTTATTTCTTCTCAAGTGCCTAAGTACCATCACGTTCAGCTAGAACTAGAAAGAGGGTAGGAGGTTCCCTGGTGAGTCCGTAACACAGGTTCTCCTAGTATGGTCACCAGCTCTCAAGCAAATTAAAGCTAATTAAATAATTTTGTCATCTGTACCATTACCAACTTTTGTAGGGAGAAATAAATAAACTATATTTATAAATATACTATATTTATTTTTAAAAGTTTTTTGGTTTTATCATCGAAAAGACCAACTTCCATACATACTTTCATATTCGACCTCTTCAAGCCTTTTTTTGCACTAAAAGTTAGCCTATGCCCTTTTCTAAGCTTTACTCTATCTTTGTACTTTTCATCGAATTTTTTCAGTAGTTTAGGCGTGAAAGCGTAACAGACAGAAAGAGTTATTTTCGCATTTATAATGTTAGAAGGGATTAGATAGGGATTGTCCCTATCCGTAGGTAGGGATTGTTGTCAGGAAATAAGATGACTTAATAAATGCTGTAATATAGTTTTTATTTTTAAAACAAACATAGTTTTCCAGTTCGATACATCAGAATCAATAGCCTCTTTATCGTCAAAAAGATTTTTTTAGCAATACAAAAATTTTCTTCACTTAACTTGAAGGCACATAGCTAAATTGGTTAGAGCACCTGGAGACCTAATCCTGGGGTCGTGGCTTCAAGTCCTTACGCCGAAAAAAATATTCTCCTATACGAGGGTAAGCGTTTTAAAATCATCTTAAAATTAAGTCTTTATTTTTTTTTGACGCTGCAAGCCTGCAACAAAAATATATAATAGCTCTTATTGAAAAGTTTATGTATTACTGTCTTTAATTTATTCAAAAGTGAGTTGAATACACATGGAAATCCTCATTGGAAGATATCCAGGCATAGCTTTCGAAGATATCCTATTAATTTAATATTATGATATTTAGAAGTGTTCAATCCATATTTACGCTTATAACCTCTGCTGGAACAGACAGAGAGAAATATTTTGGTGTGTATTTAGAAATTATTTTTTTGTATTTTCGGAAGTGGATATCTAAAAAAGATATCAAAATACCAAGTTCGCCACACACTTGACTATACCTACACTGTAAGAATAAGAAGATTCAGTTACAGTCAAATGGATGTGAAATTTCAGGAGTAACAGATGCTACACAATCAAATGCGCTCACAATAAGAACAACAAAAATATAACTTAACAAAAATTTCACTTTTCTTAGGTGCATGAGTCTCATCACTAAACATAACATTCTACGTTATTAGTTTAAGCATGAGTTTTCTGGGTTAACTCGCTCCATCGTCGACCTCATCTATGACCTTGGTCAAGATTGTCTTACATTAAAAAATAAAAACTTAGTTGAACGACAGTAGTCAATAGACAACAGCCAGGACCGACAACTTTTTTTAAAATTTTTATTATAAGATGTGTGGATATCACCCCCAACATTCGATTGCTTATAACTTTTAAACGGCTGAACCAATTTTGATCAAATGTAGCGAAAAACCATCTCAATTACGTCAGCTTTCGAATAAAAAATCAAATTGAAATTGGTCTATTCGTTTAGGAGCTACGATGCCACAGACAGACACACGAATACACAGACATACAGATACACACATCAAACTCAAAGAACTATTTTTTTGTTTGGGGTTAAAAAACTATTCAGGGCCCAAAATAGAAAAGTTAAAGTGTTACTGTAATGTAATCTAATCAAGTTGAAAATAACTAAACAAAATTCCTGAAACGCCACCAGATAACCAAAAAAAATTCTTAACTACGAAACTTTACACTTACAAACGACTACTGAAAGTTATTTGCGGCTTCTTGCTTTTTGGTTTAGTCACGACAATTTTAACCGCAAGTTGTCTTTCTAGAAACCATTTACGTAAAGGGTTGATATCATTTTGAGTATATTTTTTTGCATTTCCACATCTTAAGATGCAAAACATCGGGCACAAAAAAATTACCGTGTAGGTACGAGTTACTAACCCTGGTTTGAGAGTTTGCAAACCGCAGAATGGAATCTAACTTGGTTTTAACGACTGTTGTGAATCGACAACAGCCGGGATCACCAGCTTAACGTACTCCCCGAAGCACGGAAACGCTCATAATAAATTATTACTTTGGTCACCCATCTGGTTAACTGCACCTGTGTACGTTGTTTAATCTCACTGATCGGTTCAGATCAGCGAGCTTAGAGTCACTGGACTATGAGCGCTTAAAGTTAGAGTTCAATAGGAACACATTGATTCTTACCTAGTTGTCACCACAAGAAAACTCGTGCAAGCCAGACATCAGACACAGAAAGATAACACTGTCAATTTAACGAAAGAAGCTTCACCTACCTGATTTCTAAGTGAGGTAGTATGGGAAATTACCTCTCCTTGGGGAGGGGTCTGTCTCCAGTAGTGGAACGCTTTAATGGGAAAAGGATATGGCAGAAGGAAAAACTTAGAACGTGCCAGCGCCCTACTCTTCCCAGGTTTACCGTAAAAGTCAGTAACTGAGACGCGAGGGTTTTGCTGTTGTGAGCGTGACATCCTCTCACCACTTAGGTACAGCATATTTCTTCTGATATCACTATGAATTTATGTCAAACGTGGCATTAAGTGGTTTTAAAAACACTGATGCTCTGCCTACACCTATAGTGATTACAGGCGTGAGCGTATGTATGTGTATGGCAGAAACAAAACATTGAAAGCGAGGAATTGTGGTTGATTTAAGGCGACTACAGCACCCGATAAAGGCAGCGCACATAGGAATAGTGCCATCTCCGTCTCTCAACAGGCCTGGGCCGGTAGTGCGAACAGTGTCGAAACACGAAATTTACGAACTATGAAAGCGTGCGTGCGTAAAAACATGTTCGAAAGTTAGAAAAATGAGATTTATGGAAAGGTAACAGCTTAAATCGAAAAATGCGTTAACTACTTATCGAGAGTGTTCAATCACGAACAGTTTGATAGCAAATTCAAGTTCCTGTGTGCATTTTACTATCGTTTTTACAGCTTAAAAGATACACAATATCGGGTATTAGAGTTGACTTTGTGAGCTTTTTCTATCGAACCAAAAGTGCTGAATCATGTTTTCAGCAAACTACTTATCTAGTTTATGTCCTGAATATTGCCGTAGTATTTTTTTTCTTCGATTTAATGCAGTGCGTCATGCTTATCTACGCATCATAAAATCGTAATTTAGGTGCTGTAGTCGCCTTAAGTAGTAGCTTTCAGACACCACTAAGATGCGTATTACTGAAGGTGACTCAAGTATTGACCTATACTTAAGTATTGATTGTCTTTTTATCTCACTATCAAAATGACAAGGACGATGGAGCGAGTTATCCCAGAAAATGCCTTATATGCCTTATAGGCATTTTCTGGATTAACTCGCTCCATCGTCGACCTCATCTATGACCTTGGTCAAGATTGAGGTCAAGAGTTAACCATCATATAATAAAAAAAAGACGACTGCTACTCAAGTAGACGACTGTTACTCAAGTATCAGAGTCTGAATCCTACCTACCTAAATCATGTAATTATAACCCGACTAAAGTGCGTGTGTGAAACGCATTTGGTTCATTTCAATCATGTAAGCATGTAAGTCTAAACTCCATTTAGTCGGGTTATCGTGCGATTTATCATGACTTTAAATGTGTGAACACGATCGCACACGACTTTAACACCAAGATTTAACTGTAATTACACCCTGCCACCGCGCTCAATTAAAGTCATTTAGTTTTCAATGCTTTTAATGGTATTATGGCGTTCTTTATTCTTTACACATTTCTCAACTGACTTCAAAAAAGGAGGAGGTTCTCAATTTCGACTGTATGTTTTTTTTTTGAAGTTAAAACTTCTTTAGCGGCGTTGTGCACTTTTTGGATGGGTAAAAAATGTTAAACATGTGTCAGGGTCACGTGACCTTGATCGAAAATTCGTAAGACGGATGGTGAAGTGAAATCTTCTTATAGACCGCAAGGAAGTAATATATGTTTAAGTTTTCACTTCTGCCGGCACTCCCGGAGTGCAACCCGTTTTTTTTTGTATGTTTGTTACGTGGTAACACCGCCAACTGTTGGCCGATTTTCATAATTCTTTTTTTGTTCGAAAGAGTATACTCCTAAAATGGTCCAATTTAAGTTTTATTAAAAATGGATCAGCGCTTTAAAAAAATCAACAAGAACAAAAAAGACTACAAACCAGAACATCATTAAATAAATGAATGACATTTTCCTTTTTTGTTATCTGCTAATAGGCATTGTATTAGCAATAATAGGCATTGTATTGTATTAAATACTAGTTATCTACTTTGTGCGAACTGTTGTTGGGATCGAAGTCGGTGACTCATACGTTTTTTACGTGTAAAATTATACTATATATACAATATTACATTATACCATACACTCACGCCTTATATCTCTGTCGAGGTAGGTAGAGCGTCATGAGGTTCTTGAAATCTTTGTGCTGTATTAAAATGGTAAACAAGAGTCATGCTCACTATATTGGAGGGTAATAATCACTAATTTGCCCAGCTGTGGGACACACCACAGGCAACTAAAAAAATTATGCCACTTTCTGCTTCACATCTGACGCGAAGTATAGCTAATTTGTTTGCTACGAGAAGTGAGACTAGAGGAAGTTCATGCTCAGTAGCTCGAGTACGATGGTGATAGCGCGCGTTATGCGCCACGACCCTATGTCAAAATGTCAACATTGACAACACCAGAGGGCGAGAAAGCCTTTCAGCGTCAGCCGAGTGACGCGCCGCGCGAGTTTGTCGCCATCGTGCTTAATTTTAAAAGCTAATTTTTTAAACTACTACAAATTATTACATCTTATCAAACATGACACAACAAAACAAGTGCGTGTCAAGCCTAACTTCAAGCTAACTTAAAGATGGTATCACATACCCATTATTAATTACCTACGAGTAAATCGGTGGAAGGGTTGGCAGGCATATTAACTAGTATAATTTATAGCTATACAAACTACGATACGTGCACAACGTATTTTGGTAATGTGCGCCCCTGATTTTTATTACTGGCAACACGCGAAGTTTGATTTTCGAATACGTGTGGAGTTTTTAAAATTCGAACAAGATTTTTGTGTTATATAGCTCTGCTTCGATGAATGTTAATGTGAAAATATATATTGTTTATGTGTTTTATGTACTTCTTCTGTTTCTAAGAGATATTTCAAACAATTAATAAATCCTTACTAATATTATAAATGCAAAAATGTATATGTATGGATGGATGCATTGATGGATGTATGGATGTTTGTTACTCTTCACGCTCAAACGGCTGGACCAACTTTGTTAAAATTTCGTGTGGAGTTAACTGATACCCTGGATTCTCATTTGCAAATGGGCCTTTTTATAATTCGAACGGCACGGCACGGCATTTCAAAATTTGAATTACCATTGCCCATTATGTTCTCAGCTTCTAGTATTACTATTGCATAGGAGGCAATGGAAATACAAATTTGCCGTGCCGTTTTCGGATTATAAAAAGGCCCAATAGCTAGTCATTAAGATCATTAATAGATTCAAAAACACATAAGCTACATAATTTTTAAAAATTCCCACAGGAACGAACCACAAAACTATGTTATTGATTGGATTTATTAGGCAACAATACAGTGTACTCTATTTGCACATAAGGATACATAAGGCAAGGCAATACATCATACTATATTATTACACAAAATCTCCCGCCGCTTCTGTGTGTCTGTCTGCACGCAATAAACTCAAAAACTACTGACCGGATTTTCATACGATTTTCATCAATCGATGGAGTGATTAAAGAGGAAGGTTTATGTGTATAAAGCATCAAAACAATTTCTTCCAGGCAATCTTAGGGTAGAAATTATCGATTCTGAACAGTAAGTTAATCTAAAACTCTACACAGCTACAAAGTAACTTTGAAATAAACAATTGTATGACCCCAATGTTCATCGCTTATAACTTTTAAATGGCTTAACCAATTTTGATCAAATATGTCTTAGAACCATCTAGACTATGTCAGCTTTTAGACAAAAAACCGCATCGACATCGGTCCATTTATTTAAGGAATACGATGCCATAGACAGACACACACATCCACATGTCATACTTATAATAAGCTCTCTTTTTTGTTGGGGGTTAAAAAAAGGCTTGTTTGTTTTTTTTTTAAAGTAGGTACGTATTAAAAAGCTAACTAGGTAGGTTCAGGTGGCGGTGTGACGTTTACAACATTTTCACTCCTAATTTAGTTGAGTATAATTTAACTTTATAAGTAACTTTAGTCACGCACAAGTACATTTGGTTTGTACTAAAGTTGTCCCAATGTGGATTATGAGAACTTAATCCTCGAAATTGCTTTCGTCAAATATGTTATTTTGTAACTTATTTTTTTATTTGTTGTTTTTATAAAATTTTGCTAATTCAGTACAAGCTTTAAAAATCGTTTAAAAGTTATAAGAAATTTAATGTCGTTTTGAGTTATGTTCAAGGCATTTAATAAAACAACATGATTTCCAAATAGATTTCAAAACTAAAAGGCAACTAAATACGTGACTGATTCTCATCGGCGCGACGTCAACCATTTTGTAAAATAGTTTGCGAAATATTATCGAAATAGTTTTGTACGCATCAAAACCTTTTTGCGTTAAGATTTACAAGCTGTTTTTAAAAGGTGATAATGAAACACGAGAAATCTTGTTTGGATAAAATATTTCAAAATCTAGCTTGGAGAATTTGAAATTGAAAGACCAGTGGATCTTTCAATTTCAATCTATATAGCTTTTTCCATCTCCCATATCGGTGTTTTTTCCTCTTGCAGTAAGTACCTATACCCGCTCTACCTACGCAGTTAACCACTCCAGTCTTTCCAGCCAAGTAGAGTGCAACAAGCGGTCCATAGAAAGGCGATCGCAGTCGCCGATCGGAATAGAAAAGTCGCCGTCGGATCGCAAAATTCACTTAAAGGCGTCGCACGCCGCTTGAATAATTTAACCAATAACAATCCCACGGCTAATTTTAGCCGCGAATCGAAAAAAAAATGGTCAAGAGCAGGTTGGGGTTTTGTTGTAGGGTTCAACTTTAAATAAAATAAGTGTTGATTGCAACAAATCCATAATCCACATAAAATTAATGATACAATGTCAAACAAAACAAAATTTATACGAAATTATCGGGTTTGCTTAATTTAGGGTTAAAAAATAAATTTACCTAGCGTGAAGCAAGTGTACCCAAAAATTTTTGTTTAACAAAACTTAATGTTTGACAAAAATTAAAATTATTTAAGTAAAAATGTATTGTGATGTGGTAATAATAGTAATTATTATTGCGTTTAAGAACCGTCATCTTCTTATAATATATACAAAAGCACTGACTCATTCATTAATTTATCAAAACTTGCTTAAACCTTGGACCTAGAAAGTTGAACTTTCGCAGATTGGTTTCTTATAAGGTAGGCAACAAACAAGGAAAGATTTCACGAAATTCCCACGGGAACGAAGTCCCGGGCATTCTCTATATACTGCACCTTTACCAACACACATAGATAAAAAAAAAACAAATGTTATTGACTTATTTAAGACACATGAAATGTTCACTGAAGTAAAGATATCTAAAATTAAATTGAGTCAAATATAATTGTTTCACTTTCTGAACTGGGTAAAATTTCAATGGTTAAAAATACTGTAATAAAACCTATCATTTGCATACCTTCTTCTGTCATTATTAGTGAGAGCTCTGTAGTTCTACATCCCAAATAAAAGCCACCTTAACGGTTTTAATATTCCATCTCAGAGAACCCTAACTGCGTCCATCGTCGTCTCGCTGTAAAGCAATTTGCGTCGTCAAGTGACGAAGCCGCGCCAACGAGCATGTATATTATATACTACAGTACATAAGCAGATGAAAATGGACGTCTCTAATAAAAGGGAAAATAATTTTCCAGAGAGGCGATTGGAGGAAATTGATGATTGATGTGTTTGGTTGAGCATTGCTTTGGGTGGAAAAGAGGTCATTATTTTGGGGTAAAATAAATAATATTAGGCGACTTAGTCAACGAAAAAGGGAACATGTACTATCCCACTAAATTGAACAAACCCTAGGAAACAGATAGAAATGTGAAAGTAATAAATGTTTCCTTCCAAACAACTTGTGCGTATAGTTGGTTGTTATTTTTTTTAGATTTTTTTATGTGTTCTTGGGGAAAAATATTCAGTTTCATGGGAAGACTATAATACGGCCAGGACTTCGTTCTTTGTTTCATAAAATTCTTCTTTATTCCATGCCTACGTTATAAAAGTAAGTGTGCCAAATTTCAGTTTTCTATAGGTCCAAAAGTTTGGGCTGAGCCTGAAAGAGTAGTGAGTGAGTCACGACTTTGAAATTTTATATTAGATATGTATAGATTTTCGCACAAGTTTTTGAAACACAAGATAGAGTTGGGGTTTTTTTCGAGTTTAAGCCTTCGTTTCTTAAGAAAAGCGATTCTGATTACAAAATTAAGGATTTTGCAACACTATACTAACAAAATCTTAATTTCCGACGCTAGTTTAAATTCACCTGTCATAGACGGCCAGTTTAGTCGAGTGGTAGTGGCGCTGTCTCTTGATCGGCAAGTCCTGGGTTTGATTCTCAGGGTAAAATTTTCTGTAAAAAGCAGATGTATGTTCTCGGGTCATGGGTGTTCGCGTCTGTTTTGTGTATGTTCCAAGGGACCCACAGCACGAGGGAAAACTATAGTCTAGGCCTTTGAGTGTGCTGCTTATAATTTTATAATAAATCTATGGGAGTGAGAGTCCAATCAGGCCACCGGCGATTCAACCATACTTGATCGTAATCTACATGTAGTCATATCACTATAATCATCAACATACGTAGCGGCGTTTTAAATACAAGTTAATGTTAAACAGATAAAATTTAATCTAACTTTAATCCCAACCTGCGACTAGTCTACATCATAACTAAGTTAATAACCAGCATTATCGTTAACTTCTTTTTAATGCCTAGTTAAGCTTCATACGGTATAGTTAAGAGCAAAAAATTAAATCACTAAGAGAGTATTATCACTCTATATTTTATACGCAAGTTAATATGGTTAGTGATTTTATTTATTGTGGTCTGAATTAATGGAATAAAAAATGTAAGAACTGAGCGCTTGTTTTAAGTTATTAGATGCTTGGTCAGTACATATTAAGTATTTTATAAATATTGAAAGTCTAGAGAATGCCCGGGACTTCGATTCTGTAGGAATTTTGTAACATTCATAATCTGAACTTAAGGCGACTACAGCACCCGATAAAGGCAGCACACATAGGAATAGTGCCATCTCTATCTCTCAACAGGCCTGGGCCGGCAGTGCGAACAGTGTCGATACACGAAGTTTACGGACTATGAAAGCGTGCGTGCGTAAAAACATGTTCGAAAGTTAGAAAAATGAGATTTATGGAAAGGTAACAGCTTAAACCGAAAGATGCGTTAACTACTTATAGAGAGTGTTCAATCACGAACATTTTGATAGCAAATTCAAGTTCCTGTGTGCATTTTACCATCGTTTTTACAGCTTAAAAGATCACAATATTGGGTATTTAGAGGTGACTTTGTGAGCTTTTTCTATCGAACCAAAAGTGCTGAATCATGTTTTCAGCAAACTACTTATCTAGTTTATGTCCTGAAATTGCCGTAGTATTTTTTTTCTTCGATTTAATGCAGTGCGTCATGCTTATCTACGCATCATAAAATCATAATTTAGGTGCTGTAGTCGCCTTAAGTGAAGATATTTCGTGTAGAAATTTTGGATTTTTTTGTTGGATATCTACATCATATTATGAATAACCCCCTTTAAGGCTGTGTATTGTATCCATCATAAACGTAAATGAAAATATGTACAACATAATCTGAAGGAAGGATAAAAAAAAAATGATTGCTCCATAAAATCTGCCTAGACAACTCAGCATGCTGTACAATCCGCCACTGCCTTAGAGGTTTGTACCGTAGAAGCACACGACCTCTACATTACTGAGTTAGCACAAGTGGCTATATTTCGTGTCTGTTCCCTCCTAGCCTCCGTAATCATGTCAGTTGTCGAGCGTCGGGACTTGTGTCGCTACTATTTGCATATTTAATGACGTAAACTGTCGCTCTCCTCGCTAATGAGATACTACGGCGCTGCACTATGCACAAGATCAGTGGTTCTTCACCTTTTAGTATGGGGGATCATTTTATGATATTTTGCAAAATGGGTTCCCATTACTTACTGGTCGGGGGAAGTATATGAAAATTAAATAGTTCTCCATTTCGCCACCTGAACATATAAAATGGCCTCCATTCCATCGACATAACTAATTCTTTATTGTACACACATAGTTGGATACTTAATTAATAAACAATGTTACAAAGGCGAGCTTATCTCTATAAGAGATCTCTTCCAGCCAACCCATCCAGTGTCAGAAAAGCTATAAATTACGGGCACAAGACTGTGTGCATTAATTATAGTAGTTATAAAATAAATATTAACATAAATTACAAAAATACAACATAAAAAATATATACATTTATATATATATATATATATATATATATAATCAACCTTTCACGGTAAAAGTTGATCCAGTACTGATTTAGAACAAATGTTGATCCACCTATTTTGTGTGTACATTAAGCTCCGGATTCAGATATAGCTGTATAGCTCGAATATATGAATTCAGCGTGTGACGTCAATGGATGTGCATTTACCCGTTTTCGATAAACTCGTCATAAAATTTTAAGGTAATTGTTGATCCACTAACGGTCAAAAAAATCATACGCAAGCGCATAATGTGGCTCCGATTTTTATCCGACTTAGTGGTAAATGTGGCTCCGGAGCCACATATGCGGTGAATATGAAGGGTAAGTACGGCAACGTCGCGCTATTGTGCAAATGAAACAAACATTACGTTCTTACTTCAAGTTAAAGTGAGATAACATGCTGTCGCGTTTGTATTTTACTTTACTAGAGTCAGTCTGGTCCGAGCTGTCAAGTAAGTTAGTCTGTGTTCTGTGTTCACGATGGCAACAGATTCTTCAGGATTGTATAGTGGTGAGTACCAAGTTTATTGTTTTTAAGGTGCCGCTACGTACCTACTTTATCTACAAATACTTAGATTTAAGTAATTAGTTTCAAATGAATTCGAATTAGGCATCAAATTAAACTTTGAGTCGTATCGTATTCGAATATTGTATAGTTATTCTTTTTTTTATTATTAAGAATGGGTTCGCTCTTGACCACAATCTAGCTCAGGGCAAAGATGCGGTCGAGGATGTAGCGAGCTCACCCAGAAGAAGCCTATTCACTCGTACTTTAAAGATATTCGGGTTGTATGAGCTCGGAAATACAGACGCCGGCAGAGAATTCCACTCCCTGGCAGTGCGCAATACAAAAGATGAAGAAAAGCGCTCAGTACGTATCCGAGGTATCTCGACAAGATAAGGGTGATACCCCGCAGTGCGTCTGGACGTCCGATGGAAGAAAGGGGCAGGCGGAATGAGCTCATGCAGCTCCTGAGCACACTCCCCGCAGTACGTCTTATAAAAAACACATAGGCAAGCTACTTTGCGTCTATGAGCTAGGCTTTGGAGCTTATCCTTAACCAGCTTTTTATCACCAATGAGCCTCCTGGCTCTGCGATCCACCGAGTCTAGTGCAGCTATTCATGTTATTCATGTAAAGTCATACTTTAATGTTATGTATGTATTTTATAATGAAAGTGTAAAAACTAATCTGTGTCGGTAAACCAGGGCTCATGATGATAGTAGGTGATTTATGTACGTAGGTATCTTAAACTACACTTCTTCTATTATAAATAAAAATCCTTATAATATTAAATGCGAAAGTAACTCTGTCTGTCTGTCTGTCCGTCTTTCACGCCTAAACTACTAAACCGATTTTGATGAAATTTGGTACAGAGATAGATTAGAGCCTGGGAAAGGACATAGGCTACATTTTATCCCACAGTTTGGCACGATATAACCTGTAGTCCACGCGGTCGGAGCCGCGGGCGGAAAGCTAGTTGGTTATAAACTCTATCACCAAACCAAATGTGTTAAATTTACCTTGCCTAACGTTAAACAGTTTAATACCAATGTACAGGTTAAAAATGAAAAACTGAAAGTTGTAGAATCTACTGTATTCTTAGGTATCACTATTGACGCAAAGCTTCAATGGGGTCCTCATATTGATAAGTTAGCGAACAGACTCAGTTCAGCAGCTTACGCAGTTAAAAAAATCCGTCAATTATCGGACGTAGAAACCGCGAGAACCGTATATTTCAGTTACTTCCACAGCCTAATGTCATATGGCATTTTGCTGTGGGGTAATGCTGCCGACATTAATAAGATATTTGTCCTGCAGAAAAGGGCTGTTCGCGCGATTTATCAAATGAGACCTAGAATGTCTCTTAGAAATAGATTTAAGGAAATAGATATTTTGACATTTGCGTCCCAGTATATATTTAATAATCTTTTGTATGTAAAGAAAAATGAACAATTGTTTAAGAAAAATTGTGATAGGCACAATGTAAACACTAGAAGCAAACATAACTTGGATATACTAGACAGCTGTCTCTACAAAGTAACAAACTCTTTTATGGGTCAATGTATACGCTTCTACAATAAGATTCCCATGTGTATTCAAAACCCTACCTTTAGAAAAATTTAAGACGATAACTAAACAAAAACTTTGTAAAAAGGGCTATTATAGAATTTCGGATTATCTGTTAGACAAGCAACCATGGGAATAAATTGCTCAGCTCCAGAGTTATTCAGATATTAAGTCAATTAAAATTAAAAGTAAGAAAATTTATATGATTGACTTAAAAAGAGCGACCCTCGGAGTTTCTTGCCTATTCTTCTCCTGAGGAAGACTGCACCTTTGCGAATAGGCGCAAAGTCAAAAGTGCTAATGTAATTCATAATATTGACGTGTTCAAGTATCATTTTATATGTTCAATGAAATAAACACTTTTGACTTTTGACTTGACTTTTTGACTTTTGATCACTTCAGTCTGTATGGTTTCTTGCATCTTTCTTGATATGGCTTTCTTGAAATGATGGCAAATGACAAGTTTTGCAAAAACTTGAGGTAAAAACGCACAACTCTAACCACAAACTCTGTTTTAAAAAGAAATGCACCTATCAAGCTTTTATGCGATTCAAAAACATGTTAGGTATTTCGTACAGAATCTGACACGACTTTACAAGTAGACATTGTAAGAACAAAAAGACTCATTGTCCTTAGTCCGTGTGGGTCCGGTAAAGAATAGATCCACCCCATATCTTCCCGTGGGTGTCGTAAAAGGCGACTAAGGGAACCAATTAGAGAACGGGCAGCAGCGTTCTACTTAATACCACTACCATCTTACTGCGATTTCCAATCCGCCTGCTAAGCGTGGAGATTATGGCATAACCCCAAGAGGCCCGGACAATACCTGGACCGAAAGGACGAAAGGACGAAAGGAGAGGAAACCATGCGACCGCTCGAGCCAACCTTATAGGACTGGCTCGAGTGCGTTCAACGTCCCGCGACCGAAAGTGGTGGAGGCGAGGTCATCCGTCCAGTGACGGACGATTGCGGTCCTCGCCTCCTGCCGAACGGCCTCCCGCTCCTCTAGGGCAGGGCGCTCCCCGAGCGCTCTCCGCTCCGCCGTCCACTCGTACACTCTAGAGAGCACCCACGCCTCGAGCTCCCAAGACGGGGTGCCGGCCAGAGCGCACGCAGCCGCGAAACTCACGGACAGGTAGGCCACCGCTACCGGCTGTGCAATGGCTCTTGCATTCTCCCTTCTATGGAGGGAGTCCGCCTAGATTGGGAGCCCGTAAAGGGCCATGCTCCCCAGATTCGGGAGGAGCCAGGTCTGCAGCCCGCTAAATTCAGGGCTGAAGCGCCACCTGCTGTCTAGTATGAGGCCTAGATATTTCACCTGGGCCTTTACTTCGATCCTGACGCCCTCCACAAACATGTGGAAACCTATCCTAACCAACCACACACCAAACAACCAACTATCCAATAACTCGTTTCGCCGAATCCCACCCATCTGATAATCGCATTTAATTTTCAAATTCAAACTAATGCATTCTTATATTAATTTAAAGTTCGATTTTCAATTCACAATTTTATGCTCCATGTTCACAACGGATCAACAACTGTAGTAAGCGGAACGGCAACGTTGTATTGACTTCCATCGGCCAATCTCGGAGGAAGTAATAAAGGGCTTCATCCTGATTGGTCCGTTTGAATCGGATCAACATTTATCGGAGCGGATCTGTATATCGGATCAACGTTTGACAATGTCAATAGTTGATCCGACAATGTCAAATGTTGATCCGATCGGAGTCACATCAGTATGAGAAAAAGCGTAATGGATCAACATTAGGCCTCCGGATCAACAATTGTTTTCGGATCAACAATTAACTGATTGTACGTCTCGAAAGATCAACATTTACCGTGTTGGTATATCTATATATATATATATATATATATATATATATAATATAATATACATAAATATATGCTATTTAATATAGTGAAGACAGGTAGTGTTGCTTTACTTGCTTATTAAAGGAAGTGATAGATGGACTATTCTGAATATGCAACAACAACATACAACTTAAGTTACAGAATCGGGGCCCTGTTTTACCACGGACCAGCGACTGTTTGGAGGTACAAATAATAAGAGGGTTGTTCTACGGTTATATCTACATGCACTGTCGTTCGTATTCAACAGTGTTTTAATTTTTTTACGATAACTGTATTTCTCTTTACTTACTAACTTCTGCCGCTCGAGCATGATCGCGACAAACTCGCGCGTCACACCTCTCGGCTGACGGTGAAACTTCACTTTGATTGCGCGAGGGCCCTGCGCAAAGACTTACTCGCCCTCTGGAATTTTCAATGTTGACATTTTGACATAGAACCGCGGTGCATTACGCGCGCAATGACGTCATGCTCGAGCTACTGAATCCTTGGTTCAGTTCTAGCCAAAGTCAAACAGTTGAAGACTCTGGCATCAAGTCAATTTCAGTGTCGACTCGTCACATCCCTACTAATATTATAAATGCGAATGTAGCTTTGTCTGTCTGTCTGTCCGTCTTTCACGCCTAAACTACTGAACCGATTTTAATGAAATTTGTACAGAGATAGATTAGAGCCTAGGACAGGACATAGGCTACATTTTATCTCACAACTGTGTCCAACTGGGCACGATATAACCTGTAGTCCACGCGGCTGGATCCGCGGGCGGAATGCTAGTATATCATACAATGTTTTTGGGATGGCTTCACGAACCACTTCAGTTGCTTCCAGGGACCGCCAGTGGTCCGCGGACCACCGGTTGAGAACCACTGCACTAGATGCATTATAAGTCTGTCAGGTACTGTCCGATGAGACACTCTTGTTAGTTTCAAAGAAATTGTAGTGCAGAAAGGGGAAGTAAGGAAGACGTGATATTTTGGATTAATATATTATTCGTAAGTTTTTTTGGCTACTAAGCTGGAATCGAGGAAAATATATAGGTCAGGTAACATGTTAGATGATAGCTAATTCTAGACATAATTTAAGAGATTTTCTCAAAGATTTTTCCGTGTACTAAAATAATTAACTAATAACTAATGTTTAAACTAATAACAATTAGATTCTAAGCTTTAGAATGTTTTCTGAATAGTACTAATGTGCATAACACAAGAGAAACTTTTCGTTGAAGTAATTATTGTGAGCATTTGATTATGTAGCATCTGTTACTCCAGAAATTTCGCATCCATTTGACTAATAATTGTTATTGCGTACCAAGCTATACGCTGACCTATGGGGATCAGCGCCTCGATCACTTTTTTACGTGCCTCCACTCGTTCAAAATTGTTTCAACATCATCATTATGTCAGCCGCAAGACATCCATAGGCCTCCCCCAAGGGTCTCTACCTCGATCGGACCTGCGTCACCCGCATCCAGCGGCTTCCCGCAATCTTAACCAGATCGTTGGTCCACCTTGTGGGATAAAATTCTTGGTTATTCTTCAATTCTTCTTATATGTAGCGTAAGCTACAGTCTTATTTAGTTTCTGTTGGACCCACAAATAAATAATTTAACAAACAATGTTTGTTGTGAATTTTACGTGGTTCTGTTTTTTTGGTTACACAGCGACATTACAATATTTCATTTCACTATAGGCCGTATAATACCTCTCGTTTAGAATTAACATGGTCTTAAATCTATACAAAACAGTCCATAGACCATTAATACAGTTTCCATATTCATAATAGTCTGAAGTGCACAGACACACGTAACCAAATGCAAGGACTGCTTGCATGACGCGTAATGAGCTGCGCTAACGCAGAAATACAGCACACACACAGATTTACGTGGCAGTAGGAAAACATTCTTGGTAGTCATTATATCTTCATACAAACAACTCAGCTCAGCTTCAACTCAGCTATTATACGTTATCATTGGGACTTATATCAAGGGGTGGCAAGAAAATTTTATTGAATTGAAAGATAGGATAAAAACAGCAGTCTACAAAATCATGCATTTTCCTAATGATATACCCTCATCATTAGAGCTTTAGTGAGTCCTTACGTAAAATGAAAGTCCAGCAATTAGATGCGAATAAAGTGATTAATTAACAACGCGTTGCCTGCTGCCCCGTGGCAATGATACTGCAAAGCAAAGTGAGGCGAAAGTGGGGCTATATTCGCTATCATTGCAATAGCGTTGTGTCAGCACCAATCTATATATATATATATATATAGCCCCCTGCGTTAAATGTACTTCGGAAAAGATGGTTCTTACCTGGCGGCACGGCACTGGAAATTAACTCGGTTACTTTTCCAACCCACTGGCTATTATGCCACAGACATTACCTCTAGCACTATATTCTATACTGTGCGTGTACGATTGTCATTGGTGTGCTATTGTCTACTGTATATGGCGGCGCCACTGTGCATTTGCTCGATTTGGATACGTCCAAAATGGCAGAGATCTATGCGCGGCAACGCTTTTAGTAGAGTTAGGGTTGCGAAAACCTACTTGAAGTGTAAAAATGTAGTCATATTTATCTTTATAATTGATTACGTACTTTCTACTTCTGCTTACTACATTCTTACATTTACAGTAGAGTTTGAAGTACCTATGTATAGAAAGAAAGTTGAATAGAAAGTTCTTCTAAGCCTGAAATGAATTTCAATAATTAACAATTCAAATAAAATTGATCTATCTTATAATTTTTTTTTTCGATTTTGGATACAGCATATTATTAGGGTTTTGATTTAGGCAGACTTCTATTTTTTCCTCTACATGCCCAATTCGTGCGTCATGCATTTTGGTAACTATTTTGGATATAGAGCTAGACACATTATTCAACACTGAGGGACAATTTTTTAATCCTTATAAGCCTATCAAGAATTAAGAGCATTTTCACTAGTTAGAAGTTACCAAAGCTAAACCGCTCACGTTTCCTTTATATTCAGACCAATAAAACGTTGAATACAATAGAAACGTGAGCGATTTAGCTTTGGTAAACACGTTCGAACTTACCACGATCGGGGGCTGAAAGTCTACGCAAATCTTGGCTACTGACAGCCCTAGCGTTCTAGTGCCTTTCACAGACGTATGGAGTTACATTGTCAAAGTTACAGCTTTCTTCAGCAACTTAATTAGTAAGCTGGATATGTGAATGGCAGTCCAATGCTGGCCTGTTTAGTGGAATAGGAACATAGGAGAAACATCGTTATGCTGGAAATATGGGGGACCTTTCTGTGTGTTTTACCGCAGGCCGTGTTGAATAAACTTCGACGTGTCGGTTTTTTGTTTGAGAATGTTTATGTGTGTTTTGCGGAGGAAAGAAGTTGCATTTTTAGAGAAATTACTGGAGATGTTCGGTGGTTTATGGGGATAATCCTTCCCATGAAATTGTATGTATGTAAATTATTTATTTTTCAAAAACAGTATAACATAATAAATTTAAAAGGTAATGTAATAGCTAAGACAGACTTTCCCAGAAGGGATTTCTTCTCTTCCAGAAACTGTGGTGATCGGTTGAGAATAACACCACCCCATCTCTTTCCGTGGGTCTCGTAAGAGGCGACTAAGGAAACACAAATGAGACCTGCCTCCTAGTAAATCATCCCAGGCAACGATACTTCATTTTTTTCTGAATCTGAGGTGTCGTCCTATGGTCTCATGCGGTGTGGTAGGTTCTGTAAAGGGTCGTCTGTTTCGCGACCACCCTCCTACCGAAGTCGACCAGTGCCTTTATAGGAATTTTCTTGGTTAACTCGCTCCATCGTCGACCTCATCTTTGACCTTATGGTCAAGATTGAGGTCAAGAGTTAACCCATCTTATAATAAAAAAAAAGAAACTGAACAACATTGACTAAGGAACATAGTTCGAAATATGTAAAAAAGTTTTGCCTCTCAAATACATTTTCTGCGCTGATTGCTTTTGTAAGGGACGTCAAACATTTTTTGAGAATTTTGTATAGGTCGTTAAAGTGAACCGTCTCGTATATTGTGATTTTAACGTCTGCGAAAGTATATTCGACGGCCGGTCTTGGGTTCGATCCCCAGTCGGGGCAAACATTTGTGTAAAAAGCAGATGTTTGTTCTCGGGTCATGGGTGTTTGTGTTTGTCTTTATTTGTGTTCCAAGGGACTCACGACACAAGGGAAAACCTTAGTGTGGGCCTTTGAGTGTGTAGCGTTTATTGAACTTATAACTTAGCACCGGCACCGGGTAGTCGGTGTACCTACAGTACAAGATAATTTGAGATCTTACTCTCTACTTAAAAAGGCTTTTGAATTCTAGGTTTAAAAAATAGATGCTTTATTCATTTCCCGGCAAAACTATACAAATTTTAATAACCGTAGTCTCACGTCACGTAACAACAAGCTGACTGATGACGTCATTAGTCCCGTAGTCGTGGGAAACCCGAACTTTTGCTCATAAATCCCTGAATTTCAAAATTTTCAACGTCCCGCCATGTCTCCTGGTTTTGGTTTGTCCTTTTTGTTGTTGTTTAGTTCGTGTGCCAATTTATTGGAAATATGTGTGGGTATTATGGTTTTGTTAACACAATAGAACGTTCTTTAAAATCACTGGATACGCACGAACACAAACACATACACACAACGCATACATACACAGACACACAACACACTCAAACTTAGACACTATACAATTACGCAATACGTAATACACATACAAGCACGTAGGTACACACAACAGTCACAAGTCAGTTATACTTTTCAAATTTTTTACCTAATTATGTTTCTAATAACACAGAATTGCTTTGATAACACAGAATTGCTTAGATTTATTTTTATTTTTTTCAGAAGTTTATCTCTTTTTGTTTTGTTAATTTTATTTTATTATTTATTTTATTTTATTACTTGACGGCCGATTTGGTCGAGTGGTAGTGACGCTGTCTCTTGATCGGGGGGTACTGGGTTCGATCCCCAGTCGGGGCAAACATTTATTTTGTGTAAAAAGCAGATGTTTGTTTTCGGGTCATGGGTGTTCCAAGGGACCCATGACACAAGGGAAAACCTTAGTGTGGGCCTTTGAGTGTGTAGCGTTTATTTATTTATTTCTGGTACTGGCAGTATATCAGCGCTACAGCCTCGCCGCTGTAGCAAATGCTGAGCCAGCGCCTTTCTGGGTGGCACTGTTATACTGTATATGTGTTTAATTTTAAGTTACATTTAAGAAAAATTCCTATGTCTCCCAAATAAAGTTTCATTCATTCATTCAAATACCATTATTAATGACCTTACCATAAAAAAAAACTTCAAAGTCCTGACTCACTCACTGATTCATAAACACCCTGGCCCTAGAAAGCTGAATTTCGGCATAAAGGGTCCTTTAATAATGAAATCAAGGAATAAGAAAGGATTTTAGCCGAGAATCCTATACAGGGCTTTAGGTATCTCTCTTTCAACCTCTCGGGTGGTTAATCAGTCCATGAAACTAAAAACTTTCCCAAGGAACATAGGTCAAAATGCGAAAAAAAAAATTTTGTGTTTCCATATAAACTTATGATAGCGCATTTTGTATGGGAGATCAAATTTTTTTTTCGTATTTTGACCTATGATCCTTGGGGAAGTTGTTCAGTTTTATGGACTGATTAACCACCCGAGAGGTTGAAAGAGAGATACCTAAAGCCCTGTATATACGGTAAAGTTGAACCTCCGATTATCTAACTAAAGTACCAGCTTACAGAATAGCTCCTCAGTTACAAACATAACTCAGAATACACAACAATTAAATAATCGTAAATTACCATAGACACAAACAACCCCTAGACAGCGTATATCAAGGTAAAACACAATAACGGTATTAATTAAGGTGCGTTCATACAAAGTCGCGTGCACAAAGACAATGGTGCGCGCAATAAAGAATCAATAAGGCTAAAACCGTGTTAAATCAACATTGGGCGAAGGCAAAGACAAGGAACGAATTCCTGAATTTATGGTCGCATTTGGATAGAGTTAGGAAAGTTGAGAGTTGGCAAGCTAATGTATTTTTTAAATTGTTTTGGTGGCTATGTCGGAATTATAAAATGCTTCAACTTTACATGTTTTGTATTCATCTAAGTCTTTCAATGTTTTTAAAAGTGGTTAAATAATTTTCATCGTCAAGGAAACGCTTTTATTAAATTGGTTGTATTTCAAACTAGAAAGTTCCACCCGGAACTTTCTTTTGGGTGAATTATGGAGCCTATGTCATTCTGATTTCTAAGCTATATTACTGCAAAGTTTCATCATAACTCGTCATCCATTCTTACGCTTCCGTTTCCGTGCTTCGGAGGGCACGTTAAGCTGTCGGTCCCGGCTGTTGTCGATTGACTACAGTCGTTAAAACCAAGTCAGAGGCCATTGTGCGGTTTGAAAATGCTGACACCAGGGTTTAGTCAAGTTCGCCACATACTTGACTATACCTACACGATAAGAAGAAGATCCATTCTTACAAACTTTCGAATTTTTAATATTAGTAGAATGAGGTATAAGATTTTAATACCCATTTGTTGATTTTAAATATTTCGAAAATTTCATTAATTAATTTTTCATTGGAAGGACAAATTCAGAAAACCGCTTTACTGATGTTATAATAAAAGTAACTTAATTTAGCTTACAAAATACAAAACTAAATATACTCCACTTAAAATATTTGTTTTAATAAAATGTATGTCAAATTAAAATAGTTCAATACTGGCGCCACATATAAAATTATACATATATATATTTTTTAAATTTATCCCTTTCGGGAAAGGCAAAGGATACTATGTCCATACTGCCATGTCTTCAGTGAAAAATCTTCTTTCTTCAACTTAACCTAAGCCCTAAGCTCCTCATGTTCTGCGTAAAACTGGATAGCGTCTGTTTTACGAAAACTGGCGGCGAGAAGCACAACCGCGAGGATCTTTGTCGGTACCAAACGGAGCAGAAACACTGTTATCACTTGAATTTTTCATCACTACACGAATTTTAGTCAATTTACTGCATAATACACTATCACTATTACACATTAAACAACTTTTTCACTCCGAAAACGAAAATTCAATTGACAAAGCAACCGCTCACGCCGATTTCCCGCCAAAGACCTCTATAAAATTATATATACTTACTTGTATCGTGTGGGTAGTTATTGGTAATTTACAAGTAAGAAAGTGTGAAAAATCCAGTTTCAAACTAATAAATGCAAAGTCAAAAACCAGTCTGCCTATTTATCAACAACATGCAAATGGATTTAATTGATATTGCAATTAATAAATCCGTCACGAGCTGTATCTTAAGCTTAACGGACTCAGTTTCGTTTCATTTGGATTGCAAAGTCTGAGTGATTGATATGTGGAACAATAATAAATAACCAATGTATTTTACATACGCCAGAGGAATGGAGAATGGACTTGATTTCCATATAAACACAACATTTTCCCTTGTTAGCGTCGTTTATTAAAGTAGGAATTGTCTTTGTGTTACTATTTTTGAAAATGTTTTTTTTGATTTTCATATAGTTGACGCTTTTTTTCTTGATGGAACTCCTATAAAATAGTGTTTTAAATTAAATAATGTGTTTTACAAACCCTTTCAAATTTATTTTTTTGTTAAACTCCCCGACATTTATCGCTTATAACTATAACTCTTAAAAGTCTGAACTAATTTTGATCAAACATATCTTAATTACGTCAGCTTTCAAACAAAAAAAACTGCATCGAAATCGGTACATTCGTTAAGGAGCTACGAAGCTACAGGCAGACACACAAATATACAGACACACAGATATACGAGTACACGTCAAACTTATAACACCTGCTTTGCTTTATCGGTCAAGCGTTGTAGCTATACCAGCTTCTTTCTTCACTTATTTCATTTACTTGTTCTTTCCATAATTTTTTACAACAGTAGTATGTCTAAAGATTCCTAGCTCTATTCCCGCAGGCCTAATTTTATTAGCGACGCACCCGCACCCGAAAAGGCGCGAAACACACGCGATATAAAAAATGGCGGCGAGCAATTTGAATGCGTGAATTATTGTCTTCTAAGCAGAAATAATACACCTTTGGAAAATAATATGAGTACCACCCACTCTTGTTTGAAAAATGGAGTGCCTTTTGTTATCATTTTTGTGGAGTGTTTTCAGAGATATGGGAGTTGTGGAAAGTGAATTTCAATAGATTGTTTTGAGATGGTTTTGCTGTAAGCACGCGTTTTTGCTGATGTTTATTTCCTTCACGCTTGACGGAGTGAAAGAAAAACTTGTGCCAGCTGATAACTCTTTCTAGGTATACTGAAGAAGCCAGTAAGAAGGACGCGAGGGTTTTGCTCCTATCACCACAATACTCATGTTCCATCTAATAGCTCTCAGAATAAATGTCAAAAGAGGCATCAAGTGGTTCCAGACATGACGTTCTGCTTACCCCAAAGGGGATACAAGGTGTGGATAGATTGACTTTCCATAATAATTTTTAAAAGATTTTTGTACTGAATTTATTTCACACTAGGTCATATTTTACAAAATAGTCAACATAAACTTAACACTTAACATAATTATATTAAATCTAACAGTCGAATAGGCCGCCCCTAATCGTTCCTGGTGCAAAGGTGCCCATTACGGCTGTCGCGTTTCCAAGCTGAATGGCTATAGACAGCCTCTGCACCAAAAACGATCCAGCGCTCCCACTTCCTAACTTGAATTGGAAGAATTTGAAGCCCTAGCACGCGTTGCAACTAAAAATCAGCGCATTGACATCCATCCATAGCTACGCATTATGCCTATCCCTACTAATATTATAAATGGTCTGTCTGTCTGTTAAGCTTTCACGGCTAAATTACTGAACCGATTTTGATGAAATTTGGTACAGAGATAGATTTGACCTTGGGAAAGGACATAGGCTACATTTAATCCCTCAGCTGGGCACGGTATAACCTGTAGTCCACGCGGGTAGAGCCGCAGGCGGAAAGCTAATATTACCTACTATAAAAAATTATAGAACACTTATTTATCAATTATAATAATTAAGGTCACATAAAAACGAACTAATTTCAAGACATGGTTTTTGCATCCTTGATGACCACTGTCACAGAACATTGCTCTATTTGATTGTCCATCCGTCTGTCTGTCTGTCATTACTTATAATGAGCAAAAGGAGGAAATCTGCAGTAAGTGAAGTCAGGTGTGAAGTCTGTGGGATTACTTGATGCACGATTGGATTTAATCTCTTTATTCTTGTAGAAAACACCTACTTTTCTTTCTATTGCACAGCACAGGCAGAGCACAGGGCTTCCTTAGTTTGAGACTTCTGTCTCCGCATGGTTTTAAAGCTTGTTTTGGAATAAATATGAAAAAAATTAAATGTGAAAATTACTAGTATTGAGAAAAAAGAATTTTTTTTGACTGTTTGTATTATTTACAGTCAAATCCCAGTTTCATTGCAACTCTGGCAATAGTTTTTTTGTTATAAAAAAAATTGTTGTTTTTTTAGGGTTCCGTACCCAAAGGGAAAAACGGGACCCTATTACTAAGGCTCCGCTGTCCGTCCGTCTGTCACAAGTCTCTCATGAACCGTGATAGTTGAACAGTTGAAATTTTCGCAGATAATGTATTTCTACTGGCCCTATAACAACAATACTAAAAACCAGAATAAGATAAATATTTAAGGGGGCTCCCATTCAAAAAACGTGATTTTTTTTTGCTCGTTTTTAAAGATAAGTCTAACCGAGGCTATATCTCATGACCCGTGATAGTAAGACAGTTGAAATTATCAAAGATGATGTATTTCGGTTGCTGCTATAAGAACAAATACTAAAAAGTAGAATAAATTAAATATTTAAGGGGGCTCCCATACAACAAACGTGATTTTGTTGCCGCTTTTATAGAGATAATGGTTTTTATAGAGTCCAACTCGCACTTGGCTGGTTTTATAGGTAATGGTACGGAACCCTTCGTGCGCGAGTTTGACTCGCACTTGGCCGGTTTTATTGTACAACATTAGATTATCCAAAATCAAAGACTTTCAAATTAAACATACGACAGCAAATTGCAGCACACACAGCCATTTCAAATAGCCATAAAAACCAGTCCGGCCAGATATACTAGGAACAAAATGGTCTATCAATCTGTCCATCGATAGGGTACACGCCACAATTAAGCGCACTACGAGTTTTCTAACGAATGCGATTCAATCTGCCGATTGACAGTTCCCTCATGGGGTAAAAGGACCAGTTGCAGTGGATGAGAGTAAAAGTTATTGTAAGCTGCTTTAGATTGCGGCTTGCAAGAGAGAACTAGGTAGTTTTAATTTGTGCGGAACTCCAAATTCTTACAAATTTATCTTTAAGTCAGCTATTGCCAAAATAACTATTAAATTAAAGACTTTTATACACCACCTGCATCTGGAGCACGTATTATACGTCAAGTATTCTATATTTAAAAGTAAGCCATTAAAGCTTAAGGGAAATAAAATTGTATGGAACTTCCCTTGGGCATTAATGACATTTAAATATGGAACGCCAAAATTTCAACAAAAACTTCTATCAAAAATAATTTCGAAAAAAAAAACAAAGCTATTGAAGGCTTAACTTCCTTGGTCCAAGGAGATTTTAACTATAAAATTTAACACATCAAAGAGATTTTACTTTTATGAAAAATATTTAGTATTAAAACTTGGCTGTATGTCTTAGCTATTGACTTTCCTTTGCCTACGGAACTAAATATTATAAGAAAACGTCGTCGGTGATTTTGGATCTGTGATTTTTACCGCGAATTACTAAATTGTTTGGTAAGTTTTTTTAACAAATCTGAAAAAAAGTCCAGTATGTAGGTAATTCCAGCGACTCTGATATAGAAACGGAGGCTCAAAACATTATTGATGGGATGAATTTATAATTTCTTTTTTATTTAACCTCACAGTAGGTGTATAAAGTAGAGTACGCTTCTCGGGAATAAAAGTGTCTTAGTCTTGGGCAGACTTGAATCCTTCGCTTCATTCAGGATTCTTAACATAATTTCCTCGCTCCGCTCGGGAATTAACATCTTAATTCCCTCACTACGTTCGGGAATGAACTACAGAATCCTTCATTTCGCTCAGGATTCAATATGCTGCCCGTGACATAATACACTGTTTTATCCCCTTGCTGCTTAATCTACTATTAAAGTTTAATACAATAAAATAAATGTTTAACAAATTTTGAAATAATGTATGACCCAATCAAATTTTTGAAAAACGTAGCTAAGAATCATGTTGACAGAGCTTTCAAACAAAAAAGCTGCATCGAAATAGGTTCATTCGTTTTGGAACTACGATACCACAGACAGATACTCAAATATACAGATACACAGATATAATCGTCAAAATTTTATGTGTCGGGGGTTAAAAAAAATCATATGTGGATGGAAGTCTGTTACATAAATGGACAGATGACGATGTTAATGAGTGGCGATGGTAAATGAATAACTTCATGATAAAATTAAGAAAATTTAAGCGTTGCATTTTTAAGTGAAATTTCTTTGCGAGCGATGAGAGAACAATTTCAAAGTCGCGTTACGATGTAAGCGTCACAATAAAAATAGTATTAGCGTCACGGAAAGGTCTCACTTCCGACACATGTAATTTGTACTCACGCTATTTTTTTTACTCCAAAGAAAGAGGTTAATAATTTAGCAATTTTTATCACCACACCAATGTATTTATTGTTAGGGACTCTTGAAATGAAATTAATGATTAATATGTTAACCAGACCTAAATTTACATTTTAAATATTCGCATTACAATAGTACAATGTTACTTAAGGGGTGAAAATAAGTCTTTCACCCGAGGTAAACACTGTGCTTTTCACTACGAATACGAAGAAAATAACAACATCAATAAGCTGAACTCATTGCATTCATATAAATTTCTGCAATCCAGAAGTATGAACAAAACTTTACAACTTGAAAAAACAAATGAAGATCGGAATGCCACTTTCCCGCCTATTATGTTTTTTTTCTGTGGCTGGCCAGCTATTCAGCCATTATTTTTCATTTTCATCATTGAAAAAAATGGTAAATATTTTGCTAAAATTTATTTTATTTTAAAGAAATACCTTAAAGTATATTATTATAAAGTCATTAAAAAAATATTCTTCAATGAATACTTCACTTTTGTTATTTCAATTTTACATCGCGCTGTAATAGAGTGGCTGTATAGGATGTCGGAACATGTTTTTTTTATTACTTAATTTGACAACTGTCAGTTGAAAGCGATTCTCCCTAAGCCTGAAAAGTATTACTTTCAAGCCCCTCTTTAGGCAACTTCAGACCTACTTTCAGAGTATGAGTAATGAAAAAGCTTTTTAGACAACATAGAGGAAGCGTAGCAAGGGGCCGACAACTGGCGTAGTTACCTCACCTAGTTTCCATATTCGGACAGGGGCGTCCACGCATCTGCATATGTTCATATCAGGGTATTGGATCATATGGTCGGTCGTATCGCGAATTGATCAATCGCTCAGACGACCGCGGCTAATCACGACCGTTTTCAATCTTAATGAAAATCCGCGGACGCTGTTTGAGGAGAGGTGTGGAACTTCTGGGTATTAATTATAATATAGTATTTTTAAATCGCTTACCCGCGTGAGGGATATTCACAAATCATTTTAGTTAATGAAAAATATTCGGCACGAATGGGATTTGAGCAACAGGATATCTTTTTTTATTATTATTATTTTATTATAAGATGGGTTAACTCTTGACCTCAATCTTGACCATAAGGTCAAAGATGAGGTCGACGATGGAGCGAGTTAACCCAGAAAATGCCTATAAAGGGACTGGTACTCCCACGCACCGATAGAACACAGCAAGCGTTTGTCCCTATGGTGTATATGGGCTGGTAAGAAAATTATTTGTAATTATAATATAGACTGAATTCCTTCATGCAATAAAACACTGGTTGCTCTGTGAGCTGTAATAGACTTCGCGGGTCAACATTTTTTCGAGATGGCTGAAATATTATATTTTTTACGTAGGTATTAAAAAAAACTGCTTTTTGAATATCAGAAGGGTTAACTCTTGACCAAGGTCATAGATGAGGTCGACGATGAAGCCAGTCAACCCAGAAAATACCTATTAAGGTACTGGTACTCATATGCACCGTTGGAACACTGCAAGCTTTTTGGCGTCGGACTTCGGTGGGAGGGTGGACGCTAACCAGACTGCCCTTTACAGGGCCTATGGTAGGCCGCATGAGACTATGGTCTATGGGACGACACCACTGAATCGAATGAAATTTCGTAGCGTCAAAGTAGGTAAATAACGAAAATTTTCTAACTTGATGTTTCCGGGAAAAAAAAATACTTGTAGCTTATAATAGTTATGGGTGGATTCGACCATTTAAGTACTTGCTAAGCTGTCCTTTACACCCTGTATAACAGTTTTCCTGCACTAACAAAATTTAGGCTAGCATTTCGATATGTAAATTTCTTAAGTTTTAATATACGCTGATAGCAAAGAGGGCTATTACGACAACAAAGCGCCTTTGATATAATGCAACGGCCTTTAACTTATAGCCCAATAAAATTATGCTCGAACTGCAATCGAACTAGAATTACCCAACACATAGTACACGTATGCAAATCCTATGGCCTTATGATAGTACAAGGAATCTTCAAGCAGTATGTCACAACTATTATTTTCTATTTCAAAATTTCAACAATAATTAGGGTAAGAAAAATGTTCGGCGCGAAAGGGACTTTCAAAAATGTTCGTCGAATATTTTTGTAACACTATGTGTAAATAACCCACGAGTAAGCGTTTTAAAAATACAAATGATGACCATTTTGTTGTTTTTTTGTTTTACACTATTTTTTTAACAGTTTTTTTTAACGAGTTACAGTGTGGCGGTTTCAGGTCGACAGTTTCGATCGTTTCTGTATTATGACAGCCCTGAAGACCCAGTTTCTTAATTGTAAAAGATAGACACACGCTTCCCATTGCTTTTTCTAAACACAAGTATTTATTTTGAAATCTTTTCTTATTTGGCAACCGCTGCTTGATTAACTCGTATATTATAATTGTATGTGAGTAGAAGGACCGATTTGTCTTACAAATATACGAAATGCACCGCTGATGACGTCAACTGGCTTATGCATGCTATAAGCCTTTATCGCCCTGTGATTCTATGGTCTAATTAGAAAGTTGAGGGCCTGGGACAAAAATATCTCAGAATTATGAAAATTTTGGAAAGTCGCTCTACTGATTGCATACTGACCGATGCTCTTATGATGAGAGAAAATATCGTGAGGAACCCTGCACTTTCAGGCGACTGAGTGTGTAACTGTTAACAGGGTCATGTAGGTCAGATGGCAGTAGCTCAACTGTTATAACCTGATCTGCCAAATCTTGGATCATAGTCAAACGTACCCCGAATGAGAAACGGTACTAAGCGCTACGAAGAATCTCAAAGTTTTGAGCCAAATCTGCTTTTATTTTGCTCTCTATCCAAAATCAGACAGTTTCTTTTAATAGAAGGTAAATTCTTGCAGACCTTTTTAAACGCTATTACTGTTAATTGCTACCATAGCTAGATTTTTACTTTGATTGTGACGCGAATCAAAAGCACTTTTTAGTGTATGTAGTACACTATACATTTAATGCATTTTCTATTTCTGTATACATTCCAATACAATATTGGCAATATAGAGACACTACTTGTAAGAAGGGTCCAAGACTGTTGCCCTCAAGAGCCTACCGTTTCTGTTTGTAACATTCTATTAGGACGTATCGCCAGTAGTATCTACGTGATAAAATGAAACGGCCATGCGGAGAGCTCCACTTATGTGGCCAAATCGCCTTCTATATCGGAATTGCTAATAAAGCTGGTATGTATGCCGACCCACAAGTTTATGCCGCCTAGAGAGCATCGGCAGGACATTGTGTGGTGTAAGGTTGATAGATTTTTTCTCAAGCTTTATTTTATTCATAATTTATTTTATTGAACAGTTATTACTAAAATTGTTTTTTATTTAAAACCTCGGCCACATAACGGAGATATTGAGTCAAATTAATACATATTTACTTTAGATTTAATTGCTGAAAAAGAAGCTCAAATATAGCTCGTTTCATCCGTTGCCCGTTTCATTGCTTATTTTGGCTGTATCGTTGTTATAGTTACTTTCAATAAAGTAAGTATGATGAAAATTAACTTAATGTTTTCCAAACCTTCCCACAAAATTATGCTAAATTTGGATTTCGAATTCCCGAGAAAAATCCAAAAATGTAAGCATGGAAAATTCAGATTTCCAAAAATATTGTATGAAAAACGGCAATTTCATAGGTAAAGACTTATTATTATTAATGCCAATATTTGTGAGGATTGATGGATGTTTTTAACTCTTTCACGCTAAATCGGCCGGACCAATTTTGATAAAATTTGGTGTGGAGATAGCTGACACCCTGAATTAGCATATAGGCTACATAATTATCCAAAATTCCCACGGGAACGAAGTTAGTTGCTAATAAAGCGGGAATGTGTATCGACTCACAAGTGTAGTAGCGTCGACAGGACATTTTGTGGTGTAACGTTCAGTTGCAGAAGCGTTCATTAAAGTTAAAGCCTCTTTAAATCGTTATGCCATCCTAGTTTAGGTACGTCAACTAGACGGAATGTGACAGTATGATTTTTAAAGTAGCATTAACTTTAATTATGTATGTTTCTGCAATTGGGTGTTAGTTGTTTCAAGTAATCTTATGTGTTTGTTACGAGAAAACTCTGTCAATTCTGAATTGATTTTGATGAACTTTTTTTAAATCGTAGGTGATACTTCAGGGGTCCCATACTAATTTCATTGAAATGAATCCGCGCTTTTTGGAAAAAATATGAAATCACAAAAAAACATACACATTTCATCTAGACGACGTTTTGGTTCGTGGCTATCTAGTTTTGGTTTGTTTGTTTGTGTTTATTTATTTCTGCTAATTAGCATCATTGAGAGTAAAGTCGGTTAATATGGACAATTATTTATTTACATAAACTTCATGATAAGTTAGTGAAATCGAAAAAAAAATGAATGCTGTCCAAATTCTGCCCGGACAAAGTCGCGCGCAAAAACTAGTTTTATATAACAAATTTTATCAAAATCGGTTCAGTAGTTTAGGCATGAAAGCGTAACGGACAGACAGAGTTATTTTCGCATTTATAATATTAGTAGGGATAGGCAGTACAAACTATTTTATTACAGAATGCAGTATAGGGGCAGTACAAAATATTATAATATCAGAAAACGGTTGCAAATCCCTGTCTGCGTCACGATACGGGGGGTTCATATTCCGGTAGCATCGGTAGAGATAACTCGCGCCGCGTGTAGCCAGTTTGTCGATAAATGACGTCGATAGCGAGCGATTTAAGAATATGCGCGTGCGACGGTAGGCAGGGGCCTTTGGGGGAAAGTTTCCTTTATAAGGAATATCAGATATCAATATTTTCTTACACAAGTTGCATGGAGAGGCGGAAATTGTTTTCATATTTTGACCTATGTTCCTTTGGGAAACTTTTTCAGTTTCGTGGAGTGATTCACATCTAATTTAATAGTGATTCACATCATATTTACTAACTAATTTAAGTCACCCAATGTTTTTGTTTGCTTTTCACACTGAAGCTTTGTAGAGCGATGGATATTTTTATTTAGATCAAATCAAATCAAATCAAATCAAATCATTTATTCGCTTAAAACACGGTATAAATAGATGTCATAAAAAAAAGTACAGTCATGTTTTGCTATTTAAAATCAGCATGTGAATGTCATTATATAAATCAAAATATTAAAATTGAGACAAAAATAAAAATTACACATTTCTAAAAATAATGTCAAATTAATTAAATGTCATGAATGAAATAAAAATTAAAATTATAAGATGTCATAAAATATTTAAAACCTACGCAACTCTAAATTTTTGTCAAACAGTTCTTTGATGTCATAAAAGTTTTGTGCACTAATCCATTTAAATAATTTCAATTTGAATAATCTATTATTTAGTAATTTCAATTCGCTGGGTATATTATTATATATTTTGATACACAATGATAAGCAGCTATTTAAATATTTCGTAGATTTTGGAGCATTATCATATATAGGCGATTTTTCAAATTTTTATGTAATCTTTTTCGAAGGGATAATTTGTAACTTCATTTCTTTCCATGCAAGTTGTTGTTTTTTTTAAACAAGAACGTTTGAAAAAATAATAATAAAAAATATTAGAAACGCAGCTTTTTCCCATCTCTATGCATACACGCCTCTAGGTGCATCACACGCTTTCATGAATATGTGGTTATGGGCCTTTATCAGACCGACTATTAAGTACTATTAGAGATGTAGCTATTTATTAATGACTCTACCTTGAAAGCCTTCGCCTAGGGCTTCGGTTGTACGGTAAAAAGATAGATTTTATGCAATACTAGTAGATAAGAGAATATGTGATAGATATGTAGGAAGTTTACAAAACTATTGCTATCAAAATTGAAGATGTTTTCGTAAGTCGTGAAGTAGAAAAAATGTAGTTTATTTTTTAAAAACTAATTTAAGTAAGTAAGTAATTACATACACTATTTTTTTTGGAATGAATCGGTTTGCTCTTGACCGCAATCTATAGCCCATTGTGGTCGAGGATGTAGCAAGCTCACCCAAGAATGATAATAGTAATTACCTATCCCTGAAACAAAGTTTACTAATCAGCAGAACTCAAGGCCTGAATAAAAATAGATAATAAAAACAAAAAGAACATTTCGTGGAACTTGTTGTTAGATTTATATTTTTGAAATTTAAGAATAACTTAAAAGAAAATTCGCGTTCAAAAAAGTAAATTCGAATATTAATTCAAAAACACTTTTATTTAAAAACTGGCTGATAATCGTAATGTTCTAACTTCAAAATCGCAAATTCATAATGTTTTAAATTCAAAATATCTTCCATTTACAAATCACATACAGGCTGCCAATCACACGCGGAACTGTTCTAATTTCAAAATGACTAATTCGAAACAATAATTCAAAACTGCTTCCATTTGCAAAACATACATTGCACACTGGCCACTAATCACTATGGCCAGTAACAAGGTAGCATACGTCAACCTAACGAAGCGAGCTTGTGTGAGAGGGCAGCCCCTGTCGATCAGTTTTAATTATCGTTCTAATGAGCACTGAGTGTTACAGGTTACGCGATTACTATCTAAACTGCTTATGAATACGGTTTCCGTCGTTTTGCAATGAGGATGTGGGAATCGGGGACGAGTCAGCGGAATGTATGAGTATTTTCAGTTTTGTCCTATAAGAAACGGACTGGAATTAAAAGAACAAATACCTGCTGCCCTAGTATAAGCAATGAGATTTCACTCTCATGACAGTTGACTGCTAAGAAATACATAACCTTAATCTTGCTTTCAATTGACGTTGACTCATGATCTTGAATGAGGTTTTTCTTTTTATTTTTTTTAAATTTTTCTTCAGTCGCCGGATAGATGGCGCTGAACTATGTACGTTACTGCAAGGAACGGAACGTTAAATTATTTTTGATTAATTCACTTGAACGTAATTTTGAGATCATAAAACGAAACGTTATAGTCATATCACATCAATATCACGTCTACCATACGTATTTAGACGATTTAATGAAAACAACGAAAAAACAAAACTGAATTATAACAAAGCGCGAGAAAACTAGGATGATTGGAAAGCCAAAACAAACTCAGAATATTTGATGCAATGTTTTTCTCCAAGCCTTTTGGCTTTGGCACCTAGTAACGGAGTCAGTTCAGCGCCATCTAGAGAGCTCTGGGAAACTACTTTTTTTTAATACCCAAAAAGAAAACCTCCCATTGCGGACGTATGTCCAAATCAAAACGCAAGGGAATGAAACGCAAATGTAAACTTCTCCAAATCCAATGTAGACAGGGAGAAACAAATTTCGTAATTTCACCTGTTATGGCTAAAAACTCAACAAATACTTACCAACACAATTGTTTTTGAACTCAAATCTCCCGGAAATTTTCCACATGTGGATATAAAGTAAGCTATCTACCCACATCAATTACTATGAACTTTAAATTGCACGTAGTACCATTGTCTAAATACCAGCCGTTTTATGAGACCCGATAATGGCGGCAAATGGACTATAAACGTACAGACAGACACACAGATATACTTTATATGACGTGACTTTAACTTAGTTGGCGGAATTTTAGGGGGTGATTGTCCCAATCAAACTGAACAAATTTTTCCAAGGAACTTATATTGGGTAACTTATCAAATACTAGCTTTCCGCCCGGGACTTCGTTCCCGTGGGAATTCGGGAAAATTATGTAGCCTATGTTCATCGGGGATAATGTAGGATTCTAATGGTGAAAGAATTTTTCAAATCGGTCCAGTAGTTTCGGAGCCTATTCAATGCAAACAAACAAACAATCAATTCTTTCCTCTTTATAATATTAGTATAGATTTTATAGATTTGAGCCAGCTCAAATCAAACTGTACAACTTTCTCCAAAGGAACATAGGTCGAAATATATATATTTTTTGCCTATCTATACAACTCGAGCGCTTTAATATGGGAAGTTGAAATTTTATTTTAAGAATTTCATATAGTTTTCTTAGGGAAGGTTGTTCAGTTTTGTGGGGAGAATATTCATTTAGGTACTAATTTGAGAGTACTCAAATACTGGACTTCACTCAATATACTGGACTGTCCAGTATATTGAGTGACTATAAAATATTAGCTAGTGAATCTGAACAACTTCATCTAAGGAACATCATATACAGCTTGTGATTTGCCTTTGAGGCGAAGTTAAAGTTTTGTCAGAATTGTGTATATTCTCTTAAATTAGTACCTAAATGAATTAGTACCTAAAAGTCAAGTTAGTGGAAACCATCCTGCGTGGATGACTGTACCTCGTGCATGCTACCCGTAATGATATGAGCCTAAGAACATTTGCATTACGTTACGTTTATGAATATCTCTGACATTACATTACACTTCTCGATTGCAATAATATAGAGACATAAGTCAGCAATGGAGCATTTATGTTTCAACTAGAGGATGACCGGGACCTTGTTCGCGTGGGAATTTCATAAAATCCTTTCTTATTCCTTTATTACATTATAAAAGGAACCTTTGTACCAAATTTCAACATTCTACGTCCATGGGTTTGGGCTGGGCGTTGAGGAGACAGTGAGTCAGGACTTATGTTTTTATATGTGACTAGCATTCCGCTCGGGACTTCGTTCCCGTAAGAATTTGGAAAAATTATATAGCCTATGTTACTCAGGGATAATGTAGCACCCTAATGGTGAAAGAATTTTTTAAATCGGTCTAGAAGATTTTAAGTTTATTCGTTACATACAAAAATACAAACCTTTCCTCTTTATAATATTAGTGTAGACTAGCTTTTCGCCTAGGACTGCAATTTGGGAAAATTATGTAGCCTATGTGATAATCCAGGGTATCAGCTACCTTCATACCAAATTTTATCAAAATTGGTCCAGCCGTTTGAGCGTGAAAGAGGATCCATTTACACAAACTTTAGCGTTTTTAAGCTGGTTAAATATGATCATGGGTTGTGCAGCGCCATATATTTTTATCGAATCCCAACAAAATGGCGATAGAGTTTGGCGCCAAATGGACTTTAGCTATTTTATTACCACACTTGCCTTAAACAATGTCATTGGTTAAGTGTCTCATTGTTTCTTTACAGTTTTATTGTGTTTATAGTCCCATACGTTTTAAATGTAAACTGTCGGCCACGGTAACATATTGTGTAAGCTAACATGTCTGGAAAGTTATAGTCACGACAAAATGGCGTTTCGTTTTCGCGCTAAAATGTTAAAATAGTTTTTTTTTAAGAATTTGATTAAGGTTTTGGTTTTTCGTGTAGTAAAATGTAGAAAAAAAAAGTATTAATTGAAATATGAGTTAAGTATAACTTAAAGCTGTTTTGTATTGTTTTGGTATTTATTACAATTGTATTAATATTTTTATTATTCGTTATAATGGAAAAAAGCAATTTTCGTAAAAATCATAATTTTTAATTTAAATACATACCAAGTGATAAAACAAAATACTTTTACAGAAAAAATAAAAAATGTAGAAAAAAGTATTGAATATGAGTTAAGTATACCTAATAGCTGTTTTGTATTCTTTTTGTTTTTATTACAATAGTTTTATTTTTCGTTATAATGGAAAAAAACAATTTTCGTAAAAATCGTAATTTATAATTTAAATATATACTAAGTAATAAAACAAAATACTTTTTAGAAAGAAACAGAACCCTCACGTCTCCTTAAAACTCACTCTTGTCCAGTGTCATAACATCACATGTCACGACAAAATGGCGGAAAGTTTCCGCGTCACTTTTATTGTCAATCGTTACGTCACACATTCCTCAATTTCCTGCACGACTACTGGTACGTGTAGACATTTCAAAATATACAGTCATGTGGGTAAACTTGTGTAGATTAATTTTTAGTATGCTGTCACGACTGCAGTCTTAATTGAGGTTGATATAAAGATTGTTGTTAAAAGCTAATTGTGAGTCATATTTTGTCGGAATTCTAATAATACAATAATAAAAAGTTTATTTGACACAGTAGCACAGATACATTAACAGCACTCACATATCACATACATTATTATTAGGCGTCAATTCCACTGATCAATAGCAAGCGCCGTGTGGTGATCGGTTGAGAATAATACCATCCCATCTCTTTTCGTGGGTGTCGTAAGAGGCGACTAAGGAAACACAAATGAGACCTGCCGCCTAGTAATCCATCCCAGGCCATGACACTTCATTTTTTTCTGAATCTGAGGTGTCGTCCTATGGTCTCATGCGGTGTGGTAGGCTTTGTAAAGGGCCGTCTGGTTCGCGACCACCCTCCTACCGAAGTCCGACGCTAAACAGCTTGCTGTGTTCCGTCGGTGCGTGGGAGTACCAGTGCCTTTATAGGTATTTTCTGGGTTAACTCGCTGCATCGTCTACCTCATCTTTGACCTTTATGGTCAAGATTGAGGTCTAGAGTTAACCCATCTTACAATAAAAAAAAGCGTCTTAATGGAGGTTGAATGACAATTGGTGACCATTTCATTAGCCGTTCAGGTGGCAAAATTCAAAATTATTGAAACCTCATACACTTGACGGCCGGTTTGGTCGAGTGGTAGTGACGCTGCCTCTTGATCGGCGGCTCCTGGGTTCGATCCCCAGTCGATCCCGGCAAACATTTGTGTAAAAAGCAGATGTTTGTTCTCGGGTCATGGGTGTTTGTGTTTGTCTTTATGTGTGTTCCAAGGGTCCCACGACACAAGGGAAAACCATAGCGTGGGCCTTTGAGTGTGTAGCGTTTATTTATTTATTTATACTTGATGGTAACACCAATTCACCACCATTGGTTAGTGGAATAGCTGACCGGGCCCCGATTCTGTAACTTCAGTTGTGTGTCAACATTTTATCCGTTCAGGTGGCAAAATTGAGAACTATCCAATTTTCGTACATCTAATGACGGCTGCTTTGATTGGTGGCGCCACAGCCAACTGAATTTTCAGTTGCTAGGTAGTTTACAACTTTACATTCGGTTGGCGGTGGCACTAATGGTCAGGGTAGTTGTCATCAAGTATATGAAAATTAAATAGTTCTCAATTTCGCCACCTGAACAGATAAAATGGCCTCTATTCCATCGACACACAACTGAAGTTTCAGAATCGGAGCCCTGATGTATAGGAAAACCTCTATATCACGCAAATTTTGACCTCTGTTAGTAAAATACCCTCTATTATTAAATTAGTAAAATACGCTCTATACTAGATTTTCTTTGATATGCGTTTCCCTCCCTAATTTAAATAATTTTCTTTATACACGCGCCGCGATTATGCATACGTCATAAAACGCAAATGTGGGGATAACTTTATCTAGAAAATTCTATTAGAGCCGCCGCCGGTCTATAATTAAGACACATCTAGACTTAATGCGGAGGCTACTTCAAAAGGACCTAAACCAGGCGCGGTTATAGGAACCATTATAGGTTTTATACCTAAATTTTTCCTATTAATTCCCAGTCATTAAAGCGGCTATTCCACAAATCAATAGCATCATAATGGCGGACGAATGACAATGGTCACCATTTTATTCGTTCAGCAGGCCGAGTACGATAGTGACAGCGCCGCGACAACACCGCAGTCCTATGTCGAAATGTCAACATTGACAAAGCCATAGGGCGAGCAAACCTTTGCGCGGGACTTTCGCGCAATCAAAGTGAAGTTTCAGCGTGAGCCGAGCGCGAGTTTGTCGTTATCGTGCTAGAGCTGCAGGTAGCGAAATTGAGAATTATCCAAATTTCATACATTTAATGTCGGCTGCTTTGACTGGCAGTGCCACGTTCGGTTGGTGGTGACGCTGCTGGTAAGGGTGCTGTCATCGAATGTATCAAAGTTTTCGTTAGTTCTCAATTTCATCACCTGAATTGATAAAATGGCCACCCAGATCTATTGAGACGCGATTGATTAGAGGGATAGCTGTACGCTGCGCTCTTCTCGAGTGAAAATAGAGAAAACTAATTTTCCCGGATATGAGACTTAGCTAGATCGATTTTTTGATCCCGTAAACTCTTATATTCAAACTTTCATCGAAATCTTTAGAGCCGAGAACGTGATTACATACATTATTTGTCATAGTCAAAGGTCTATATGCAGTCTCTTCCCGGAATGACTGGTTATCCTAGGTTAGATTAAGTTAGCCTGAGGATTGACTAGCCAAACCTATTGGAGCGCTAGAGCTTTGAGGTTTGACTATAACACATATACATAAATATACTCATTTAACAGTATAGGATGTGATCAGGTTTTTACCTGTTTAATTTTGGATCATTAGAATTATGCCTACTTATTAGATTCTGAAACATCGAGGATATGCCAAATCCTGGAACATGGTCAATTGGCCAATCGTGCCTTGAACGATAAGCGAGACAAAACGCTAAAGCTGAGAATTATAATTAACCCCTAATAAAAAATAAACAATCCACGTCTGACTCCGCACTGATATAAATAACTAAATTGCCTATACATTTCAAATTCAATAACAATAAAATCAAGCATTAAATTCAGCATTAATTTATTTATATGAGCCATTAAAAGTAATAGTTCTAATGGGGAGATAAGGTTAAAAACTCATTAACGTAATAAGTGCGCATTTACATTAGAAGGCGTGCGCCTGCGCTGGTATTGTGAGCAGATAATCAGGTGTTACCCGGTACCCTATAAAGCGAGGACTGGAAACGCCACGGGACCATTCATATACAGAGTGTTTGGTGTAGTGAAATCACTATTACTTTACATTTAGTGAAACCACTAAGGATACACAAATGAGGCCTGCCTTTTATAATCTATCCTAGGTTACGACACCTCAATTTGTTTTGAATTTGTGGTGGCGTCCTATGGTCCCTTTCGGTGTGGGAGTCTCTGTAAAGAGCCGTCTGGTTCACGACCACCCTCCTAAAGAAGCCTGACGCCAAACAACTTGCTGTATTCTGTTAGTGCGTGGGAGTATCAGTGCCTTAATGGCATTTTTTGGATTAACTCGCTCCATCGTCGACCTCATCTATGACCTTGGTCAACATTGAGGTCTAGCTAGAGTTAACCCATCTTATAAAATATAAAAAAAAAACAACCTCCACTACTGGAATAGAAGCTCCGGTTTCTACTACGGTTTTTGTTTTTAACGAATATCTGATATTTCGGCATTTTTATCAGAACTATGATCAAAAATGAGCTTGCGAAAATAATCGCGAGAATGGCTCAATTCCAAACAGCCTGTAGTAAATGTTTCTCTTACGGTACATTGTCCTTCGGCACCGTGGGCGCTACCGCTCGCCCACCGGCGCACGCGCAGGTTGCCTTTATCTTATTAATATTATACCCAATAATACGAGCGCGAATTTTAACTGTAATCACAGGTACAAGCAATCAGTTACAAGTTAGCTGCCGTTTGTCCAGTGAATGAGCTGGGACGACCTTGGGTATTGACGTGAATAAGGAAGTTGTTTTATTTTATTGTATGTTTTTTATGCCTTTTCATAAAAATACAGTAATGAAACGTTTCGAAAGATCAAACAGTGTAAATATTTTGAAGTGATTTTAAAGAAACGTCGGGAATAGGTAAATAAATATAGAGGGCTTTAAGTAAATCTCTTTCAACCTCTCGGGTGGTTTATCAGTCCATGAAACTGAACAACTTTCCCCAAGGAACAATCTTAGGTCTTTTGACCGTAAAAAAAAATTCTTCATCAGCATATAGGTGGCGCATTTTGTATGGGAGATAAACATTATTTTTAGTATTTTGACTTATGTTCCTTGGGGAAAGTTGATCAGTTTCATGGACTGAATAACTACCCGAGAGGTTGAAAGAGATTTTAAATTATTTATAGAAATTTTAGCATTTCCCAAGAACCCACGGCGCGTGTTAACATTTTTTTTAATGTTTCGAGTAAAATGGTTTTTCGACTGAATTGCTTCTGAATTTACACACACACATACACACACACACACTCACGCCTAGTATCACTGCTCCTGAATTTCCGTTACCAAAATAAAAGTCACCCTTTAGTTTAACCCGTCACGCGTCGCGCGCTTGTTAAGGCGCCGTGCGATACAAATCTTGCACACACAGGTGTGCATAAATCGCGCAAGGGTTATAAGAAAGCAAGCATTATTAATTCGGCGTGCAGAATTAATAAGAACGAAACTAACAGATTAAATTAAACGGTAATTAGACCAAACTTAAAGATTTTGTATTAAATTTTCATTGTAAATGTCATTGTACAATTCTAGTACTTTAAACTGTAATCAATAGACCCTTGATATAGACTTTGCTAATACTCGCGTCAAACATTTCTTACTTACTTACGCATGAGTTGAAGTGAAAATCAGATATGCTATTTACTCGCAGAAGTACGCATAATATGAAACACCATGTCAAATTGATTCCTTGATACTGTCGCATTACGATACAGAAGCATAAGTTTAGTGCACAGATTAAATATAGATATAGACACATATATGATACCACATATACTATTCAGTCTTCCAGACTTCCCAGAGACTCCGCGTAGGGTGAAGCCTGAAGTGTCCCCACAATCCAAGACGGCCATTAAACAAAAGCTGTTGAGGCGAGGTCGCAGGACGAGCCCCACGCAGTTCATAACCCGGAGCATCCTCCAAATCCAAGATAGCAGTCAAACAAAGGGCCTCTGCTTTAGATCTTTATTCCCAGGTACGCCATCTAAAAGGCCCGGCTTTTGTGCCGTGGGAACAGGAGAAATAATATCAACAGTGTATTCAACTAAATTACATAAGTACAATTGTTTTTTTTTTCAATTTATGTCCTATTTTCACTTAATTTCATATTTTTATCAGCCCATATACATCCCCACTGAGGAGCAAGGGCCTCCTTTCCAAACACAAAGGAGATTTCGGCTATAGTCCACCACGCTGGCCCAATTTACGGGTTGGTGAACCAAGCGCCTTTTGAAAATGAATTTTCTTCGACGTGCGGGTTTCATCACGATGTTTTCTTTCACACCTAAGCAAGTGATAATTACTAAAAAATCCATAAAATCCGAAAAAATGAATTTAGTGGTTGAATGGTTTCCTAATTTCATAAAAAAAATATTGTGTCCTTTAGGTTTTCATTTAATTGCTCATAATAAAATAATTGAAAGCATTGTCCACATCCAGTGATCTATGTAAGAAACAGTAGGCCGTTCATGGTAGTACATAATACCATCGTATACTTAGTGCCCTTTACAAAGTAAGCCATATCTTAGGTTTTATGGCCTTCCGATACAAAATGTTATTATAAAGCCTTGGACGTAGTGTAGAACTTCGTTTACTGTATAGTTGTAAACATTTGTTGGTCAAATTTTAGGACTTATGTCGTTTCATGTTATGCTTGGTTCTTGGTTGGGTAAAGAAGAGTTTCCGTTTTACAGTTTTCTTTGGACGATTTAAATAAATCTACAACGTGACTTTTAAGTAGCTAGCGAAAATCAAGTATGTTAATCAGCTCTAGTATCTAAACAAATATATTTGAAAAATATAATAAATCACTCATTGCTAATTTGTATTTGTAAAATATATGAAAAAAATGTCATTTGTATATTTTTTGGCCCAGTCCAGTCAAACTACTACACCGATTTCAAAAAATATTTCACCAATAGAAAGATATTATCAGCGGGTGAAATAGGGAACATAATTTTCCCAAATTCCCACGGAAACGAAGTCCCGGGCGAAAAGTAAGTAACAAATATGAAGGAGTATTTGGTAGTTTCTCCGTCCTTTATGTCAAACTGGAGCTACATATTTGCGTTGTTTTTACATATTGATAGCTAAAGGCTTGGAAAGGGACGTAGGCTACCTTTCTACTCAAAATAAGACGCTAATGGAAAGCTATTAATAATAAATCGTTTGTGTAAGTAAGCACTGACACTGATTTAGGTCCATATTACAGAACGCGACTCAGATACTGATCTATACTTAAACAGCAGTCGTCTTTGTCACTTTGATAGTGAGAGAAAGAGACAACCAATACTTAAGTATAGATCACGGGCCTTAGTTTCAAAGACCTACCTCGAAAGTTTTGTCAAAGTTACTGTTTAAGATATAAGTTGTATGCATAACCCAATCAGAGCAGTGTTAAACTTCTCTCCTCACAACTATATGTATAACTATAGTTAAACTTAACTACAGTTACCGGCCCGCATCCGCAACATGTTAGTTTGCATAGTTAATTATTAACAAGTAGGTTACAGAAGTTAAACAACGATTTCTATTGAGATAATTAAGATTATAAATTATATGTTTCAATCTTTGTATTGTTTGTGGCTAAACTTTGATTAATACACTTGAGAAAGCAATTCATTTCTTCGGTATCTTTGATATGTAAAAGTGGACGATATACAAATTTTAGGAATTTTAAGCCGTCTGTCCCTGCTCTTGTCCATTCATTTGACTACACAGTCGTTAAACCAAGTTAGAGGTTATTTGGCGGTTTTCAAACTCAGATATTAGGGTTATTAAGGTTGTTCAGGTATTATCAAGTATGTGCTGAACTAGCTAGACTAACCCTGGTTTCAGAGTTTTCGTTATTTGGCAGTTTTATAGGGCCCAGGAAGTCAAATTTGCGAGTACCTAAGTCACACGAGCAATTTAATACAAATGTCATAAGTAATAACTGTTAAATTTCAAAAAAATGTATTACCTCCGACATACATCGCTTATAAGCTTATAACTTTTAAACGCCTGAACCAATTTTGATCAAAAATAGCTAAGAGTTATCAAAGCGCACGATAGTGCGCCGGCCAAGTTCTAAGCACAGGCCGCGCGCACAACCGTGCACTATTTACCCGAACCGCTTCGAGCCACTTTTGACCCACCTGTATCTTCTTACCTGATTAATAGATCTGGATGAAACTTTACAGGCATAATAACACCATTTAATATACTTTGAATAAAAAGTTTCAATATTGTAGCTATTACAGAAAAAAGACAGCTCATCAAAATGTTTGACCACTTCTAGAAGACCTACAAAGCTGAAATTTGGCATTTAGCTAGTCGTTAGAGTAAAAGTAATGGAAAAATTCGAATATTGGAAATTGGTCAAGTGTGAGTCAGGTTTTAGTCAAAATTATGTATAAGAATGTTGGTAATACTTCTCTAAGACTTAAAAATCTGAAATTTGGCATGGGGATAGTCGTTAACATTTAAAAAGTAAAGAAAACATCGAATTGGTTAAGTGCGAGTCAGGTTATAGTCATTATTATGTATAAAAATGATATAATATGAACAACATTGCGATAGGTACTATAAAGCAAACTGAACAAAAAGAAATGAAATCCCACCAAAAACATAAATGTAAACCAAGATCTGTACATAAAAAAAGAGTTGAAATCTAAACTACAGCTAAGTTAATAATAATCAGAACCGATATTAATCATTCGAACTTGGCGGGTTTTGAAATTTTAATGAAGGAAAAAAGTCCAACTCTAAAACTTACCTCCGCAAGATTTGCTCTTTTCAGAAGTATTGGTGTGATGAAAACCCGCCAAGTTGGAATGAATAATATTGGTTCTGATTATTATTAACTTGGCTGTAGTTTAGATTTCAACTCTTTTTTTATGTACAAGAACTTGGCCTACATTTTTACATTTATGTTATTGTTGGGATCTCGATTACGTCAGCTTTCAAATAAAAGAAACCGCATCGAAATCGGTCTATTCGTTTAGAAGCTTCAACGCCACAGACAGACACAGATACACAGACATGCAGATACATAGATCAAACTTAAAACACCCCTCTTTTAAAAAAAAACATACTTTTGACACACTATAGTCGTCAATATTACCTCCTATAGCGCAGTCGCTTATGAAACGAGTAGCTGATGATATATTCAATGTATACTACAACTGAATTATCATAGCACGATGATAAACGAGCAGCAATGCATGCGTGTGTCGACATGTGCAGATTGAAGTGGAGAAACGACCTGGAATAACTGGCTCCTTCATGTTTGTTTATTTAAATGTGCTACGGTGGATATCTGTGGGTGTTGCTGCCGCTTTTCTGCAGTTATATCTGCTTTTGTGCTTTTGATAGAATCTTCATTGAGTTTCGCTATCGACTCCCTACATTTTTCTATTTGGTTATCCCTGTGCCTCGTCTTTTCTTCTTTATTCACGTGTAGATATAGTCGAGTATGTGGCGAACTTGGCTAACCCTGGTGTCAGAGTTTTCAAACCACACAATGACCTCTGACTTGTTCTTAACGACTCAATCGACAACAGCCGCTTAACGACAGCTTAATGTGCCCTCCGAAGCATGGAAACGCGTGATAAATTGCCACTTTGGTCACCCATCAGGATCAGTGAGATTAGCGAGCGTGTACCACTGGGCTACAGGCGCTTCCTCGTGTACGATAAGAGTGGGTGACCCGATGAGCTTGCTACATCCTCGACCGCATCTTTGCTCTGATTGTGATTAAGAGCGAATCCATTCTTAATAAAAAAATAAATCACATTCAAAATATTAATGAATAAGCGAAGGAAGGTAGTTGAAATGAAAGGGAAAGTGGAAAGAAGGGTTCTGACAAAAGGCTAAAATTGGGAGACTTTAAATTAACGAAAATTAAGTATTTGAATCAGCCTTCAACCACTTTCTATAAGAAAAATAAATAATACTATGAAAAAATAACAACTTTCGCGATCAGTTGATTTGTTTTTGTATGGAAATAAGAATTTTTTTTTGGGAATTCCTAATAAGTTCCTTGGGGAAACTTGTCCGTTTTTATTTGAAGAATCAGCCCCTTAAGTTTCGCTAACTTATTTATAGTCACCCCTTTTTTTAAGAATTTTATATACATGGCTATAGGTATCTCTCTTTCAACCTCTTGGGTGGTTAATCAGTCCATGAAACTGAACAACTTCCCCAAGGAACAAAGTTCAAAATACGAAAAAAAAACTCCCATACAAAATGCGCTATATGCTGATGAAGTTTGTATAGGAACTCAACTTTTTTGTTCCCTGGAGAAATTGATCAGTTTCATGGATTGATTAACCACTCGAGAGGTTGAAAGAGAGATACCTAAAGCCCTGTATAGGTAGGTTTCATGGGGAAAGTTTTATGTTTCTATGGGCACCCCATATAGGACCTTTTAATAATTCTCACGGCAAGTGACGTTAGTGACATGCGAACATGGAAATACAAAGTTTTGCCTGAAAAATTCTGTTCCAATCATAAAAAGGCACATAAATGTGGGCACATACCCATTCCGTGCTTCTATATCATTGATACAAAGTTGTCACCATCCGAGCACCCTAGATTAACGACTGGGCATATTTTATCGGAATTATCTTACTATGACTTACTAGCCCTAGTTTCTGAAAGTGTAGACGTGTGCAGAGACCGAGTGGGTATATAAATAGAGAAATGGACCTCAGATGTGTAGAAGTACTGGAATAATGGTATGATTTGTTTAAGGTACAGGTTTCTTATAGTGTGGAGGGATCGAAAATGAGAATTTCCGCAGAAGATTCCAAGATCACGAAGCTTAACCTTTTTATGTATTATGCTTGGTTTTAATAGACCACCGTGGTCTTGAAGGTCTCCATTATGCGCAGGGCACCCTAAAGTTTATCTTTGATCTTTTTTTATTATGACATCACATCAAAAGAACCGAAACTCTACCGTTACGCAGATATTTCTGCACATGTCTGATCTAGCAGTACGTTGTATTCAGCGATATAAATAGAGAAATGGGCCTCCTGATAAAGAACTGGCCCGCTCGTGTTTGTTTAGAAAGCGACGTGATAGTACTACCGTTGTAAAGACTTGGTGCTTTGAATACATGGTAATCGGAGAAGGGTTCTATGTGTATTCTAAAATTTCTGCAGGCTAAATTAGCCGTTTGTATATTAAAATAACTCTAAAGCTAAAAATTTTGAAAAACGCCCGATCGCTTGTAAATCTTCTATAGCTTTATTTTGCGTATTTGTGTATCTGTGTGTCTATCTGTGACATCGTAGCTTCTAAGCGCATAGAGCGATTTCGATGCGTTTTATTTGTTTGGAAGCTGAAGTGATCGAGATATATTTAATCAAAATTGGTTCAGCCGTTAAAGAATTACAAGGGACGATTGTCGGGGGTTACACCAAATATTAAATTTTAGAGTTATTGGCAGTTTAAAATATATATAAGTACTCACTCAAAAAGGAAGAAATATGGATGATGAATTTATGATTGAAATTTCATATTCATTCATAGAATTCATACGTCAGTGCTTCATAGAGTATAGAAGGAAATAGTCGCAAAAGCCTCAAGCCATATCCATATTTTCAGTGATATAATTATAATCGCAATCCAACACATACCACAGCCTAACAATGACATTCCACATGTCGCGACACCCACGCCTCGTAGGACCACTAAACCGCTATAGTGTTTTGCCACAGTGTAACTGTTAAATAGTTCAACGACTAATTCGCTCGAAAGTGAGAATCATGAACAAATCATATACAATAAAAACCTTACTTAGTTGTCTGCCAATAATGGAAATTTATCCTTCATGGCAGTGGAAAAGGCAGTTAATCTTTAAAGGCTGAATTTAACAGAAAACCAGCAAAAACACCCTCGCACTCTTTTGTTTATTATTAAGTTTGTATTGTATGATTTTTTTATTTATTTTTAAGTATACAATAAAGTTTTTGTCTTTCTATTTATGTATCTATCAAAAAATAAATAAATAAGTTAGATGGGTAGTCATCCGAATGAAAATAGACGCAAGCCTTTACATGACTCAGAGCAGAGAGAAATGGCACGAGATGATACAAAGAGCCGACCTTAAATGGGAAAAATGAATAAGATTATGATAACTATGAATAACCTTAATAATGTTAGACAGAAGTTTAACATTATTTGAACCAAATAAAAGAAAAATCGAAGCGTCTATACTTATTAGTCAGCTCGAAAATTTTTAAAAACTTTCAACTCAAGACCACCTATTTTGCAATGAGGATCTCATCACTTATCACCAGGAAGTCAAATGGGTATACTGTACAAAGAAATGTCCTTAGACTGTAACGTTGCGCGTGATTTGTGTCGATTCATACTGGCTGTATCAACATCAACACGGCTCGTTTGCGCAGATTGTTATTTACGCGGCTAAGCTAGGTGCACACTTGATCCTGCGTACCAGATCTACAGAGCAATGGGATACGTGTGTACACGTCCTTGTGTAATTTAGATGAGTGTTTAGTTCGAATGTGGAATTCTCGGGTGATGTTAAGATTTTTTTTCGTTAAAGAGCTCCTAATAGTCTATGGCTAGTCTAATCTTAAGAAAGCCATTGTTTTATTGATCATTAAACATACATCAAGCTGAAAACATGAGGCGAAAGTATTTTTCACACAGGTAAATAAGAAGCAAATCGAGTAGTCTACTACAAATTAACAGTTAACAAAGAGTACACAGTAAATTATGAAAAATAGGTGAAAACACAATCAAAGGAACTGAGCGTGAAAATCTAATGAAAGTAGATAAGTTATGTCAATCAAGTTATAAAAAAAAAATCATCAATTAAGAAATCAGTCAGTGCTATGTCGATGATGTTCTTGAATGTAAAATTCAGGTGTAAATCGGACAAAAAATAAAGAAAAAAGCCACAAAAAAGAAAGTTTCACCTGCCATTGACAAAAATGTACCAGGGCAGTAGAAAACACTGGAGCTGCATAATTCTAACATCCATACATCAATCAAAGTTCTCTTAACGAGTGGATTTCTCCCACATATGCATAGAGAAGCCATAATTTAGACATCGTCTAGACACTAACTCATAGCGACATTGACAGGTTGATTTGGCATGTTACACAAATAATACTAGCCTATATACATATTACATACGGGCCTCGGATGGAATACCAAGTAGGACTTGGATTTCTTGGGATTTTAAGTACTTTAGAAATGTCCCTGTACTAGAATTGTATTGGAACAGCAGGAAACTGGGTCTGGCAGGAAACTCTGTCTTCTTCTTATCGTGTAGGTATAGTCAAGTGTGTAGCGAACTTGGCTAACCCTGGTGTCCAGAGTTTTCAAACCGCACAATGGCCTCTGACTTGGTTTTAACGACTGTAGTCGATTGACAACAGCCGGGACCGATAGTGCCCTCCGAAGCACGGAAACGCTCGTGATAAATTAACACCTTGGTCACCTATCAGGTTCTCTGCCTTTGTGTACGTTGCTTAACCTCACTGATCAGAAAGAGTTGATATTATAGTAGTAGAAAGAACCCAGGTAAACGTAGAGAACGAAATATTTCAAGGCATATTTCTTTAACGACACATCTTAACAAATACATCAATATTTTTTAGAGTGCCCTGTGTGGCGGGCTAGAGACGACTGATGTCATCTCGCATAACCCTTAACTGGAAGTGGCTCTAATACTGATTTTACAAAACATGATTAAATCTACAATTACTCATAGAGCAAGAAATTTTCTAACCTAGTGGGCCTTTTTATAATTCGAACGGCACGGCACGGCACTTCAAAATTTGAATTACCATTACCCTCTATGTTCTCAGCTTCTAGTATTACATAGGAAGCAATGGTAATACAATTTTGCCGTCCCGTTTTCGAATTATAAAAAGACCCATTTGCTTTACTGTTAGAAATATAGAGCTGAAGTATTCGAGATAGTTCTTTACTATATTTGCTTCAAATTGCTGAGTTATATGTATATATTTTAAGTTACGAATATCTTTAATGTATTTTAATTTTTTTAATTTTTTTTGTGGTTTAATTTAGTGGACTGGATCACATCCTTGACTTTTAAAACTAATATAAAGACGCTCTATATATTTTAAATATTTTTAAGCCATCAAATATTGTTTTGGCCGCCATCGTAAGAGTTCCACTCATAGGATTACTCAGTATATTTACTTACTCACGAAACTATAGCATATACAAAACCTCTTTAAGTAAGTTTTGTCAGGTGGGACCGCCTCAAACAACATTTCTCAAACACTATAAGTATTTACCCAGTCTGCTGATCTGAGCTAACAAACTCCCACGTGCTAGCTCAGGATAGTGTTAATATTATAATACCTAGGTCCTAAGTGTACAGTGTATACCTAGGACACAGTATGTTTAGTGGGCGCTACTGTTTGCATAGTTAACTTGGGGGTGTATTCTTGGAGCGGTGATTCCGGTTGTAGAAAATGTAAAAATATATAACATACACCAATGTCATGTGCCAGCATTTTCTTTTAAAGTAGGCAGAATTTTTGACAAGTTCATTGAACACAAAATAGAATCAAATGTTCTTCAAACCTTATAAGCACCTAAAAAGTTATTCATATTGAATGGATACAATTACTTCTATAATGTTCACTGCGCCATCTTTCACAGCCTAAATGGCTGTGATAGTTTTTGTCATTAACACTTCTAAGTTTATGAGCTGCTTTGCAAATTTTTACAATATTTATTTGGGAAAGAGCAGCTGGCGTATTTCATAAATATTTCGCCTTCAGTCCCGCCCAATGTGTAAGAATCAATGGGCCTTTTTATAATTCGAACGGCACGGCACGGCATAATTTATATTAACACTGTCCCATATGTTCCTAGCTTCTAGTATCACTATTACATAGGAGGCAATAGTCATACAATTTTTCGAATTATAAAAAGGCCCACCAGTAGCGGTAAAAATATCAAAGATATCACCTTAAAAAAGTCTTACAAACACTCAAAAAGAATTCTACCAGTTCAGGAATAGCTCTCGACGTGTCGGTGTAAACTTAGAGAGGGACTGTGTGCAAATGTTATGGAGTGCATTACAATGCGATGCAGTTGCATTTATTTTGTGACACTCGGTGGAAAATGCAGCCTGTGTTGAAGTATATTTGGGATTATATAGCGACTTTTGAAATCCCTGCGATACAAGCAGGGGTCACAAGAAAGCAATTGTATACTTTTTACCTTATGTTCGTCTTTTGTGAATATTTTTTTGTAAAATTATTTTTTAGAAATAAATATATTTATTATTTATTATTATACAGCGATTTGGTTTTGATTTAATTTCACTTTTAATATATTTAATTGAGGTGTGTTTTGGATTTCGATAGCAAAAGTTACGATATTGGACTTCAATTATGACATTGCCTTTCCGTAATTGATTTTGACATTTCGATTCCTGTTGTCATACGATTGATACTCTTGTCATTCTGCTACTGTCACCTGTATAGCCGCACGAGAGAGATGTATTGATATACGAAGTTCTGAATATCAATCGTAGATTTAGAGAATAGGTCCCCAGATACACTAGGATTAGTAAAATACATATAGGTAAATTCAATTTAAAAAAAAATGGCTACCATTATTATGATTTTACCAATGTCTGAATATTTTAATCAAAATTAAATTATAGAACGGCGAAGTCGCCAATCCCATAATCTGGACTTCTTTGACCGGATGTTGGAGGTCCTCTAGTTACGGGCTTTGAGGGATCCTCGTTCCCAGGCTCAGAGGGCAACTACTGATGCATCTTCTTATATAGTTGAAGTCCTCTTCATCAAGTTCAGCAGATGAGTCGCAAATATCAATTGAAAAAACCCTTTACGGTTTGTAGTACGCCCGATTCTCGTCCGTTGATCAGCAGGGTGCACCGCTAGCAAGTAAGGATGACGAACTAGACCTGTTACACGACTATGAATTAAATAAAAAAGTGAAAGTAAAAAACATAATACTACAATAATAAATAACTTATAGATCGTTATGAGTTGTTTTCGAGACAAAGAGTCCTCCAATCACTATATGTTTTTACTCTAAAGTCAGGAAATAAGACCGCGAGCCACAACACTTGTTTTTAGCGAGCTAGTTTTTAAGTTTTTTTTCATATCTTCTTTTTATCGTGTAGGTATAGTCAAGTGTGTGGTGAAATTGTCTAACCCTGGTGTCAGAAATTTCAAACCACACAATGGCCTCTAATTCATATCAGAGGTCACTGTGCTCTTTTCATATCAGTCTGAGAGTTTGCATACGGTGCACTTAGCTACCAGCTGCGCTATTAGCAGGTGACTCGAGTTGGTACAATAATACAACCAAAATTGATACCACTTTACTACGATCAAGGTGATATTGGTTTCTGTAATGTTGTCTGTACAAATTTGGTTACTGAATCTACGCACTGCTATGGGGTGATTTTAAATTAGTCGGCGAAACCTAAGAGGGTAGTTTTCCCTATGAAACTGAATAACTTTTCCCTAGGAAACTATTAAATTCTTAGCAAAATGTATCGATTTTCCATACAAAAGCAAATTGTCGTATAAGTTGAATGGAGAGATGAATTTTTTTTCTGTTTTCGCCCTGCCCATATTAAAAGTTGTTCAGTTTCGTGGGCATATTCATACCCTTAATTTTCGATAACGTTTAAACGATGCATGTAACCCGCATGCGCAAGCTACATACATATTATTCAATGCAATCTCTTTAGAAAGCACGAAACCTCATCCAATATTTATATAATGGAATAACGGAAATTATTTTTATGTATGAAGCTATGAATAGCAAGCGGTTTCTCTGTGTACCATAAAGCATAATATCTAGGAGCAAGCGACCCTATTCGTTATCATAGACTTGTATATGCAAATCGATTCACTTCACATCTAGTGCTTGGCGAAAGAGTAGTGTGGGTATGGACTCTGGGAAATGTAGGATTTGGAAAAGAATTGTTTTTTGTCATCACATCTTTTCCAGTAAAAGGTCCCTCAGTCTCTATCCTGTGGGTTATATGTTATAGGCGAGCTCTAGAAAGGGAGTAGCGTACAACAGAGATGCCAAGGGAACAAAGAGACTGATCTGAATTTGTAGGGAGCTCAAGAGCCCTGAGCAAGTAGCGCGCGCATCTCCCACGATTCGGTTCGGTCTGTATGACCGAAAGGTCGATAGGACAATGGGTGGCAGAAGGAAATATTATCCTGTAGGTATGCAAGTGTTATTATGGTACAACGTTTTTAGACAAGTCTAACAATGATACAGTAAAAATAAGCAATGAAAATTAAGCTCGTTACAGCAGATGTAACGAGCTTCATAAGATAATAAGATATAGCTTGAAAAAAATCGGCAATTTCATAATTGCACCCCTATTATTTACATACAAACTACTCGAATTTTTCTTAAATTCTGCCAGCTGGGCACCTGTACAAGCAAAATGAGCGAAGCGAGTAAAAATGCTTGTGAAAATCCACAAAACAAAGTAAATTATAGTCACCATAACATGTCTATAGCAATAAATAATAAAGTTTTGATCAGAGAAAACCTTCAATGAATATGTTTATTCATATGGAAATTAATTGGGCCACGTGAAATGTATCCTAGGTTTCCTAGGTACTATTTATAGACCTAGGCGTGTAGAGCTAGCCTAGACTTAGCCTTCCTCTACTTAATAGGCAATTACTGAGAAAACTAGTAATTAAAATTCAGTGTAAGTTGTTAATGAAATACTTACATGTAATTTATAATAAAATCGGTGCTCGAAAAGAGCTTGCTCTGATTTTCTAGTTTTAAAATAAAATAAAACACTTGACCACAATTTTCAATACACACAATAAAAAAAAGAATGTACTATCTTTTTTCAGGCATACTTTACGAGTAAGTGTTTTTGTGACCCTTAAGTTGGGTTTCATTTGGAAATTGATGATAGTTTTGAAATTTTGAGGATAATTAGATACGATTTTAGTAAAGAAATATTAATGATAAAAATAATAAAACTCTTTATTTTCAGGCAACTTGACCCACAGATGAATGCCTTACATACTAACATTATGTATAAAACAAAATATACTTAATAACAGCTAAACTATAAACTACGAACTTCGTAGGGACTTTGTCTTCGCGTTCGCCTCCCTGTAGCGTCGGAACACTGTGACGAGACGGCATGCGCCTCGTCTTCACCCTCCTTCTCCATTCTCTTTTCGTGACATTTTTACTCTTCAGTTTTGGCATTCCTAATCCAAATTCGAAATTGAACTCTTCTAGTTGTCATTCGCTAGGATGACACAGACCTACCTGAGTTTCCGTCGCAGGCGCACACCCGCTCATAATATACCGTTTTATGTAATATACCGTTTTAAGTGTTTCGTATAATAAATATAATCCAGCCTAAATGTAATCTTCTTATTATTCGTGGTGCTCCGACTCACCCTGCTCCCGCAGCCAGCCGGCGCAACACTATCTTCTCGGGCCAGAAGTCCGGGCTGAGGAACATTCCCTAGTGCGCAGCAAGAACATGAATCCGGACGGACCGGAAATATGTGGACCTGCTGGAATCCAAGGGAATGATCTCAACACCAAAACTTGATGTTGTTCGGCCCACGCACATCTTCTCGATGTATAGCAAGATGTGCTATGCCGTCATGCTCGTATGGATGCGGGAGAGGTCTTCTTCTTATCGTGTAGGTATAGTCAAGTGTGTGGCGAACTTGGCTAACTCTGGCGTCAGAGTTTTCAAACCGCGCAATGGTCTCTGACTTGGTATTAGATATTGTCAGCCAAATGGGGTGACTTTAAATTAGCTAATGAAACTTTAGGGGGTGACTTCATGAAACTGAACGATTTTCCTCAAGGAAACTGCAAGAATTTCTTTTAAAAAATTGTCGACTTCTCATACTAAGGCAATCAGCTGATCGCTCAAGTTGTATGGAGAAGCAAATTTTTTTTTATTTTTCGATCTATTTTCCATGAGGTTTGTTTATTGTTATGGACAGGGGCCTTTTTATAATCGGAACGGCACGGCACGGAACTTCAAAATTTGAATTACCCTTGCCCCTTATGTTCTCAGCTTTTAATATTACTATTATATAGAAGGCAATGGTAATACAGTTTTGTCGTGCCGTTTTCGAATTATAAAAAGGCCAATTCGCTAACTAATTTAACGTAACCAAATATAAGAATGTCTTTCTCTGAACAAAAACAAAAATCTTATTTATTTAAGTAGCAAAATTCTTAATTAAACCTAACTTCAAATCAATCAATATCCCCGACTACCGGTTCTTAACTTGCGTGGTGTAAGTGCAATTAAAACGCAGGGGTTTATTTATTGCATGCACTTTCAATATGCGCTGGATCAATTATGCACTTCCTACCTTAACGGCCTGCACTTTAATGACATGTGTCAATGCCGAAAGTTTGTTAAGCTGATGCTCTTGTTTAATGGGCATTTTTATAATTCGAACGGCACGGCACGGCATGACAGAATTTGTATTACCATTGCCTTCTATGTTCCCAACTTCTAGTATCACTAGTGCATAGGAGGCAATGGTAATACAATTTTGCCGTGCCGTTTTCGTATCATAAAAAGGCCCATTGAGTAATGTCACTTCAAGTGGGTTTTCTGTTTTTTCCTGTACATGAAATAATTCATGTACTATTGTATATAAAAAGGTATTATTGTAAAAAAAAAGAATCTCATAAATTCACTTTACTAGTATTAAACTATGTACCCTAATCTTTACTTATATTATAAACGCGAAAGTTTGTATGAATGGATGTATGTATGGATATTTGTTACTCTTTCACGCTCAAACGGCTGGACCAATTTTGATAAAATTTTGTGACACCTTGGATTAACACACAGGCCAGATAATATTCTCAAATTCCCACGGGAACGAAGTCAATTCAATTCAATCGTTTATTGCAAGTCACAACACAATAGATCTTAAAATATACCTTAAAGATATAATAAGTTTTAGTCTCATGTGACGCCCTGCAAGGGCACAGCAATTCTGGAGAGAGCTTACTTATTTACTACCTAATTAAATAGGATAAAAAATTTAATAAACTCAAAAATTTTACAATTTTAACTTAATTAATCAAATATTCACTATATGTATTTAGGTATATAAACCCCGGGCGGAAAGCTAGTCTGAATATAATTTTGATAGTTTGTCAGTATGTTATTGTTTACTTGTTAAAAATGAATTTATACCTAATCCATATGATCACAAAATTTAATTAATTTAAAAAGTGCAGTTAAAATGAATAGACAACCATATAGGCCTTAACTTATCACTGTAAAATCTCATAAAATGCAACCGTTTGGAGATAAATCCCACGGTATCTTGATTATTGAAACCAAGCAGATATACTGTCATTTTTGAAATGCTCGTAAACCATAATACATTTTTATTAACTCATTAAACATATTACATTTAGGTAGGTATGTCATAAATGCATTATTTTGAGGTCTGCTAAGTTACGAGATGGTTGATTGACACAGAAAAACATTCAAGTGACTTATAATTTTAAGTGGTTTTACTCGCGTAACGTAAAGCTGTCTGTCATTGTCATTTTGACACTTTTTTGAAATTTGACTGCGTTTTTTCTCGTTGTTTTTAGCTGCTGTTGCTGTAATGCCGTCCTTGGGTGTAAGACATGCATTGCTTCTAAAAGCTTCTATGATTTAGGTTCTATAAAGATTTAATTTCGAAATAAATAACAATTATTATGTATTTATAAGCAGGTAAAGAGCTTAAGTATATTCCTAACTACCGTTAGAATATTTGCAAACGAGTAACATGTAATATCACCCTGGGACATCATGCAATTATAAGTAGTGCGTTGTTGAGGTTTACTCTCATTTACTCTCGAGTTTGAATTATAAGAAGTGAAACTGCTTACTGTAATACTGTAATATTTATATATATATAAATATGCTTACTGTAATATTTATATATATAAATATGTATTGTAGAAAATGCTTGTTAACAGTGGGCTTGTCAATCTTAAATTTTTTAAATGTGTTTTTTTTTATAAAATAAATATAATATCTACTTTCCTTGATTTTTGGGGAACCATTATATTATACCTACTTGAATACATTTCTATTCTTTTGCCGTACTAATGATGATATTCTTGCAATCTTCTAGTACCTCCTCTTAATATATGTTATTGTTTTTACTGAATACTACGACTGAGCTTTTGTTCAATTGGAAGGAAATATGCTTCAATCCGTGTTTGCAAATTTGCTCTTCATTGAATGTTTATTTAGTGATTCACAATTATATTCTTAATCAATCTGCCTTTTAAAAAGTGGTTTAAAACTCTGCTAGAGTTTAACCAGTTAACAATCTACAACAAATCTCCACTTCTACAAATCAATCTACTCTAAAAATCTACAAATGTCATAGATTAATGTTATATGTTTGTAAAATATGCTTAATATTCTTTATTTCAAGATTCCATTTTTTTAAATTTCGACCTAAGTTTGGATAGGACTAAACCGTACCATCCAGCACTACATTAGATATCGACATATCGACACAGAAGATTTATAACGAGTCTATGCATGTGTTAATTAAACCCGATCGACATGTCTGGCCATCCAACATGGCGGACGACCTACAAGCGGAAACGGAGCGGCCTTGTAGACGATAGGTGCTGATAAGGTAATCACCATCAGTTGGATAACAGGTGAAGGATGTGGTCCTAGTGGACTAGATTCTGGGCGAAATAGGAATACTTTCCCAGGCTTGAATTTATTAATCTATTCTCTTTGTAATGTAATATGATTTGAAAAGATTAAAAAAGGTACGGAAAATCTTGTCTTGACTATACGACTATTTAGATGTATTTTTGATGGCCGTTTTGGTCGAGTAGGAGTTTCTATTACCAATTCTATTACAAAACTACAATCGTGTCCAGCTGTGAGATGAAATGTAGCTTATGTCCTTTCCTAAGGTCTAATCTGTCTCTGTTCTGTACCAAATTTCATCAAAGTCGGTTCAGTATAATAATATTATAGTAGGGATAGGAATGAAACCTGGTTATTGCGACCCATAAAAAAGTTTATCTCGCTGCAGTGCAAGAGCAGTTTTTTAATAGAATTGGCTTGAAGGGCCAGATATTTAAGTGACGTATGTGAACTTTTTTTTAACCGAAACAAAACGTACAAGAAGCGTCTTTGTAAAAGTTTTAGTAGTCAGACATCACAGTTTATTTATAAACTCCCATTCCACCAATCAAGGTTCTATTTCCCATTCCTATCAACTGGGTGGCTATTCCACTAACCAATGGCACTGGAATGATATTGGTGACCACTTAACCCGTTCAGATGGCGACATTAAGAACTACCTAAACCTCATACATTAGATAACTGCTACCTTGACCTGGGAGCGCCACTCCAACGCTCGTAGTTCAGTGGCGCTTGCTGGTCTCGACCGATCAGTAAGGTAAAGCAACATACACAGAGGCAGGGAACTTGATGGGTGACCAAAGTGGCAATTTATCACGAGCGTTCCCATGTTTCGAAGGGCACGTTAGGCTGTCGGTCCCGGCTGTTATCGATTGACTTCAGTCGTTAAAACCAAGTCAGAGGCCATTTTGGCGGTCTGAAAACTCTAACACCAGGGTTAGTCAAGTTCGCTACACACTTGGCTATACCTACACGATAAGAAGAAGAAGACCGCCTACTGAATGTTAGGCTGCTAGGTAGTTTGCAACCGGTGTAAGATAAGAGGTTGTAATAGTTCTCAGTTTCGCCACCTGAACAGATAAAATGGCTACCATTGTCATTTCCGTCAATTAAATCCGTCAATTATCGGACGTTGAAACCGCGAGAACCGTATATTTTAGTTATTTCAACAGCCTAATGTCATATGGCATTTTACTGTGGGGTAATGCTGCGGATATCAATAAGAACTTTGTTCTGCAGAAAAGGGCTGTTCGCGCGATTTATCAAATGAGACCTAGAATGTCTCTTAGACAAATGTTCAAAGAAATAGATATTTTGACTTTTGCATCCCAATATATATGTGACAATCTTTTATATGTGAAGAAAAATGAACATAAACTGGATATACTAGACAGTCGTCTCCACAAGGTCACGAACTCTTTTATGGGTCAATGTATACGGTTCTATAATAAGATTCCCATGTGTATTCAAAATTTACCTTTGGATAAATTTAAGACAGTGATTAAACAAAAACTTTGCAAAAAGGGCTATTACAAAATTTCTGATTATCTATCAGACAGGCAGCCATGGGAATGAACTGCTCAGCTCTAGAGTTATTTCAGATTTAGTTAAAATTAGTAAATAAGAAAATTTGTAATGCGATTTAAAAGAGCAACCTCAGAGTTTCTTGCCTGTTCTTCTCTGAGGAAGACTGCACCTTTGCGAATAGGCGTAGAGTCAGTAGGGTCAAAAGAACGAATGCGTATGTATGTATTTAAATCATTTAATGTATGTTTGTATTTCATTGTAATCTTGACTTGTTTTAAGTGACATCCTGAATGTCCTATAAAATAAAGATTTTTCTATTCTATTCTATTTCGACGCCATTGATAAGTGGAATACCTACCCAAGTTCTGTTGTTTATTCTCTGCGAAGCTGAAACTTAAACTCGCTGTTAATTACGACTTAATGACAGCACAATGGAGTGTTTAGTTACGAAATATCGCGTTACTGATTACTTGAGATTAGCTTCAAGTTGGAAGTCCCTTTCTTAGATTAGTATCTGTTATCGGACGTTGATAATATTTATTTATTGATTCGTAATCCATACATCCATGATATTCCTATACGGAGCATTATGTGGTTCTGAAATCACTTAATAGATATCTTTGTTATCTATTAAATGGTTCTCTTTAGGTTATATTTACAGTTTGAGTGAATAGACTTCTTCTGGGTGAGCTTGCTACATCCTCGACTACATCTTGCCTTTGAGCCAGATTGTTGAGACTGAGCAAGATTGTGGTAAAGCGAACCTTATCCTAATAAATAAATAAAAAAAGAATTTGACAGACATTCTGAGAGTTATATAAGCTGAAACACGGATATAGCGGCGATAGAATGTTGTCAACCTTTCGTCCACCGTACAGTTTTTTTAAACGCCATACACTCAAAAGCCCACATTAAGGTTTTCCCTTGAGTAGTGGGTCCCTCGGAACACACATAAAGACAGACACAAACACCCAAGACCCGAGAACAAATATCTGATTTTTACACAAATATCTGCCCCGACTGGGATTCGAACCCAAGACCCGTCGATCTTTTCTGTCATTGTCGTCGTTGTCTTTTGTGTCATTACTAACGTGTACAGAATTCATGGGAAAATTCGACAGCTGGCAAATTCTAAGCCTTTTTGACAGTGACACTTTTCAAATTAAAATTCAAAATTAACTACTCCATGTAGTTATATTTGTGATACAATAGATGCAGTTACATACTCAAACAATAACATAAAATAATAATCCAACAAGAAGTACCGCTATCAATATCAATTTACGATAAGTACAGTACACAACACATCGAGCTAGCAACCAGCAAGTAGCTAGTAGGCGTATGTTACAAGCAATAGACAGCCGCTGAAAGACATATCTCAACCACGTGCGTGTAGCCTGCCTGGCTTGTCACTTCTGCAACTTTATACCTCGGGCTACCGACTGCTTTGTCTGTGTTTGAAGAAATCAAATAGAAGTGGAGAACTCAAAATAAATGTTTGATTCTTCATTGTAACCTACTTGGCATAGAATTTAATGGTTTTGTAATAAAGAACGAATTGATTGTTTTAACCCATGGGACTTTTTATAATTCGAACGGCACGGCACGGCATGGTAAACTTTGAATTACCATTGCCCCCTATGTTCCCAGCTTGAAATTTCACTAGAACATAGGAGGCAATGGTAAGCAATTTCGCCGTGCCGTTTTCAAATTATAAAAAGGCCCAATTTGTCATCTACGCACGCATTGTGAAGACTCAAAAAATACCCAATTTGGTTATTTTTCAATCAGTCTATGTCATAGACTCTATGATATGATATGAGCGTGTCAGTCTCTCGATAGCAACATTTTAATGTAGGGATTCAAGTTTTCGTTTTAGTTTTGTGTGAGCGTGACATATTTTGAGTAAAATATAATTGCCTTATCTTAAAAAAAGTAACTAGATGAAGTATTCTTAAGTGAAGTATGTTTTATTATTGTGTTGTATCTGTTAATTTGGTGCCCTATTTTTATTTATTGGGCTTTTTTATAATTTGGCACGGCACGACACTTCAAAATTTGAATTGCCATTACCCCCTATGTTCGCAGCTTCTAGTTAATATTACATAGGAAGCAATGGTAATACAATTTTGCCGTTCCGATTTCGCGTTATAAAAAGGCCCATGACATGGACAGAATAGGCCTTCTGGGTCTATTATTTTTTTTATTAATGAAGGGTTCGCTCTTGACCACTATCTAGCCCAAGGGCAAAGATGCGGTCGAGGATGTAGCAAGCTCACCCAGAAGAAGCCTATTCACTCGAACTTTAAAGAGATTCGGGTTATATGAACTCGGAAATACAGACGCAGGCAGGGAATTCCATTCCCTAGCAGTGCGCAATACGAAAGATGATGAAAAGCGCTCAGTGCGAATCCGTGGGATATCAACAAGATAGGGATGGTACCCCGATAGACGTCCGATAGAAGAATGGGGCAGGCGGAATGAGCTCATGCAGCTCCTGAGCACACTCCCCGAAGTACATCTTATAAAAAATACATAGGCAAGCTACTTTGCGTCTATGAGCTAGGGTTTGGAGCTTATCTTTTACTAGCTTCCTGTCACCGATGAGTCTCCTGGCTCTGCGGTCCACCGAGTCCAGTGTGGCTAGTTGGTAATAGGCCGAACCATCCCAGAGGTGGCTGCAATACTCCATGCACGATCGGACCTGTGCCTTATAAAGGGAAAGGAGTTGATCGGGCGTAAAGTAGCGCCAAGAGTGTCAGTAAGATATATTTGACAAAGTTCTCTGGTGTATGTCAAACGTTGAGAAGTTTCGTTGCTTTTATGCTACTTGAGATGGTTTCTGTATATCTTTACAATACAGGATTTAAAACCAACAGTCAAAATGGTTCAGTTCCGCTCTTATTTTACTTATACAGATGACCAAGGTGTATTCGCCTACTAGCTACTTGGTGCTTCAAAATCGTCATTCTCACTTGCTAGCATTGGACCCTGAAGGAAAGAGGCAAAAACCAGTAAAATGCAACATAAATATATTCTTAAGCAGACTGGCGGTTAATTACTCATTAAAATACCCTGAAATTTGCAAAATAACGAAAGTCGTGGACGCCATTTTATCACAGATGACAATAATAGCTATAGTCTTGTCGAATAATACGGAGTCAGGATTGCTGGATCTAGAGATCCTATGTCTGTCTGTGAGGCCAATGCCTAGCTGTGAACTGTAATGACTTGTCGAATAATACAGAGTCAGGATTGCTGGATCTAGAGATCCCATGTCTGTCTGTGAGGCCAATGCTTAGCTGTGAACTGTAATGACTTGATCAATAAATCAAAATATTGCTGACTTCTCAATGATGACTCCCGTCCTCTAGATCTTTAAAACCTCGTGCTTTCTAAGTTCCTATCAACTTAAGTCCATAAAACAAATCTTTTCAAAAGATATTCCATCACATGAACAATTACTCAGAGTAAAGTAATTACCTGCAAACACGCATAAATTTGCTACTATTGCCAATAGTTTTCTTTGAACCTTTTTCAGTTGCCAAAACTATCTTCAAGCGAAATAAAGCTTTATGTCAAGTAATTAAAGACGATGAAATTATATTTTATACTGTTTTAACAGAAAATATACGTTGGTGAAGACATAAATCGAGTGTTGGCATATGAATACAGCACAATGCAATGTCCGACCTGGGAATCGAAGTGGACATGAGCATAAATTTAGCCACCTTATCTCTAAGCCAACATCTCGAAAAGTGCTTAGGATAGATTAGTAGCTGTAGTGTTAAAAGCTTGGCATCTTCAATTTTTTTTTTCTATATGAGCCTTAATTTTATTAAAATGTCGCTGCGGCGGCGAGAAGCAGTAAGTTTAATCCCAATGCTGCCATATATGAATGATTTTTACGTTAGTAAACCTACTACTTACTATCACCTAGTATTTTTTTACTATAGTTTTACCAAACCTTTATACCGCGTCTTAGGTATGAGCGGCGAGGGGGGAAGGATAGAGAAAGAACACACGTGATCTTATGTGTCGCTCAGATCTTCCCCTCCCCCCGCATATGTAAAATAATGATATGAAATAAGCATAAAGATATTTCACGAAATGTTTTAGGTATTCAAATGCTTTAAGTAGGTATTAGTATTTTGTATACCTACTAATATAGTTTTATAGGACTGAAAGATTTTTCTAACTAAACAATTACGCTTAGTCACAGTTTTAAAATCTTACGTCACAGAATAAATAATAGTACTAACGTACTTACGTTTTATCATAAACTAGCATCGGGACTTCGTTCCCTTGGGAATTCGGGAAAATTATGAAGCCTATGTTACTCAGAGATTAGGTAGCATTCTAGTGGTGAAAGAATTTTCCGAATCAGTCAAGTAGTTTCGGAGCGTATTAAATGTAAACAAACAGATAATTAAATCTTGGGGGGGGGGGTCAGGTATCTATCTCTTCAGGTATCTGTACATACCTAAGACGCGGTACCTAATGTTAATTAGGTAATTTATTTAAAAAAAAAAACACTTTTCCCAATGTTTGCTTAAAAACTTTTGTTTAGGTAAAATAGTTTAAATAAGATGTTGAATCCTGCCGACGGTTTTCAGGAAAGTTTGCGAGTAACCACGAGCGAGAGGGGGTCTGGACAAAATGTGTTATTTTAACACATGTTTATTTTAAATTTTTTTGACATTTTGACTTACATGCAAATATGTTAAGTATATAAACTGTTAAAACCACCTCTAAAGCATACTTGAGTACCTAACTCAGCGACTGTACAAGTTTTAAAAAGTTATAAGCAATCGAATGTTGACGGTGATAATTTTGTTTTTTTAATTTTAGAGTTTATTCCCAATTAACATTTATCTTGGATTCAATCTATAAATAGCCTTTCAATTAACAAACAAATTGAAAATTTCACATGCCACGGCACCTAGATATGTACTTCAAATAATTTATATCCTTCATCTAAACTAGATAGAGTGGTGTAATAAATCAATTAACAGGTATTCTCATTAATGTGCTATCTCGGGAATCGAACTTGCGACCGTCGCGTGCGCAGAGAAAGTGTTTGTTGGTACACACTCGCTGGTTCATTAGCCTGATGCTGATTTATAGAGCCACTTGGCGGCTGTGACTTTCCAAGGATACATGTAAAATAGAAAAAAAAGGATATATGAAGCGCTTGCAGCCCATCGATCAGTGGGGTTAAGCAACGTACACAGAGGCATGGAACCTGATGGGTGACAAAAGTGGTAAATTATCACGAGTGTATCCATGCTAAGGGGGTCGTTAAACTAAGTTAGAGGCTATTTGGCGTATTGAAGGTCTTATTATATGGAGATTCAAAAAAATTATAATGAGGCAACCAATGGATGCGTTCTAAAACTGTTCGACATCCTTTTCGTATGAATGCGTTTAAGTCTTAGTAGATTCTTTATTTGCCTCTTCTATGTATCTATCTATGGAGGGGCGCCCGTCAGGCACAGGCGGGTGATCAGTCCACTTATGACCATTTCACCCAATTCCCCATAACAGCGCATGAGTTTTACCTCTGCACTGACAGTTCCACCTCTCTGAACCTACCCGAAGCTTTAGCAAACCCAATTATATCTTTTATACTAAGCTCTTGTATTTGTTCTTCTTTTACCTCATCCATGCCTATTGTCTCCCATCTTACCAGCGCGTACATTGGACACTCGGTCAGGAAATGTAGATTTGTTTCCTCCTTGTCGCATTCTGGGCCGGTGGGATCACTTTTTAAGCCCATTATTGTTAGGTGTCGGTTCAGAGGACAGTGTCCCGTGAGCAGACCCACTACAATCCTGATGTCCTTTCTATTTAGCTTTAGAAGTTGCTTCGACTATTTGCCTCTTACTTCTAAGTACAGACGGCAGCACGTCGGGCTATACACCTTGACGTCGTCTTTATAACGCTCGTAGTACCGTCGGCTTTCGTAGTGCAAATGGTGGATAACCTAACGTGCTGCTGTCTGTACTTTTTATTTTTATTTTTAAATTTCACTAAATTTTGTTTAAAATATTTAGTTATTTCTGAGCTCGGGGCCTCTAGGGCCGGACCCCTGGCCCCCGCAGGGCCCACGGCATACCACCCTATAGTTATGCCACTGGTTCAGCAGTAATGGTCACACTTGATCGTATAACTTGATCCATTTCAATAATGTAAGCCCAATAATTTATTCAATTACTATGTACATTACCATTACCCTTCTATTACACAGGAATATACATGCTAAGCAGTTACCGAGCAATATAAAGCAATTGTGAAATAGCTATCATTGATTGGCAATAATTTGTCGATGACTATCGTAAAATGAAACCAATAATCATTTAATTATGTAAATTATGTAAATAATATTACTGATATGATTAGAATGCGTGTATCCAGTGTGGTGCACTTATTCAGATACGTTTTTATGTAGAACAAGCTTTCTGTCCGGGACTTCGTCCCCGTGCGAATTGTGGAAAAGCATGTATTCTATGTGTTAATTGAGGGCGTCAGCTACCTCCATACCAAATTTTATCAAAATTGGTCCAGCCGTTTGTACAAAAATATGAGAGTGTTAAAATGGAGAGATACAACTTGTGAGATAGTCGTTAAAGTTCATAATTTTCCACGTTAAAAACGTATGAGTCACCGACTTCAATCCTAACAGTTCGCACAAAGTAGATATCTAGTATTTTTTGTGGACTACCATGCTTATTAGCAGATAACTACAAGCAGAAATGTCATTCATTTATTTAGATGATGTTCTAGTTTGTAGTATTTTTTGTTTTTGTTGTTTTTTTTAAAGCGCTGAATCATTTTTGATAAAATTTATATGGGACCTCTTCAGGAGTATACTCTTTCGAACAAATAAAGAATTATTCAAATCGGTTTATAATTGCCGGAGTAATCGCGTAACAAATATACAAAAAAAAAAATATACAGTCGAATTGAGAACCTGCTCCTTTTTTGAAGTCGGTTGAAAATTACTGTCATGAACTCTGTAAATCGTTCTTATTGACTACCCCAGAATTTGTAATATACACATCAATAGGGATATTCCAAGATTTTTCATATAAAAGAGGTCTGTTTGAGAAGCTATAAAAGCATACTCGAGATACATGGAGGGCTATAATTTTCAGACGAGCTAGTGCTAAATCCGATTTTCAATTTTAATCAATAAATTTTGTTTTACTTGAAATTTGTGAAAACGTGACGAAAATGAAAAAAAAAGCGTAAATTCGACTATTTTCATACAAAAAGCAGGCATTTTCGTTTTCGTTTCCGTCACGTTTTCACAAATTTCAAGTAAAACAAAATTTATTGACTGGAATTGAAAATTCAGGTTTAGAACTTGTTTGTCTGAAAATTATAGCCCTCCATGTATCCCGAGTATGCTTTTATAGCTTCTCAAACAGACCTATTTTGTATGAAAAATCGTGCAATATCCCTAGACCCTGTTGATGTGTGTATTTACTAAACACATACACATTATATACTTAATATATTTTTTATTTTGATGTCTAAGGTATATTACTGCAAAGTTTCATCAAAATCCATACAGTAAATAAGTCAGCGAAAGTTTAAGACGCGAATTTCCCTAAGAAACTGAACAATTTTTCCCGAGCAGCCTTCTCATACTGAGCCAAATCTGCTGATTGCACAAGTTAACGCTACACACACACTTAAAGGCCCACACCATGGTTTTTCGTCGTAGGTCCCTTGGAACATACAGAAAGACAGACACGAATACCCATGACCCGAGAACAAACATCGGATCACAAAAAACAGAAATCGAACCCAGGACCCGAACATGGAAGGCGAAATATGGAGAGGCGAAGATATTTTTTCTTTTGACCTGTTTTCTTTAGGGAAAAGTTTTTCAGTTTCGTGGGCAGATTCAGATCTTAATTTTTGTTAACTACATCATTTTGTGTTTTGTGTTTTCTTTTAATGTATACTTACTAATGTTTAAAAGTTACATTGTTTCTAACATTATATGGATCTGTGGGTATAAAAATCAACGATTTTTATTTAAGTTTAGGTCACCCAATGGGCCTTTTCATAATTCGAACGGCACGGCACGGCACGGCACTTCGAAATTTGAATTACCTTGCCCCTTATGTTCTCAGCTTTAAGTATTACTATTACGTTGGAGGCAATGGTAATACAATTTTGCCGTGTCGTTTTCTATACATATTATAAAGAGGAAAGATTTGATTGTTTGTTTGTTTGTTTGCCAATGCAATAGGTAAAAGGCAATAGGTAATAATTTTTCAAATCGGTCCAGTAGTTTCGGAGCCTATTCAATAATAGGCTCCGAAACTACTGAACCGATTTGAAAAATTCTTTCACCATTAGAAAGCTACGTTATCCCCGATTGACATAGGCTACATAATTTTCCCGAATTCCCACGGGAACGAAGTCCCGGGCGGAATGCTAGTCGAATTATAAAAGGGCCCAATATGTAGTGCACCAGAATAAGAATGTAACCTGCTGCGCTACGGTCTCTCAGACCGTATCACGTAATGAAAACGCTCGTGGTTTACTCCATATGCTATTTGCATGCCGTGCAGATAAAGGGTTAGAAAAGGCATAGAGTCACCTAAGGATACAGTTCAGTTATTCATTTTTATTCTATCGTCTTTATACGGCACACCAGAAAACAAATGCATTTAAAGTATTTATACAATGGGAGATTTTCTATCTTTAGTTCACAAAAAGACTAATAGAAGGCGCTGTTAAGCAAAAACACACATTTTCACAAAAATCAAGTTCAGGTATTCCTAAGAGAGAGATAATAAGATGAGTCAGAATTCATTTATAAAACAGTTAACGACCTATTCGACAGCTGGTAATAGAATATGTACTAAGATAGTACTAAGATAAATAGGTAAATTTAAAATAGTTTAAATATCAGAAATAATCACCTATAATCAGCAGCTCGAATACGTTTTTTTTTTTTGAAGAATGGCTTTCCGCAATGTTGCGATTCCGCCAGAATCACGTAGTAAAGAGGATACACACTGGAGATTGCTGGTACGGTTACTATATTGATTGTTTTGATGCATCCAGAGAGATATCTGAAAACACAACACAAACACAGAACATCACGAAACGATCGCTCGAATACGTTGGTGATAGCGCGCGTAATGCGCCGCGATCCTATGTCAAAATGTCAAAATTGACAACGCCTCAGGGCGAGGGCCCTCTCGCAATCAAAGTGAAGTTTCAGCGTACTCGAACTGCTGCATTGTAATCTTTGAATAAAAGTTAATGCTACTTTAAATATCATACTGTCTCTTTCCGTCTTGTAGACATAGACAAGGATATGAAAATTAAAATATGACGTAGTTTGGGTTCAAATTATTAAGTCGATAAATTCATACACAGAAATCCGTGATTGCATTATTTAAGGTATCAAGTAACAAACATTTAAAAAAATCCAAAAACAAACTTCAATTTTTTTGAAATTCTTAAAAAATAAAGCAGTAAACAAAACAAAAACTTGTCAAAGTGAAACCTTATTGGTAGCGTCGCGTCGCGAACTTCTTGAACTGCTGATGCAACATCAGTAACTTGTGCGTTACAATACATTGTTCTGAAACAAAATTTGTTAACACGAAGTTTCTTTTCGACCTTTCGATTGTTAATGATGTAACGTTTGTGGCTCTTTACATAATTTTATTTAATCGAAAGACTTGTTACGTATCAAACACGAAGGAATTTTAAATTCCGAAATTCGTTGGGGACAATTTTGGTTCAGTTGCTATAGTAACGCGACCTTTGAATCAAAGGTTCGATTTCTAGCCAGGACAAATATTTAAGTTAAAAAAAAAATTTCGCGGTTTCTTTGTTTGCATGTCTTTTTTGTATGCCAATGGGTCCAATTTCAGCCCTTGCGTGTGTAGCATTAAGTGTTAGTTGTAATATACTAAATTTACTAATTAAAAAAAATATCAATCTATCTATACATATTATAAAGAGGAAAGATTTGATTGTTTGTTTGTTTGTTTGCATTGAATAGGCTCCGAAACTACTGGACCGATTTGAAAAATTCTTTTACCATTAGAATCCTACATTATCCGGGATGGACATAGGGTACATGATTTTCCTGAATTCCCACGGGAACGAAGTCCCGAGCGGAAAGCTAGTTTTTAATATAATGTTTTATAATCCACCTTATCGCGGTTCTATACTTTCCGTGGACGTTCGTCCAGCCGAAATCATTAGGCGGATTGAATACTTTGACAGTAAGGTTAGTCAAATTAGACGCAATCTAGACGCTAAGAAGAAAACGATACCATGCAATAATAGCACTTGAAATGTTGAATAAAAAAATGAAAAACCCTGAATTCGTCTCTGTAAAGAGTCAAAAGTAAGTTCAGTAAAGTTCCTTTTAAAAAAACAACAATTATACAGAGAACAATTGTCGTGTTTTTGTTTCATGAGGATCTTTTATTTTTCCATTAAACTAGGCTGTTTTACTTTGAAAATTAAATCAAGAAAGTTCCGTATAAACAGTTTCAATAATATAAAGTTAATGGTTTATTTTAGAGAATAGGAGCAATAAAAGATCGAATTAGAAGAAGACAGAATATGGATAAAAGATGAGACAGAGTGAGATCCATTCATACATAAACACAAATACCCAGACTTCTCACAAAGACTATAATATTTTCAAATATTTATAGGCATCAGTAGGATCAATAAAACCAAACTCGTCAGAAAAATACGAAATATGTATTTCAATATTATACGAAGTGCGCGTATATTTTTAAAGGCACTGACAGAATTTCAGCATTGTGACTCCAACTACAGTTCTATGCTGAGTCAGGACCTCTTCTTGGACCAGTGTTTCACATCACAATTCCTTTTGATGTTTTACTGTGTTTGTCTATTTATATTATGTGAAATGCTTGTTTACGAGTATATAAAAGTTGCTGGTCATTGAATAAACGTACTATCTATCTATCTATTCTTATAATAACTCCCAAAATATCAGTACTTACCTAAAACCTCATTTTGTCGTCAGAAAAATTTGATACTTACCTTTTTAAAAATGAACTATTTTTATAAATATTGGCGACTCCATAGCTTTGCTACTAAGTCCCTCATGGGTGAAGTAGCAAGTATGCATCTCTGATAATATTGATTTAACCCAGCATGTATTAGGCCGATCCTCTGATAACACCGCCTCTATTGGAAAACAGATCTTATTAACATACTTTAATGGCCCTACGTTTCCTCAACATAATTGCTCATGTCTTTAAGGATCATATTTGCTTGTAAATTCGATCGTTGGGTATAATTTGTCTTGGTTATTAATAAGGTTATTGTATGGTCTAGATGTTAATGTAGGTGCTTTGATTTCTCTTAAACAAATGGTTACTAGATAATAATATGGAGGGAGGAATGTGTGGTTCTCCAGTGTGGAGGAATACGGAGGTTTAGGTTGTTGCTATGCGAGCCTGGGATACCTTCATAAAGCGCAGACGTTGATACGTCCGTTGTTCGTTCCACGCGGAGCAGCTGTTGTAGCCGTATAAAGGGTGTAAAAGACAGCTTAGAAAAAACTTAAACCCTGGATTCAGACAATCATTCTGAATGATTTTCCAGTAGAATTCTTCTCCGGAAAATTTTATTTTCATGTTTTTTAATATTTTCTGCTTACATTTTTCATTATTTAATCGAATACACTGCATTTTGCAATAAAAACAATCATTACAACGTAAAACACGAAAACCAGCAATGTACATCGCACTCCGATAGCAGCGCGACGCGAGGGGATCGCGCGCGCGGGACGCGGTTTCACGATACGTTGCGTAGCGCCAAAGTAGGTAAGTAATGAAAACTCCTTAAAGTGTTTTTCCGGGAAAAAATAATAACATAGCAGACGATAGTTATAGATAGATTCCACCATTTAAGTATTTGCTGAGCTGTCCTTTATACACCCTGTATAGGGTGACGTCAAATTAGTTAAAAAAGGAAAATTAACGATGTGAATCAGCCCACGAAACTGAACAATTTTCCCTGAGAAACATATATAGGTCGAAATATAAAAATAAAAAAAATCGCCCGTTCATGCAACTTATGCGATAAGCTCATTTGCCTTTGTATGGGAAGTCGATTATCTGTGTCGGGTAAATCATCATCAATGTATAAATAAATAAATAAACGCTTCACACTCAAAGGACCACATTAAGGTTTTCCCTTGTGTTGTGGGTCCCTTGGAACACACAAAGACAGACACAAACACCCATGACCCGAGAACAAACATCTGCTTTTTACACAAATATTTGCCCCGACTGGGAATCGAACCCAGGACCCGCCGATCAAGAGGCAATGTACATCAGTAAATAATGACATAACATAACTGATAATTTTATATACCTAATCGAAAATGTTTCACTCATTTTATATTTGGAGCGTTAATTTTCTTAGGATAAACAACCACACATTTTCCCATCACTCTATGTACGGAATTACTTTAATTAACGATCGCCACACTAGATACATTAGACTAAACGACTCTCCATTCTAGTTTACAGTGTTGCCTTAACTAGATGAAAGTTTCAATAAGAAGAAACAAGTTACTTGAGCTGGAGTTCACAATACTGTGACATACTTTTAAATTTAAAAAAAATATCACAGCCGACATTTGATTGCTTATAACTTTATATATATTCTTTATTGCACAAACACAGTAGGAAAAATTTTACATAAAAAATAGTGTACAAAGGCGAGCTTATCTCTAGAAGAGATCTCTTCCAGCCAACCTAATCGGTGAGAAATAGTGTACGAGACGGGAAGAGAGAATTGCGCACAACGTAAGAAAATACCAATTAAGAGAAGGGCTTATATTATTAATACTTAAATATAATGAAATAAAAATAATATATATACTAACATATATAATACATATAAACGAATATAATAAATCATACATACATAATATACCTAGTCCGGGCATACTATTAGTATGCAATTTAAGTTAACAGCACTATTTTTATATGTATGAACTTTTTACTAAATAAACAATTTTATTATTTTATTATTATTATTTTATTAATATATAATTTGCTCATTACAGTTGGGACAGGTAGTATTCTTTGACTCTAATTTTGAAGGAATGTAAGACAGCTTTAAAACAGCTTAACCAATTTTGATCAAATATAGCTAAGAATAATAATAAACCATATTTACCATATTTATTTTCTCTTAACAGATAACAATAGTAACTTTCTTTTTTTTCTTCAGTATTTAGCCACAACAACGGCACTGTCAGTAGTGGCCGTAAGATCTAAGAACCGTAACCTTATTACTAAAACAATTGCAATGTTCTTATAACGTCTGAAAGAGCTCGGAGCCCAAACTTAAGCTGAGACCTGTACTATAGGAATCATCTCGATTACGTCAGATTTCAAACAAAAAAAAAACACATCGGTCTATTCCTTTAGGAGCTACGATGCTACAGACAGACACAGATACACAGACATATAGATACGCAGATACACAGATACACAGACAGTGCGCTCGGTCTTTCAGTAGAAATTTTAAATATCTAAACTATTTGATATTTTCAAAAAACTTTGCAAAACCTGCAAACCAATCCCGGATACTTACAACTTTCGCTTAAGTTTAAGTATGAATAGTTCACACCGTATATGATTCAATTGCCTATTTCAGAATCTAGGCTGGATCTAAGCTTAAGGCCTAAGGGAAAGACTTTCCTTTGCTGTACCTATCATGTAACTATTACAATGCATGCGCTGCCGATTCATATAGAAAGTGTTGCAACTGCGTTAAGACCACTGTGTATTTGGAGTTGCGCTTTTATAACAAATTTAGTTTGAAAGAGTCAATTCAATTCTTAGTTTAATGGCGTCTACAATCGTGATTTTGCTAATGTCTGAGTATTTTAATCAAAATTAAACTATATTCTAGTCGACACTATGAGATAAAATAAGTCTTTATTGACCTTGCAGTACGTCAGAGTCACGTCCATTGTGATCAGCAGGATGCACCGCTAACAGGAGATGATGACGATTTGGGAGTACTAAGATGTTATGGCCTCGCACAACCCTTTATATGAGTCAAGACGCTTGCTTGTCATCAGATGCTTTTAGCCTGAGCTTTAATCTGTAAGGCTATCACCGACGTACAACTGGTAATTACGTCACTTTCTGAGACTGTTATTTGTATAGCATTTAAGAGGGATATATTCATTGATATCTAATGCATCGGAGTATCGGTCGTATACTTTGGGCATCTATTCTGTGAGTTTGCGACCGATATACGACCGATTCTTGTCACTACCTGTCACTGTAATCCATATAGCGTAAGAGAGAAATATGGAATGAAATCCGATGTTCTAAAAAATCCTGTGGTAGACTTGTGAGTGGACTGGTAGTCAAAATAATAATTAAATATGTTAATTTATAAGTAATTAGGCAATACAGAGACAGTATAAGATATGCTTAATTGCAGAGTTAGTAAACTGGGGGTTTTGTTGTAATTTTATGTAACCTCTACCTCTATGCTCAGCATTGCGCAGTATTAGACAATAAATATACAAACAAACATGCATCTTACAGCTCTCATCATGCAATTTCTATTTGTGGTATTTAATGGTTTTGAGGCAACTTGATTGGATTAATAACTATGACCCGTTACAGACAGTAAATTTTGGGCTGAGTTCATAGTTTAAGTAATGTATACTCAGCTGAGGTAGAAAGTTAAGCGCACTGTATCAGATTGCAAACGGAAGTCCTGCGCACAATGTGTTGCACCTAATGCTGATTTTAACTCTTTATAACTATACACCCACATTAAAGTATAGATATTATAGTCAAATCTAGAAGCTCTGGCGCCCCTAGGTTTGACAAGTCAGTCCTGAGGCTAACCTAACCTTGTCGAACCTAGGATAAACCAGTCATTCCGGGAAGATTTTTAACGTTTTGTAGCATGACGCGGTTTTGTCTTGTTTTGTCGGTCGTCCAGCCAATTCAGAATGCGCACTGCTAAGAAATATTTCTACCTATTGGGGTAGGCAGACACCACAGATTACCAATTAGTAAGATCCAACACACATCTCTTCTTTAGATTCCTCTACATCCACATCTACATGATTCGAGTACTCCTATAACACAGCTTTAACCCTCTTTTCATATAAAACTATCTTTTCGCCCGGGTCTTCGTTCCCGTGAGAATTTGGGAAAATTATGTACCCTATGGCACAAGCTGATAAAAGAGCTTTCTATTGGTAAAAGTATAGTTTAAATTGGTCCACTAGTTTTTAAGTTTATTCGTTACAAACATACAAAAAAACAATCTTTCATCTTTATAAATTAGTGTACAAAATATAGACAAAACATAGACAGAACCTTTTCGAAATCCACTCTATGGGAAATTCTAATAACAACTAAATAACAATCAGTATGACAATTCTACTAACAAGTGACAACGGACCCGCATACAAGTGAAACACATCGAGATACGTTAAATAACAACAAGAGAATGTGTGTAAACACATCATTAGCGGATAGTGGGAATAGCTATACGTCTGAGACCGGTTTCGTAACTATACTACACCTATCCTATACTACTACTAGCTTTCCGCCCGCGGCTTCGCCCGCATGAACTTCGGGAGCCGCGTGAAGTTTTTTCACGCTAACTCCCGTTCCCGTGGGAATTTTGCAATATCCTGTTGCTAGTTGCAACAGCTTTAAGTTTACTAAGGTACCTGCATACCAAACAAGCATCTAACTTAAGCGGTTTAGATTTTTCATACAAAAGGATTTTCCCGCTAATTCCCGTTCCCGTGGGAATTTCGGGAATCCCTTTCTTAGTGCACCTCTACGGTACCTAAGCTACGTCCCTTCCAAATTTTAAGTGCCTACGTTTAGACGTTTAGGCTGTGATGGGTTGATATGTCAGTCAGTCAGTCAGTTTCTCCTTTTATATATTTAGAAAAGAAATGAGCTAATCTTGTACATGGGGTGATTTTGGATCTATAATAAGTCCATAACAACTTTTGTAATAATTTAATTAGGCATAACGTTTTTAGGACTAGAGCATTGGTGGTCTAACGGCTAGTGAGTCGGACTCGCGAGCGAGAGATACCTAGTTCGATCCCCAATGCTGCCATGTACCAATGACTCGTTTTCTGAGTTATGTACATTAATTGCACACTAACCGATGCTTTTACGATGAGGGAAAACATCGTGAGGAAATCTTCACATTCAGGAAACTGAATGTGTAACCATGATCCAATCCGGTTAGGTTTCCCTGTTAGCAGGGTCACGGAGGTCAAATGGCAGTCGCTTCACTGTAATAACTTGACCTGCCAAACTCTGGATCATGGTCAAGCGTACCCCGAAGAGAAACTTGTGCTAGGAAGAAGAAGAAGAACGTTTTTAGGACTAATGATATTTCACCACAACAACTAAACACATAACTGTTTTAGCATAATTTTTACTAGCATAACCTAACCTAACCTAACCACCGACCTTTATACTTAAAAATAATTATGCCAAAAAACAATTATGCAGAAATTTCATCATGAAAGTATAACTTATGCTACATTTATTATGTCAAAGTAAATTAGGAAGGAAAAATTATGCGGGTGGCTTTAAATTAGTTCACGTAACTTTAAGGAGTGATTCTAGTGACTTTCGCTGATAGGAACCGATTAGTGAGGTTAAGCAACGTACACAGAGGCAGGAAACCTGATAGGTGACCAAAGTGGCAATTTATCACGAGCGTTTCTGTGTTTCGGAGGGCATGCTAAGCCGTCGGTCCCGGCTGTTGTCAATTTATCTACAGTCGTTAAAACTAAGTCAGAGGCCATTGTGCGGTTTGAAAAACTCAGACACCAGGGTAAGTCAAGTTCGCTACATACTTGACTATACACGATAAGAAGAAGAAGAAGGGATGATTCTCTCCATGAAACTGAAATTCTTTCCCCATGGAACCTATTGTATTTATTTTTTTAAATGTTTGACGTCCCATACAACGACAATATTAGCTGATCGCAGAAGACCTAAAATAGACCTAAGGTCCAAATAGACCTAAGTTCATATTTCTAAGATCATTAGTTTTAAGATACTGTGTGAAATTTGAATAAATGTCTTTAATATTATTATTATTTATTATTAAGTAGTACCTATACTATATGTATAGAAGCAAAACGTTTTTTTACACATATTTCGACCTTTGTAAGTATGTTCCTTGAGAAAAGTTTTTCAGTTTTCGCTTACTAATTTAAAGTAGTAGTGTTTCGAAGGGAGGCCCGTGCCCCTCGATGGGGACGTATATGGGCCCCACCGATCATATACATCATTATGATATACTTAAAAAAAATTAAGTATATGAAAATAATGATGTATATGACATACAAGCTTTTCGCCTGAGACTTCGTTCCCGTGGGAATTTAGGAAAATTTTGTAGCCTATGTTTTTGGGTAATCCAAGGCGTCAGTTACCTCCATGCCAAATTTTATCAAAATTGGTCCATCCATACATAGAAACTATCCCGTTTATAATATTAGTACGGTTGATAATGAAGTGTTCTGTGGCTTAAGCCAAGCACAACAGAAAATAATATTAGCTATAAATAATGTCTTACCCTATACCTTTGTGACTTAGATATCTGACGACAAGTTAAATTATTTGATTGTAATGTAACCTTATATGTGTTTATTGTTGCTATAGATCTTGTAGCTAAATGTGATAGGTGCTATAACTCAGGAGTTCAGGACCTGCGACAAAATCACTTGTTATTTCTACACTTGCAATAGGTCTTAGGTATCATTTACCTTGAGGTTATAATTGGTTACTTCAATCTAGCTTTCCGCCTGGGACTTCGTTGCCGTGGGAATTTGGGAAAATTATGTAGCCTATGTGTTAATTATCATTTCAGACTTTCATATGGGTTTTATAAGTCATTAACATAAACAAGTTTTATTATGGGACCATTCTTAAAATCGAAACAAAAAACAAGTAGTTACCTTCAAAAGTTACTTACGAAACCCAACCGACCAAAATGTTTGGACCGGCTCGAGCATTTATGTGAATTTTGTCTCACAAACTTTTTTCCCTAAATACATTGAAACAGCGCTAGAGAAGAATTGCAGGGAGTCAATTAAATTGAACTATTGAAGTAATAAAGCTATTTTTATGAACTGGAATCACCCTATACTAAGGTTCTAATATACCGATGTTCGCGCTAAAGTTCTTAATACCAAAGTTACACTGTACACGAGCAGCTTAAAATAAGTAAGCCACAGGTAGGCGTGGCACACACTCACGATTTTGATTAATTCCGAAATAACAAAGGCTATAGTAGGTTGTAATCCTACGCTGTGCCTTAATTTGCTTGTCAGTGTGTGCATTTGTCTGCGTGTGTTACTGTTACAGTTATAAATAAACTGGCCTTGTGTGTGGCTATGGCAAGTCCTCAAGAAAATTGGTAAAATGAAAATTAGAAAGATTTGCGGTTTGATCGCTGATTTCGTTGAAAATTACTGTTAATGTTTTTTTTTATTATGTAACAGTATTTATAGTTTACTAGATTTCCACCAGTTTTGATGGCATTGGAAATTGATAATATGTCACCGTTCAGTGAACGGCGCGGCGTTCAGTCCTTCAATTCTGAAGCTCCGTTAAACTAAAAATGAAAAAAAAAACGAAACAGTTTTAATAAAATGTTCAATATTGCAATATACATTCAGGTTACAATATTGCTTATGAAAGTTAGTTTTTAAATTATATCAGTGTATAATATGAATGAATTGGTAACTTTATTAACACTATTTGCTATTTGAAATGTTTATGTATAGTCTGTAATTTCAGAAATGTAATATGACGAACTAAACAAAGACAAACATACTTAAAAACAACTTCGTACTGTTACGAGTATAAGAATAAAATTAAATATACACTAGCTACGACAACGCACACCACTCAGCTACAAGACATTACTCTAGGTGCGCTCGCGCCGGCGCCGTAGCGTCATATATCGTGCGCACTGAATTCCTCCCTATTATATGCTGTATACTTATTTATGACGCGACTTGTATATTCATTGGAATGCATCCAGAATGAGGTAGCTGGTGAAAGCTTCTATTTATTTGTAGTGCGTATATAAAGTGAATTATGTGTGGGATGTATGCAAACTGATTATATTGTAGCAGAAGACTGAAATACTAATAGTTGGAAAGTAGTTTTACTACACATCATATTAGTAAATAATTAAAGGGCTTTCTGCGTCGAGGTATATTATATAGTTATGTTTGTCATTACTTTTCCTTACTTTGTCTCTCAATTGTGTGAAAACGTGTGATAAATTACCACTAATTTCACACATCAAAGTACACCGTCTTATATGTATGGCTCGCTGATCGATTTTGAACTCTAAGCTCCGCTGAGTTAAAAACTCTTGATTGGTTGCTTGACAAACTGAATGCCAACTCATCTCTGTCTATACTTTACATATTTATTTATAATAAAGAAAAAATCCAACTGGGGCCCCAGAAAATCCAACTTTTATAAATATTTTTTATTTTTATTTCTCTCAACAATGTTAAGTACATAAGGCCTTCAAAGCAGCCGTCATTCGATGTATAAAAAAATGTATTGTTCTCAATTTCGCCACCTAAACAGATAAAATGGCCTCCATTCCATCAACACACAACTTAAGATACAGAATCGGGGCCCTGGTCTTACTTAGGATTAGTTTTAGGTTTCTATAGTACGATTATCAGATGACATGTCTTGCTATATGGTAAATAAATATACATAGAAAACATAAATCAGAAACCTGCTGCAGATACTAGGAGCTCATAAAGTTCTAAGAGGTTTAATTGTGTTTCGGTGTATCATAAGCGCAGCGGGAGTCAGCATGCAACAGGCTGTTGGAATTTAGCACTAAAGATTAATGAATTAAGGTCGCTAATGAAGAGGAGCTTGAGCATCAAATATCGTCGGCATGCATGATCAGACGCGTGATCATGCCATTCAAAAACATAAGACTGGCAATAACTTACATCGAAAGTGAAGCAATTAGAATGGGTGCTCATGAGCACTAATATAAAACTTATTCAAGTGTTTTAAATTGTAAGAAAACTGTAGCGAGCACACTTTTCCGAAAATCATTATGTGTCTTTCTGCCTGCGCTCTTACGTAGTTAGAGTTAGTCCTGGTGCCAAGGGCCCATAACAATCGCGACATTGCCAATCAGAATCGCTATGGCTAACCTTTGCACCAAGAATTTTTAATTCTTCTTTTCGTGTCAACGGCTTTTTGTAGAAATATTCATTGTGGTGAAGAGATTGGTAAGTCTGCGTTACCGCTGCTGTCCAGAGTGCGCGCAATAGTCCTTCGTTACGTCACACGTTCTTCTTGCAATTTTTAATTATAATGAAAACGTCTTACCTAACATAGTCATTTACTTGTAACCAGATTACCAGATCAAAGCCAGATAAATCCAGTAACCAGATCAGGGATTAATCTTAACCATATTTTGCTAAAATCAATTGAAATGTCTCGCCACACATTAGTTACATTACAGCTTCGAAAACAGCCCTTCACTGACCTAGCAGGGCTACCGTGCTTTCGCTAACAGTATCTTACAATATTATAACAGTACAGCCACACTGATGCCAGGAGGCGTGTGTCCAATTTAACATATCGTGCGCGAGCGCAGCCGGCTGCAGTTAGTACTGGGACAATGTGGTTGGGTTTGTTGGGACGTTCGTGTGTTGAGAATTAAAATGAAAATGCGGGCTTATGGATCGCGCGTTAATCGAAAACGTATTTTCTTAGACGTGCGGGCTTCATTACGGTGTTTTCCTTCACCGCTGAGCAAGTGATACTTAATGTGAAAACTGTTAAAAGCCCATTACTTGGGCTTGGATAATGAGTAGTTACTGGTAGTTGTGAAAATCTTTAAAGTTTTCTGGGGCAAGTCTTAATTAAGTTAAAAATGTATTATCCACTTGCATTTAATAAATGATTAAAAAAAATGAAAAATTCATACGTAAATCCAAAAACACGAATTTATGAAAGGACGAAGACTGTGCTGATTGTTTCTACAAAGAAGAGACCTACACCCAGCAGTGGGTTTATGTGGGAGTTTTCAATAGTCTGCAGCAAAGCAACCCAATATTATTCTAAATATGAAAATGATATCAATAAATCCACAATACTTTCACGCTGGACTGGGCGTGAAAGAAAAACTTTGAATGTGCCAGCTGCCGACTTTTCCCAGGCATACTGTAGAAACCAGTTAGTGGGATGCGAGGGTTTTGCTGTATTGTGGGCGACAGGCTGACCACCTATCACCACTATACTCATATTCCATCTGATAACCCTCACAATTTGTGTCAAACGTGGCATCAAGAGGTTCCCTAGAGCCACTGATGTTAGGGATAATAGGCGTAAGCGTATGGATTTTTTATTTTTTTTTATTATAAGATTGGTTAACTCTTGACCTCAATCTTGATCATAAGGTCAAAGATGAGGTCGACGATGGAGCGAGTTAACCCAGAAAATGCCTATAAAGGCACTGGTACTCTCACGCACCGACGGAACACAGCAAGCTGTTTGGCGTCGGATTTCGGTAGGAGGGTGGTCGCGAACCGGACAGCCCTTTACAGAGCCTACCACACCGCATGAGACCATAGGACGACACCTCAGATTCAGAAAAAAATGAAGTGTCGTTGCCTGGGATGGATTACTAGGAGGCAGTTCTCATTTGTGTTTCCTTAGTCGCCTCTTACGACACCCACGGAAAGAGATGGGGTGGTGTTATTCTCAACCGATCACCACACGGTATATGGATATGGACGGATGAAAATCCACAATACGCTTTACGTGTCCTGTTTAAAATATTTTTATGGTAACCCTTCTGATATCTCGGGTGCGACAGACGACAGCACGGTGCGTAGGCCGGCGTAACGGCCGCGGTAGCTGCTAAATCAACCATTGTCTGATTGGCTAGCTTGCCGCATTCTCTACAGGTTGCCAACTGACCACTGGCCATGAGTGTATGAACCTTGGATTCTAATTTCTGCACAAATCACCTTCCATGGTTTTCTACACCACAAAAACTCGAGATTTTATTACCAGGACTCTTTTAGATATGCGTGATTGTGTTGACTCAAAATTTCGCCTAAGACTCCAAAACAAACCTCAAAAAACTGGTCTTCAGCAGCTCTAGCACGATAACGCAAACTTGCACTTGGCTCACGCTGAAACTTCACTTTGATTGCGCGAGGGTCCCGCGCAAAGGCTTGCTCGCCCTATGGCGTTGTCAAAGTTGACATTTTGACATAGGACCGCGGTGTTGTCGCGGCGCTGTCACTATCGTACTCGGCCTGCAGGAGTATTACATACTTGTACTAGACGTCTATTCCACTAATCAATATAGCATCACAATGGTGGTTGAATGACAATTACTGACCATTTTACCCTTTGCGGTGAAATTGAGAACTATCGAAATTTAATACATTTGATGACAGCTACGGGGGGCAGCTATTGGCAACTGAATGTTAAGCTGCTAGTTGCTTTGCAAATTAACGTTCTGTTTGCGATAGCGCTTGTAGTCGCGGCGGTTGCCATCAAATATGTGAGGTTTCGCTACTTCTTAATTTCGCCTACTGAATAGATCTAAACAGATAAATGTAAAATATATTTTTTTTATCACCTGCGTCATTCAATTGCTTGTTATTTTTAAATGGATGAACTTATTTTAATTAAAAATATGTAGTTAAGAACCATCTCAATTACGTCAGCTTTGAAACAAAAAAAACCGCATCTAGATCGGTACATTCATTTAGGAGCTATGATGCCATAGACAGACACACAGACACTCAAACATACACACGTCAAACTTACATAACATGCCTTTTTTTCTGTAGGGGATTAAAAAGGTTTTAACAGCTCCGTATTTATAGTCGAGTCTAGCAAATGAGTAGAAATTTTCACACCAAGTAAAACCAGGTTGTTACTATATAATCCATGGACATGTTCAAAGGCTCACGTAATACGAAGGCGATCTTACATGACCAACACCGTTTTAATTACAAACAAGGAAGGCAGAGGTGTGGCTCCACTGTTTCCCTTAAAACAGTAATATGGGAGGTGATTTGCTTATTTGGTGGTCTGAAAGATGAAATTCTAGTGATCGAACCTATTGGATGATTTTTAATTTGCTACCGAAAATTAAGGATGTGAATTTTCGCTTAACTGAAGAACTTGGAGGGATTTTTTTAATATATTATTTTATTAAAGGCTTGGGCTGGAGTTTGGGTACTCTAGTCACTCATTAATCTAGTCGTAACAATGATGAGTTATAATGAAATAATAAAAAAAAAGAAAATATCTAACATAATCGCTTATAACCTCTTAAACGGCTGAACCGATTTTGGTTTTTAAATAAAAAATCCGGTATCCAAATCGGACCCCCCTTAACACCCCTCTTTTTGCGACAGGGTTTAAAAAGTAAAAGCTCTATGTTTAAGCTTTTGATCTGGGAAAAATATATATCTGTAAGTGATTTCCCCTAACTATTGCTGTAATTAGATGATGGCTTGAGCCTAACAGAAGCGTTTAGAAAAATCTTATTTCTTTGCACATCTTTTACACGATCCCGCGAGGCTTTTAACTTTTAATTTACACTAAACTTTTAATAACTTTCATGAATAAGGGCGATAGACTTTATCATTCCTTGCATTTCCACACTTCCTACCCAAGACACCGAACTACCCACCTAAAAGTTCTAAGTCCACAGCTGTATTGTAAAAGTGATAACATCGCCTTACGAAACAGACGCGTTAACGCACGCTGTGGGACAAACACTGCATTATCTTGCATCTACGGTAACTGGAACTAATTCCGCGACTAAATGAGTTCAGTTTGATTGGCTATCGGAAATTGACCGTTGTATCATATTTCTCAAGGTGTATGTTCTGGTTAAGTAGTTATTGTAAATCGTTTTTAAGTTATCAACCAATTTGTTGAAATTTACAAATATTTTTGGTTTTCTTTCTATATATTTTGAATATATCTTAAGTTTTGGAATAAACTGAACAAGTTTCTACGAGGAAACCGTTTGAAATTCTCAAAAACAAATTCGGCTTTCCATACAAAGGCAATCAATTGATGTGGACTTTTTTTTCGTATTTCGACCCATTTCCTTGGGAAATGTTGTTCAGTTTCGTGGACAGATTCACATCTGTAATTTTCACAAACTTATTTAAAGTCGCCCAATATAAAAGAAAATTGACGTTTACAATTGTTGTTGTTCACTGTAAAATTGTTTTTGTAATACGATCAAAATTGTCGTGCTTAAGACATTTTGATGCAAATCTAAGCTCTATTTATCTTTTGGTCCTTCGAGCCGGATTTGGATTTAACAAATTAACTTTTCGTTGTACTTTTCCAAATATACCATCAGTAGCGGGTACTAGATTAGCTGTAGGATAAGTAGCTTACTTACTGACCGACCTTTTGTCTAAATATTGTTTTAAAAGCATAGATACAATTCCACCACATTATAAAAGCAGTTCCCTAATCTCACCATCTTTGTTACAGGCATAACAAGCAGTATGTAAACAAGGCCGCGCATTATAAATGCGTGTGCGCAGCTCAGCGTGCCTCGATGCGTGACATCACTCACTGCCAGAAGATCTCGGGCTGTCGCGCGTAATGGTGTGATGGGAGATACTAGGGCATCAGAGCAACTGAGAAGATAGCATAGGCAAAGTAGTTACTTACATATTCATATGTATTGACGAAAAAGATAAACAAAACCAGTCGTAAAATTTATGTGTGTGTTATTTCATGATCTAAAAATGTATTTTTATTTTGTCATCGCAAGTTCATAAAAACTCAGTACAAATTATATTTTATGAGTTATAAGACACATTATAAGCCTCCATCCATCTATACCAATATTATAAAGAGAAAAGATTTGTATTTTTGTATGTAACGAATAAACTTAAAAAATCTGGACAGATTTCAAAAATTATTTCACCATTAAGATGCTACATCCCTGAGTACATCCCTAATATTAGCTACATAATAGGCTACATAATTTTCCCGAATTCCCACGGGAACGAAGTCCCGAGCGGGATGCTAGTATTTTATAATTTAGTTACATTAGATATTGCAAAAGTTGACATTAGTTATTTTGCACCAGATATTGAGTATGGATTTTAATTATGGATTCCGTAAAAATTCAAATCACAACAAAATGTACACTCAAGAGTACTGAAGCTTAACACTACCATATTATTCCTTGTAAATAGGAAAACGTGAAAATGTGCACTGTTACAAAAAAATAGTATAAAATCAACATCTCTTTATTTTTATACTATTTTTCCACCCGGGACTTCGTTCCCGTGGAATTCGGGCAAATTATGTAGCCTATAAACATCGGAGATAATGTAGGATTCTAATGGAGAAAAATTTTTTCAAATCGGTTCAGTAGTTTCGGAGCCTATTCAATGCAAACAAACAATCAAATCTTTCCTCTTTATAATATTAGTATAGATTAGCTTTACGCACGCGTGGAACACAGGTTATATCGTGTCCAGCAGTGAGATAAAATGTAATCTATGTCCTTTTTCAACGTCAAATCTGTCTTTGTACCAAATTTTATCAAAATCGGTTTAATAGTTTAGGCGTGAAAGCGTAACAGACAGACAGACAGAGTTACTTTCTCATTTATAATATTAGTGGGGATAATAGGACTAAAGGCTAAAGTCCATCTATCCTGAAAGCTCTAAGACCTGTTCTCATGGTTAGCATATCAGTTGCATTGTTCAAAGACAATTTTGCCTATACAATTCATATTCAAACGGTCAGATGTGTGAGAGAGATAGCCTTAGCACAAACCTAGACTTGTAGAGCGCATTTCTATCAATTAAGAAGATAAAGCGACTGCGTTGAACCCGTCATATGTCTTTGTTTGGGGGGAGAGCAGGGTTTTAGATTAAATTTAGTGGAATTAAAGGTTGTCTTTTTTTATTATTATTATGAGATGGGTTAACTCTTGACCCCAATCTTGACCAAGGTCATAGATGAGGTCGACGATGGAGCGAAGTAACCCAGAAAATACCAATTAAGGCACTGGTACTCCCACACACCGACGGAACACAGCGAGCTGTTTGGCGTCGGACTTCGGTAGGAGAGTGGTCGCGAACCAGACGGCCCTTTTACAGAGCCTACCACACCGCATGAGACCATAGGACGACACCTCAGATTCAGAAAAAAATGAAGTGTCGTTGCCTTCAGATTCAGAAGAAAATGGAATGGATCATCAACCCGCATGGGGCAGCATAGTTGACTATAACCTATATCCACTTCGTGTTTCGAAGGGAGGCCCGCGTGTCTCGGTGGAGACGTATTTGGGCTGACAAAAAAAAACCTGAGGAGTAACAAAAATTAGCTCCACAAAAGGAGACACAATTGCCATTAAACATGTCTCGCAAATCCTGCCATTGATAGCGCCGACCTGGATCGCTAAAGACATGTGTTTTAAATTCCAGAATACCAAATAGGCGAAGCTTGCGACATCGATATATGGTATCGTCCCCGCGATAGATACATCTCACGGTATTTGTGACTTCATCCCGATTGAGACTTATGGAAGGCGCAGGAGTGGCTGAAGCGTGCACGCGAAGTGGACTTAGAGGGGTTTTTCACTTGTTATCCGAATATGTGGGAAAAAAACAAGTTACTAAAACTTCAAAGACTCAAAAAAATAAATGCTGAGAATACTCAGGGTCAGAATCAAAGAATATAATAATTTGCTTGTCTTTCAAATAGTTTTATGAATTGTATCTAAGAAAATATACAACCAATTCTTTTATATCGAGGTAAAGGCCCTGACTCACGCCCAGTCCAAACAAAAGGCAAAAAGATTCCTTTTATAAAGTTAGGCAAGAAATAAGGAAAGATTTTACTAAAAAATTGTAAGAATAATCAAAATAGGTATAGTGCTATCCTAAACTTAGTGTATTTAAAATTGATTACAAATTCAAGTAGATGATCTCCTTAACAAATTCGTTGACAAAACCACTTCACTCAAAAAGGACATCTATTCTTAGGCAGTAGCTTCTACATTTGCATGGCAATCGGTAAACCTGTCTGCTTGTCTTCTGTGATGTGCGGTGGTGCGTGTTGACTCTATTACATGGAATTATGCTTACTGTCTTTGTAAGATATGCTCCTAGTGCTATCGAGGCGACCACCGCTGGTTTAGAACATACTTAGCATACTGGCTTGTGTTTAGAATGTTAGGTTGTCTCAGACTGAGTTATTACTAAAGAATTAATTAATTTTTGGATCCTTAACGTCAAAGTACCTTAACGTTTTTTTCGCTGCGGATTATGATGTTATCAGGGGAGCCCTTTTGAAAGTCGATTGGAAGTGTCTATATGGTTGCGACATGGACACTGCTCTTGACAGATTTTATAGCATAATTAATAATATAATTTCAGAATTTGTTCCGGTAAGAATGATAACTAATGATAATAGATATCCTGTTTGGTACTCTCAAAGGCTAAAAAAACTTATTAATAAAAAACTTAAAATACATAAAAAATGGAAATGCTATAAAAGGTTATGCGACTATGAATTATTCTCTGATATTAGGAAACAAATAAAAAAGTTAGAATCTACTTGTTACAATTCATACATTTCAAGGTCTGAGAGTAATATATGTCACCATCCTAAGCAATTTTGGACTTACATAAAATCTAAAAAATCTTCAAATAGTATTCCAGACACATTATACTTGGATACTAAGCGTGTATCTGACGGCCAGTCCATCGCTAATGCGTTTAGTGATTTTTTTCAGTCGGTTTTTGAGAAGGGCCAAACTTTCACACCAACATCGTCATCTTTTCGGGGCGGTACTCATGGTGACTGTTTGATGTCGTCTATTGAAATTACAACTACTATAGTTGAAAAATATTTAAAACACTTGGATGAGAACAAGGGTAACGGACCAGACGGTATTCATCCAGTTTTTCTGAAAAGGTGTTGCAAGGAGTTGGCTTATCCGCTCTGTATCCTTTTCAATTTTTCAATGGTTACTGGCAATATGCCTGTGATTTGGAAGAGATCATTTGTGGTACCTATTTTCAAAAATGGTAATAAACACATGGTACGTAACTACCGAGGAATTTCAAAACTTTCAGTAATTCCTAAGTTATTCGAGAAGGTAGTTTACGATTCCTTGTTTCCAGCGGTCAGACCCCTAATTATCACTCAACAGCACGGCTTTATTAATAAACGTTCCACTGAGTCTAACCTGTGCGAGTTCCTTGACATTGTCTTAGAAGCCATGAGTAACAGTCATCAGGTTGACGCCGTGTATACCGACTACTCAAAGGCTTTTGATAAAATATCCCATTCACTGTTAATTAAGAAAATTGAGTTGATCGGAATACACGGCGACCTCCTCAGATGGCTAGAGTCCTATCTTTGGAATCGTACTCAGGCAGTTTCTGTTAAAGGCTTCACATCCTCTTTCATACCAATTACTTCTGGTGTGCCCCAGGGGTCGCATCTTGGACCTCTTTTATTTAATTTATTTATAAATGATGTTTTGGATTGCTTTCATCATTCAAGTTGTTTATTGTTTGCTGATGACACGAAAATTTTCAATATAACTAAAACAAATCAAGATTGCCTTAATCTACAATCCGATTTGAATAGACTAGGTCAATACTGTTTGGAAAATCAATTATTTTTAAATGTAGACAAATGTTATTTAATTACATATAGCCGTAAAAAAAGAAATATACACCATCAGTATTTCATCCATAATACTCCATTGAAAAGGGTGTCTGAGGTGCGAGACCTAGGTGTGTACTTGGATGATCAATTGTTATTCAAATCGCATATTGAAAAAATAACGGCTAAAGCCTACAAAATGTTGGGATTTTTATTTAGACAGAGTAAAGATTTTAAAAAAGTAGGAACACTGATGATATTATTTAATTCTTTTGTTAGATCTCAACTTGAGTACGCTTCCGCAGTGTGGAACCCCCAGTACGCTGTGTATGTCGATGCTGTTGAACGAATCCAGAACAAATTTATTAGAAGACTTAATTACAGATTTGGAAAGATTCCGGATATCTTGGATCTTAGAACGCGACGTGAACAGCGTGACGTCATTCTTCTTTACAAAATTTTAAATTCTTATATTGATTCCTCATATTTACTGGGTAAAATTGGTTTTAAATGCACGAAGGTTGGTTTACGAGCTATTAGATCAACATTTGCTCCTCCTCTTTGTCGGACCAATTATGCAAAGAATCGCTTCGTTGTGAGAGCTTGTGAGACTTATGATAGAACTTACAATGATTTGGACATTTTTAACTTACGTTTATCCCAATTTGTTTCTGCCATCAAGAAACATCATAAAACCAAATTAAATTAAACTTATTGTTTTTATTTTTTTTTGTTAGGTTTTATCTTTGGTTTTATATTTTTGACACTTGTTCCTATCTATATTAAGTTTTAAAAAAATGTTATTTAAATTTAAATTATTTAGTTTATGTATCCAACGCTAATGTTATATCTTTTTGTGAAAACTTGACTGGCTTATGGATTAGTTTACTTTAGAATAAGTATTTTGTGTTGAATAGCTGTATGTTTTCCTTAATAAAGAAAAATGAAAAAAAAAATGAAAAAAAAAAGTATTTTGAACTTCCATGCTGGATTGGGAGTGAAAGAAAAACTTAGAATGTGCCAGCTACCTACTCTTCCCAGGAAAACAGTAACAGTCTATAAGAGGGATACGAGGATTTGCTGTATAATGGGCGATACCTGACCACCTCTCACCATTATGCTACTTGTTCTATCTGATAACCCTCAGAATTAGTGTCAGACGTGGCATCTAGTGGTTCTAGAACCACTTTATACTCTGCTTACCCGTATGCAGTTGAGCGTATACATGTATGTGTTAACGTCAAAGTACTGGGCAAAAATAAGGGGCTACCTGCGATTAACATAGATGTCTCCAAAATGATGAATAGAACTCAAATAAAAACCGGAACATTTGTGCATTTATCTGAAAAAACTTCCTCCTAGGCAACACTTGGCAGGAGTAAGGATAACCTATCCTTATTCTTGCTAACTTGGGTCCAGAGTTTTATTGAGTGGTCATTGGTACACTCAAACAATTCATGCAGGACAGTTAAATTGCAATTTTCACGTTCAAAGGCCCAGATTAAGGTGCGAGGTTCCCTTGTGTCAAGGGTCCCTTGGAACACACATAAAGACAAACACAAACATCCATGACGTTTAAGAAATTAAAAACAAAACTTAGAGTACCATCGTCGACCTCATCGATGACCTCGGTCAAGATTGAGGTGAAGAGTTAATCCATCTTATAATAAAAAATAAAAAAATAAACTATTGCAAAATATATAAAAAGTATGTAGGTATGTAACGTTTTGTGTTAAATGTAACTCTTTCCTCATGAACGCGTAGGGGTATTAAATTAAAATTTATATCAAATACTCAGGCCTATAAAGGCCTTAACTTTGATTGTAATTAGTTTTTATTGTATGCAATTGTTTTTCACTGAGGAAGTTACTGCAGTCTGTAGCACAGCTTTACCCAAAGCTAGCACAGGCTGCAGGGCTTCTTGTCTCCTTATCAATGTTTTAAGTTACAATAAAGATTTATTTATTCATTATTATTTATGATTATTATAATACCTTTAAGCAGGTTTGTACAGAACTCTCGGTGCGCGAGTCCGACTCGCACTTGGCCGGTTTTTTTGTGTACCCATTCTTCGAAACCGTATAGTGTAGGTATGAATGACAAAAACGATAAAAACCTGTTTTGTTAGACAATACGTTTTTAAACACTGATAATTATACATTTATGTAGAAAAAGATACATTTTAAATTAACAAGTCCAATTTAATCTTATAATGTGGCTAGACAATTGCACTTGTGTTACGTACCGAATCTAATTGAAAATTAGTGTTAAAATGTTGCTGAAAGTTAATCTCTTTTTGTCATGCTTGTTAATTTCAGTGGTAAGTTAATATTTGAATAGTGATATTAAAAAATTTGTCGATTTAAACATTGCGTTACCTATAAACCTATAAATATTTCAGTTTAAAGGTAAAGGTAAAAACATAATACATATGCGAATTTTGTAATTTTTTAGTATTAAATTGTGTTAAAATGTGAATGTTTAAAGTGAATTTTTTTAGTTGTTTCAGACAAATTCAGAGGCACAAGTTATTGATCAATTTACTGATTTGTTACCAAAACCTGATGGATCAAGCACCGCGAATTCGGGTCAAAAGAACCGACTGTCAGATATATCTAAGATTGTCGAGCCATTCTCAGGGAAGTACCAGGCTCTGAGCCAACTGTTCCTGGACCATTGCACGTGGAAGACCATCACGACGTTTGCAAAAGCTATGGCGGAGATTACAGAAGCAATGGAAAAGAAAAATTGAGCAACAATTGTAGCAGAGACGTCTTTAGATATGATAGTGAATTTAAACTATGGACCTTTTGTTTTGCCGCTCAGTGCTTTATTTTTAATACAAATTTACATACGACTTGGTGTTTCAATTCTGAATTACGAAAAGTAAAATATGAATTTCCGATATGAAGGTAGACAGTTGACCAGTAGAGAACAGAGAAAGTAATATTTAGTGACTACGGCCATATCATGGGCGTTATTATCTGTATCAAACATGACGTTCGAACCTTTCGACCGATATATGTTTTTTCACAAATCGGATTTTTGACATTATAAAATTGGTTTTCATTTTTCGGGTTTGGGTATAGTACCTTTGCGCACACTTGTAATTTAGTTATGTTATAGTTTTAAGTGTTTTGTAATTTGGTGAGAAATAAAGTATTTACATATATATATTTCGGCGACCACACTGCGACTGAAAACCCTCAGTCTTTGGAATCCGAATTTCATATTTTATTTTTCGTAAAATTCTGAAAGCTGTCTTAATATCTGGAAAAAAGTTTGTCACCGTTGCCTCTGCTAAGTGTGCTCTGTATCTTATATGTAATTTTTAATGTCGTTTTTCAGTGATACTTTTTGAAATCTCGAAAAGTTCAAAAGACCAGACCTATACCTTTATATGTATCCAGACATACCCTAGCCATTAGAAGGCAATATGTTTAAGACCTAGTTTGTCTGAGTTAGGTCATAAAGCTTGTAGGCATCTAGGGCACCGTTTTATTGTACACAAGCCCCAGGCTCTTGCCGCAACGCTAAAGCCTTAAAATGTTTATGGTCCTAATGTGGAGATTTAAGTATGTCGTGGACTATAGTTCGAACACAATCGGGAGAAATACAGATTAGATTAGACCATTTTCTGTCTTAAGCATACGCAATAAGAACGGTATGGTCAAATTGTCAAGCCTAATGTGCTTTTGATTTTGGTATAGGTATCATGTGTTATCATAAGCTGAAAATGTATTTAAAAAAGTTAAATGGTGATTTGATAACTCCTTGTATTTTATACAACTTAAAAAGCTTTTCAGCGAGTGTTGAAACTGTTTAGATTAATATATCATTATCTCTTACTAGCGTCTCGCCCGGGACTTCATTTCCGTGGGAATTTTGGGAGTTTTTAATACACATAAACCCTCCTTATGGATCACTCCTTCCATCAGTGAAAACCATATGAAAATCCGTTTAGTAGTTTTAAACTTATCGCGTTTAGACAGACAGATAGACGCGGTGGGGGACTTGGTTTTATAGTACGGAGACCAGCGCATCAGCTTACTCTGTTTTGATTGCAAAACTATCCATATCGCAACAGTACAGAGTGCACGCTATAGTAACCTGATATGTGGCCTCTGTATAATATGATATGATTACCTGTACTTTACTTACACCTTTCTTTCACTTTTTTTAAATTAAAATATTGGGGTACAATGAAAACGCAATGACTCTAGTTCTTCATATAGTTTTAGTACAATGAGAGTCTCTTAATCATACCTTTTTCCCATCATATCTTGAATTTTTGAATTAAAATTTCAGTGGAAATGAAGATGCAATTACTCCTAGTCTTTCATATGCTCCTAGTACGTCGACAGGTCGAGAGCGGCGCGGGCGCAGACTGTCACATAATTGTGATTAATCTCTCGTGAGCGTGTGGCGCGACGGCTGCGGTCACCGAAGGAATGTGGTCTAAGGAGTGATACTACAGGCGCTCAGCGGGGGCATAAGAGGAGCGAGTGTGTAAGCTGTGTTAGTGAACAAGATCTCATCCATTCCCCTGCCCTAAAGTAGGTGTAATCAAGTGACTAACTTGATTGACCCTGGTGTCGGAGTCTCCAAGCCGCAAAATGGCCTCTGACTCGAAGTATAGAAACGTTTTCCTCAAAACAGTAAATATGGCTGTCGAAATAACTTGCTTAGATAGATAAAGAATTAATTCATTGCTTGAATTTAAATACACACAACATACAAAACAACCACCGGTACAAATAAATGTAGTAGTAAACAAAAAGGTTACGAAGTTATTAAGGAGTGTTGTGTGGCAACAGGGCAACAAAAAGGCCATATAGCTTTATACTGAGCTACGGCCTTTTTGTTGCACTCTTTGTCTTTTGTCTTTGTCTAAAAACCATTCATATTGATTGCAATAATAAGTTTGTAAAACCAACTTGTTTTTGCGGCTCGTTCAATGCTGTCCGCACAATACCTTTGTAGTCATTAGACAGTTGGTTTAGAATGATTATTAGTTGCTACAAAAACGCTTCTCCTTTCAGTGACTGCATGATACAAAACCGCATTTGCTAATAGAAATCTCCTGCGCACCGTATTCTCTAGAATTAGGCACATTTCAGTCCTCTATAATTTGGCAAAATTTACGACATCACGACTAAATTTATATTTACATTTGTAACTTAATCTGAGGATTCACATTGTAATTTTATTGTGAAACTCATTTGCTTAGGTCAAATTGTACGAAATTAGAGATTATTTGGTGCTTACGAGAAGGTTATAATAATAATTGTTGTTTTGTAAATATTGCTACTCTTTACTGGATGAGTATTTCAGTATATTTTAATGATTCTTTCTTTTTATCACTTCAATAAGTTACACTCACTGAACAAATGGGCCTTTTTATAATTCTAATGGCACGGCACGGCACGGTATGACAGATAACGCACAGCCTAAACTGGTTCTCCTCATCGCTTGACAGTAGAACTACGGGAATGATGACATTTGAAAGGTGTACTTTATTTAGCGATAGCAGCTTGAAATTAGCATATAGAAGGCTGGGGAAACAGAATGGCATGAAAAGACTGGTGTGCATCTGTACAGGCAATATGTACCTACATACTTATTGTTTTCACAATGGATATACTAAGGTCTGTATTACAGAACGCGACTCATAGCAGTCGTCTTATTCATTTCGATAGTGAGTGAAAAAGACAATAAATACGATCAGTATAGATCAAGATTTGAGTCTAATTCTGGAATATGACACGGCATTTTGGTGAAATTCAACACAAAAGTGTAAAGCAAGCCTTCATATCACAAAATTAACCCCATAACAAGGTAACAGAACCAAAACCTTTGTGCAAAAGTGATGTGTGTACCGCACCTGCGTTGTTCAAGTATAAAATAAGTAGAACGTACTATTAGAAGCAATATCCGCGTCTGCGCGATATTATATCATCCACGCTGCGCCCGCGTCGATTTACCGGCAAAGAGCTGAAATGATTGAAGGTGCTAGAGGTAAGGTATTTCATATCGACTACTTTTTTATCAGTCCATTTAAGTCTCCAGGCCTCCCTTCGAAACACAAAGGATATGTAGGCCATAGTCCACTACGCTGGCCCAATGTGGGTTGGTGGACATACTCTTATCAAAGTCGGAGTTATTCGATGAAAACATTGCGCTGAAACAATAAGGTATTTATTTAAAAAAAAAAATAACAAAGTCCACGGGAAATACCAATATCTTCTAGTCTTTTAAATTGTCTGTTCAGTTTTCAGAAAACAAAGATTTTTTTTTGGTTTTATGAATAATGTAGCAATAACCCGTAACCCTGGGCCTAAATATGCAATAACCCATTTGCCCAATATTTTTGTATGTTTGTAACGAATATTTAAAAAACTACAGGGTCGATTTAAAAAATTCTTACACCATTAGAATGCTACATTCCCTGATTAACATGAGTTATATAATTTTACAGAATTTCCACGGAAACGAATTCCCAACGGAAAGTTAAAGCAAAGTTAGCTCCAGATATATTGTTCTAAGCGTGCAACCTGTCTGATTGTTATAGTTATCTATTTATAGGCACTACACTTATCTAGTGTTTGTTTGGAATTACTAAGGACACCCATTCACTAACGACGAAATTTGGAACACCTGTTTTGATTGGTTTTAGTTTTTAGACTCGGTTAGAAATACGTCCATTCTTGGAGTTAGGTTAGGTTATATTTGTGCTCCTTCATAGCCATAACTTTTCTTAGCATTTTGGGTTCTTCTTCTTCTTATCGTGTAGGTATACGTGTGACGAACGAACTTGTGACGAACTTGGCTTACCCTGGTGTCAGAGTTTTCAAACCGCACAATAGCCTCCGAGTTGGTTTTAACGACTGTAGTCAATCGACAACAGTCGGGACCGACAGCTTAACGTGCCCTCCCAAGCACGGAACCGCTCGTGATAAATTGCCACTTTGGTCACCCATCAGGTTCCTGCCTCGGCTACGAGCGCTTCGAGCATTTTGGGTGACTTTAACTTAGCGCAAATCCATTATGTGAATCTTTCCACAAAAGTTAAAACTATCCCCAAGGAAGATAGGTTGAAATATGAAAAAGTAATTTTCGTGTCTCAATACAACTTTAGCGATAGATGTGCTGATTGTCTTTGTATGAGAAGTAAATTTTTTTTTGTGAATTACATATTGGTCGGAACCCCGGTCATGGTCAAGCGTACCCCGAATGAGAAACGGGACTAAGGGCTAGGAAGAGAGAAAGAGACATATTGGTCGGAAAAGTTGTTCATTTTCATGGAAAAAATTTGGCTCCAAAGTCTCGTTTCAAAGTCACCCCATGTAATATAGTGTAGGTTATTTCACGTTAGAATAGGAGTGAAAACCACAAGTCAGTTTTTTCTGAGTCTAAGTCAATCTACCACATTGACTTATTAGACTTAGAAAAAAACTGACATAGATGATTATATATAAAAATAATAATAATGAGAAAATATTGTATTTTTTTAAATAACTATAAGTTTGCTGTACCTTGTACAAGGTTTCAAATGATGAACTTAATAATTAGCTTAAGAACTTATTGTATGTACCATTTGAAGGCAAATAAAGAAATATGAAATATAGTATATATAGTAAGGAAGTAAGGATAAACAACAACAATATGAAATATGAAAATATTCCAGTTGCCAAATCCTCAAACTTATAACACGCCTCTTTTTTTGTCGGGGGTTAAAAACCAAGCTGCTTAAGAGCTTTGACTTAACCGCTGTGTCTCCCATCTACTATATAAAAATAAGTCGGGTTTTCCTTCCTGACGCTATAACTCCAGAACGCACGAACCGATTTCCACGGTTTTGCATTCGTTGGAAAGGTGTCGGGCTCCGTGAGGTTTATAGGATACTTTTTATTTTAAAAAAAATTAGGACGCGGGCGGAGCCGCGGGCGGAAAGCTAGTTACCTATAAAATATAGAACCAGTTGGCAACGTTCTAAATATGGGTTAACTTCCTCAGCACAAATACGCTTCCTACGATTTCCCATAGGGACAACCTATCATGGTCAACCATTCCATTTCGGTTTCTTAACCTCACTGATAGATTTAAAACAGTCAGCACTAATAGGCTACCAGCAATTCGATAGGTAATCTATCATAAAACCAATTAAAGTGCCCTAACAACTAATATACATATCACACACTGACATTTACGTGCACAGATCGATACTCCTGCGCATAATTAGGCCACTTGTTTACAAATTGACTTGTCAAACTAAGGCGAGTGGACACTGATTGAGTCATGCTGTATCGCTTTATTAATTGGCTCCATATCCTTGAATTAATATGTGATTAGGGTGAAGTGTGAACAGGGTATTGCAATTCCATTAATTAATGACATCTCTATGGCGGTGGAATGACAATGGTGTCCATTTTATCCGTTCAGGTGGCGAAACTGAGAACTTCTTCTTCTTATCGTGTAGGTATAGTCAAGTATGTGGCGACCTTGGCTAACCCTGGTGTCAGAGTTTGCAAACCGCACAATGGCCTCTGACTTGGTTTTAACAACTGTAATGAATCGACAACAGCCGGGACCGATAACTTAATCTGCCCTCCGAAGCACGGAAACGCTCGTGATAAATTGCCACTTTGGTCACCCATCAGACTGATGAAACTTCATACATTTGATGATGGCTGCCTTAACTGGGGTGGCGCTCCAAACAGCTGAATGTGCCATTGATTAGCGAAATAGCTGCCATAAGCTAAAAATAAGACTCTTCAGATATTGTGTGACAAAATGAACGAGGTATGTGGAGAATTTGGTCATGATGAAAACAAACTTGCATTACCTAAGAAGAGTGAGCATATTCAGCCTTCTAGTACTCAAAAATGTCAGTCAGTTTTCTAAAAGCCTTTTAGATTTTTTAGAAAATTTTTGACTGTGCAGTCAGTCGAAAAGTGACAGAGATATAACTGTTCATAAAAGAAGCTAGCTGAAGTTGTTTAGCTAGCTCCTTTTACGACTTTAAATTAATTAGCAAAACATTACGGGGTGATTCACCCCATGACACTGAAAAACTTTCCGTAAGGAAATATCCAAAATTCTTTAAAAAATATTGCTCCTTCTCATCCTAAGGCCAATCAGCTGATCGTTCAAGTTATATGGGGCGGGTTTCTGTTTTAATAATTTGATTTATGTGTTAAAGTTTGATTTAAAATCACCCAATATAACCATACTAAACTGATGCATTATAGCACTTATCTGAAGTTCATATTGCCTTTCCATTACCGCTAGAGGCGCAGTGGCGAAAACGTTGCACTAACCAGTATGTTAGCGCATTATTTATTAAGGTGTAGATAGTGCAGTGGGCCAGAGATAACAATGCACACCTCTGGCTAGGCACAAGAAAGTGGATTTCATTATGAGGAAGTGAGAACATAATCTTATGGGGTATGGTAAGCGCTGTTACTGGGTGTACTTGCTTGTGCATGGAGTTACGATTTCATCTTGTTGCTTTAATTTTTGTGAAGATTGTGATATCAAATTATTGCATGAAACTGATTTACAAATAATCTTTAAAAACAATATGGATTTTTTGTGTTAAGATAATTTCTTTCGCGAAGTTCTCTCTGGGAAGAATGGTTTGATGTAGTAAACTTTATTCACTCTCATTAGCAATACAAAAAATCTCACTAGCACGAGGGTTTCGTTCTTTAGCAGGCCGAGTACGATAGTGACAGCGCCGCGACAACACCGCGGTCCTATGTCAAAATGTCAACACTGACAACGCCATAGGGCGAGCAAGCCTTTGCGCGGGACCCTCGCGCAATCAAAGTGAAGTTTCAGCGTGAGCCGAGCGCGAGTTTGTCGTTATCGTGCTAGAGCTGCAGCTCAGGAAATTTTGCTATGTTTTTTGTTAAGTAATGCGTTTTGCATGGTTTTCGGCTTTTTATAGGTGAATTCTATGAATCAATAAGTCACTAGGATAGTGTGGCAACCTAGCTAGCATCTTAGGCACCTTTCCCAAAGATCTATTAGTTCCATGCTATTTACATCACTTACTAATTGACAAACTGATATTGACATTAATATTTAAAGTCTGTTGCCAGCTTTCACATAAGTTATCCACTAACAAATTAAACGAACATAAATTGAATTGGAATCGGATAACCGAACGTTTGTCGCTATCACGAACAAATCGTGCGCATCCTTTATCTCTACAACCTTTCATTTACCTTCCTTTGAACTATTTTGTTTCTTATTTCCAAAAGCGCTAAGTTTTAAATTGATTTACAGATAAATTTTGAACAGAAAACCTATCCTTTTCACCAAGACGCGCTTTCGGTTGTTTAACTGCAAAACGGCTTTGTTTCTTTAATAATAGAGTCTAGTTTCGTTTAAAAGTGGTGTAATAAGGAGTTGTTGTTTGAGGAACACGCTCCAGTGACGTGTATATTTATCGACGCGGGCGCAGCTCGTCTGGACATGGGCACTTCGCGCGAATGTGACCCAGATGCGATGCGTGCGGGCTTCGTACTACGAATGTTGGATTTACATTGTTGGTTCTTGGTCCTCTGCTAAAAAGATTACTGAACTGAAGGTTGCAGGTTTCATTCCCGATCATTACTTCAAATATTTAAAACTACTTTCGAGTATTAGTGAGTTTGATTTGTTATATATAACTAGTTTTCCGAATTAGGGAAAATTGTGTAGCGTATGTGTTAATCTAGGGTCTCTGCTACATCCATATATAATTTTATCAAAATTGGTCCAACTGTTTGAGCGTGAAAGAGTAACAAACATAAAAATATTCTCACAAACTTTCACTTTTTAATATGAGTAGTGTAGCGGACAGGTTCAGCAGGCATGTGTAGTAATTAAAAAATACTTTTCTTGACAATAGTGAATGAATGAATGAATGAATGAATAAATTCTTTATTGCACACGTAAACAAAAACATAATAGTGCAGTATATAATAAAAATAAAGACATATTTACAACAAAGAAAATGGTAGAATCAGTCGATTAGAGAAGAAAAAAAACAGAAGAATAAAAACAAAAGACGTCGCTCCTGGTGTTCCAGCGTTTTTGAAATAGAACATATTGATATGCAAACTCCTTTGCTTCTTCCTTCAACAAGTAGGAAGTAGGATAGGATACTATATTTATAAAAATAAAGTATGTAAGGTAAGTTGTATATATCATTTATCTAACACATAGTACAAGCCTCGCTTAGTTTGGAGTGAGATGGCGCTGCGTGAATTGTCTAGTTTTTGTTTTTTTATTGTACAGAAGGCCGCTCATCAGGTTACCACAAGCGTCCACTCTGTGCTGTTACGAGGACGGTTTCTCAATGAAAATGGAGTAATTTAAAGCACTACAATAAACAGAGTTACAAATCAAACAAAGTGCTTAAAGTAAAAAGATATATGTGAGGGATATTCTGATATACGAATTCGCCGCAGCGAGAGAGTAGTCTCGCTATTGGCGATCACGAGCCCCGTGTTCGCTTATTAACGCTACAGGGGCGATATATCACGCGCCTCACACGGCCGTCGCCCGCTCTACGCGCTATAACCGACACAGATGTAACAACTATACAGACATGGACAAAATCCTACTAATATTATAAACACAAAAGTTTGTGAGGATGTATGGATGGATGGGTGTGTGGATGTACGGTTGTTTGTTACTCTTTCACGCTCAAATGCCTGGACCAATTTTTATAAAATTTGGTATGAAGGTAGCTGACACTCTGGATTAACACGTAGGCTATATATTTTCCATAATTCCCACGGAAACGAAGTCCCAGATGGAAAGCTAGTTTGTTATAAAATTGTAAAAATATTTTAGTATAACTCTGAGCTAACCTCTTTCAGACATAGCCAACTCTATATTCTGTATATTAGTAAGTTTTAAAAATAAGGAATGCTCCTTGATTTTCAGGAATATTTTTTATTTTTATTACTAAAGTCTCCAATAAGGCTACCACGAGTAAATACACGCATTAAACTTCGTCGAAATTGAGTTTAAAAAATTGATTTACTATATACTACGCAAAAACTTCGTGATGAATGACAGTGTGTCTTATAGGTAAAAATATTACCTACTTTTTTGGAAATTCGAGCTTTTATAAAAAAAAAATGTCATATATTTTTTATGCGTGTATGCATTTTTCTATGAGTAAAGTAAGTTCCTCTCTTTTTACCGCTTAAACGAAACTGTTCTAGCATACCACTTTATTTTACCTAGCCCCATGTCTTCTCTATGACTTGAGAAGGCTACAGTATTGTATCGTTACTAGGAAGTGATTTATTTGGAGCGGTGGTCGTATATCTGACGATCGTGCTCCCCGCCATCTTTAAGACACAGGTGATTGTGTGGTCACTGCAGTGTCCGATGAGCTTCTTAACGAGACACATCACTAAGATCTGATGAAAACTGACAATAGATATCGCTCTTTTAAAAGGGACAGCGCTATAAGAAAAACTGGGCAGATGCTCCACAAAAGTAAGTGTTTAAATATGGTTAAATCAAGTTAGCTGTGTGGTGATCGTTTGAGAATAACACCACCCCATTTGTTTCCGTGGGTGTCGTAAGAGGCGACTAAAAAAAAAATTGAAACCTGCTCCCTAGTAATCGATCTTAGGCAACGACACCTCAGTTTGTTTTCAATGCGTGCGATATCCCTAGACCGTGTTGATGTGTGTATTATAAGAGCCTCTTGGGCGGTTTGAAAACATTGGGAACAGAGAGGTGGGGGGGGGGGGGGTATTGTCCAGTACAGAAAGGGTCACCCTTCATAAACTGAGTGCTCCATGGACAAGAAGCTTCTTCTTCTTATCGTGTAGGTATATTCAAGTATGAGGTGAACTTGGCTAACCCTGGTGTCAGAGTTTTCAAACCGCACAATGGCCTCTGACTTGGTTTTAACGACTGTAGTCAATCGACAACAGCCGGGACCGACAGCTTAACGTGCCCCCTGAAGCACGGAAACGCTCGTGATAAGTTGCCACTTTGGTCATCCATCAGGTTCCCTGCCTCTGTGTACGTTGCTTAACCTCCCTGATCGGTTGAGATCAGCAAGAGCCACTGGGCTACGAGCGCAAATACTTTCAAGTATGCTTTTATAGGTCTTTTGTAAGAAAATCGTGCAATATCCCTACACCGTGTTGATGTGTATATTTATTTTTGCAAACTACAACTTCAAGGGATATAAAAACATGTGAATTAGCTTACATTAAAAATTTATAAGCATATTTAGATGTTATATTAGTTTATTTTTTAAACGGTTAAAATATTAAAGCTGCAATAAATTGATTCATCGCAAAGTCTATGTTTAGGAGTGGATATCGTTTACAGACTATAATTTTCACATACAACGTCTAGTAGCCGACGTGAAGCGGCCGCCATTTTAATACAAACTCAGCAAGTCACGTTTGAGGCGCGCGCGCACCCTACCGGGCAGGGTTGCCAAATAAAATATTTTATGTTTGTTAAAGCTTTAAATTTTGAACGTAAATCTCTCCATTAAGCTGAAGAATATATGAAATTAAAAAAAAAAAACAAAACGATTAAGGTGATCAGCTCATCATGATCACACAAGTTGTACTAGAGAGGCAATTTGTTTTCAAATTTCTCAAAAAGTTGTTCAGATTAATAAGGTTATTTACATCCGATTATTTTCTTAAGGTCACAGAATATGTGATGTTTTGCGAAAACTTCGATAGGCTAGGCTTCTGTGTTTTAAATTCACTTTTTATACAGGATATAAAGTCTGTCGATGCTAATAATAAAAAAAAAAAAACTTTCCACCAATTCTATAGCGAGTGTTCAACTCGCCTCCATGGTTTTTAGAAAATGATTTTTAAAGACCATTATACTTTCCAAGTAGTAATGAGCCAGACTTGTAATAGCCCAGTTGGTAATGAGCCAGACTTGTAATCCTAAGGTCGCAGGTTTAAAACCTGGTGCGGGCCTGTACCACAAAATTCGTCTTTTCGGATTTATGTACGGATTTCTAATTATCACTTGCTCAACGGTGAAGGAAAACATCGTAATGAAACCCGCCCGTCCAAGAAAATCCATTTTCGAAAGACGAGCGGTCCACCAACGTGGTGGACTATGGCCTAAATCCCCTTCGTGTTCGAAGGGAGGCCCGTGCCCCTCGGTGGGATTGTAATGGGCTGGTAAAAAAAATACTTTCCATTCTGATGTCTGTCGTAAATGTTATCCAGGGAAAAAAATTCTAGGTATTCTATGATGCTTTTTAATATGGGACAACCCTGAAAGAGTCGTGTGCTGGTTATTGAACCTAGTACCGTATGGAGCTCATTACTGTAACTTATTGTTATCCTATTTATAATTTACACTGTTAAAATTTTCCATTGTAGAAAATTCAAAGTCGAAGCTTTGGCTGTTTATAGGAAAAATAATTATCTAGGTTTTTAGCTGACCTTGTTATTCTGTAGTTCCGTCTACTTTTATCAGGGGTCACCAAGTCGAGCAACAAAAACCGCATGGTATTACAGTCTTTTCGAAGTAACTAAGCGCAAAAAAAATAGTCCATATTAGTACTGGGACTTCTGTATTATACCATTTTCAACACAACATTTAAAAAATTTATTAAAATGTTTTAATGTAAAAGAATTTAACGATTAAAAATTGCTAGTTATAGTATATCCATGTCCTAAACTTGGCTTTGTATGAGATTTCCCTACTTTTCATGAACAAAATCATCTCAATCTAGACTTGGCCCTTTTCACAGATGTTTTTGTTTAGATCTTATTTAATTTCTATCTTATGAACCAACGATTCGTTGATTGTAAGGAAATATCAATGAAATTCGTATTAAAAAATAACAAGCAAAAAAATCCACACTAGGTACGCCGGAAGACAAAAACACATTGCGACAAAGTATTTAACTACGGACGATAACAGTTTATGTTCCCTGTAAAACTCACGTCTCGCGACAAAATGTTTCTCGCTCACTTTATGTAAGATGGGAGTCGATAAAGTATGGCAAAGTATGTTAAAAGTTTAGCACCCTGTGTTATAGATACATATACTTTTATTGGATACTTGTCTAATTTTGAATCTTGTTATTAATTTATAACGATTTTCGTATGAACTATTCATAGTAAGGAATCTGTCTACCATCTTCTTTTTATATATGAAACTAGCATCCCGCTCGAGACTTCGTTCCCGTGGGAATTCGGGAAAATTATGTAGCCTATGTTACTCAGAGATAATGCAGCATTCTAATGGCGAAAGAATTTTTCAAATCGGTCTAGTAGTTTCAGAAATTAAAGATCCTGACGTATTATATTATCTGTGTCCTGACTTACTGATTCATCAGCGCCCAGCTCAAACTTTCAGCTAGTAAGCTGAAATTTGGCACAAATAACCCCTGGTACATCCAGTAATCTTGAGGTGAATTGTAGGAAAAAAAAATTGCCCAAGGTCTGCCTGGTGATCAAATGAGGTGGACCATGGGTAGGGAGCGCTTTCATGACGTAGGCAAGGAATAATTTAAGATTTTACTACGTTCCCACGGGAACGAGGTCTAGTCTTAAACACAAATGAACGTCTATGTTAGGGGTTTCGAAACTTTAGGGGATGGTTGTCCCTATAAAACTGAACAACTATCTTCAAAAAAACTATATGAAAAACTCTATTTTCCTAAAGCTATAAGCAGCTCGATCACGATATGCTCGCTCGCGGAATGCGCCGCGATCCTATGTCAAATGTCAACATTGACATGTCATCTATAGAGCAAGCCTTTGCGTGGGGTCCTCGCGCAATCAAAGTGAAGTTTCACCGTCAGCCGAGTGGCGCGACGTGCGAGTCTGTCACGCATCATGCTCGAGCTGCACCTGATGTCTTCGTTTTTATTTGTTTTTCAAATTTCTACCTGTTTCAGTAGAAACAAGCTGGTAAAGTTAGGGGTAAGCTGGCTGGTAAAGTTGTTCAGAAGAAGACCGATTCTTATCCTTAATTTGCGCCTCCTACAGGGTTATTTTTTATCACCATCCAAAATTTTCTTACGGTGTCAGTAACGTTGATAGAACGTAAATAAGAGGAAAAATTTTTTTTACCAAAATTTTCTGATTTTTGATACCCCTTTTTAACGTCTTAGAGGTTTTGTAAAACGCAGAAACACGGGTGTCACAAATTGTGTTGAAGAGTACTATTATCAAGTTTCAAGTCAATTGGACGATGTTTTTTTTCCATACAAAAACTTTGAATTATTTTCATGCTTCAGACGATCTAGCTTGAAGTATTTATATGAAAAGTAGAAACAAAAAAATGAGGATCTGTTAAATTTTTATATAGTTAACGTACAAAAAATTTGGATGGTGTTAAAAAAAATCCTGTATATTGGGTGACGTTCAATTAAATCTACCGATATAAAAGGCCAAGGAGAAAAATTTAATCTTACCCTACTAATATTTTAAATGCGAAAGTTTGAGAGGATATGTATGTATGTATGGATGTTTGTTACTCTTTTACGCCCAAACGGCTGATAAATTTTGATAAAATTTGATATGGAGGTAGCTGACACCTTGGATTAATACATTTTTTACAAATTCCCACGGGAACGAAGTCCTGGGCGGAAAGCCAGTTTCATGTAAAACTATTCCACACACTTGACAGTTTCCCAGAGCCGGCGGCAGTCTGTGGTTTATAATTAACAGTACAGGGCCGTATTCAGAGGATTAATTCGCAATTAACTTGCCATGCGAGTGGATATTGTGTGGTGAGAGGATGGGAGCTAATTACATAGAGCCTCACATTACATGTGGGGAAAATAGAACGAGGTTTTGTAAGATTTCTTATGCAAGATGGTAAGACTTTAAGTACGGTATATGTACGGTTACCTATCTTTATTATACTCACCTACTTGCTTATAAAAAGAGAACCGCAAAAATTGTACTGACTTTGACAATATTTGTTTTGGTATACTACTGAAATTTTCAGTAGTATTCCAAACTTTTCAAACCATCACACCATTGTCAGGGTAGGCAGAACGCCGTGACGACTAGTAGCCAAACTTATAACACCCCTCTTTTTTTCATCGAGGGTTAAAAAAAAAAGAAGACTGCAAGACAAGGTTGCTAGACCAGCAAGTGTAAAATAGTACTCAAGGACTCCATAGCTCAAACTCGTGCGCATGCGCAGATCCCGTTACAGAATTGAATACCCCAAAGTCGGTAGTAACTCTTACTCTCAGCACAATAATTACAACTACCGCAAGCCACTCCTTGACGTATCTGCTCTCATTAAGCATAGCGCACGGCGGCGCGCGCGCACGCTGATTCAATGCGCGCCCGCGGCCTGCTGCGAAGGCCAGCCTGTAATACTCGACTATAAATCTATAGGGACCTGGAGGTAGAAAGGAAGGGCTGTAAAACGGCTTCTGCAATTAATAATATGTATAATCGGTTTAATTTTGGTAACCTTTATTTTATATACAGGGTGTAAGGGAAGCTTAGCAAATACGTGAGTGGAATCTATTCTTACCTATGATTGGCTATAAGTTTTTTTTTTTCGGAGACGTCAAGCGCATTGTCGCTATCAGAGCGCTTATTCATTTCATTTTAAAGTAGAAAATATTAAAAAAAGATGAATACATTTTGAAAAGAAAATTCCACTGGAAAATCATTCAGAACGATACCCTGAATTCAGGATTCCAGTTTCTGCTGAGCTGTCCTTTTTGTCCTAATAAAATTGAAGATAATTACTCATTGATAGAGCCTTGCCGAAGCTTTTGGACTTAGAAAGCTGAAATTTGGCATATAAAAATCTAACCAGAGTTTTTTAAGTTATATATTTTTTTGTAGTAAAACAATATTATCGAAGTCTTTCTTTAATGATTTTTGAAAGAAAGAAAGAAAGAAAAATTGTTTATTAAAGCAAGACCCTTATTTAACATAATAAACTTATCTAAACTTAAATATACCTACATGTAAAAAAGGGTTGGCTTTAATAGGCCTCCACTAAGCAATGTTGTGATCCGTCTCGGGACTACAACGCTGATCTTCCGTGGATACCCGCAGAGAGCGCTATATTGCGCAGCCAGCTCTTTTAACCCGCAAAATTTCAGTAACATTTTATTTTTTGCTTAATACATTATTTATGTATGTATGTATTTATTCTTCAACAAAAAATAAACAAGTGCAGTTAAATGAAAAAGTTAAACAAGTATAGTATTTTTGCCGGAGTGCACTAAAGTAAGTAAGTAAGTAATTTATTTATTTTCTTCTACATTTGTCTTATAGTCTAGCTATGATAAATGTAAAAGTGCACTTAATTAATTGACAAGATATTGTAGGAGACTGGTGCCTAAACTAAGCCGAGACTTATATTTTAGGACACCAGGAACTCCCCAACTCGGAAAACTAGCACTTTTATCAATGTGCTATACATAAACTAGACTCTAGTATTGAAATCAAAAAATAATAAAATAATCTGAGAAGGTATTACATTAAATTAAAAGTGCATTATGTAATGTGAGCGCCTGAGTTTGAATGTGTGTGCCTGTAGCGCGTGTGTGTTTCGTTGTGCGAGTGTGTGTGTATGAGATTAAAGTACGCGCGAAATGGATCAGCTACAGACCTTTGCCCAGTAGTGGGCTAAGCGGTTTGATCGCTGCATCTTGAACAGACAGAGGTCTCTAACGCTGGGTACAGTGTCAATAGTCTAAATTAAGAGACTTCGACACTTTGTAATGATTACGGGTGGCATCCGTACGACATATTAAAAAGACCACGCCTACGCAAGAAATGGAACAAGTTAGGGGAAACCTTTACCCAGTAGTGGGCTAAGCTGCATCTAGATTCAGACAGTGGTCTCTAAAATTAGCAGTGGCAGTATACAGGTGTCGCAAATCGATACCACATCCAGATTTCGTACAGCTGACGCCCAACGGACACATCGGAGTAAAGTAGCGGATCTTTATGTTAAAACGGTCTCGGGGTTTATTGTGTGCGTGAACGCTATATTATTATTAATAACTACTAGCTTCAGCCTTTAGTTTTATTGTGTTTAGGTTTTTTAACGTTGTGGTTTGTAACTTTATTATTTTATCTGTGTGTCAAGTAGCTAATGTGCAAAATGTCTCGAAAACGCATAGACAAAATTTTTTTCTTCAAATTTTCATAATTATTTTTTAATTTTTTAAACTCCCGACAAAAAAAGGGGTGTTATAAGTATGACATGTCTATCTGTGTGTCTGTGGCATCGTAGCTTCTAAACGAATGGACCGATATCGATGCGCGCGTTTCTTAATTCGAGACTTGAACTCACAAGTGAGCTCGCTAACAGTAATGGTTTCAAAAAATCGATTACTACTCTCCTCTGTTACAACTCACTTGGTTTTCATTGTTAATTTTTTTGTGGGTAGACCATAATTTTAAAGTAATTTTTTTATTAATTTAGGAGTGCACTAAAGTAAATGCATCTAGATTCAGACAGTGGTCTCTAAAATCAGCAGTGGCAGTATACATGTCGCAAATCGATACCACATCCAGATTTCGTACAGCTGACGCCCAACGGACACATCGGAGTAAAGTAGCGGATCTTTATGTTAAAGCGGTCTCGGGGCTTATTGTGTGCGTGAACGCTATATTATTATTAATAACTACTAGCTTCAGCCTTTAGTTTTATTGTATTTTAGTTTTTTTTACAGGATTGATAAATTTATTATTTTATCTGTATCTAGCTTGAATGACGTAGATAGTTGTAATCATCTCCGGTTTAAGTAAAAATATCACTATGTTTTTAAAAGGCACGTGAGAGTTTTGTTGTATTGTAGGCGAAAAGCTGACAACCTCTCACCACTTTTTTTTAAATTATAAGATGGGTTAACTCTTGACCTCAATTTTGACCATAAGGACAAAGATGAAGTCGACGATGGAGCGAATTAACCCAGAAAATGTCTATAAAGGCACTGGTACTTCCACGCACCGACGGAACACAGCAAACTGTTTGGTGTCGGACTTCGGTAGGAGGGTGGTCGCGAACCAGACGGCCCTTTACAGAGCCTACCACACCGCATGAGACCATAGGACGATACCTCAGAATCAGAAAAAAATGAAGTGTCGTTGCCTGGGGTGGATTAATAGGAGGCAGGTCTCATTTGTGTTTCCTTAGTCGCCTCTTACGACACCCACGGAAAGGGATGGGGTGGTGTTATTCTCAACCGATAACCACACGGCGCAAAAATGCTTCCAAAAACCTATTGTTAAGCGTTTTTTCCCCAAAAAACAGGCGCTTCCCCTAGCAAATAAAGAATTAATACATTCCTGTCACTCAAACCGTATCAAACCGCAGTGTGACAGTGTCGACACTCGTACGAAGGACGATTTATCACGCAGTAGGCGATCACACTAATTTTACATGCACTTACAATGCACCTTACCATGAACGCATAGAGACTGTTATCCTACAAAAAAATTCCAGTGAAAATTGCTGCCTGATATGTTACCAACTTTTATTTGCGGCTGCGAAAACAATCTTGCAAAGAGCTGGCCTCAGGATTTGGTTTTCGTAACTGTAAAATTATCTTTGTCTGCGACGCACGGATTTTAGTATGTTGCCAAAATACGTTTGCTTGTAAAACAAGCTTTTTTGCTTAGAGTTGAGAAGAAGATTTTCTTTTTGGAACGGTAAAATGAAGTTTGTAAGTTTTCATGCAGATTTTTCTAGCACACGAAGCAGTTGAGACGTAAAATTGGGGTATAACTTTATTTTGGGCAGAGATTGACGACTTAAGTAGGTGTTTCGGAGATATGTCGAGATTACGCGGTTATCTTATTACGTCGCGTTACGTCGAATCGATAAAATGAAGCCTTGTGGAAATTTATAATTTTCAACGGTTTTACGGCTTCTTTTTACTTATTGTGGTTTGGAAAATTTCTCATGTCGAATAAGTAAGTTGATTTTCAATAGAACGAGACAGACTCGGTTTGTAAGAAAATAGAAGCTATGTATTCACTTAAAGCCAACGTCTGGCCGACAGTTTTGAAATTCATGAAGATATTTTTATTGAATGTCGCGCGCGCTCATTGATAAACTCGAAAAAGATTTTTAATTGAGATTTAATTGAATTTATGCTTTAAAGTGGTGTGGTGTCTGAACTAACTTATCAAAGAAAATAATAAGCTTCATAAAAAAGTTATTGAATATTATAGCCACCCACGCTTTAATATATTTAACAATAACTTTAAAATAAAAATCCCCCAATATCCCTTAAAACTCTTAAACGACTGAATCTATTTGATAAAATTTTGCTAAGAATCATCTCGATCCCGCCAGCTTCCAAACAAAAAAAAAAGAAATCAAAATCGGTCTACTATTTTAGGATCTACGATGCCACAGACAGACACTCAGAAATACTCTTCAAACTTATAAAACCCCTCTTTTTTCTGTCGGGGCATAAAAAAAATGCAAAACAATATTAACTACACACATCAACACTGTCTAGGCATATTGCACCATTTATATTTTCATTTCCATTACGTTTTCACAAATTTCAAGTTCAAAAAAGTTTACTGATTAGAATTTAAAATTCTGGTTTAGCTTTTGCTCATCTGAAAATTACATCTCTCCAAGTGTCTCGAGTATGCTTCTATAGCTTCTCAAACAGACCTCGTTTGTATGAAAAATGGTGCAATATGCCTAGACAGTGTTGATGTCTGTGAACTCCGTGATTTAAATTCTCTTTGTTTCCTATCTAAACTAAATATGTGTTCTAAAAATGAAATTCAAATCTGTCTAAACAAAAGAGTCTTTAACCAATCGCGACTCCGCAACAATCCAAGCTAAACGCCAAACACTCGAACTTCGAACACCGAACATAAAATTCAAAAACAAACAAAGACCTATCGAATCTTTAACTCTACACGGTATTGATTAAAAAAGCAACATAAATTAGCAAATCGGGGGTGAGAGGAGACGCGGCAAAAGGAGGTGTTGTCAAAAAAGTTTTATAAGTGTTTATGTGTACGCGAACCTCCCGCGCTCCCCCTGGACGCTGACACCCTTTCGCGTACCCACATTCGTATAAAACACCCGAGGTACAGCCAGACTCGGTTTTGAATTGGTTCCATTTTTGAATTAATTATTAAAATTGTATATCTCGTTTTTTTTAAAAATTATTTATTTTAAATAAATATTACACTATTAGTTTATAGCCGTAGCGCTCTTCGTATGAAGTAATTTTTTATCACCTGTTTACTTACCTTTAAATTTAATAATTATAAGTACCTAAGTATACTTAACATATTATAGTTTGATATCTTGTAATGGGTACCTAGTTTTTGGTGGTTTGTTTGCTCAGGTTATATTTTTTTTTATTAAGGCGATAGTTATTTTACATTTCAAAATGTTTGCACCTATCACCAATACACCTACTCATGTTCTATCTAATAACCCTTAAAACATTTTCAGTTTATGGTTTAAGAATCACATGATGCGTTGTCTACACCGACAGGGATGTAAGGCGTGAGGGATGTATATATGTCTATTAGTTCATAATTGAACTAGATTTATTTAAATTTGAATTTTTTTCATAAAAAGATAAGCAAAAACTAAAATGAATAACTTTTTTGATGTGGCTAATAAGCTTCATAAATACCTTCCTCCATATCAATTTCATATCAAAAAGCCTATCTTTTCAAAAAGCGTCTCTTATTACTTAGGGTTAATCAGTTTAACATGCCATAATTTTATTTCAAACTTCTTATTTCTGAAAGCCTCAAAATGCCGAGAAATCCGAGACGACTCCATCAACTCTTCCATTTTCCCGTGCGCCTGTACATTGACATACAAATACATGTAAATTAAACACTACCGCACACAGCCACGCACACAAATAAAAACGTAAAGAAACACGCCGAGAGGAAGAATGTATTAAGAAAGTACGACAGAGACAGCGCTCTAATTAACACCCCACGCGAGAACGAGACGGAAATAGTCGCCACGCTAATTAAGAATACAAGAAGAAAGCATTTTATATACGCCGCGAAATTTTCGCTGTGTGCGTAGGCTATGTGAGTGTACGTCATAGCGTCTTATATGTGTTGTGTTATTAACTCATTATGTGAAGAGTTAGTTATATAAAGTCTTATTTACTGGCTAATTGAAAGCGGTTCCGTTGATAAGGCTTGCCAAAGACAGCGGTGTCATACTATCGGGACATTTTAAATGATTTTGTGAATCGTGCAGTAAAAATAACTTTGCGGGCGAGTTTGGGAAGTTTGTAAAAGGTCAGCTAAGCTTCCAGAAGGTTGTTTTGTAGCGTTACTTATGCAATGGTTTCGTAATTTGTTTGGTTAGAGTATTATGCAAACTTCTTTGTACGATTTTTGAGGTTTTAAAGTGAACTAACAGTTCGTTCAGGGGGAAAAGTTTAACAAAAAAGTTGTACAAACATTTTTGACGAGAATACGTAACTTATGGTAACAATTTAAATGGTAATAAAGTTAGGGGATACAGTTATATGTTGCTGTTACATATCTATCATCTACTTTCAAAAGGAGGTCTACAACGTTGGGCCTAAAACATCTAGAGTCAGGAGGACACAAAAAAAAGTGTCCTCCTGACTGAGTGAGTAGTTCCATTCAATCAAGCTGTGATAGCTCAGTTGATAATCGGAAGGTAGCGAGTTCAAATCCTGGTGCGGGCCTGTACCACTTAATTCGTCTTTTCGGAATTATGTACGGATTTCTAATTATCACTTGCTCAACGGTGAAGGAAAACATCGTGATGAAACCGTCCGTCCAAGAAAATTGATTTTCGAAAGACGAGCGGTCCACCAACCAGCCTTGGGCCACCGTGGTGGACTATGGCTTAAATCCCCTTCGTGTTTCAAAGGGAGGCCCGTGCCCCTCGGTGGGGACGTATATGGACTGGTAAAAAAAATCTTCACTATGGCGCCAAATCTCTACGGTCACTAATTTAGCTGTTTTTTTTAAAGTAGAAAATTTAGTTTTCATACATTTTGAAGTTGCTCCGATTCTGACGAGGATGTACCTATTTGGGGGCACAAATTACGAATATGGGGTCAGTTTTCAACTTAACAAAAAAACAGTTCTTGGAGTGACTGAACAAAGGCGCCTTAGTAAAAAATGGTAGCATGGAACTACCCAATCAGGAGGATACATTTTTTTTGCAGGCCGGCACTTTTTTTTTTGGGGCCAAAATGAATAATGTCCTTTAATTACATCACTCGACAGCTAAAGAATAAATGAATTATTGGTCACGTTGTGTAAGAAATGTGAAACATCACGTAATACACGTGTTCACGACCACAGGCTTACCCTGAAGTTTTTTCAATGGAAACAAATGACGAGCAAAAACTTTTTTACATTTTAAACAAAGGACTCGTTGTTTTTTGTATAGATTCCTTGGGAAAAGTTGATTAGTTTCTTGAAGAGAAATTGAACAAATCTATAGTTTAGCTAACTAATGAAAAGTGAGTGTAAAGTCCCCCCCCCCGCCCCATATTTTTTAACCTTTATTTTCCTTTATCGCTACACAATGTGACTAGCCCAGTGGCGCTCGCTGATCTCAACCGATCAGTAAGGTTAAGCAACGTACACAGAGGCAGGGAACCTGATGGGTGACCAAAATGGCAATTCATCACTAGCGTTTCCGTTTTCGGAAGGCACATTAAGCTGTAGGCTGTTGTCGATTGACTACAGTCGATAAAACTAAGTCAGAAGTCATTTGGTCACTGAAAACCAGCGTGGTGGCTCGCGGTATCATATCCTGATTCCAGAGTCGAGCCACATATAGCTGAGTTAAGAACCCTTTGGCTCGGACCCTACAACATTAGCGAACTAAAGGTAGTTTGTTATTGTCTTTATGTTTCTCTTTAGTGTATCTTATTTTTACCGACTTCAAAAAATACATCACTACTATGTTCGATAGTAGTGATGTATTTTTTTTAATGTATGTTCAGCGATTTCTCCACCAATTATGGACCGATTTTCAAAATTGTTTTTTTGTTAGAAAGAGTATACTCCAGAGGTGGTCCCATATAAAATTTATCGAAAATGATTAAGAGCTTTTAAAAAAATCATCAAAATCAAATAAATACTACAAACCAGAACATCATCTAAATAAATGAGTGACATTTGCGAAATGTTGTTGGGATTGAAGTCGGTGACTCATACGTTTTGTAACGTGGAAAATTATACTGTATGATCTTGCCTGTTGATGTGTTGTGATGGCCGAAATAATAAATTTGTCTTTCTTTCTTTCTTTCTTTCTTTGGCGGTTTGAAAACCCTGACACCAGGGTTACGCCAACACACTTGACTACACGATAAGAAGAAGAAGAATGTGACTTTGTCTAGAAGTCCCTACGTATATGGGAGTTACTTCTTTTTGCATAACTATCGATAGTTGACATTCAACTCTTGACATGTTTTGATTTTTATTTTTGTGTATGACATTGAGAATGGTTGTTAAATTTAATTATTTTATTGGGACATGATAATTATTTTTTTAATGGATATTATTATTAATGTATTAAATATTTGCACTTGCACGCCATAGTAAAGGGAAGAGCATGACGGATAACTATAGTTATATATTATATTAGCAGCTGTTTCTTGCAAATAAACGACTTTGATTTGATTTGATTGATTTGATACGAAATAAAAGTGCTAAAAAGGCCGGATGAAGTTTCCGTAGCAAGAACAATATATTGATAAAAGTTAGAGATCGCGGTTTTATTAAGAATAAAGTTTTTTTATAAAATATTTAAAAACTTTTAATACAATTACAAGAAGAAGGTATATCAGGAGGAGGTTCTATCAGGATATGAGACCTCGTCTATTCTACTAATCTGTGGTTATTAAGCTACAGGGGTGTAATAAGTTTGACGTATGTATATGTGTTCTATTTGTTTGTGTATCTATATGATCTCTGTATCGGTGTCTATAGCATCGTAGCTCTAAAACGGATGAACCGATTTCGATGTAGCTTTTTTGTTTGAAAACTGACGTAATCGAGATGGTTCTTAGCTCAATTTAATCGAAATTGGTTCAGCCATTTAAAAGTTGTAAGCTATAACTCTTCTTTACCACGAAACACTAAAAAAATATCACTCACGTCATTTATTAAAGTGCTTAGTCTAAGTTTTATTTGTGGTAAGGTAGTAAATGTGGGGGGATTTTTTTTTAAATATATTTATACCACTAGGGGAGATCGGGTTTCAAAGTGCCGCGGGAAAGTTGTTTCGATGTAATTTAACAATGTACTGGACGTTGCTGACCAAACTAAGATGGCTGCCGTCGGTGTGCTGTAGCGTTCCGTTTTACGACGAACTTGATATATTTATCTCTTTTTTTATTAAGCCTTTTATAATCTGAACAACTTCCCCGCCGCACTTTGAACCCCGGTCTCCCCTAACCGTTTCCTAACTATTGCCTTCAAGCGTAAACTCTATCCGTACAGATGTAGATAGAGATAAACCCGACCAACTCTTTCAATAAAACTCTTTCGACCTAAAACCCTAGACGTGACCTTTCTTTTTCCAAGACAAAAGACGGAAGAAACATTACCCCGGCCGAGCATCGAACCGGTGATAGACGCAACAAACCGACAAAATCCTTATCGTCTCGCGACGTCGCACGTTTATTTGTTTTAAGCTTCTAAAGGGAACGAGCGAAATGGACTGCGTATCGGGTTACCCTTTACAACGTAACCACCATCGGTTTTTACACGAATTTGAACTTTATTTCAAGGTGGTAAGGTTGAGTTTTGAGTGGAGAGTTTTGATGTATATACAGGTTGTTTTATTTTCTGTCTTGCTCGTGGAAAAACCTTGTAAGAAAGCAAAGAATGGCGTAGGAAGAGCAGGGACAAGAGGTATGTCTTAAGACCAGTGATGAATTAAATTCTAAGGGGGTGTTTAGGGGGGCTGCCCCTTTCATTCCCGCGTCTTCATCCACTGTGTCTCTAATTTGTATTAATTATTTTTCTGACTGCGAATCGGTTCTGTTTTGAGCGGTTTTTGAGTTTTAAATTAATTGTGGAGTATTTGAAATCGAAAAATGGGTTGCTTGTTTCTTAAATCGAGGAATTTGGATGATTTTTATTAATTTTATTGTTTATGTCATCATTAAGCTCTGACACTACCATGGATGGTCAGTTTCAGGTTAATTGGTTAGTCAATTTTAATTTATCTACAGGATAAGAAAGAAAAGGAGGTTCATTAAGTTTTGTACTTTTTGTAACTTTTACGTCACCACATTATTTGTAGTCCAAAACTAAGATTTCATACTTCAGTTCTATTGGGTGTTTTAAATTAGTGAGCAATAATTTTCCACGTTAAAAACGTTTGAGTCATCGACTTTAATCCCAAGAACAGTTCGCACTAAGTAGATAACTAAATTTTTTGCAGACTAAATGCCTATTAGCAGATAACCACAAACGAAAATGTGACTCATTTATTTAGATGATGTTCTGGATTGTAGTATTTTTTGTTTTTGTTCATTTTTTTAAAAGCGCTGAATCATTTTCGATAAAATTTATATGGGACCACTTTTGGAGTATACTCTTTCGAACAAAAATAGATATTTGAAAACCGGTCCCTAATTGGCAGAGAAATCGGTGAACATACATAAAAAAACATACAGTCGAACATAGTACCTTTTCGGTTAAAAATTAAGGATGTTAATCAGCCTATGAAACTAAACAATATTTCCCGGGAGCAATCTTTGAGAAGTCAAATTTTTATTATTGTTTCTTTTTTAAAATGGTTTTCATAGGTCATTCCCTAAAGTTTCTCTAACAAAAAAGTCATCCCATGTTGCCAGCCAGTACTTGTAATCCAAAATTAAGGATTTCAGACTTAAATTCTGTATCAACTTCCACGCTGGACTGGGAGTGAAAGAAAAACTTAGAATGTCCCAGCTCTTCTCAGCATACTGTAAAAACCAGAACGTAAGTCGGACAAAAGAGTTTTGCTGTATCGTGGGCGAAAGACTGACAACCTATCACCACTATACTCATTCCATCTACCTAATTACTCTCAAGATGAATGTCAAAAGTCGCGTTAAGCTGTTCTAGAACTACATCACGATCTGTCTACCCCGGCGTGAATGTATGGATGGAACTCTATATGAATGTAACTTTTCATTATAAATTACTAGCTTTCCGCCCGTCACTTCGTTCCCGTGGGAATTCGGGAAAATCATGTACCCTATGTTCATCACGGATAATGTAGCATTCTAATGGAGAAAGAATTTTTCAAATCGGTCCAGTAGTTTCGGAGCCTATTCATGCAAACAAACAAACAAACAGTCAAATTTTTCCTCTTTATTATATAACTAGTTTTCCGCTGGGGACTTCGTTCCCGTGGGAATTCGGGAAAATCATGTAGGTGCCCTATGTCCATCAGGGATAATGTAGAATTCTAATGGAGAAAGAATTTTTCAGATCGGTCCAGTAGTTTCGGAGCCTATTCATGCAAACAAACAATCAAATAATCAAATATTTCCTCTTTATAATATGTATAGATTAGTATAGATTACAACAAGAACACTACACGCAAAGAGTACTCTTAGCAAGAAAATTACCAACTTAACAAAAAAATCGATGACACAGCGTTTAATAAACAAAGTTCCCCACGCGAGCACGTATGCCCTTTAATAATAATTCCAGAAAAAAAAACTAAGATCAATAACGCAAAACAAAAGAGTAACCCTCTGAAATGCTAAAATCGATGTGTATAAAGTGTCATTAAAGAACCCCCAAAAATTAAACCCCCTGTGCATACGCGCACAGATAAAAAAGCTAATACCTAATACACGCACACAGCGTCGCTTAATGAACTATTTGGGGGATGTGTGTACGCGATTTGATTTTGTTTTGCATGTCGAAGCACGATAACTTGCGTTTAAGAGAAAATTTAAAAACAGGAGATTCTATTAGAATAGAATTATACTTCTTCTTCTTCTTATCGTGTAGGTATAGTCAAGTATGTGGCGAACTTGGTTAACCCTGGTGTCAGAGTTTTCAAATCGCACAATGGCCTCTGACTTGGTTTCAACGACTGTAGTCGCTCCACAACATCCGGGACCGACAGCTTAAAGTGCCCTCCGAAGCATGGAAACGCTCGTGATAAATTGCCACTTTGGTCACCCATCAAGTTCCCTGCCTCTGCGTACGTTGCTTAACCTCACTACAATTATACTTACGAGAATTAACTACGAAGAAGAATTACGTAAGAATTATGCTCACAGAATATTGGATACGCATTACAACCCAGGATTATTTTTATCTGAAGCTCGCAAAGAAGACAAGTGGCAATGTATTGTATTGTAAAGAAAATTGGGGTGTGTGGTGTCATAGCATATAAGTGCTCCAAAATCCAAAATGACCGTGTGGTGATCGGTTGAGAATAACACCATCCCATCTCTTTCCGTGGGTGTCGTAAGAGGCGATCAAGGAAACACAAATGAGACCTGCCTCCTAGTACCTAATCCATCCCAGGCAACGACACTTCATTTTTTCTGAATCTGAGGTGTCGTCCTATGGTCTCGTGCGGTGTGGTAGGCTCTGTAAAGGGCCGTCTGGTTCGCGACCACCCTCCTACCGAAGTTCGACGCCAAACAGCTTGCTGTGTTCCGTCGGTGCGTGAGTACCAGTGCCTTTATAGGAATTTTCTGGGTTAACTCACTCCATCTTCAACCTCATCTTTGACCTTATGGTCAAGATTGAGGTCAAGAGTTAACCCATCTTATAATAAAACAAAAAAAATCGTCATCCTCACCCCTCACCTGTTAGCGGTGCACCCTGCGGATCAACGGACAAGGCTCTGACGTACTACAACCCGTAAAATTGGTTTCTCTACTTGATATTTGGCGACTTCGCCATTCTATATTTTAATGTTGACTAAAATACTCAGACATCGGCAAAATCACAATATTGTGAACGCCATTTTTCATGAAAAGTTCGCTTGACATATTTGTGCCTCCGTATCATTTGCAATTTTTTTCTGACCGTCATAATGACTTGACATTTTTGATGTTTCATTTCAACATCAAAAACTGGGTAACACTTCCGTTCATATTAGCAATATCGGGTAGTAAGTAAAATATTAAATTGTTTTGACTAGCAGCACCACCGCAATAAATTTCTTAATTAATCGATATCAAGAGACTTAACTTTGAAAGTATTTAGTACTTTTTTGTACAAAATCAATAAGTATTTAATTTCTTACTGATGACAACTAGTTCAAAAATGGAATCGAAAAAAATATTTTCAAAACTTAAACGCTATACTCTTGTTCCAAATTCAAACTACACAGCAAAAACCAACGAAAAACAAATTACATTAGTCGACATGCATGTACATATATTTGTATGTGTGTGTGCGCGAGATGGCGCGAAGCGGCGATGAGTTTTAAAGTTTTTAAGGGTTCGGCAAGATTGCGTGCCTTGATTACCGAGAGGGGGGTCGGAGGGTGTGTCCCCCACACACGGCCCGCCGAAAACACCGCTGCCCTCCCTTTTTTAAGGAGGTAAAATTAAAAGTGTAGTGTGTGGATGGAACTTCTTGATGCTTTAAGACGGTTTGCAAATCATATATTTTTTTAAAGCATATGATAAGGTGACTATGTAACCTTTACCTTTGTAATTGATTCTACTGTCAAAATATGGGTTTTTGAAAAATATCTTACTAACAAAGATCCCATAGTTCCTTACTTAGGTCAAGAACTCAAGAAATTCTGTGATATTGTAAATTCTAGATCTTTGGTTGTGTGTTTTTAATTGGTGAAATAGTTAATATTAAATTCTACTAGACTGAATGCCCAAGAATAGTCGTTCTACATAATAACTTTTTGTAATTACTCAATTTGATAGAATTTTACTTTCGCTCAGTTGCAGAAACGTTCAGTAAAGTAAGCAAACTCCTAATTTTAAAGACTCTTCTAACATGAAGTATAAACAGGAGTTTAATACACACATCAACACGGTCTAGGGATATTGCACGATTTTTCATACAAAAGAGGTCTATTTGAGAAGCTATACAAGCATACTCGAGATACATGGAGGGCTATAGTAAACCTGAATTTTCAATTCTAATCAATAAATTTTATTTTACTTGAAATTTGTGAAATTTTGTGATGGACTATGGTTTTGTAGCTTCTCAAACAGACCTCTTTTGTATGAAAAATCGTGCAATATCCCTAGACCATGTTGATGTGTATATTTATGTCTAAATGTATGTATTCGCGCATACATTTCATATCCCTGGGTTTGCTGGAAGGTATTTCTATAAGAAGGTATAGAAATCAGCTACACCTATTGTGTCGTCTCTTTTCTACTTGTATCTGTTTTATTGTCATATATGTTACTAAATGAATAAAAAAATAAGTTTATTGTGTTTTGTTTTAGTCGATGGTTAGGTTTCGAAAACTTCTTAGATGCGGGCACTTGAAATCGGCAAGTACCAAAACATATAAATATAATAAGTATTTTAATTAAAAAAGCAAGTAGGTACAAGAAAACATAATCTGGACAAGGGCACGGACACAGAGTGTGTATGTTAATAATAACACAACAACAAATAAAAAATAGTATCAAAACGCCCCATTCCTCTCGTATCTCGAAGACATGTGCACCGAAGGACAGACATCGCGCGCTCATTTCAAACGATTGTAATTTTCTCCATCTACCCACAATGTGGCGACTGCCAAATTGTATTATAAATATCAATATTTCTATCACTTATTTTCTATCTATAATTATTATAATAATTACATGAATTTATTTTAACTTACATAAATAGAGATAGAAACATAAAAAAAATTAAAGGCATTTATTTAAATACTTACTTTAATCTCTAAATTGTTTAAAATCTGTTGGTTTTACAAAAAATAAACGAATAAAAAATGTGTTTAATAAAATACAAGGTGTTTCAAAAAAACCAAAAAAAAAAGAAATTCTAAAATTTAATTTCTAAAGTGAAATAGTCGCAACTCTAGTAATCAGTTGCACGGTTTGACATCTTTGAAAATGAAAGTTTCATATAATTAATATGACATATTTGTCATGTTTGTAATAGAGCTACGCAATAATCTACATTTAATTAATTTTGAATAATCTTTTTTTTTTGGTTTTTTTGAAACACCTTGTATACCTATTACCGCGTTAAGAAAGTGGAGTATAAGGCCAGTGTTCACCAAAAATATAACCAACGGTTAAACCGCGGTTAGAAGCTAATCAGACAAAATGTCAAAAAAATGTATGAAAATGACTGGTTAGCTGCTAATCGTTGGTCAAGTTTTTGGTGAACACTGGCCTTAATCGCATACATTACTCCTCAAGAACAACTTTATCACGTATCTACGTAAAACACGTGTTTACTTTAAAAAATCTATAATAATAACCATAAAACCTTCATCACCAATTTTTCTAATAAACTCCTTTTCACCGTTAAGCTTAATACACACGCGCGGCACGTTCAACGCTCATTTGGAGGGAACCATCGATCGAAGACAAAGCCGCCAGCCCGATAAACGAATTAAGGAAATGGGAGATTTTTTATCTGGGCCGGCAAGGGGGGGTAGAGGGGGTAAGGGAGCGACACGCGTCGTAAAACGCAGCAATACTTTCTTATGCAAAGTCCCTCCGATAATTAGGTGAAGCTATAGATGTCTTGTGTACGCGCCTTTATGTCGAGTTTTGTTTTTAATTTTAGGGTGCGAATGAGTGAGGTCATTGACTTTTGTGTATGTTTTTTGGGAGAAATTTTCCTTTGATAAATGAAAGAGCTTTGTTAACATTTTCTGGGAGTTCTCTTATTGTGTTTTATGGTACAGGATTTATTTTATTTGAAACTAGCGAAGTCCTGGGCAGAATTTGGGAAAATTATACAGCCTAAGTGTTATTCTGATATCCAAACTATTTTGCTGTCAAGTTTCATCAAAATACGTCTAGCCGTTCTTGAGTCTAACACGACTTTGTTCATTTATTTGGTTTTATTTTACGCTGGACTGGGAGTGAAAGAACAACGTAAAGTATGCTAGCTGCCAACTTTTCTCAGGCATACTATAAAAGCCAGTAAGTTGGACGCGGGGGTTTCGCTGTATTGTTGGCGAAACGCTGACAACGCTATAACCACTATAATCATGTTCCATATGAATAACCCTCAGAATGTAAATCAAACGTGGCGTCAAGCTACGATGCCACAGACAGACACACAGATACACAGACAAAAATACACAGATGGGTGGATACACACGTAAAACTTATAACAAACTAGCATTCCGCTCGGGACTTCGTTCCCGTGGGAATTCGGGAAAATTATGTAGCCTATGAACATCGGGGATAATGTAGCTTTCTAATGGTGAAAGAATTTTTCGAATCAGTCCAGTAGTTTCGAAGCCTATTCAATGCAAACAAACAATCAAATCTTTCCTCTTTATAATATCTATAGATAGATAGATAATAATTAATAAACGTGACACAGACAACGGCTCACAATAAGGTTTCCCTTGTATCGTGGGTCCCTTGAAAGATACTCAAAGACGGCCACGAACAGACGAACACCCATGACCCAAGAACAAACATCTGCTTTTTACACAAATATTTACCCCGACCAGGAATCAAACCCAGAACCCGTTGATTGAGAGACTGAGTCGCTACCACTCGGCCAAACTGGCCGTCAGAACACCCCTCTCTTTAAAAAACAAATGAAACCGATCCGTACAAAACTTAAGCAATCAAGGGCACCCCAGTAAAGTAAATAAATTAGGCCAGGAACACATGTATCCCCCTTTTTGACGTTTCCTGATAAGAGTAATCAAGAAAGACATTAATCACGGATTGGAACACGTTGCGTTTGAATTGCGAATGTGACAAACGGCCATAAGTCATGCGTTTGGAAGCTTAGTGATTGGTTCGTGAGTCGGTGAGTCGGTGAACCAATCACTGTCAATTTCGAGAATTCTTTTAACGAATTAGGTATTTTATGATTGAAAACTTGCTTGTGATATTAGAATTGTGGTGATCGGTTGAGAATAATACCACCCCATCTCTTTCGACTAAGGAAACACAAATGAAACGTGCCTCCTAGTAATCCATCCCAGGCAACGACACAAAATTTTTTCTGAATCTGAGGTGTCGTCCTATGGTCTCATGCGGTGTGGTAGGCTCTGTAAAGGGCTGTCCGGTTCGCGACCACCCACCTACCGAAGTCCGACGCCAAACAGCTTGCTGTGTTCCGTCGGTGCGAGTACCAGTGCCTTAATATGCATTTTCTGGGTTAACTCGCTCCATCGTCGACCTCATCTTTGACCTTATGGTCAAAATTGAGGTCAAGAGTTAACCCATCTTATAATTAAAAAAGACTTGTAAATATTAACAGTTACCCACATAATACGTGCATATTCACGTTAAAATATTGGTATTATAACAAGCCAAATTATTTTTTTAGTCAGATGAGTGATTATAGGGAATATAATTTAAAAAAAAAACTAAATCAATGGGCTTGTAGTAGTGGCGCTTATTATTTCGAATCGATAAGTGACGGTAAGCAACATTCATACGGGAAGATAACCCGATGGGTGACTATAGTGGTAGCTTATCACGAGCGTTTCCGTATTTCGGAGGGCTGTGAAGCACTTTGATCCGGTTGTTTTCGATTGAATTCAGTCGTTAAACCAAATTAATATCTTCCTGGCGCTAAGTCCCGTTTCTCATTTGGGATACGCTTGATCATGATCCAGGATGTTGCATGTCTAGTCATTAAAGTGGAGTGAATGCAAATCAAGGCAATTTTTGTGCCCCTATGCTCTATAATAAGATTATACCAGACATTAGTAGAACAATGAAACTTGGAAATCAGCAATTCAAGAAATTCCTCGTCGAAATACTGCTTACCATGAATTACGAATCTATTGAAGGTCTTTTTGTGCGGATTTTGTAGCAATCGTACAAGTACAACTCACAACACATCTATACTTACATACACTCCTTCACATACACTCACTCATCTCATCACACATATCACAAACACACACACACACATACAGACACACACACAAACATGATAACCATTGTATTTAAATTTTAATACTTAATATTATTACTAAGTTGTTAAAATACTACTAAGCACTCTTAACATGTATGTACGACAATATGGGAAGACACTGTATCCTGTAACACAGTTTAAAAACTACCACAGGATACAGAAAGTCTACGTAATTTGGATTTTAATATTTGAAAAAAATAAAGTTATTCTTATTCTTATTTAAAAACTCTAGTCACATCTGTGTAGGTGTACTACACAGTAAGAAGGATAAGAAAGTAAAAAAGATTTACTAAGAATTTGACTTAACTCACGCGATTGAATCACCTGAATCCCATCCCTAGCGCAGTAGGTGCCACACAATCGAAGTCCATTCGACGGAGGATACCACAAATCTTCACCTGAATAGTTTATAATGAACTCCACACTTTATTCCTACCAGCCAGGGATACCAGCCTCACAAAACTACCAATAGTGGGAGATTTTCGCAATTTATTGACGCTTACGTAATAGAAAGTTATGTTGAACATAAGTTTGAGGTAATAAGTGGCTGATTCAGGGATGTTGAGGTATTTTAGGAATTTAAGTATTTGTGAAGTCGACGGTTCTATTGTTAGAAACTCACTCGTAGCAAATACTTATGTACACATCAACACGGGCTAGGGATATTGCACGATCTTTCATACAAAAGAGGTCTGTTTGAGAAGCTATAAAAGCATACTCGAGATACATGGAAGGCTATAATTTTCAGACGAGTAAGTGCTTAACCTGAATTTTTAATTCTAGTCAATAAATTTTGTTTTACTTGAATTTGACATAAATGCACTTTTTGCCTGCTTTTTATATGAAAATGGTCGAATTTACGCATTTTTTTTTTCATTTTCGTCACGTTTTCACAAATTTCCAGTAAAACAAAATTTATTGACTAGAATTGAAAATTCAGGCTTAGCACTTGCTCGTCTGAAAATGATAGCCCTTCATGTATCCCGGGTATGCTTTTATAGCTTCTCAAACAGACCTCTTTTGTATGGAAAACCGAGCAATATCCTTAGACCGTGTTGATGTGTATATAATTCTAAGTCGGCTTGGGGCGTCAGCCTTTCTCCCACAATACAGCAAAACCTTCGCGGAAGTATTTTTGATAGTGATATATAATTTAATTTTAAGCCAATCATATTGTACTAATATTAAATTTTATTACAGCTATTGAACTAGCTTACATCAATATATCCAAACACCTAAGACACTTCATCTCAATATCCGTAACGTGAAAAATTAGGGCAGCGTTCGCACCTCAAAGAAAAATCGGGAGATTTTCCCGCCACCTCAAAATTACAGGTATCCGCTTCCCTATTTCTTACCCCATGAGGTTCAGATTACCCCGGAATAGGGGAAAATTTATGGTATATTACATGAGGGAGTGGACGTGACATTTATTGTTTGACAAGCATCGATCTTGCCCTTTGCTATGCGAGGCGTGAACTACGCAAAGTTCACGGCAATTTTTTAGGGGAGTCATGCAGGTGTGTTAAATCTTTAAGGTATTAAAATTCCTTTCAGAGATAGTCTGTTTAGTTGTCAACATTGAAAACGAAAAAAATAACTTTTTTTTTTACGAAATAGTTTTCATATGCTGGTTATGATGTCATTTGCTTCAAATATTGGACTATTATTTGGGAAAACATGAATAAGTAATTTTAAAAAAAATTTTAATTTTGTGCCGACTAATAAAATAAATAAATAAAAATTTTACGTACCACCTATGTAACTCATGAGACATACAATTTATAAATTAAGAATAAACCTTGTTTCTATGCAAAAAATGGTCCAAATAACACCATTCAGAAACGTAACCTTTTCTGAAGTCTGTATAATAGTTTTTATGATTCAAATAGTTTGCGAAACTACATAAACATACATAGACTCACGCACGCTTTTGTCCAATATTGGGGTAGGTAGAAACTACAATTGTCACCTGCTACGATCCAAACACACCTACTACGGAAATTATCGGCATAAGGTCAAACAAGGAAAGTTGGTAAACAAGTGACATAGGCTCCTTTTCAAAGTGCAGTATCATGGGCAGACTCAGTGTTAACTAGCTAACTGATTTCAAGACAATAATGTATAGGGCCCCGATTCTGTAACTTAAGTTGTGTGTCTATGGAATGGAGGCCATTTTATCTGTTCAGGTGACGAAACTGAGAACTTTTTAATTTTCATATACTTTCTAACAGCCACCCTGACCAGCAGCGTCACCGCCAACCGAATGCAAACTACCTAGCAACTGAAAATTCAGTTGGCGGTGGGGCCACCAGTCAAAGTAGCCGTCATGAGATGTATGATTTTTTATTATTTTTTATTATAAAATGGGTTAACTCTTGACCTCAATCTTGACCATAAGGTCAAAGATGAGGTTGACGATGGAGCGAGTTAACCCAGAAAATGCCAATAAAGGCACTGGTATTCCCACGCACCGACGGAACACAGCAAACTGTTTGGCGTCGGACTTCGGCAGGAGGGCGTGGTGTTCCGTCGTTTCCGAGGGAGATTCCCGGTTGCAGACACCCCCGGAAAAACACCCGGGAAATAGTGTTAGTTAGTTTTAATTATAATTCATATGTATGTTAGTCTGTAAGGTGTTTATCTATGGGCCTTAGATGCCTGATAATAAATGATTTTATTATTTTATTATTGTAAAATGGCGACCATTCCATCGATACACAACCTAAGTTACAAAATCGGGGCCCAGGGTGTAAGGAACAGAGAGGCGTATTTTTTTCACATGTTTTGACCTATATTCCTTGGGGAAAGTTGTTCAGCTTCACATCTCTTATTTCCACTGACTTACCGAGTATTTATAAAGTAGAATTTATCTTCAACAGTAATTATTTTAATGACAGGGTATTGTGTTTGCATCATAATAATACCCTTTCTTTCTCAATTTTCAAAGAAATTTCAAAGGCCTTCAAAGAAAATTATTGAGGCGTCAGATATTTAAGCTTTAACAAAACAAGGGCGGAAACAAAATACTTATGATATGCATTGAATGTTTGTTGTTTCATTATTTACTTAGAGCCGTAAAATATTGATACAACAAACATTCTTCTTCTTATAGTGTAGGTATAGTCAAGTATCTGGCAAACTTGACTAACCCTGGTGTCAGAGTAAACATTAAGCTGGCGTGATACCTTAGTTGGTGATCTGAAGTATGCAGGTTCTAATCCCAGCCTACACAAATCTTTGCCCTGAACTAGATTGTGTTCAAGGGCGAACCCATTGTTTATTAATAATATATATATATATATATATATATATAATTTTTTTGGTATCTCGTGTTTATATTATGTATTTATCGGGTATTTTATGTTATGTATCTATATATGTATGTATATAAATGAATTGCTGTTCGTTTGTCGAACAGCAATTCGACTATAACTCGAGAATGGCTGGACCAATTTGGCTAACTCTTTTCTTGAAAATATGGAAAAATTGCGAGCAATTAATTCTATGGCGTAGACTGTGGTCTAAGTCCCCTTCGTGTTTCGAAGGGAGGCCTGTACTGTACCCTAGTATATAGGCGGTTAAAAAAATATGAAAAAGTGCTAATATGGAGTCTGCCTACCTCAACGTGATACAGCCGTAAGTTTATGTATGCATGTGAAAAGAATATACGTTTTTTTCTCACGGATATAATTGTGGTGTAATGCCAAGTTGGCATATAAAAAACAAATTAAAATACTAACATTAACTTTAACTGTGTGGTGATCGGTTGAGAATAACACCAAACCATTTCTTTCCTTGGGTGTCGTAAGAGGCGACTAAGGAAACACAAATGAGACCTGCCTCCTAGTAATCCATCCCAGGCAACGACACTTCATTTTTTTCTGATTCTGAGGTGTCGTCCTATGGTCTCATGCGGTGTGGTAGGTTCTGTGAAGGGCCGTCTGGTTCGTGACCTCCTACCGAAGTCCGACGCCAAACAGCTTGTTGTGTTCCGTCGGTGCGTAGGAATACCAGTCCCTTATAGGCATTTTCTGGGTTAACTCGCTCCATCGCCAACCTCATCTATGACCTTGGTCAAGACTGAGGTCAAGAGTTAACCCATCTTATCTTAGAAAAATAAATAAAAAAACATAAAACATACGACAATACACGGGCTTCTATTCTGCACCTACTCGAAATTCAAATCCACGAAGACGTGCCTCAATCGACTAATCTCCGAACGATCTTGTCGAAAGGCGCTGACTCACCCAAATGAATGTCTTATGTGTGAAAACACGATGGTACTAGAATTCACTCGATCCACCCCTGAGGTGCTATTCTGTAAACGCTCGATACACATTGTGAACCACTCGAGTTGATTTACAAAGAGATGACGTAACGGTTTTATTGAATTATTGAAAAATAGGAGTACATTTTGGGTTTTTTGCGTAGGGTAAAGTTATTTATTATGAATACCTAAGGTGTTAAATATTGAAAAATAAAGAAAAATTTGGCGATTGCAATTATGGTGTGCAACATCCTTCCACGGTGGACTGGGAGAAAAACTTAGAATGTGCCAGCTGCCAACTCTTCCTAGGTATACTGTAGAAGCCAGGGTTTTGCTGTATCGCAGGCGAAAGTCTGGCAACTTATCACCACTATACTTATGTTCCATATTAAACCTCAGATTTTATGTCAAAAGTGGTGTCATGCAAACCACCTGAAACTCTGTCTACCCCGTCAGGGATTATAGGCGTAAGTGTACGGATGGATGGAACAAGTTATTGAAGACATATTGTCAAATAAGTACGCCATGGTACAGACAACATGAAATGGTTATAATCATTTGAAGTGCCACAGTTAAACTGTTTACCTAATAGGTAGGTAACGTGACGTCAAATGATAGGAAATATTAATTTTAACTTGTAATATTAATACTTTTTAAACCACTTGCTGTAGTGGCGAAGTCTATTGACTACGGATGGGCTTAAAATCAGCGTTGCTGTGCCCATACCCTTTTTCATTCAGTGTACTTCTAATTTTTTAAAAGTCCATATAAAAACGATATAATTGCTGTAGTAGTTTATTGATATATTGTATTTAGAATAAGTTAGTTATGGAACCACAGTGTAATTTTAGTGGAAATAAACGCATTTGTATTTGTATTCAACATGAAAAAAATCATGAGAACGAAAGAGCTTAAAGGAAAATATAATAAATTACACCTGAACGCAGCGGTGTATAATCTCATATCTTCTTAATTCACAGGGAAGAAATCCGGAGACATACATCTATACCATACACTAAGTAAGTTACACCCCAAATTAATAGCATCCCAACAAAAAATGCCCCCCTATCTTATGAGGGGGGGCTAAGCCCTCATTTGCATGTATGTCCCCCTGGCACCCCAAGGAGTCGGTGCGGATGTATTTTTAATTTCATTCTTATCCCGGTGCTTAAATCATGAGAGCGGCCATGCGTGCGGGGGGTCAAACCCCCCTGGACCCCCTTGGCCCACTCCCACTTGCGTCATACGTCGCTAACCACGTACAGAGTAGAAAGAAAAGAAATCTTAATAAGTTTGTTAGGGCGCGCTAGGTTTGCGTGGATGTGCCTCTTGTCGTAGTGAGTTTGAATTCTTTATTAAAAGTAAAATTAATATACCATTGGCACGATGTTAAAAATGCTAGTATTTAAACTACGCCTATCCTTTGTCTTAGACTCTTTTACCGTCCTCATATACTTAGATTATATGGTGTGCCGTATTGTAATACAATAAAATCATCTCAAATTGTCTTAAATTAGGCAGAATTAGGTAGAGTTCTATCATGGCTGACTTTCACTATCAGGTATGAATAAAAACTACGATTAATAAAATTTTCTCACACTACGTTGGTGTAACAACCCTTTAGGCCTAATTTCACCATCCATGGTCTGTTAGTTTATCCACGATTAAGAAGTTAATCAGAAAAAACTACATAAAAATGTATGAAAATGATATTTTACATCTCGGGTTTGTAGCTAATCATCTGTTAAATAACTAACAAAGTGTAGTGAAATCTGTCTTAACTTAATAGAAGGAAAAGTGACAAAAACTAACTTTGACTTTAACTTTGAAATGGATAGGATTTTACGGTAACACATGTTTACCTCATCCTTTTTACGAATGTTCCATCCATTTTGCTAAGACTGCATAGAAGAAGCATCAACATATAAAATATACCTAAAAAAAGCGTCGACACATGCATTCTTAGACTCCTGATTCTCCTAATTACTGCCATATCTTATCCACCCTATTCCTTCAATGCCTTGTTTAAGCACCCACCTCGAAAAACAAGCGTCGTCATTTGTGAGGCCAAATTTCGCGGAAGTTTCTTTCCTTCTGCGTATAAGTACATGTACTACGTCTTGTTCTTATATATGTCATCCGTTGTATATGGAGCTTCCCTCTTTTTATGAGTGTTTTGTTTTGGGTGGATTATTAGTGAGGAAGTAATTTGAATATGAAGATTTTTGAGTTAAGGAATTGTATCTTGTATTTTGCAAACGAATAAATGTTATAGTTCAATTAGAGGATGTCCGGGACATCGCTCTCGTGGAATTTTCTCAATATAGATAGATAAAGAATTTATTTATTGTTTTAAAACATACCGACAAGATACATAACTGCCACAGGTACAAATATACGTAAAAAACAAAAAGGTTATAAAGTTATTATTGAGTGTTGTTTGTGTGTCAGAGTGCAAGAAAAAGGCCATAGCTCAGTATAAGCTATGGCTAATTCCTTGCCTACGTTTTAAAAGGAACCTTTCGACGGCCGGTTTGGTCGAGTGGTAGTGGCCCTGCCTCTCGATCGACGGGTCCTGGATTCGAATCCCAGTCGGGGCAAATATTTGTGTAAAAAGCAGATGTTTGTTCTCGGGTCATGGGTGTTTGTGTCTGTCTTTATGTGTGTTCCGAGGGACCCACGACACAAGGGAAAACCTTAATGTGGGCCTTTGAGTGTATGGCGTTTTTTATTTATTTTGTGCGAAATTTCAGCTTTCTACATCCAAGGGTTTGGGCTGGGCGTTGATGAGTCATTAAGCCAGGACCTTCAAAAAATTGTCAAACTCGTGGTATTGTGAAAAGAATGGACCGATTTCAATGCGTTTTTTTTTTAATTTGAAAGCTGGCTTAATCGAGATGGTTTTTAGCTATATTTGATCATAATTGGTTCAGCCGTTTAAGAGTTATAAGCAATAACTGCTTCACCACAAAACATTAAAAAATCACCTAGAAAATATCTAAAAATGACTAATGTTATTTGATATAAGCAGTCGAATGTCGGGAGTGAACCAACATTATATTCTCGTTAATAATCTTCTACATATAAGTACTGTGACATATATTCTGGGAGCGTATAAGTAAAAGACTTAGTTCTTCTTCTGGTACACGGTTATAATCAAAATCTGCACTTCTGTTACAATTTTATTGCACTTTCCAACACGTTCACGGTTAAGTTTCAGCAACGCTTATTAAGTGCTATTTGCACGCCTACGAACGTATACAAGAACTTCTTCCGCGAGCTCACTACAATGAATCCACACACATCAATTAATGGCGCAAGACCAGATCTTCAATCATTTCGAATCTTGACATCGAATACCATTTCAAACCTTTTAAATTGATATTCGAATTATCTTCTTCGAAATGACCGAATGAGAAAGAAGTTGCGTTATGCCCGATCCTCCATGAAGGTCTGCATACCACAGTACACACGGCAGCACATCAGGCTATACATATTGACCTTGACGTCGCCCTTATCTCGCTCGTAATAGTGTCGACTTTCGTAGTGCAAATGGGTAACCTGACGTGCTGCTGTCTGTACATATACTATATGTAGAAGATTATTTATTATTTCTATTTATAGATGAGAGAGCGTCGGTGGTCTAACGGCTAGTTGGTCGGACTCGTAAGCGAGAGGTACCGAGTTCGATGCCCCAATGCCGCCATGTACCAATGACTTGTTTTCTGAGTTATGTACATTAGTTGCACACTAACCGATGCTCTTACGGTGAGGGAAAACATCGTGAGGAAACCTGCACATTCAGGAGACTGAATGTGTAACCATGATACAATCCGGTCAGGTTCCCCTGTTACGGAGGTCAGATGGCAGTCGTTTCACTGTAATGACTTGACCTGCCAAACGCTGAATCATGGTCAAGCGTACCCCGAATGAGAATTGGGACTAAGAGCTAGGAAGAAGAAGAAGATTTATAGACGAGAATAAATCCTTACTAATATTATAAATGCGAAAGTAACTCTGTCTGTCTGTCCGTCTTTCACGCTTAAACTACTAAACCGATTTTGATGAAATTTGATACAAAGATAGATGAGAGCCTGGGAAAGGACATAGGCTACATTTTATCCCACAGTTGGGCACGATATAACCTGTAGTCCACGCGGGCGTAGCCGTGGGTGGAAAGCTAGTTATAGAATATAGACGAAATATACGAGAATAAAAATTATTTATTTATTCTTGTCTATTTATCTTAATCGTTAAAAGAAGTTTTGGAAACCAAAACCATTATCGCTCAACAAAAAAACAAAATTAATTGTAGACAATGCCTCCCTAAACTTGTACGAAAAATGTGGAAGATAAGCCGACCTTTATAATCGCATCAGAAACTCTGAATTGTGCCCGTTAATTATTGATAGAATGAAACTTTTATCAAAACTTCACGAACAGAAGCCAAAATTATTTGAAAGCAAGAAAACCCTTCATAAAGCCTACGAAAATATTAAAACAAAGCCAAGGTGGCCGCCCCGCCCTTACGCAGGACAGCCGAATGGAGGTACTTGTTAGGAGCTGATAAACACCCCTAAATCTAAATCTGTATATGACAAAAAAATTACTGCATTGTTTTGTAAGATCCATTATTGTACATTAAAAAAAAAAGTACATGTTCTAAAAGTCTACGGCAAATTTTCTCGCTTGGTTACATTTCGTGGTACCATGACCCGGGCTTTGGCAGGTCAAGTCATTACTGATAATAGGCCTTTTTATTATTCGAAAACGGCACGTTAAAATTGTATTACTATTGCCTTCTATGCACTATTGATACTGGAAGCTAGGAACATAAGAGGCAATGGTAATTCAAATTTTGTCGGGCCATGCTTTGCCGTTCGAATCATAAAATGCCCCCCTGAATGTGTAAGTTTTCCAGTGACAAAAAAAACATTATTAAAAATGTTTCTTAATAAAAGTTTTGACAATTCACTTGTCGTGGGTTGAATTTTTGGAACAAAATACACTCAAATATTTACATAATGTTTATAACCATTCTTTGACCTCAAAATCATTGGCCGTAGGTTTATAGGACCCTGGGGATTTAAAATGAAAAGACAGCAAGTAGCAACTCTAAAAAATCCCGCGAAAATCTTCGAAGACGACTGAGCGCGGGTGGTGATTAATACAACGCATCTCCCCAACGGTTTAATCGCTAGCTGGCAACATTTTTACCCAATTTTTGGGAGACCCCCTCACCACCCTTGCCTTGGTACCTTGGGGGTGCCGCGCCCACCCCTTTCTTTCGTTAAGATAAATTATCCTACGATCAGGATAAGAGTGTAGGTTCAAATTGCTGGCTTTAAAATTCAACGGTCGGCCTAAATATTTATGGCAGAATTAGTGAGTTGCCGCGGTGAGAGTCGCGTTTTTATAAAATTCTTATTCACGGGTAAATTAGAACACGGGATCTCTTAATCTTGGACCCTTAAGGTCTCTGCTGGAGCAATTGGACTTGCTTCAGAGCTCATTTTTATTTTGCAAGGCGATTAAATGTCAGTTAGAGATCCTCAAGTTACGTAGGTCATTTATTTCTTATAATGGAATTACATAGATTTTCTGCCGCGACTTTGTCTCCATTGACGTATTATCTGCGACAAAAATAGCCCATATGTAACTTTCCTTCAAATCGTTTTAATGTAAACGTAATGCATAGTCACATAATAATGTTTTAGACATCTCCCTTTCTTGACTGTTGTCGATTGTCTTCAGTCGATAAACCAAGTCAGAGTTAATTTGTCTATTTGAAACATTGAAAATTCTGACAATAGGGTAAGCCAAGTTTGCCACATACTTGATTATACCTGCATGTTAAGAATAAGGAGGAATAATATAGTTATATAGTATGACTGTATATAATTATATATTTTTATTTTATAAAATTTAATGTGACTTACTGATTTATTAACGTATAGCCCAAACCTAGAAATATGAAATTTGGTACAAAAGTTTATTATCTAACTAAGGCAAGGAAACTTAAACAAAATTCCCGCGAAAACGACGTCTAGTTTTTAAATACATGATAAATATCTGATTTAAAAAAAATCCTTAAATACCAACAGACAGACAGAAAGTTTTCAAGCTTAGAGCCGGCGTTATTTATTGTTGTTTATTGTGTACCGCCCGTGATTTCTCAGTCTTGATGATTACTTTGATATTTGACTTGGGATTGTTATTGTTTTCTTTGTCGAAATATTCAAACGAGAAAGAGTTGTTTTGTACAGGATGTTGGAAAAAGTGTAAAAATAATATATTTAATAAAATAAAGCAATTAAAAATATTAAGCGGTGATAGCCCATTTGATAATGAGCCAGACTTGCAACAGGAAGGTTGTGGGTTGAAATTCTGGTACGGGCCTGTAGCACTAAATCCTTATTTTTGGATTTATGTACAGATTTCTAACTAATTATCACTTGTTCAGCGGTGAAGGAAAACATCGTGATGCAACCGGCTCGTCTAAGAAAATTTGTTTTCGAAAGACGGGCGGTCTATTAACCCGCATTGGGCCAGCGTGGTGGACTATGGCCTTCGTGTTTCGAAGGGAGGCCCGTACACCTCGGTGGGACGTATATGGTCTGGTAAAAAAATGTATACAATAGAATGTTGGAAAAGGTGCTTTTTTTGGAAGTGAATACGTCTTCAGTCGTGGGCCACAATTCACAAAAAATATAGTTGGCTGGAGCGAGGAGGAGCATGAAGTATGAAACACATACTCCTCGACAGATAGAAAGTGCTACAAAATAGTGGTGGGCATGACTCTTGTTTACTATTTTTAACCTCATATAAAAAAGTGGGGTGTTCTAAGTTTGACACAAGACAATATAATAGATGGAATGGAATGGCGCACTTTAATGTAGGAGGCCAAGATCCACTTTGGGTTGTTGGGCCAGTGAAGTAAGTAAGTAAGTAAGTTATAAGTTTGACGTGTGTATTTTTCTTTCTATGATAAATATCTTTTCGTCGCCACTCCCGCGGTGTCTAAAGACCAAGGTCTTTAATCAATGCGTCCTACCAGTCATGACCTACGGAGCCGAAACGTGGAACATGACAGTGAGGTTGGCCCACCGATTGCACGTCGCTCAGCGAGCAATGGAACGCTCCATGCTCGGGATCTCGCTAAGGGATAGAATCCGAAACGTGGTCATCCGACAGAAAACCGGAGTGATGGATATTATCCAAAAGTGTAGCAAGCTGAAGTGGCAGTGGGCTGGCCATGTCTGTCGCAGAACCGACGAGCGTTGGAGTAGACAGGTTCTCGAATGGAGACCACGTCTTGGCAAACGTAGTGTAGGACGCCCCCCAGCCAGATGGTCAGATGACCTAAAGAAGATAGCGGGTAGTGGCTTGATAAAAACAGCGGAGGATCGTGCAAAGTGGCGCACCTTGGGGGAGGCCTATGTTCAGCATTAGACTGCAATAGGCTGATATGATGATAAATAGGATTTAAATGATCGCAGTTCTTTTCCTAACACTCTGTATAACTGTATACAGAGAGAAGTTTTCTGCTCTTGATTTGTTTGGTGTCAAGCCTAGTTCGTTTCTTTGTTCTTTGATCATATTGAAACCTCTGAAAACATGTTCAGCAGGCAAGTTTATTATTATCTTTAACCGATTTCAGACAAAGTGGTACGAATCCTTTTTTAACCGTGTGGTGGTCGGTTGAGAATAACACCACCCCATCTCTTTCCGTGGGTGTCGTAAGAGGCGACTAAGGAAACACAAATGAGACCTGCCTCCTAGTAATCCATCCCAGGCAACGACACTTCATTTTTTTCTGAATCTGAGGTGTCGTCCTATGGTTTCATGCGGTGCGGTAGGCTCTGTAAAGGGCCGTCTGGTTCGCGACCACCCTCCTACCGAAATTCGACGCCAAACAGCTTGCTGTGTTCCGTCGGTGCGTAGGAGTACCAGTGCCTTTATATGCGTTTTCTGGGTTAACTCGCTCCATAGTCGACCTCATCTTTAACCTTATGGTCAAGATTGAGGTCAAGAGTTAACCCATCTTATAAAAAAAAATAGCAAAAAATAAAAACAAAATCATTTGATTCGTCCCGACCTTTAAACTTATTTTTTCTATGTCTATGGTGCCGACATTCGATTGCTTATAACTTTTGAACGGCCATCTTGATTACGTCAGCTTTCAAACAAAAAAAAACCGCATCGAAATCTGTCCATTCGTTTCAGAGCTACGATGTCACAGACAGACACACAGATACAGAGGTCAACCGATCTGTTTTTGTCGGAGGTTAGGTAAAAAAGGGTTTCTTTATTCTTTATTTATCGTTTTTATTATTTCACGCTGGATTGGAAGTCAAAGAAAAATCTAGAAAATAGCAGCTGCTAACTTTTATTTGGCATATAATAAGACTGTGTAAAGTCGAAAGTTTTCCTATTTCGTGGAAAACTTTCAAGTTTACGCACACTTTCAAACTTTCAAGGTGATTTTTTTGTTGGTGAAGCTTTAGAGGGTGTACTAATGAAACTGAACAACTTGCCGCTGGGAACCCTTATGACATTCTCAAAAAAAAAATGGTTTCAGAATAAGGCAATCAGTTTATCACTCGAGTTGTATAGAGGCAAAATTTTGACATTGACAATGTCTCTTCGTTCGCTCCAGTATAAGCTCCAATTTCACGAGAAAGTGCAATTCCCTGATATCTTTTGAAGATATGATATTCAAAAAGGTTCAAAGATGCGTATTTACGAGAGCTGTAAGGTGCAAAAAGAATTATTCGAGAAAACCAAAAACGAAAAAAGTTATGGCGGAAATTTTTCCGAATTTTTGATTTTGGCGCTCGATATTTTGGAAACGAAGAATTATATCAAAAATTTAAGAAAACTTCCTCTGTACAATGTAGTCAGCTACAATTTGAGCCTAAAATAAAGACGATCGGGTTAAGGGTTTGCCCTGTAGCCCTACCTTTTTGAAAAAAGTCAAAAAGTCAGAACGATTTTTTTTCGAATTCCGTAAATTCATTTCCAATGTGCCCGATATTCATGTGAGGCACGAAATCTGTGAATTTTTTTCGAATTTTGACCTAGGGAAAGTTGTTCATTTTAGTGGACTAATTCACACCCTAATATAATATACATAGTCCACAGCCCACATAGCTCTTAACAAATACGAACTAATCTTTTAAATTTTTTGTCACTAGTCTTTAAAACTCCGTACGACTTAAAATCTCACAAAATTTCTACAATTTCTTTTTAAACCACGTATTTAGTATTCAACTGGCTACCCGACTGCAAACAAGAGGGTGGTGTGTTTGCGCTCCGTGACATGTGGCAAGGAGCTCTTAACAATATATTTAATTTACGGTAGGTTCTTCAAGAATAAAATTAAGAAATAAGCTGAGTATTTTAACACACATATGCTGACACCTGTAATCCCATACGGGGTAGACAGAGCATCAGTGGTTCAAAACCACTTGATGTCACGTTTGACATAATTTCTGAGGGTTGTTAGATGAAACATGATGTAGGTTGTTAGCCTTTAGCCTACAATACAGCAAAACTCTCGCGTCCCTGACTTTTACGGTATGTCTGGGAAGAGTTGGCAGCTGGTAAATTCTAAGTTTTTCTTTCACTCCCAGTACAGCGTATTTTAAGGAATCAAAATACTACTTTCATTTCGATAGATGAATTTGATTATAAGGAAAATCCAATCAAATGGAAAATAGGTTCAAGTTTATGTAACAGTAGAGGATGCCTGGGACATCGTTTTTGTGGGAATTTCGTGAATTTTTTTCTTTTTTCTTACGTCATAAAAGAAACCGTTGTGCCAAATAACGTGTACCTAATCCTGGGGTCATGGGTTCAAGTCTCAATCGCGCAAACATTTTTATTTCCCTAAAATTATTTGTGAATATCCCTAACTCGGTTAAGCGTTTAAAAAATACTAATTCCATCCATGCTTACGAACTTCGCATTTTTTTTATAAGTAGGATTAGCAGGACTAAAATATTAATCATAATTTTCCACGTTGAAAACGTATGAGTCACCGACTTCATTCCCAACAACAGTTCGCACAAAGTAGATAACTACTATTTTTTGCAGACTACAATGCCTATTAGCAGATAACCACAAACGAAAATGTCACTCATTTATTTAGATGATGTTCTGGTTTGTAGTATTATTTTGTTTTTGTTGATTTAAAAAAAAATACGGGACCACCTCTGGAGTATACTCTTTCGAACAAAAATAATATTTTGAAAATCGGTCCATAACTGGCGGAGAAATCGTTGAACGTACATAAAAAAAATACATACAGTCGAACATAGAACCTCCTCCTTTTTTGAAGGCGGTAAAAATACACATGCTCATTTACTGTGTATTCTTTATATACAGCATGTAGCAAAGATTACTCGGCTCATTCGCAACACGTAACCTTTCTAATGAATGTCGAGATTTTCACTTTTTCTCTCTTTTTCTTTTTTTTTTAATTTTACTTTTTCAAAGGTTGCTGAACTGTGGAAGCGTGTTTGAAATTCGAATTAAAATGTCTATTTTGAAGCTAGAATTGTGAATTTCATTAGTTGAGTGAGATGATTGTAATTGACAGTGTTAAATCAATCGAAATTACAATAGTTTTTTGTCGAATAATGCATTTTATTTTAGAAAAATAATCAAACGTTAATGCTGTGTCTAAGAAATAAGATTGAAAGTGGATTTGAATTGTTTTTTTACAACACTGATTCTTTTTCGTGTTTACGAGTATTGCTTTATTCAATGTAAGCCATAGAAAAGAGTTTTTTTTTGTAGGATTTGTAATCTATGTTCTCTTTTGTCATGTCTATCACATAACAAAATGTGACGTAATTCAAGAATTCATTATAAAATCCTCATTGTGATAGTGGAAATTTAAAATAATGCTATCCACCATTTTTTGTATTGTTTGCGATCTCTTCCCTCTATCCACCGTCAAGATTTTTTATCGTTTACTGGAGCATTAAGATAGCATCTTACAGGACTATTACAAAGTCTTTAATAGTCCTGTAGATACAACTTAGATAATTTTCTGGAACTCAGCCCTTTTTTCTCTCTGTACATCATAAGAACGAATTAGTGCAATATCTGGAAAGGTTTTTTTTTAAATAAACGCTACACACTCAAAGGCCCACATTAAGGTATTCCCTTGTGTCGTGGGTCCCTTGGAACACACATAAAGACAGACACAAACACCCATGACCCGAGAACAAACATCTGCTTTTTACACAAATATTTGCCCCGACTGGGAATCGAACCCAGGACCCGTTGATCAAGAGGCAGCGCTACTACCACTCGACCAAACCGGCCTGGGCGTTGAAAAAGGTTTGGTCTGGGCGTTGATGAGTCAGGGCACGAGTCAGATTAATACATCCTGACATTCATCGCTTATAACTCTTAAACGGCTGAACTAATTTTGATCAAACACAACTAAGAATCATTTCGTTTAGCGACAGCTTCCAAACAAAAAAAACCGCATCGAAGTCAATCCATTAGTTTAGGAGCTACAATGCCAAAGAAAGCCACACAGATAGTATATAGATACGCAGATTTTTTTTTTTCGCGGGTGAAAAACAAAAATATAAACAAAAAAAAACTCTTCACGCAGATACACAGATTCACGCATCAAATTTATGATACCCCTCTTTTTTTCGGGGGTATGTATGTATGTATGTATGTAAATTCTTTATTGCTCAAAAACAGTGTTATACAAAACATTTTATAGGTAATTTAATAGCAAAGGCGGACTTATCCCTGGAGGGATCTCTTCCAGTCTACCTTAGAGTAGTTGAGAGGAGACACAGGTGACGCGGGGGTAAGATACTCATATTTATTTTTTTATTTAATGATTCCCAAAAAACATCACCAACGGACTACAATACTAAGACAATTTGCCCACATAAAATTAAAAACTCTTCACGCAGATACACAGATTCACACGTCAAACTTATGACACCCCTTTTTTTTTCGGGGGTAAAATACTCTTACTATTTATATTTTTATTTCATGATTCCCAACAAACATTCCCAACGGACTACAAAACTAAGACAATTTGCCCACATAAAATTAAAAAGTCAAACACAGGGTGTTCTGTATTCCGTTCTCGTACCATTGGCCACACATTAATATATATTATGGAGAGTACTTTACATTCCCCCTCGCCCTGGACACGTGCCTTAAGGAGCACTCTGTATGACAGTTTTTTACAATTTGCTTGAGAAATTTGCATTTTTATGCGACGTGAGAGTTCTGCTAGGTGTGTTTTCGGGAATAAATTGATTTAGGAAATAAATGGCGCTGGAAATGAAAGGAATTTTGGAAAATGTGAATTGTTTTATGATGATGATTGTTCCTGACCGGATTCAGTTAGGTCTTTAGACTCCCTATTTTAGAACTAACACTTACCAGAAGAATAACTATTAAATCGAATTTTGCTTTACATTATTTGTTAGTTTTATGTATGTTACATAAAACATACTCAACATTCTTTTTTTTTTGGTAATAATAGCTTCGCTCTTGAACACAATCTAAAGATGCAGTCAAGGATATGCCAGACCTACCAGAGTAGGTAGAGCCATTAAAGTTAGTTAGACACATCATCATCAGCCTGTGTCAGCCCACTGCTGGACATAGGCCTCTCCTATGGCACGCCCCTGAGCTCGGTCTTCAGCTCTCCTCCTCCAACCACTGCCCGCTACCTTATCTATAGGTACGCTACCTTATCTATAAAATATCTATAGGTATACTACACGCCTAAGTCGATAGAAAGTCATGAAACATCTAATGATAGAATGATGTAGTTTATATTTCCTGTGCGCGTCAGAATTTCTACACTACATTTTATTACAATATGATTATCAAAATGCGTGTTACAATTAGCACTATCGTGACAACAACAAACTACTTCCAACATAAGCTCAACCTTTACTTAAACTTGTACTAAATCACAAAATTCCATAAAAGTTTTAAAAGAATGTCTTGTACGTCCATATTAAGCATTTAACGTTTTATTTAGGTAGCATCATTGTCACGCACGACTATGGGTATAGCATTAAAGAACTAAAGCAAAACCATTATATCTTGACCATCAAATTCCAAAGTCGCACTCAATTTTGTGTCTTAATGCAATAGAGATAAGGGAGAAAAGTAGTTTTCGGAGTGCAAAGATTAGTTGTCGCAGGTATACGTTCATAATGACATTTATTAGAAGTCGTATTCGGTACATGACAATAATTAAAATACATGCACGAACGGTACCGCTCGGTGCCTCGTACGTGGCTGATTTACCATGTTATTAACTCGAAATTATTGGGTGAATCGAGAAAAATATGAGTCTACAATTTGTAAATGGGTGCGCTTTGTGCATTTGAGTAATTTCTACTTGTTTTACTGTTCAATGGGGGTCTTTTTGTGGAATATTTTGTATTTTGACGCATTACTCATTATTGCTTACTAGCTTCCCGCCTGGAACTTCGTTCCCGTGAGAATTTCAGGTATGAATTAAGTATACACCATAAACCTCTATTTTAAATCATTCCACCCACTGGTGAAAACCGAATGAAAATAAGTTTAGTAGTTCAGTAAGAGCAGAAACGTCCATCTGGTTTACGTAAGTGAGGATGGCATTTTTAAAGAGGCTTTAACTTTAATGAACGTTTCTGCAACTGAGCGCTAAAGAGTCATACACTACACCGTAACTAAAAAACATTTGCAATGTTGTTTCATTGATTTTAAAACGCACAATATTGTTTTTTAACCCCGATATTTTGGCGTTGCTGTTGCAAGTTCAATAATAATAATAATAAACGCTACACACTCAAAGGCCCACACTAAGGTTTTTCCTTGTGTCGTGGGTCCCTCGGAACACACATAAAGACAAACACAAACACCCATGACCCGAGAACAAACATCTGCTTTTCACACAAATGTTTGCCCCGACTGGGGATCGAACCCAGGACCCGTCGATCAAGAGGCAGCGTCACTACCACTCGACCAAACCGGCCGTCAATATGTCAATTATTCACTAATTGTCAGTTCTGTAATAGGGACGCAAGGGCGTTTACCACCATACATCATGTTTATCTAATAACCCTCACAATATATGTCAAAAGTGGCATTAGATGGTCCTAGACCACTGATACTCTGCCTACCCCGTTTGGGATTACAGACGTGAGTATATGTGTGAATATACATATATTTATATCAATTTGAGGCCTTACAAAAAATCTAAAAATTCCGTAAATTATAACAAGTCTTGTCTCGACTGCTGTGAGCAATTCTTCATTCTAATTACACTAGACAATTCCCCCAACCACCACCGTCTTAATTCCGAAAGAAATTTAAATACGCCTACCCACACATTCAGCCGTAATATAAATTAAGAATCCCCTCGCAATGTATGACAGTCCTCGAACAAGAAGGACGTAACTGCTTTTAACAATTTTTGATTAAAAATTAGAGTGAATATCCATACAATATTATAAACGCGTAAGTTTGTAGATACCGATGATGCATGGATTTTTGTTACTCTTTCACGGTCAATCGGCTGGACCAATTTTGATAACATTTGGTGTGGAGGTAGCAATACCCTGGACTAACACATAGGCTACATAATTTACCCAAATTGCCACGGGAATAAAGTTTCTGAGGTAGAGCATTAGTTGTATACCAAGATAATTTTTTTCAACCTAAATTTTTAGATTTCTAAATTTTTTGAAATTTTAGGTTGCCGATAAGATATTGCTTCCTAGCAATGGGGCCGCCTTTTGTACCCTAACTTTATTACTGTCCATAATATAACTTTTACTCTGTATCATATTCTGTAATGTTGGTGTGCAATAAAGTATATTTGTATTGTATTGTATTGTATAGCGCGGTATAAAGTTTCAAAAACGCAAATTAAATGTTAACGGTTATTTTAGAATATCTTGAAACGATTGGTTTTTAAAAAAATCGCACGAACCATATTAAGAAGGTAGTTACATGGTAAACTTTGTTTTGTTCTTTCTTAAAGCAACTCCATTTCAGAGTTAAACTTGTTTGATCGTAATTTGGCTCATAAAGGCGAATGCAGTTTATATATTTTTTTACCAATCCATATACGTCCCCACCAAGGGGCACGGGCCTCCCTTCGAAACACGAAGGGGATTTAGGCCATAGTCCACCACGCTGGCCCAATGCGGGTTGGTGGACCGCTAGTCTTTCGAAAAATTTTCTTGGACTGGCGGGTTTCATCACGATGTTTTCCTTCACCGTTGAGCAAGTGATAATTAGAAATCCGTACATAAATCCGAAAAGACGAATTTAGTGGTACAGGCCCGCACCAGGATTTAAACGCACGACCTTCGGATTACAAGTCTGGTTCATTACCAACTGGGCTATCACCGCTTTTTATATTAATTACAGTTAACTTATAATTGCAGTTTCACCAATAAACCAAATGTCTCAGCTACTTACGTCGTTTTCAAACGAAGGGTATATGTCTATGTGTTGGCATTGTAAAGTCTTAAAAATGAGAGGACGGAGGAATCTTTAAAAGGGTAGGACTTAAGTGGGGGGAAGGGTGTCCTCATTTGCCCCCTAAGGGTGTTATTTCGCGCAAACGCGTTATTCGGCCCGCTGGCTCTTATTGTTCGATGTTGTGGCCCGATATTCGAATAGCGATAAGATGGGTTAAGTGTTATTTTTGGGAAAATTAATTGAATTATTTTAAAAGAATTGGGGTTTAGTTCCTTTTGAAATTGACTGCTGATGTTTGCGTTTTACAAATTGATTAAAAATACTATCTAGAAGATTTAGTTGAAATATTGATTGTAAATAAATGCGAAGTGCATTATAATTAAGACTTTGCTCAAGATCTAGTAACCAGGCTACAAATTCCAAAAAAAAAGTATGCTTTGATGTTTGCGTTTAGTTTAGATGCTATTTCTTAACCCCTAACAAAAAAAGGAGTGTTATAAGTTTGACGAGTGTATCTGTGTATGTGTGTGGGTATCTGTGTGTCTATCTGTGACATCGTAGCTTCTAAATGGACAGACCGATTTTGATGCGTTTTTTCTTCTTTGAATAACTCTTTATGGCTGAACCAATTTTCATTAAATATAGCTAAGAACCATCTCGATTACGTCAGAATTTAAACAAAACACCCACACACACCTATATACGCTCACGCCTGTAATCCCTAACGGGGTAGGCAGAACATCAGTGGTTCTAGAAAACCACTTAATGCCACGTTTGACACAAATGGTTGAGGGTTATTAGATGGAACATGTTGTGTAATGGTGAGAGGTGGCCAGCCTTTCGCCCATGATACAGCAAGACCCTCACGTCCCACTTACTGACTTTTACAGTATGCCTGGGAAGAGTAGGCAGCTGGCACATTCTAAGTTTTTCTTTCATTCCCAGCAAAACAACACAAACAAAACAAATGCATAGAAATCGGTCCATTCGTTTAGTTTAGGAGCTACGGTGCCACAGACAGACACATAGAGATACACAGACACACCATTCAAACTTATAACACCTATTTTTTTTTTGTCGAAGGTTAAAAGCCGTAAGACACTTTATATTCAAAATCATCCTATTCAAATTTGTTACTATTCTCTAAGTACACACGGCAGCACATCAGGCTATACGTGTTGACCTTGACGTCATCCTTATCTCGCTCATAATAACGCGGGCTTTCGTAATGCAAATGGGTAATCTGACATGCTGCTGTCTGTACAATGAGGCATGTAGATCGCAGATGGGATTTTTCCGTGCCTCCAGTAATTACTGTCACTCATTAGGGATGTGGGATGGAGTAATGAGATGGGTCGCCACGCACTTGGCCGAATGACGTCATTTGGAAACATCCTTGAACTGATGACAGAGCCTTATGGCGAGGATTTTTTTATGTTCATTTGTAAATTAGAGATTAAGTATTAATAGTATTATAGTGTTTTTAAGTTCAGCAGTAAAAGATTTTAGTTGAGTATTTTCAAGTACGTGTTAATCCATACTAATATTATAAAAGCGAAAGTAACTCTGTAACTCTGTATGTCCGTCTTTCACGCCTGAACTACAGAACCGATCTTGATGAAATTTGTCACAGAGATAGATTAAAGCCTGGGAAAGGACATCTTTCATTCTTTCACCATTAGGATGCTACATTATCCCTGAGTAACATAGGCTACATTATTTTCCCGAATTCACACGGGAACGAAGTCTCGAGCGGAATGCTAGTCATTTATAAAATACCTACTTGTTCGTTCGATAACACGAAACAGCAACTACCCACGTTAATTCGCTCTCTCCTGTCCCTCAACAAACAGCTTATCTTCTAACCGCTTATGCAAATTAACATCCACATTCATCAGTCATTCGCTCAATTATCCTTATCACTTCAACTTACACATTAACTTACACACAACTTACACAGACACGGCATCACTCTTATTACTAAGCGTTAAAGCCAATATTTGAAAGAAAGTTTTCTTATCTTGAAGCTCCAGTGATGCGAGAAATCTAAAAAAGGGTTTTTTGCTGAGATTTGTGGTTAGGCTTTGGGTTAGCAGAGGTTTCAGTTCTGAGTTTTGTGCCTAAAGTAGAGTGCCTCTGAGCGGCTGTTAAAAAATTAAACCTCCAATTGATTGATTTGACCTAACACAAGACATGAGTGAACCTATTCAAAAATCACAACCTCATTTAAGATACATTACTCTAAATAAACTGAGGTGCAGCTTTTTTCGTGGAGGTTTTTGCATGGTCCTCAACAACTAAAAAAACAACTTTTGCAAACTAAATGATAAACCTAGATTTTATCATCAAACTGGACTTTACGTTGGCATTTTTTGAGATTTTACTTTAAATTTAATATTACGCCAAATCGATGGAGTGCAAGACGTTAAATCAGGTTTATGGTAAAACCGATTTTAAATTTCAATTAATTGAGATTTAAAAAAAAATACAAGTCACCCTAAGATGCTAGTTAAATGAAATATAAATCAATCAGTGGTGTAGGTTCATACGTACATACAATAATTGTATTTTGATGTTCGAAGAGATCACCTCTTTGATCTAATACTATTTTTATTTTTAACATTGGAAGTCTGTAATGAAAAGTCGGTAATAATCTGTTAAAACCAGTTAAAAACCAAATACCAAACCTTTGCGAATTCGTTAATCTATGTCCAAAGCAGTTTGAAAAGTGCGAGTTTGGAACTTCCACCTAATGGGTTAAGAAGAACGGGGGACAGCGAAAATTTTTGGGAATTTGGGATATAATTAGAGGACTGATCGCATTAGGGACGTCACTTTTGCTTTATGACGGGACCGGGACGTCAAGGACCCTGACAGATGAAATTTATCGGGTTTCAAGGAGTCTACTATGAGTGCGATCGTCGGAAACTTGCTCTGTATGTTCACTTTAAACTGGAAATACCAAGTTTGCCACAAGGATGTTTACATATTTGAAAAACTAAGGAAAATGTGTCAAAGTCAGAATTTAGTAACTATTAGAACTCCTTGCTTATTGCAGTCGAATATAAAAAGCAATGAGTTTGATTTTCACATTTTCTGTCGATATACTCCGTTAAATGTAACTTCTGAAAAGTCTTCTGACTGACTTTTGAGATGTTGTCGTTAAGATCCAATCGTCTCACTTCTTTTCTTATAGAGGGATATTAAATCTAAAAGTGTATAGTATATTATGTAGGAAACCTTCTTTTCGTTTTTCGTAGTAGGCCTCCAGAAGCGTTGCGGTGATCGTAAAATGTTTTCTTTCAAAGCTGTTCCAGATAATTTCGGATAAAGTTCCATTTAAATGACGTCTTGTCTTTCGAGAGACAGCCCTTTCGCCCACTCTGGGCGCCATTTTTGTCTTTAATTTCTCTAAGATGTTTGATTATGTTTTTGAACTGGTAAAGTAATTAACGTTAGCTAGTAGTTATCTGTGACGATTTCGCGTGAAGTTGTTAATAACCTTCTTAAATTGTATGTAAATTGTAAATAACCTTCTTCAAACTATGCTTTAAACTTGAGAAATCTTAAGATTTCTACAACAGGCTCTAATAAACTGATGTTATAATCATTTGAAAGTGCTTCCGTTTTTTTTGATGCAGTATTTACTCCCATCTTTGTTCAATATGTATTATGGGCAGGAGAACTTGTTTTACCAATCAGCTATAGGGCCAGAATTTTTAAAACTGAGAAAATAAGCCTCTAATTTGGTTTAACGAGTGTAGCCAATTGACTACAACAAGGGCTGAAGATTTAACGCCCAATGGAAATGATCGATTTAATTAGCAATATGGTGACCCCATAAGGTTCTTTTCCGGTGCATGTTGCTTAATGTCACTGTTTGATTCCTATGTTTGAGTCACTAGCGCTTTTTTACTCGTATTTTTTGTTGTTAAGATTATAGCCGGGTTAAAAGACATTTATGACTGGATGACGTTCTGCCTACCCCAAAAGGGATTATAGGCGTGAGTGTATAACTGTATAGATAGATAGACACAAGACATTTTGAGCCAACTTAAATTTGGTAAAAAGCAAAAAGTTGTAGGGCTTATACTAGTGCAAGTCCAACAGCACACAATGAAGGGAAACTTGACAAATTTTTCCTCAATAACTCTTTTCCAACTCTTTCCGATAGAACCACTAAAGGCTTTTCCAAATTAAAATCTCATATTGGAGTAAACAAAATTTTCTCGAGCTGCAGCTCAATTCCGCTCTAGTTGGTATATTTGCAGTATTTTTCCACTAAACGCTTTCAGTAGTCTTTAGTGGCGTCAAGTGGGTTCTAATTGGCGACCCGTACGGCGCGGTGACCCGAAGTTTTTGAGTTGTTTGCAGTTTTATAATAAGCGACGGAGAGCTTTTTTAGACTTATAGGTTTCGTGGTGAAGTTAGCCAGTATTTTGTTATGGAAAATTAGTTTAGCAATGTGATTTTTGCTAACAAAAAATCAGAACATGTTTTCCTGAGTTGTTGTTTAAACCCTTTGTAGAATATATTCATTGGATTGAGATGTCAGTCTTCTTCTTATCGAGTTGGTTATTGATTTGAGGTGAAGTTTAAGTGGACCAATACTCGCTCAAGCGTGTTTAGAATTATTCGTGGTATTGTAAAGGTCTTTGCGAGACCTTTACAATGTTTTTTGCCGACGGATTCATGTTTTTGTTTAAGTTTTGTATGAGGTAACATATTTTGCGTAAAATAGTCATATGGCAGTTGCTCCACTGTAAAGGTTTGAACTCAATTGAGTGGGTTGATCACAGCCTTAATTTTCGCTAACTTAAACTGTTCCCAAAGTATATACTTTTTAACTAAGAAATGTTTATAAATAGAACTCAATGAAATAATAATAGAAAGGGATTAAAATAAGAACCACAGACCGAAGTATAATTAGAGCGGGCACACACGAGGCACGCAACGTGCTCGCGGAATGAGGGATGCACCCGCGTCTGAGGAAGACAGATTGTCTCACCGCACCGGTGGAACTGAGCTACCTAGTGAGGAAGAGGACTCTGAATCTTTAATGCTTTAGATCCTTTATTTATTAAATAGAAGTAATTTTTCAATTAATTTACTTTTCGTAACAAAGGTGGAGGTAGAAATTTTTTTAATTTTTCCAAAATTATTTCTTTTGTCATAAATGTGGTGGTGAAAAGTAAGTAATTTCTATAAAAAAAATAATGAATCTTTTTTATTTTTTTATTTACATTTAAATCAAAGTATATTATATATATCTTTTAATCTAGTCCTTACAGATTTAAAGATCCAGACACAAAAAAATCTTTGTATACTTAGATTATTTATGTGTACTAACAAACCCATCGATCACGTAACCAGTAGAGGTGCATTGAACGTTAATTAGCTAGAAATAAATTCACACCAATAACTGGGGGGGGGACACGTGGCATGAACGCGAGCCGTCTTACTTATGTGTTGAGCGAACGATCGCCCTAGATTGCACTTTACTGTGATTAATTGTTCTGTGCTGTAAGCCACACAACACAATCACAAAAGACAATAAGATAAAAACAGACAAAGGAAAATCAGTATCAGTTTACAGCACAATCTTCCAATTAAATTATCATTCGTTTTTAATAAAACACAATATCTATAAAAGGAAGCCGACTCCATAACAGGGAGCATTTTCTTAATCGGTTGTCGAGGACACGCGTGTTCTATCTCACATCTGGAGTCCCGCCGGCTCTATTCATATATATATCTATATATTGAATAGAAAGGATACTTGCGGTATATTGTACGTACAGGATTATCTTTAGGGGAAGTTTTCCTTGACCTGGTTTTGGGGAAAATGTTTTGGTGTGGGAGGATGCCTGCCAGTTTAGTTTTCTTAGGCGAATGCTACACTCTCAATATGTATCGCGATATTTATCTAGTAATATTTTGGTATACTACACATATGATACGAATCGCGTCAGTACGAATGTAAATTTAATTGAGTACACTCGTACGTTTCGTATTACAATAAATAATTGCGTTGCTATTATAATAGGGTCAAAATGGCATTCAATCTATTATATTAGGGATAAAATGGCGTTCAACGCCATTGCTATTATATTAGCGACGACAAAATGAATACTGACGCGATAAATATCGATTAGAGACTAGACGCTCGATATTTATCGACGATACTTGATACAGATCGTGAAATTTGGGATTTCTAGAAATCCAGCGATACGTGATATGCTATACTACACATTCGATAAATATCGCGATCCTGCATTACGATCCAAATATCACGATAAATATCGAGCGTGTAGCATTCGCCTTAGAAATTTTGGGATAGTAAGCATTTATAGTGAGTCTCCATTCTGAAATTCAGAATTTCTTATATTGGATAAGAAGTATCTAATATAATCTTAAATTAAAACTCCAATTTGTACGAGATTCCTAGTGAGTTTTTATTTAGTCTTTTTTTTCTTTAAAAAACCTGTATAAGGTTGGTTCAAAACAAAAACCCAAGGTGAGTTCAAAAGGATAATTTTACAGTAAGAGAAAGAGCCTATACAATATATATGTATAAAATTCAGCTAGAGGGTGTAAAGGATGGCTAAAATGGGAACCCTGAATTCTGAATGATTTTTTAGTGAATTTTTCATATGGATTTAAAAAAAAAGTTTTTAGTTGTTTCTACTTTATAATCAAATAATTTATTCGAATAAATTCAACTTTGCAATTAAAACAGCGTAAAACACGAAAACCAGCAATGTATATTGCATTCTAACAGCGGCGTGACGCGCGCGTGGCATTATTTTGCGGAACATTGCGTACCGACAAAATCCTTAAGTAGAAGTTTCCAGAAAATAAAAGACTTGTAGCTGATCATTTTAACGGGTAGATACCACCATTTAAGTATTCGCTTAGCTTTTCCCAAACACCCTGTATAGTATACAGGGTGTAAAGAGGACAGCTTAGCGAATACTTAAATGGTGGATTCTACCCATAACTATCATCAGTTTTAAGTAATATTTTTTTCCCGGAAACGTCATGTCTAGGAGTTTTCATTATTTACCTACTTTACCGCGCTACTATCGGAGTGCGACTTAGATTGCTGGTTTTCGTGTTTTACGTTGTTATGATTGTTTTTTATTGGAAAATGAAGTGTATGAAGAAGTGTATGAAGTGTGTGAAGTGAAGTGTAGTGTATTTAATAAAAAAATTAAGCAGAAAACATTAAAAAACATGAAAAAGAAAAAACCGGAGAAAAATTCCACTGGAAAATCATTCAGACTGATTGTCTGAGCCCAGGGTTTCAGTTTTTGCTAAGCTGTCTTTTACACCCTGTATAGCCCTATAAAGAAACGACCTTGACTAAAAAAACGAACGAAATTAAAATACAGACTGAGAAGCGCTCGAAAATCTGTCAACCAATTATTTTTTGCCTCTGGAAATTCGAGTCTTAGTGAAATTCGAATCGTTTTAAAGGAGGTATTATAGAAAAAGGTGCCCATCTTCAAAGGTGTACGGGACTCAACCCTTTTTTGGGGGTTGGGGACCCCCTGGTAGGGGGACGAACAGTAATATAGAAAACTTGTGTTAGCCCGGTTCCGCGCCTTTGTAACATCATTTCGGCTCCTGTTGTGGTTGGATGTAATCTTCTTGATTGTTGTTATTGTTGGTGGTTTTTTAACAAATAAATAATCTAAAAATTATATCATTCACATTAATAACAATTCCGAGGTCATAATCTTCATGTCAGTTATTTGTTTAGAAAATTTATTTAAATCGGACAAACTTACTGCGTTTTGGATTTGCCACAGCGCCGTTTAATGATACATTTCCGGAACTAAATTTAGTAAAAATAAATAATAAATTAATTTAATAAATGCAGATCTAAAACCACTTCACCGAAGATTTATTTGTTAGCCTTATTTATTTATATCGAAGTTTTATATCTTAAAAATTGTTTTTATTACAATTAAATGTCAATTTCTTTCAAACACCATATTTTCTAATGCAGAGAGAAAGAAGAAAATGTATTGTTAATTACTGCAGTGACGTAAAAAACCAAATAATCATTATATTTCATTCTTCTTCTTATCGTGTAGGTATAGTCAAGTGTGTGGCGAGACTTGTTTAACCCTGGTGTCGTATATGTTATATATATATAAATATAATATTTCATTGTTTCCTAATCTGTAATGCTGTTTAACCACAATTAATAATAAAAATAATAAACGTTACACACTCAAACGCCCACATTAAGGTTTTCCCTTGTGTCGTGGATCCCACGGAACACACATGAAGACAAACACAAACACCCATGACCCGAGAACAAACATCTGTTTTGTACACAAATATTGCCCCGACTGGGAATCGAACAAGAGGCAAACAAAAATAACAATTGAAAAATAACAATGTGTTCCTATTTTTAGACAATATTAAAATAACAAATATAAAACCTAAAAAATACAAAGTATCAAAACCCTTTACCCCACAGCGAGCTTTACAATTTAAGAAGAAGAAACAGGCCATAAGAAATAAATGTAAAGAAGAAACGCTTGGACCAAAAGGGTTGAAAGGGGTGCTAACACCCCACCTGAATGTTTCTATACGAGATAAGAACGAGGGATGTTTGTTTGTGTGTACATCTCTAGGTTTTTATTGTTTTGAAAATGTGGAAAAAAAAATTGGAAGATTTGTCACAAAAATTGGGCTTTGATTGGAAGCCATTTTGGACTATTTGTTTTAGCAAAATTTCTGGGATTTTGATTTGTAAGAGTTGTGAAAATTATCATAAGACACATGTTAAAAAAAATTTTCAATGCTAAAGATTTTTAAATGTATATATTTATAAATACATCCGGCTGCAAAACGGACATATCTGAAAGTAAATCAATCTTATATTGCTTAAGCAATTAATCTCTATCAAATAGCAATCGTTACATTTACAACACTAAAACAAAGAGACTTAATAATATTACATTATACCACCGCATAAATTTGCACAATTTTTCATAAGCGCGTAAATTTAAACCAAAACTCGAAAATCCCAAGCAAACCCGCGGCAAACCCTTATAGCTTATTTGTAGCTGTGTTTGCAAATTCATTGCGTTTGTGTGCATTTTTGCGTACAAGAAATAAATCGTAAGAAGCATGTATTTTGGGGCACTCTTTGTTTCATTAGGGGTTGACTAGTGTTGTGCAAAAATTGAGTCTTCGATAAACATAATTAAAAAGAAAACTCGTTAAAATAATACTAGCGAAAACTAGACAAAAATTTAAATACATATTTATGGAGAGCATTATTTTATAAAAAACTAGCTTTCCGGCCGCGGCTCCGCCCGCGTGGACTACAAGTTATATCGTGCCCAACTGTGAGATAAAATGTAGCCTATGTCCTTTCCCAGGCTCTAATCTATCTCTGTACCAAATTTCATCAAAATCGGTTCAGTAGTTTAGGCGTGAAAGACGGACAGACAGACAGACAGAGTTACTTTCGTATTTATAATATTAAGTAAGGATTAGACAAGTTGTTCACAACGAAACAAAGGCACGGATATTACGTCTGTGGAATATTTTGGATGCGAACAACATCTAAGCACAAAAAAACTAGTTTTTTGAAAGAAAGAAAAAAGAAAAGAAAGAAAGACAGATTTGTTATTTTGGACATTACAATACAGAGAACAGGCAAGATCACACAGTAATATAAGATACACTAGACTCTACTAGTGTATCTAGAGTCTAGTGTAAAACATAAAAGTAACATTTTGTGGGCCATTGTGTGTGTCTGACGTAAATAAATATTTACAGGTCGGATTTTTTGAGTCTATTGTCTCGGGTCTCATTGTGTTTGTATGTAAATTGGTGTCTTCAAACTTTGTGTATTTATTTGACAGTTAACTTGATTGAATAATCATTCTTTATATAATAATTTATCAGTTTTTATGTTTGGGTGTATTTACACCATTATAAAGTTATTTTATGCTTCCCCATTGCCTCAAATTACCAAAGAAACCTTAAGTCTGCTTTTGAGTGTGTGATAGTACGAGTATTTTACCTGGATTCAGTATGTTTTCGAAGAAATAATATGTACAGTTTTAGAGTTGGTTTTTATTCAGGTGACTCAAGTTTTTTTAAAAACTTACATTGTTGTAACTTCGCAAAGTCACGCTCGGCTTGCCTTCACTTTTGAGTCTTTAGAGTCTTGCAAAGTTGAGTTGAGTCTTTGAAATTAAGACTCGAAGTCTCAAGCTGGTTACAACACTAGATTAAGGTTCTTACTTTAAATTGTTTTTAAGACGTGTATTGATTACTACGCGCTTTTGTTCTTTTAAAAGGGTGTGGTATATAGCGGAGTAAAGAGAAAGGGGTTTTTAATGAATTTTCTTACGAATGCGTGACGAATTGAGATATTTAAAGCGTTCTTAGAATTCTTAAGGAGATTTGGTCTTAGAAATTTGTTTATTTTATGCCGTAGTGTAGGATTCTTGAGGCTGAAATTGTAAGAAGTATTTTTTTATCAAATTTTGTTCAGCTAACTGCTGCTTCTCCAACTTTGTCGTTTGCAGACAAGAACTTGATTTATATGTAAAGTCAGTATTTGTTATGCAGTTACGCCTAGTATTCTTTGTATTTTTTTTTAATCAAATCAAATCAAAGTTATTTATTTGCAAGAAACATGGTACAGTTGCTAAATTAATAAGAATTTTCCAACATACTCTGCCTTTACTACATGGCGTGCAAATATTTAATAATAATAAATTTTTTTTCTTCTAATCGGGTCGTTGGGTGTATTTTAATAATATCCCAGTAGTTTAAGTTAAGAATATGTTTTTTTTTGGTTCCGTACCCAAAGGATAAAAACGGGACCCTATTACTAAGACTCCGCTGTCCATCCGTCTGTCCGTCTGTCACCAGGCTGTATCTCATGAACCGTGATAGTTAGACAGTTGAAATTTTCACAGATGATGTACTTCTGTTGCCGCTATAACAACAAATACAAAAAAAACAAAATAAAAACAAGATTTAAGGGGGCTCCCATACAACAAACGTGATTTTTTTGGCGTTTTTGTAGATAATGGTACGAAACCCTTCGTGCGCGAGTCCGACTCGCAAGGATTAGGTAAGTATCTTATTCTATTTTTTAATTTGGTAATTATTTTTGTTCCACGGTTTCCCCGATATATTAATCGAGATCTTCTTCTTATCGTGTAGGTATAGTCAAGTGTGTGGCGAACTTGGCTAACCCTGGTGTCAGAGTCGACACCACCTAATGGTTAATCGAGATAAAAATGCAAAAGTCTGGGATAGCTTTTTTTTAAAGATGCAAATCATAGTCTTCACTGATTGATTTTGGATTATCGATGCCACTGGAATGTGGAATGTGTTTTTATTAAGGCAATTAGCTGTGTTCGTGCAAGTTGTATGGAGAGGCACTTTTTTAAAATACTACGACTTACCTAGTTCCTTGGGGAAAGTTGTTCAGTTTAGTAGGTTGATTCATATCCTTAATTTTTCGTAAAGTCACCCAATATATGAATATACGCACGCAATCAACATATTGGGGGTTAATTTTGTGGTCTCTGCTTACTCCAATGGGAAATCATCTTGAGCTTAACTATTAACTTTTATAAAACTTTAAGTACCTCACAGTATCAACAAAGTACTAAATTTTTATTAAATTAAGTGTTTAAAACGTGCCCAACAAAGCGTTTTTTGCGGTCTTTGAAATAACGAGCCGAAAAAATGCAAAATCATCTCGAACGAGTGACGTCATCCCAAATTACAACCCTTTATCGCTCCCAAATCCCATTTATTTTAGGAGCTCAAACGACAAAGACATCTTACAAAAAAATTTACCAAAGTGTCTTTCAATCGAAACTCAATACCAATTAAAATCGGTCCTTTTTCCTGTCAGTATTCCTGGATCTACCATTGAGACATCCCAAGCGTCTAATTTAAATTAAGCTTTTTGAAAAAGTCCCATATCTTCTTCGCCCGAGGTACCGGCACATCAAAGCGGAGGGGGAAAGGGGTAAGGTATTTTTCTTAGAGGGGGTAGGGGTAAAAATGCGTAGCCACGCACACTGTTGCGTGAGTAAATACCGTCACGCACACAAGCGAGGGCTGTATGTAAAACACTTTAAGAAGCGTCGAAGAAATGCGAGAAGCTTAGCGGCTACAGGGTGTTCGAGAATTTTTTTCTGATTTTTTGTTCGGTATTTTTTGGAAAAACAAGTAAATGTAGTGCTAGCAAAGCACTACTTAGTGCTAGCAAAGCACTTAGTAATTTTAATTTCCTTATATAAAATAAATGTTATTTTTATGAAACCTTTAATATATACTTTAATAAATTTAATAACAGAGGCCCCGTAGCTCTCTATTTCTTCTTATCTTGTGCAAACTCCCACCTACCTAAAAAACGTAAAAAGAAAACTTTTATTTTACAATATCTGTATTTTTTATTTTATTTAATGTTTTATATGCAAAAACATGTGGCAAAGGCGTGAGTTTATGTTTGTGTGTTATGTGGGATTGTGTTAAAATGTATGCCTTTAAAAAACAGAAATAAAATTAACATGTATTTCATGAATAAATAAAAAAGTACATCACGCATGTCACAAGCAAATATTTATTCAAGACTTATTTAACTCAAAGTAGGAACATAAAAATAAAAATGTCCCAAGTTCCAACCACAAGAAACTCACAACCAACAATTAAATCTCATAGAAAAAAGTCTTCACAATAAAAGAAAACCGCCAAGAAATCAGCATCACCCTGTCCAGTAGGGGGTAAAAGCGAAAGGGTTGCGGAGGCGATCGCCTCCTTCCCCCTTCTACCCCTTGGTCCACCGCCTTCTTACAACCTTTTTACCGAGGGGGGTACAGAATACCTTCAGAGACAGAGAGACACGAGGCTTCATCTGGGATTACAAAGGACGATTTTTAAAGGATTTATACTTTTGCGGTGAAAATTATTTATTCAATTGACGTATTTTATTTAATTGTTTTTTTTTTGAAATATGTATATTAAGCTTCTATTTTATTTGTGTTGATACTGTTTGTAATTTGATTAGATCATTTTTATGTTACAAAAATATATTTTTTAGCTTTTTAGGTACATAAATCTCGTTTTCTATGTATGTTTTATGTTTTGAGACATACTTACTACCTGCATATTTTTTATTTTTTTGTTATTAACTAATTGTTTTGCATATATATTTTGTCCAGTTTATTTATTGCAGAATACCTACTTAATAAAGTTTTGCTTCCAAAGCAATTTCACAACTAAATTATTAGTGTTTACTCTAAAAACCACTTTATTTACATTAATAAAACATAAATAACTTTCATGGCATAGAAAACCATCACTATATGTGGTATACTACTAGATCGGTAATCAATATTTGAGAATAAAATTCTACCATCACTTTTATTTACCACTAAAAAAATATGCGAAAAACATTTCACCATTTTCGGAAAAACAGCCTCTGGCCCGAAGGCTGTCGCCAAGAATGTTGTATTAGAAGAGATGGGAAGAAGGAGCAGAGGGGGCAGGAGGGAGTAATTGCAAAATAAAATTAGCCAGAATGGGTACGTGCTCAATTTGCGCCTCCCAACTCTGATTTGTTTTCGCTCCATGTTTCTTGCTCGCCTCGGGATCTTTAGGTACTCTGTGTTCCTTAGCCTATATATTATTGATCTGTACCCTGCCATATTGTTTTAGCGACTCCGTCGATATGCATTATGTACTATACGGTTGTTTATGTGCCTGTTTTGTTCTTTTACGAAGTTTTTATGATCAAATATTAGTAGGATTGTTTATGTCACTGGTATCTGTTTTCTTCGAAAAAGGTATAAGAATTTATGAAGGCTAGTTTCACCTCTTGATCAACAGGGCCTGGGTTTGATTCCCAGAAGGGGAAAATACCTGTGTAAAAAGCAGATACTGTTTTTATGTATGTTCCAAGGAAACCACGACATAAGGAAAAAAATTAGTGGGGGTTTTTGAGTGTGTAGCGTATGAGTACTTTTTGACTTAAAAAATAGTGACACTTTTATCGAATAGTTTTCGAAACATGTGCTTTATAAGTCAATATTTAAACAAGTACTGTAACCCTATTTTAGATTAAAGACAGGCTTCTTAAATGTAACTGCACCTTTGCGAATAGGCGTAGACATAGAGTTAAAGAACGGATGCATGTATAAATAAATCATTTACTTACCTACCTCACTACTTATTTGTAACATCCTAAATCTTGACATAGTATAAAATGAAGTCGTTTCTGCTGTCTGTTCACTTAGATCTCTTAAACTACTCAACGGATTTTAATGCAGTTTACAGAAATGTATAGAGTGATTCTAAAGGAAGGTTTATATGTATAATTCATGCCCGAATTCCCACGGGAATGAGGTCCCGGGTGGGAAGCTAGTGGTCTATAAAATAAAGCTATTTTGCCTTAGATAAGCCGACCAATCGACCATGTGTGACCATGTCCTCGTGACCATGTATGATGCAATATCAATGAAAGTAGAACAACTTACAATCTGTGTTATCTGTCTAACCCGACGGGAAATATCTAAAAATGGTGAAAAATACCAGTTGACGGGTTAAAAAAATTTAACTTATAAAAAAATGCCGACTGTGATCTCGGAATGTTTAAAAAGGCTGAAAACTTTCGGACGAACTCCCGAGTCAATGGCTTTTTTATTTCCCGTTTTCTTTCGTTTCCGGACTTTGGCTACGGAATTGTTTAAGAATGGACTTAGTGCAGGCGATTTTAAAGAGAACATACACCTATAATCCCTGTAGGGGTAGGCAGAACCTCTTGATGCCACGTTTGACAAAGCTCATGAGAATGTTAGATGAAACACGAGTATAGTGGTGATATGTTTTCAACCCTTCCCCAATGACATTTCGTGTCCCGTTTGCTGTTGTCTACAGTATTTCAGGTAAGAGTTAACAGCTGGCACATTAAATTATGTCTTACTTTTACTTCCAGTGCAGCGTTTAAAGATTAGTACAATTCAAAAGTGAATCTTGATCACAGAGGGTGAAATTGTTTGTCTTCGTAAAATCATGAACAAAACAAACAGAGGATGTCTAATTGTAAAAATAAAGAGCAAGGTAAACAAACAAACAATCAAATCTTTCCTCTTTTTAATATGTATAGATATAGAATAGATAAGTAAAGATTAGTATATTAGTATTAGTATAGATGCGAAAGTTTGTGAGGATGTATGTATGTATGTACGGATGTTTGTTACTCTTTCACGCTCAAACGGCTTTATTAATTTTGATAAAATTTGGTATGGAGGTAACTATATAACACATAACATATAGGTAGGTAGCAACATAATTTTCCTAAATTCCCACGGAAACGAAGTCCTGGGCAGAAAATTTGTCAATATATAAATAAAAATGATAAAAACGTTTTGTAGGTATAAAAATTATCTACTCCTTAGGGGTTCAGGTTCAGGTTACCAACTTCTGATCTCCTCTCTACTAAGTCCTTTTAACCCTCACTTGTCTCTTGTCGAACTTTCCAGAAAGTTTTATTTTGAGGAAGTTCCGAGTGTCAGTTCGGCGTTCGCTCTGCAATTTTCCGCGGTTTGCGTCGATAATTGCGGACGCAGGTGGGAATATTATTCTTCTTTTTTCTTCTCTCCTCTTCTCGTCAGTTTCATTTGCCGCGTTTATTACTATTTCTCTGGCCTTAACAAACTTAAAAGAACTTAGATACCTAATTTTTAAGCATACATTGTTTTTCCTATCGTTTTCCCTATCACTTCATATTTTTTGATAATAACATCCATTTTCTGTTAACACGCAGCCATTTTTCATTTGTAGCCTTTACAAGCAAAACATAAACATAGTTTATTACAATTTTCTTATGCTATCTACTTTTCAAACATAGTATTAATATCGTTCACCAAGCGTTTGCCATACGCCACGACATTAAAAACTTTTTTTAATTTTTGATGTCGTGGCGTGTGGTGGGCGTTTTTGACGAAAAGTCTTGGTGCTAAAATGGTTAAACTCGTGTAATTGTACCAAACTGAGGCCAAAGGTTAGTAAAAAGATTAAATAAAAATAAATCAATGGAACTCTCTTTTGTACTTCTAAGTTTTAGAAATAAAATATTATTAAAAGTAATTTTTAACATACTTACGTTAAGATACTGAAAACTTCAATCCCGATGAATCCCTAACACCAAGAAATATCTCCTGAAATCTGACATAAAGACCCTTACAAAAATTCTATCAAACATATCAACCAATACCGTAACCCATATAACACGTTAACACACAATGTAATGTAATGTTATTAAAGCTTGTTTTCCATTTGGAAGCGTATTGATAGTTTTTCTTTTGACGTGGTTACCTACAGATGAAAATAATCCTATTTTGCATAAGTTATTACATGTATGCAAATAAACAGTATTTAGCAAAATTTTAAAATACTTATTATAAAACAATTCCATGTGACTTATTTGTAAGTTTCTGTTGTTAGTTTACTAATTATTACATACAAATTCGTCGCTCTACGTTAACTTAAGTAAGATATTGCAATGAATATAAATATAGTGCTAATTACGGGTTTCTACAATAAAATATAACATAACTGTACTAACAAACAAAAAACAAAGTGCATTAAAATCAGTTAAATTCAAATTTATGTAAAATAAGTGTTCAACTTAGACGATAATTACAATTGATGTTGTTCAAACATTATATTTTTTTTAAATTTAGCAATCAATTTATTACATTTAATTTTTCTCTTATCTTACACGACTGCCTTTCTTTCATCTTGCTTTAACTTAACCACAAGTCTGCTGGTAGAAGTTTCTTTTTAGAAACAAGCGAAACCTTTTTGTATGTGCTGTCTTATTTCTGTAATTTGTCTCCTGTGTGTACAATAAAACGTTAGTTCAAAATCAACTAGCTTGATGTTGGTAAGATTTAACATACATGTATGTCAAACATATGCTTAAACTCCAGCATTACGTATGACATATTTACCACACACGTGACACGCCCACCACACTGTACGCCTACTTACGTTGGCCTTTCACGCCTACCGTGACGTGAACACATACGCCCACTCATGACGTAAGCACGTATGGCGTATGTAACGTATGCCGTATGAGAGGCGTGTCCTCTGCGCATGTCATGGGCGGAGCTTAACGTGAATGTTACGTTGATACGGTGTGTGTTAACGTGTTATATGGGTTACGGTATTGGTTGATATGTTTGATGGAATTTTATATTGATCGGGTTTTTGTAAGGGTCAATAGGTCTGATTTCAGGAGATATTTCTTGGTGTTAGGGATTCATCTGGATTGAAGTTTTCAGTATCTTAACGTAAGTGTGTTAAAAATTACTTTTGATAATAATTTTGTTTCTAAAACTTAGTACACAAGAAAGTTCCATTTATTTATTTTTATTTGATCTTTTTACTAACCCGGTTTGGTACAATTACACGAGTTTAACCTTTTAGCGCTAAGACTTTTTGTCAAAAACGCCCACCACACGCCATGACATCAAAAATTAAAATTTTATTTTAATGTCGTGGCGTATGGCAAACGCTTGGTGAACGGTATTAAAGTAAAAAAAATGAAAAAATTGTCTGATATATCAGACTTTGGCGGCGAGAGCACGAAACTTAAACGTCTGATATATCAGACTTTGGCGGTGAAAAGGTTAAATGAAAATATGTACTTAGCTTTTGCCACTCAAAGCCTGAGGTTCTGAATTTCAGTCCCAGATGTTTTAGAATCTAGTAGAGTATTTTGATTTTTTTAGATCTTAAAATTCAACCTCAATAAAGTTCTTATTCTTATCGTGTCGGTATAGTCAAATGTGTGGCGAACTAGACTAATCCTGGTGTCTGAGTTTCTACACCGCCAAATGGCCTCTTTATAAGGCGAATGAAGTTGAGAAACTGTTATTCCTGACGGGATAGGTAGAGCATCGTATGGTGCACATGACGCCACGTTTGACATGTGTTCTGAGCGTAATCAGATGAAACATGAGTTTGTGGTGATAGGTTGTCATCCTTTCGCCCACGATACAGCAAAACCCTCGCGTACCACTTACGGCTTGTACAGTATGTCTGTGAAGATTTAGCAGCTAGCACGTTCTAAATTTTTCTTTACCTCCTACCAAAGTCCGACGCCAAACAGCTTGCTGTGTTCCGTCGGTGCGTGGGAGTGCCAGTGCCTTTATAGGCATTTTCTGGGTTAACTCGCTCCATCGTCGACCTCATCTTTGACCTTATAGTCAAGATTGAGGTCAAGAGTTAACCCATTTTATACAAAAAAATATATATATCTAAGTCAAGAGTGCACAAATGTACGTTGTAAGTGAATGTGAACGTCTTCAGTAGTATTAGAATGTACTTATAACCTGAAGATTGAATGAAACTTTATTAAGTACTAGTTTTCCGCCCTAGACTTCGTTTCCTTGGGAATTTGGGAAAATTATGTAGCCCATATTAAGGGAGATTTTTATCGGTGAAATAATTTTTGAAATCGGTCTAGTAGTTCTTTAGTTTATTTGTTACAAACACACAAAAATAAAAACCTTTCCTCTTCATAATTTTAAAGTGGATTTAAAGTGTGTTACCAGATCTCGTTTAAGTTTGGTTACATAACCAGTTGAAACCAGTTATATACTTACTTTCTATGTGCTAAATATATACATCCTGCCAACGCGACACGTATTTATTAGTAGAGTAAGCGGCGCTCGGGATAAATGAGTCATAATTTATTTTTACTCCGAAGGAAGGGTGTGAGCGTAAAGATGCGTACTTTAGGAATATAGAAGTCGCTTGATATGCTAAGAAAAATGGCAAGATACGCTTGTCACAGGCCTCCCTTTGAAACACGAAGGGAATTTAGGTCACTCCACCACGCTGACCCAATATCCCTTGGTGGGGACGTATATAGGGTGATAAAAAAGCTTGTCACTTTAGTTCCAAGTCATAAGTAAAATTGTTTTTCAAAGTATATTGTACTGTATTATAATAATTATACCTACCTACGTCTAATTTTTTCTAGCACTTAGACCCGTTTCTCAATCGGAAGTACGCTTGACCATAGTCCAGGATTTGGTATATCAGATGTCCTTTCCCAGGCTCTAATTTATCTCTGTACCAAATTTCATCAAAATCGGTTCAGTAGTTTAGGCGTGAAAGACGGACAGACAGACAGACAGACAGAAAGACAGACAGACATAGTTACTTTTGCATTTATAATATTAAATTAAGTTACTTTTGCATTTATAATATTGGATTTGTGCTATTAGAAACCTAGACTTTTCATGTGAATAGAACTATCGATTAATATGTCTTCTTGCTATCGGTCAGTAAATCTCCTACTACATAACCGACTTCTACATTGTATTTACTTAATTTTCTATGAGTGTACCAAAGGAATTAATGGCGAAATTGCCTATTCCGAGTGTTTCGAGCGGTAATGAGGTAGGATGGAGATTAAAACTCGGCTAAATGAGCCCGGGATTAGGTAAAAATTGAGACCGCGACGCAGCGTAGTGGGCGGTCTGTGAATTTGGAGACTGTTGCTTACTCTTTGATGTGTAAATTAGTTCCCAGGTCAAATTTTATATTGACATAGATTTTAACTTAAATGTTCATTAAATTTTTTTTAAACGTTGATTTACTATGCGCTAATTGTTCTTGAATTGGCTCTCTTTTCTCAAGGAACAATGGAGATAAAAAAATCTATTGATATACATATACAAAAAAAACTATTCTGTAAGCTTGCGACTGATACTTTGGCGAAGCGTATTTTAATATTAACTAGCTTTTCGCCCAGGACTTCGTTCCCGTGGGAATTTTCCCGTCAATTTTCCAATGTTTTTAATAGTTATTCTGCTATTCGGGACGGAGAGAAATACAACAAATCAAAAACCATGGCAATCGGTCCAGCCGTTCTCGAGTTATAAGTGTTGTAACAAAACGACTTTCTTTTATATATATAGATTTATATTAATTAATATTAAAATACGCTTCGCCATTAATATTAATTAATATACACATGAACACTGTCTATAGATATAACTCGATTTTCAGTGAAGCTATAAAAGCATACTAGAGATACATGGAGGGATAATATTTTCATATTGTTTTTTTTTAATTAGAAGATTCACATTCTAAAATTCTTGAATTAAAGTTACTTTATAATTACAGGTACAATCTTAAATTCCAATTTAAACACGACCAAGTATACTAAGTTACACCTTTAGTTGTTGAATAATTTATGATCTCGATTTGGAGCCGCCGTAGGTGAGGTATGGGCTACCTACTGCCTTCCAAAGATAAGTCTTAAGATAAAACAGGAGCAAGTGTACTTGGAGTTTATTATTAAAATAAAATTACTAGAATAGACTTGTTCAAAAAAATAGATTATGGCTGAAGACAGTTTAATCAAACGAAAACTTTGCAAAAAGAGCTATGTTTGTATAACAAATCAAAAACCATGAAAATCTTTCCAGCCGTTCTCCAGTCAGAACTGTACGCACAAACCCGACTTTGTTTTATTTATTAAGATTAGAAAATAAGTTAAGTAATGAGATTTTATTTTGCTTATTCTTTTCTGGGGAGACTGCTTTGCGAATAGGCGTAGTAAAGTCAAAAGAACGAATATGTATTCAAAGCTAAAATAACATATTAATTTTGATTTTGACTTTGGTGTGCTTTAATCCACAAAAGATGTGGTTGGGGGTGTAGCAAGGTCACCCAGAAAATGCCTTTTCACTCGAAATTTAAAAGAGATTTTGTAAAAGAAACAATTTTTTTGTGCAAACCCGTAGGTGCACTAAGATAGCTACAAATGTACAGTCAACAGCACATAGGTTACCACAAACTGTCAAATTTCTCCAATGTATAGTAAGCTCTAATGCTTGGAGATAAAATTGAAAATCGATTGAAGAATTTTGACAGTTTTGGATAGCATGATGTGCCGTTGTCCCTGTACTAGGTAATGGTGTTAATTCACTAAACATCAGAATACTAGACACTTAGTATACTTAGAAGCTTAAAAACACTAAAAATTATTTAAAAAAATATATCACTTATTTTTTTTTTTAGCTCAAAATTTACAAACATTGACATAACGGGCGGGTATACAATACACCCAAAACGGCAATGGAATAACTATACTATCATTATTTACCTACATAAATATTGATAACAGTTATACTTATCAGTCACATTATATTAAGCAATATTAGTTATTGCTTAGTATATTGTATTATCGAATTGATTTTTTGTAAATTAATTAGTATAAATTTACAAAAATTCAATTCGATGAATTTTGAAAAAGAACAACATTTTATCAGTGATGCATGTCATGGTCATATAATAAGTCGTAATGTGTTTCTGACATTAAAAGTAGTGCCTCTTACGATGAAATAATTAATTTTGCCTCTTCTAGTAGGTAGGTAATTAAATGGTCAATGGCCAATATGAATTTTAATCGCGCGTTACATGCAAACGGCTTATCTCAAAGTTTGAAGGATAATAAATCCTAAATCCCCATATTTTAATTCATAAATCTATAATTATGAATAGTAATATTCAAGTGGTTAATAATATGATAATCTGAAATATGATTAAACATAGTGGTTAATAATATGATAATCTGAAATATGATTAAACATGTATCGTTTACTGTATTTATTGACAAATCAAACGAATAAATTTAAAACGAAGTTTTATTTTATCATATACGAGTTAATCTTGTCCATTTAAATAAAGTTGCTTTACAGCAATAAGGCCGCCGCGCCGGATTGTACACTGCATTATGAACATTGTTTTTGTTTAATGTTATGTTTTTTTAATACAATAAAGACATACAATAAAGAGTATTGTATTGTATTGTAAAATAGATATTTGGAATCTGCTCAAATTTTTTTTTTATTATTATTAGGAGGGTAATCGCGTACCAGACGGCCATTCGCAAAGCCTTCCAGACTGCATAAGACCACAGAACGCTACCCCAGATTCAGAACAAATTGAGGTGTTGTTGCCTAGGATGGATTGATAGCAGGCAGGTGTCATTAATTTGTGTTTCCTAAGTCACCTCTTACGACACATACAGATAGAGATGGGGTGGTGTTATTCTCAACCAATCAACACAGTTAACCTGTCAGTTAGGATGGGTTAGGAGTGTTATCTGTCAAGAATTAAATGGTTAAGTCTTTTAACCAAAAAAAAGCAATGTCAAACAGATTTAGACAAAGAATAATTTAAGCTCTATTCCGCTCTTGCACAACAGTGGTGCACGTTCATCTGCAGCTCGAGCAAGGAAGGAGAGGAAAAGGGGACCGTGTGGTGATCGGTTGAGAATAAACACCACCCCATCTCTTTCCGTGGGTGTCGTAAAAGGCGACTAAGGAAATTCAAATGAGACCTATGCCTCCTATTAATCCACCCCAGGCAACGACACCTCAGTTTGTTTTGAATCTCAGGTGTCGTCCTATGGTCTCATGCGGTGTGGAGGGCTTAGTAAAGGGCCGTCTGGTTTGCGACCACCCTCCTACCGAAGTCCGACGCCAAAAAGCTTGCTGTGTTCCGTCGGTGCGTGGGAGTACCAGTGCCTTAATTGGCATTTTCTGGGTTAACTCGCTCCATCGTCGACATCATCTATGACCTTGGTCAAGATTGAGGTCAAGATTTAATCCATCTTATAATTTAAAAAAAGACGTGAAAACGATTCAGCGATCAGTTAAAAGAAAAAGCAAGATTTTGTATTAAAATTTAACTTACCTTATTCTGCTGCAGGCCGAGTACGATAGTGACAGCGCCGCGACAACACCGCGGTCCTATGTCAAAATGTCACCATTGACAACGCAATCAAAGTGAAGTTTCAGCGTGAGCCGAGCGTGAGTTTGTCGTTATCATGCTAGAGCTGCTGGAGTGCAATAAAGTTGTATTATAAAATTTTAATAGTGACAGCTTGTAGAGAACTAAAACATATGACTCAAAACCGAATGAGAATTGCTTCACCGATAAGTTGGCGGCTCTTAAAATAAAGAAGAAGAAAAACAATGGGATTGTAATTTGAAATCGCTCAGTTGCAGAAACATTCTTCTTCTTTTTCCTAGCGCTTAGTCCCGTTTCTCATTCGGGGTACGCTTGACCATGATCCAGGGTTTGGCAGGTCAAGTCATTACAGTGGAGCGAATGCCATCTGACCTCCATGACCCTGCTAACAGGGAAACCTGACCGTATTGGATCATGGTTACAAATTCAGTCTCCTGAATGTGCAGGTTTCCTCACAATGTTTTCCCTCACCTTAAGAGCATCGGTTAGTGTGCAACTAATGTGCATAACTCAGAAAACGAGTCATTGGTACATGGCGGCACTGGAGATCGAACTCGGTACCTCTCGCTTACGAGTCCGATCCACTAGCCGTTAGACCACCGACGCTCTAGTTGCTGAAATATTCATTAAAGTTAAAGCTTCTTTATAAATATTACCGTCCTTGTGTAAGTCAACAAGACAGAAAGTGACAGCATGCTATTTATAGTCGCATTAACTTTAATGTACGTTTCTGCAACTGGTTATTAGTGAGGATTTAGTCAAATATTTATTAAATCCTTACTGAACCTTGTTACAATTATTATGCTTATAACATGACTAAAAGAAATGAAATTATTCATTTCAGATAGAATACATCCATATTACAATACAATGTCAAAGAATAAAATAAAATAGAAATGTTCCATAACTATAAAATGTCAATTTGGTATATGTAGGGAGAAAGCAAAACAGTCTTGTATTCACAAAAGATTTTCAAACTACGTTTTCAAACCACGGATTGAGAAGTCGAATTGGAATTCCACTCAAGCGTTAGTTGGTCAATTTGCCTAATTAACGTGTTGAATAAGTACACAGTTAAAACACCAGTAGACAGCCCGTGATATGCAGTAATTGCAAGTAGATAAAACAGGTGTAATAAAATATGTTCATTGCATATTTATCACGCCTTTTTTGATAAGTGATATTGATTAACAAATGCGTTTGTTGCTAGGCTTGCAAGATTACCCGGTGAGGGGATTTTATGCACTTATACGTGACTATATAGCATTCCGCCCAGGACTTCGTTTCCGTGGGGATTCAGGAGAATTATGCACATATGTTACTCAAGGATAATGTACCATTCTAATAGTGAAATAATTTTTCAAATCGGCCCAGGAGTTTCGGAGCCTATTCAATGCAAAACAAACAATGAAATCTTTCCTCTTTTTAATATTAGTGCAGATTAGAGGATAATCGGGACTTCGTTCCCGTAGGAATCTGGGACCTTATTCTCTAAGTGCGATAGTGATAATCAAGCTGTATCGCAATCTTATCGCAATCAATTACTGTCAAATAAATTATAGATGGAACAGGAAATGGCCAACTTCATGTTATACTGTCCGAATTCTCAAGCTGTTATAACTGGAACAAAGACAGAGAATGACATTTTGAATGATATTGAATGAATGTAATTGTCAATTTGTCAATTATTTTCATGTTATTTGATAATTTCTTATGAAATGTTTTGTAATTATTCAAAAATACTAATGTTATTTAACAAGAAAAAGTAATTTGGGAGATACTACTCTCTTAAAAATTAATGAGGTAAATAGAAATAGCCATATTGGGAAGTATTGACATGCTTTTTAACCAGAAAAAGGGGTTGTTTTATATTGTTCTGGTGTTTGTTTACTTCTGAGAAATACTATTATTATGTTATTTTTCTCGTGTGATTGATAAAAAACATGATTATTGTTACGCAATTATAGCAAAGTAAACGTATGTATACGTATTTGTGGGTATTTCGGAATTTGTTGGGGGAATAATGATGCATCTTACGAGTAAATATGCTTCCACCACCGCGGGCTGTATATAAAAAAGTGCAAAAATTTTGCAAAAGATCGTCAAGCTGTACCATTTTTATAAATAAATAAACGCTACACACTCAGAGGCCCACACTAAGGTTTTCCCTTGTGTCGTGGGTCCCTTGGAAAACACAAAGACAAACACAAACACCCATGACCCGAGAACAAACATCTACTTTTTACACAAATGTTTGCCCCGGCTGGGGATCGAATCCAGGACCCGCCGATCAAGAGGCAGCGTCACTACCAATTGACCAAACCGGCTACATTATACATTATACCCCTGATTATGGATCATATTGAAACTCTAAGTATTTTTGATTGCTTGACGCTCTGCCAACCCAAGTGTTAGTACGTATATTTTCAATACAGGCGCTCGACTCGTATGCCACTTAATTTTTAACGTTCTCAAATCATGATTTTTTTAAAATAATGTATTAAAATCATTATTTAACACCATTTTCCAGATATTCAATGTTCATCATATCAAACGTCTGGACATGCAAATAAAATAACATATTTTACATTTTGACAATGTCTGAACTTCCTAACGTGAATCCTTTCTTTGGAAATAGAAGTTTTAACTGCAAAACGAGCACGAGATGAAGAAGTGTTTTCCAAATTATGATATTTCTCATTGGGTTAATTTTTATGTTTTTCTATTACTCCCAGTCTAGTATGGAAGCTACTGTAGCTTCCATGCTTCCACTTTTATAGCAGGGTAGGATCATAATTATTCTAAACTCATTATTATTATTTTGTGAAACAAACTAGGTACATTGAATAGGTAAACAATCAAACGCACTCGCGTTAATAATAAAAGTAAAATATATCAAACATATATAAGCTTGTGCTTATATCTTAGAATGCATATGATAAGTTAATTTAAAAAGTGTTTCTTTTTTACAGATATTCTCCAAGCACAAAAATCAAAATTCAATTTAGTTCATGTATTTTATTTTAATATAAAAGAGCATTAAAGTTATTCAAGTGTGGTCATTTTACATCTTTGTTACTTATTTTCTAGAACTGATATCCTCTCTTGAACCTCCACGTTTCAAAACTTAATATGTCATGTCACTCATTTATACCAACTTCGACGGCAATTGGATGATGTCTTGATAACTGAAATACAATAAAACTTTGTAAAGTAAAAGATAACTACTTTTTATCTATACTAATATTTAATTAAAGAGGGAAGATTTGTAGTTTTAAAAGACTTCAAAAAAGGAGAAGGTTCTATGTTCGACTGTATGTATGTTTTTTTTAATGTATGTTCACCGATTTCTCCGCCATTTATGTACCGATTTCAAAAATTATTTCACCATTAAAATGCTGATTTATCCCTGAGTAACATAGGCTATAGGTACTACATCATTTTTCCAAATTCCCACGGGAACGAAGTCGCGCGCGGAAAGCTATCATGAAAATAGTTTGATAAGGTACATCATTATACTCAGCCCACATCAACCCACTGCTGGGTATAGGCTTCTTCTCTGTAGCGATAATCATCACGGTTCTGTGCTAACCTCATCGATAGAGGTCCCGTCATTTTGACGATATCTTCTGACCATCGGGCTGGTTGGTCTACTCATTGGCCTTGTTGCTCCCATTGGCCACCATTCGAGACCGCCTTGGCCCACTGTCTGTCGTTCCTCGTATGTATAAGATACATACTTGAGGTATTTACAAATGTTTGATCTTGAATTTGTAACTTCGCATTTTCGTAGTTTTGTGTGGATGAAGTTAGAGTGTAGACGTCATTTTCTATCAATTACCCTGCAAACAGATTTATTAATGAAAATTATGCAAAATACCTTTGATGTTGTAAATATAATAGACTAGCTTTTACCCGCGGCTACGCTCTCGCGCAAAGAACTATTTTAGTCACCCATTTCATTCTTGACACCTTGATTTTCGAAGGTTAATCTTGACGAAGTTTCGAGTTAAAATATCCAAAAAAATTGTTTTCTCCATACTAACTCTGAACCCCCATTTCACCACCCCAGGGGTTGAATTTCGAAAAATCCTTTCTTAGTACTTACAACCTTTACAAAAGACACCTTTCTGCTAAATTTTAGTTTTCTAGGTCTGAGGGTTTGGGCTGGGTGTTGATGAGTCAGTGAATCAGGACGTCCAATTTTATATATAAGAAATTGTATATATAAGAAGAGCTTGATATTAAAACAATATTGAGTGGCTTGTGCCTGAAGTTGTGGTTTCAAAACCCTGCGTACGTTTGCCATTCTTTACAAAATAGTTTTTTTGCAATATTTTTTTTTGCTTTCTGTTGTAGGTATAACATAGATGTATTATCGTACTACTAATGTAAAAAAACCTGTTATTTACGGGACAATAACATAACCATTTAAATTTCATATTTACAAATAAAATACTTAGATAGATTCTTATATATGGCCCCATATGTGTTGCCACAATTCCGCCAATATCACGTAGCGCAGAAAATACACGACGGGGATTTCATGTACGGTAACACAAAAATTCAAAAAGCCAAAAAATACAGAAGGTAGGTAAATATTGCAATAATTTAAAATATATTAATATACTTAATTACGAAAAACCAAAAGTCAAACATAATAAAAATACATGAATACACACATTTCAAACGTAAGAATAAAAATATATAAAGGAAATAAACAAATTAGCAACCACTACTAAACTAAAACTTATAACTTAATCCTATTTTCACAAATAAATTTTGATATAGCATAAATTACTTTAGACGAGAAAAACTGAGCTAAAATAATTTTCATGCTAGTAGGGCGGGGAATGTGAGCAGGCAAAATATCAAATAAGGAGGCCGAGATGTTGGGACAGTTGAAAAAAATATGGTCCAAATCACCTTCATCAATTCCACACTCACACAGGGAATTGTCCCTCACCCTTATTTTAGCTAAGTGCACAGGGGTGCAGGAATGACCCAACCTAATGCGACAAAGAGTGGAAGTGCATGATCTACTTAGTTTCCGAAATTTAAAGAACCAGGGTTTCTGGGGAACTTCAACCTGAATATCACCATAGTACTTACCCTTTCGAGTTTTGGAAATAGACCATAAATTATTCCAGGATTTTATAAGCCGATGACTTGCAAAGAAACAGAGATCTTGAGAATAAATTTCCTGATGGGAATCAGAACCAATCCGACAAGCCGACTTAGCACACCAGTCCACTGCCTCATTTCCAACTATACCACAATGACTGGGAATCCATGAGAGCACTATAAATTGACCTTTTTGGTGGCAACGAAATAACAGTTCTTTTATTTGTAACACGAGAGCAAATCTAGATTTGGATCGAAAAGGATTAGAAGAAAGAGCTTGAAGAAGGCTTAAAGAGTCAGAAAGAATGAGAGCTTTTGTAACATTATGGGAATCTAAATACTTAACGGCTTCTAAAAGAGCAATAGCTTCTCCTGTAAAGGAAGAAACAGGGGGAGGACATTTAAAACTTAATATGATATTAAACTTGGGAATCCAAACTGCCGCACCCACATGGTCCACATCTGATACTTTAGAGGCATCCGTATAAACAACTAAAAATCCCTATAATACTCTGATAGTCTTTTATTCACCATGGCATTGGCACCTGAGTCACCCTTGGAAACGCCAAAGCTTCTCACAACTGGCTGAAAAGCGAGAGCCTTGTACATTGTAGAAAAAATCGGAAGACACTTTTGCTGAAAAATTGGATGAGGGAAATCTAAAAAGAAAGAGTAAGACATTAATAAGGGATACCGATCCCTGTTAGCCACTAAACTTCGTAAGACTTGCATTTTAGAAATTAAAGGGTGAAAAGAGAACTGAAGAACCTTAAAGAGAAAACGATCGCAAAGAAATTGCCTACGAATGTGGAGAGGAGGATCGGCGCATTCAACTTGAAGGGCATTAACTGCCGTTGACCTCATTGCCCCGACTATAGTGCGAAGGCACTTTGACTGAATTTTAGACCAACTGTCGATAGCAGATTTGTTGCATGGTTCGATCACGAAAGAACCGTAGTCAAAGTGACTACGCACTATAGCATTATAAAGCAGCTTAAGAGAATATTGGTGAGCCCCCCATCTTATACCCGCCACCGCACGAAGAACATTCACACCCTGTTCACACTTTTTGGCCACATGCTTTATATGAGGAATGCCAGTCATCCTCTTGTCAAAGAAAACACCTAGAAACCTAACTGAATCATTTAATGGGATAGCTTTATCTTTATAACTTATAACAAAATTTGGAACAATCCTTTTTTTAGTGAAAATAACACAAGAACTTTTAGTGACCGAAATTGAAAGATCATGACGGTCCAACCAATCACCCAAGTAGCTGATAGCTGAATTTAAGCGAAAACTGATTTCCGGCACGGAGTCTCCAGCCAGATATAATGCAATGTCATCAGCATACTGAAGAATCTCGCAGAACGGGGTGACTGTTCGCTCCAAATCAAACGTATAAAAAGAGTATAAAAGAGGGCTCAGGACAGAGCCCTGGGGAAGACCTCTCCATATAGTCCTTGGAGACAAAAAAGAGTCATGGGATTTGATAAGAATATTCCTGGGCACCAGGAGGCTAAAAATGAACCTGGTCAACATCATAGGAACATTTAGCTGCAAAAGTTTTTGCCTAAGAGTTGATAGATTAACATTGTCATAAGCAGCCTGAATATCCAGGAATACCCCTATCAAAAATTGTTTTTTACTAAAAGCAACTTGGATATCCGTCGACAGAATGGACAGACTATCCAAGGTGCTAAAGCCCTTCCTGAATCCATATTGAGACCGACCTAATATATCACGGCTCTCCAAAAGCCATTCCAAACGATATTTTACTAGGATCTCTGCTATTTTACATAAAGTAGAAGATAGGGCTATAGGGCGATAGGAATTAGGGTCTGACGAATCTTTACCAGGTTTCAGGATGGGAATGATAATTTGAGTTTTCCACTCATCAGGAATGGAGCCAGACAGAAAAATTGTATTAATGATATTCAGAAAAAGATGTTTTGCAGAATCACTGGCTCTAGATATGAAAGAGTATGGAATACCATCTACTCCAGGAGAAGAGTCAGTAAGACCATTCAAAGCACACTTCAGCTCATCAAACGTGAAAGGCGCGTCAAAAGGATCAAGAGAATGCAGAAGAGGAATAGGAGTTGGACAGAGGAGATCGCAAGGAGGGACGAAAGAAGGAGCCAATTTATCAGCAAAGCCCAGAAGCCAGGATGAAGGATCATAAGCCGTAATATTAGTAATATTAAGAGAGCCCCTATACCTTCTGATCTGCTTCCAGACCAGGGAAGAAGGGGATCTAGGGCAGAGAACTTCACAAAAATTTCTCCATCCTTGGAATTTCTTTGAGGATAATAATTTTCTGGTTTGAGCCGATACCTGCTGAAAATACATAAAATTTTCAGTTGACATAACCGAATTAAAATTTTTTTCAGCCTCATTTCGTAGCTTTATTGCTGCCGAACATTCCGCGTCCCACCAAGGAGTGGACGCCTTATGATTATTGGGGCATTTCTTGGGGATGCTAGCATCAGCCGCCGACAAAACAGAGCTAACGAAGAGAGAATAACATTCAAGAATGTTATCTGGGGAAACAGAGGGAATCGGACGAATTTTAGCATTAAGACAACTGGCAAACAATGGCCAATCAGCCTTGGATAACCTATACTTCAAAATAGGAGAGGGAACAATAACAGGAGAAGCTTTATTGGGAATACTAATAAGGATCGGGAAGTGATCACTACCGTGAGTGCTTGGAAAAGTTCTCCAAGTACACTGAGAGGCAAAGTTAGGCGACGCCAACGAAAGGTCAACAGCACTTTTGGGATTTTGGCCAGGGTTAACTCTACGAGTAGGAGATCCATCATTCAAAATACAGAGCGACAAGTCATCAAACAGCTCAACCAGACACAACGCAAATTGATCCGATTTGTGAGAACCCCACATCTCATGGTGAGCGTTAAAGTCACCTAAGATAAGTAAGGGGCCAGGCAGGGAGGAAATTATATAATAAATATCAGGGATGAGAGAAGAATGGGGGTCGGAGATATATAAGGACACAACAGTGAAGTCAAAAATTTTGGCTGCAACAACGCTGATGAAATCACTGTGAGGGGGAATGGTAATTTGCCGAAAAGGAAGGGATCTTTTTATAAATAATGTGCTGCCACCAAAACCATCTACACGATCATCTCGGAGGCACGAAAACCCGGCAATCCGAAAACGAGAATTCGGAACAAGCCAAGACTCGGTAACAGCACACACAAAGGGCGAGAATTTATTTATTAAATAAACTAATTCATGCTTTTTATGCCTTATTGATCTGGCATTCCATTGAATGATTTTGAGAGGAACCATTATTAGGACGAAGCAAACTAAAAAGTGTATTTAACTTGAGGGCAACGTTGGGCGGTAAATCATTATTATTACTAACAAAGTTTAATAAAAGCGAAATTAAATTGTCCATTAATATTTCGCTTTGAGGCGACCCAAATGGCGGCTCTGGAAAACTGGGGAATGCAGAACCATTGGGCAAAGATGATAACGGAGACTTGGTTATTTCATTATGAGTGACAAAGTCAAAACTTTTACCCAGAGGGGACCTGGGGCGCGGAGAGCGAATAACAGTTTTCCTGTATGACACAGAAGGAGAGGCAACGGAAGAGTAAGTAAACTGAGAAGACTGAGTTGGGGGAGGGGAGCGGGTTTCACGCATTGTATCTGCATACGACCTCCTAACAGAGCTAAAGCGAGCTGATGCCTCTTGATACGAAACATTTTCCTCGGTCATAACTTTTTTGATGTTGACTTGTCTGAGATGTTCCGGGCAGTTTTTAAAAAGGGCATAATGGGAAGCAGAGCAAAACAAGCAAGTCGCTGAACCCTCAGTAATGTCACACCTGTCACCAGGGTGAGGTTGACCACAACGGTAGCAACGAGGTTTAGAGCGACACTGAGTTTGTATGTGACCGAATCTGCAGCAATTACGACATTGGATGGTGGGAAGGTTATAGACTTCAACAGTAAAAGAGGAATAGTAGGAATATATTCTTTCCGGTAGCTTTTGACCTTGGAAAGTCAGAACCACCGAATTAGTAGGAACCCATTCAGAGCGATCATCCAAAATATTCTTACGATTGAGGCGGCGAGCTTTTAAAACCAAACCAGACCCTTGAGGAAAGTCAAGGGATTCAACCAGTTCCTCCATCGACATATCTACTGGAATACCCCGGATTATACCCATCCTGGAGTAATTATACATCGGGATCGAACCAATGAGTTTATTCTGGGAGATAATCGGATTATTTAGAAAAGAGTTTGCACTAGAAGCATTTCGGAACTCAACAGAAACCCTGTTCCTTCCGATTTTTTTAACCCCGCCGCGGACTATTTCATTAACACCACCCTTCATCAAAAGCTGTCCAACTTTAATGGCCCGAATAGAAATACCCGATGATGGATCAAAATCTTGCCTGGATAAGTGAACAATAAAAGGCCCTGAGTCACTCATAGAATATTCCCTCAACCCCTGTGCTAACAAGGGATGAATATATGTTAGTTGTTTCGAAGCGGAGTTAGGATTTGACTCCATCGAATTTTTCTTCGTCTTTACAAGATGTTCTTTATAAGTGTCAGCATCCCTCAGTCTTTTTTGAGGCTGACTGCTTAAGGATAAGGAATCGGAGCCTAAATCCGGGGGCTCCTTATCCGGGGGATCGGAATTACCGATCATTATGTAGACAAACCTCTAGGATAAGTCAATAGAACGGGGAAATTCAAATAAATAAATAAAAAGAACTAATACTACAATACTAATATGACTAAATAGCTAAGCAATATTTACCACTATCATGTAAGATAATTTCAGCGGATTAAAACAAAGAAATTACAGAAATAAATAAATAAAATCCCTCTGACACGTGTATTGACGTACACAAGTCAAATAAAATACTTACTTCTACGTGGACTGACGTTGACAAATTTTGACACTTTTGACAGACAAAGAGTAATTATAGTAAAAAGATAAAATAAACAATAGACACCTCTTTCATAGAAAAATAAAAAAGTTTTATGTGTTTTAGAGTTCTGTACTCAAAGGGATCCATTTGAATTTGTCAGTAAAACACGAAAAGGAAAATAATAATAATCAATTTTTATTATTTATTACGTAATCTTTACAATCCAATTACAGAAGTAGGAGGAAGAAGAAGACCCAAGTTTTGTTATTGAAGTTTTGTAGAATGACGAGTTCTTTTAAAGATGAGAGACCTGGGAGGAGCAAGTTATTAACTTATTACTGATCTTGGAATAATGTTGTTGAACAAGAAATGTCTTAGCCTTGTTTTCTAGAGCCCGGCCTTTCCCGAAACACGGCAAAAGGCCCGGTAGTACCACATTGGTACCGAGGCAAAGGTCGCAGTCTTATGTGGAACGCTACATGCGCCTGCACCATTATACAACACAAGCAAATAGTGCTATGCTATTTGTCTTTATTTTGTATTATTTTGACTAATGAACGGGTTAGTGAAATTAATGGAAAGAAAAACATAAATTTACCACGTTTCGGATGGCTAGATAACTCATTTTGGCTCTGAGTTTCGGTAAAATTTTATTTAAACATATATATATATACACTGAAGCCTGAATCCCTGACGGAGTAAGCAGAGATAATGGTTGTAAAACAATATAAGATAGATAGATTGTCATAATATAAGATAGAACATGAATATTGTTTTAAATAGGTTGTCAGTTTTTCAGCCACAGCAAAACCCACTAACTGGCTTTTAAAGTATCCCAGAAAAGAGTTGGCAGCTGGCACAATATAAGTTTCTCGTAATTCTAGTCCAGCATTTAAGTAATTATTGCCATCAATATTTAAATATTCAGGTATACAGAGCAATATCCTCTTTTAACGTTTTAGTATTTAACGAATTACTTAAATAACATATCTATGTACTGAACCTAATTTAAATATGAAGATTTTTTTATCTACAAGTTTAAAAGATGGGATAGTGAAAAGAAGATAATAATATTGGTTACAAAGCTTGTTTTCAGGTCAGTGTATTGGTTGCTAAGTGCTGTCTCACTTTAATTCACTTTAGTTGCAACCCCATCTCTCTTTAACTTATTTTTACTGTACATGTCATTTAATTGATCACCGTGTAGAATGAATGTATTGAAAATCGCAAACTTCAGACAGGAAGTACTAAATGAACGAGAAAGCGAGAGGAATATACAAGAGACTAATATATTAAATTAGTTACCGACACGAATGGAATTGGTAGTTTGGCAATTTATCAGCCAATGAAAAGCTGCCATACCTATATCATTCAGTGGTAAAATATCATTCATTTTCAACATCCACTTTTGCTATTGCATTCAGTATCACTATCGCATTGAATTATCGCAATCACTATCATTATCTCTATCGCAGTTAGGGAATAAGCTTCCGGTAAAATCCTTACTCATTGTCTACACCGTTTATGGTAACGTCGCGTTGTGTAAAATTTCAGCTTCTAGGTCAAAGGGTTTGAGGCTGAGCGTCTATCAATCAGTATGTCAGGTCCCTGCAGAACTCTTCATTATAATAAAAAAACATTTTGGACTAGTTAAGGTATAAAGTCAGCTGGTTTACTTCTAGAAAGCGCAAGATTCCTATATACCTCTGGTTCCTGCATCTTGGTTCGTGCAGGTTTTGTACTCGTTGTGCATCTTTGATGGACATTATGCAATAGCGTAATAGCCACTTTCTGCCTTCCCTTCTGGCGCGAAGTATACTTTTTTGTACTTTATCAAATGAAGCATTCTATTGGTGGTATCAGACTACTTTCCTTATCTAGTAATTATCCAAAACACTCCCAGGTATGCCATCAAGGAATCAAGATCCAGTACACTGAATTCACAGTATGCTAAAAGTTTACGTTAAGGACTGAACATTTATCTTGATCGGTGACCACATAATGACAATTTATCGCGAACATGTCCCAGCTTCGGATGGCATGCTAAATCGTCGATCCTAGCCATTATCGATTAAATAAAGTAAGAGGCCATATGGCCTTAACTGACACCAGGCTTGGTCAGGATTAGTAATATGGTTTGTTGTTTGATTAATCCTACACGATAGAAGAAACGCCGTTTTTTCTTCTCGCATGGTGATGGCAATGTCAAACTAGTTTGGCAAAGAGCTTTGCAAGATCCATGGCATTTTCACGAGTTTCTTTGAGTTCTTTCCAAGTGCTGGTGTTAGGACACGTGGAGCATGAGATCAAGTCTACTTGATCTACCATGATAGTGTAGTACTGTAACAGTCTTCGTGGGGGCAAGTTGCAACCGCTATTACTTGTTTTCAGGGGCTGTGTGCTATGGGTTTCCGCTGGTCTGCAGTTTCTTAAAGGAAGCAAATATGTAAACTTCAACTTTACACCAATTATTCTCTTATACATTAAATAACACAATTAGTATGAGAACACCTCTCAAGACACGGTTAAAGAACACGCCTATACACTTCGAGAATCCTTCCACAAATGGCTATGGCTCGAGTTGCTGTCAAGCCATCCATCAACTTGATGGAGCTGAACGGTTGGTGACAATTGTGGATGCAGTCTCACCACGGAAGGGAATGCATACCACAGTACACTGGCTCCCCTCCCCATACTCATATCGAAGGTCAAAGTTGTAGAATATGACATACTGTCGACCCTGTATACTTGTAGAACACACGGTACTTATACGGGATGTTGACAAATGACCGCCCAGCAGGGAGCGCGTGATATACAGCGTGTCACACTGGCGCGTGCCAACCTCAGGTATTTCTCTCACTGATATCTCAGGAATGGAAAAACTGTTTACTTTGCACACTGACAAATTGTATACATGTGTCCTGCATATCTATGCACTCGCGCCTAAATTCTCTATCAGGGTAGGTTGGTTTTTGAATCATTACAAATAGAGCACCCTCAGAGTTTCTTATCTATTCTTCTCTGGAGAAGACTGCACCTTTGCGAATAGGCGTAGAGCCAGTAGGGTCAAAAGAACGAATATGTATATATGTACTTAAATACTTTATGTATGTTTGTATGTATTTAATGTAATTTTGAATTTGCAAGCCACAATTAAATATTTCGGGGGTTTCAACCTTTCACCAACAATAATAGCAAAATAATTGAGACATTTACTGATTCTAACATTATCTCTGAATAGTTCTTAGTTCTTGTTAAGTTAACTAAAATATGGTAAAAAATATTTGAATATATTAAAAATATTATAAAATATTTTTCTTTTCCCACAATTTGAGTCAAACATGTCTTGGTCAAAAAAGTCTTCACAGTTTATTTTTAGATCAATCTCAACTTTTGGTATGAACTGGACTCGAAGGTAATACCACACCCATTATTCAAGCGGTCACGGTACGTTAGGTGTGTCCAAACAGAATCCAAATGAACCAACAGACTTAAAGATAGTCAGATATATAGCCAAGCTGATACTATCTCGTGTGGGTATCATATGGTATTTGTTTTTAATATAAGTGAGTTATTGATATGAATGACTCTTGATTTTGAGATATGGAATACTACCTTTTTGCCCAGGACTTCGTTCCCGTGGCAATTTGGAAAAATTAAACATCCTATGTTTACCACGAGCAAATAGTGCTTGAGACGTAGAACTAGAGCATCTACGATTGCGACCTTACGATACTAACTCAATTAGAATAGAAGGATTATGATATCGATTTAGTATTTTTAAATCGCTGACCCGTGTGAGGGATATTCACAAATAAAATTTTAGGGAAAGAAAAATATTCAGCGCGAACGACTTGAACCCACGACCTCGGGGGTATCTTCTGGTGTTCTAACCAACTGAGCTATCGTGCCTTTAAGTCAAGCGGCGGAATTCTCATTCCGTACTAAGTACATTTGGAATCTCTTAACCCTTAGCCATGCTTTTTCATATCTCTGTATACACCATCCTTCCCTCCCATCCTTACTTTCTTACTTAATATTATATAAGTGAAAGTAGAGATGTTTGTTACGCTTTCACGCAAAAACTACTTAACCGAGCATAATGGAACTCTGTACACAAATTCTCGAAGGTACTAGAAGTAACATAGAATACTTTTTATTAAAAAAAAAATATGAGAAAGTCTACGCGGCTGGCCGCCCAATAAATAAAATTAACAAAAAAATAAACCAAGAACTACCTCTTATCACTCGTGCACTATCCGGCAGCCTTATAACTAAAAATCTCTTCCAGGCAGCCGAAGGAATCGGTTCATAAATCGGTCCTATTAAAATAATGCTCACAATACTAATCACTGGCGATCGCGCGATAGCAGATAGCCATCGCATGATGAATGGTCACTGGAACGCTACTATGTCTTTGTTCTGGCCGGAACAGAGGCTGATGTGGAGACTTTGATGTGTTATTTTTTTGTGTTTACTATTTATATGACATTGAGTTACGTAGGCAATGTTTTGGTTTTCAAAAGTGGTAAGTTTTAAGTGATTTTGATAATCTGTTAACATTTGCTTACCTGGGAGTACCAGTGCCTTAATATCATTTTATAGGTTAACTCGCTCCACCGTCATCTATCAATTTGGTCAAGATTGAGGTCAAAAGGTTATCCATCTTGTATTAAAAAAAAAAAAATACCTGGTTGGTTGAATACACAAATCACATAATAGATAAGACCAAATATTGTACTGTTTTCTAGTAAATAAATATATGATTTGATTAAAATAAGTACTTAGTGAGTGTTTTAGGGTTTTAAAGGGTTTTTATTTATGATTTCAAAAGTTTTTCGTGAGTACTTTTAAAATACAAGTGTGATAACTATTGGCCGAGAGATTATTGGTGAATTATTAAATTACTCCGTCAAAGGACGGTGCCGGTGCCCCATTAATTAACACCATGTTTTTTTATATTTTTAAACCCCGACAAAAAAGAGGGAATAAGTTTGACGTGTGTTTCTGTGTGTCTTTCTGCGATTTCGTAACTTCTTAACGAATGGACCGATTTCGATGCGTTTTTTTTGTCTGAAAGCTGACGTAGCTAGGAATGGCTACATTTGATTAAAATTGGATCAGCCGTATACAAGTTACGAGCAATCGAATGTAAGGGGTAGTCCAATTTTTTAAATTTTAGAATTATCGCGTTTTTTTTCATGTTTAGTAATTATACAAGTGCTCATGAAAGATTGATATTTTTAGGTAACAAAAAGCATTACTTCATTTTCTACCCGTGTGCCGTAAAAGTTGACGAATTACTAAAAGTTTTATCACTAATTCGACTCCATGGATGCACTAATAGCATTAGCGACACCGTGGTGAGTGTATCATACGGTAGAAGACTTGGGTGGCGGCAGTTCAATGGTGATTATCTTTCTATTTTGTACTTTATAACCTGCGATATAAGATTTATATTTCTCTGTTTAATTTATATAATTTTTATTCGAGGTCTTTAAGGTTATAAACTACTGATATGTACTACTGTGACTGAATAATCGTATGATTCATCAAAATAAAGTAAGCAAAGGTACTCCAGAAAAGGTTTTCATGCGTGATTTTGCTACTCTGTCTATCTGTCTGTATGAAAAGTAGTTTGTAATGTGTTAAGAAAATTAATGAGATAAAATCGGCCCATTAAACTGAACAATTTTCTCTCAAAAAAAAACCAAGGTAATTTTTTTGAAGTGAAACTTCTTTAGCGGCGTTGTGCACTTTGAGGTATGGGTTTAACAATGTTAAACTCACGTTCTCGTAAGACGAAGGGGTGCTTAATAAATATTATAGGAAATTAAAACTGCAAAAGTCAAGATGTCATCAGGTGTCAGCATAGAAAAAATTAAATTAAATATTAATGCACAACGATAATGTTCAAGTTTTCACTTCTGCCGGCACTCCCGGAGTACAACCCGTTGTTTTTTTTATCAGTCCCCACCGAGGGCTTTACACATCCCCACCGAGGGGCATGGGCCTCCCTTCGAAACATGAAGGGGGCTTAGACCATAGTCCACCACGCTGGCCAAATAAAATAAAATATATGTTACCGCTCCATATGATTTGTGCATTTTTTTTGGAGAATTTTGTCATAGTCCTTAAGGAAAGTATAATGTCGTCATCGTCTCACGTCATACAATTACGACACCCCTTTTAACCAAGGTATGTTAAAAGGTATGTATATAAGTATGTATATCACCCCAGATAAACCTTACTTGCGCAATGCACCAAATATACCTATAATCTTACATGTACCAATTTCAAAACAATATGAGTTAGTCATAGTTTAGCAAGTGTGCTTTATGGGTTGCAAAGGTTGCAAGAGAGGTTATGGTTTCCATATACGTAGGGAGCTAAGTTTATTTGAAAGTTCACTTATGTTACTCAAACTATACCGCTTTGATTATGGCAAACTAGATAAAGCTATAGCTTAGTTTTCAATACAGCTATTGAAAACTAAAAGTTATGTATCAATAAATAGGCTACCTAATGAATGGTACGTAAATATTTTAATTCAAAGTAAATATTTTAATTTAAAAGTACTTCAGATTAAGTTTAAAAACCTCTTTGGTCTTCAAGCTCATATGACAGCATGCAACAAGTTACCAAATAGTTGTTTTTATCAAAAACAAGTCACCACAAGTCACAAGTCAAAAAAAGGTCACCTCATTTCACTATCCTGTCTTCGTGTATGTCGATTAACCTTACTTATTGATTCTGAACATTGATCGCTTTTGTATTTTTGCCAACCACAATAGGTAATATAGGTGTGCGTTTGTGTGTGTAATCTCACGTCACTCATGCTTCTCAAACTCTTATCAAAAGTGATTTTCTCATCTAAATTATTTGTATCGCTTATGTTATATGAATTCCCTTTAAATGCTCTTTCTAATCTCCTAAAGCTGCAGTAGAACTGCGCCATAAACAAGCGTGATAGGTACATGTGATAGAAAGACTATCACTATAGCTAAGTGCGGTATAAAGCTCCAGTACAGCGCAGTAATTCTCCGTACATTACAGGCTGGACGAGAGTGAGAATTGTAGCCTCCAGGACATGCGCTTACGCAACCGGAGCGCGGACGATGTATGAAGTTGAGTGGATGCGGCAAATTTGGTACCATTTTCTTACGTACGAGTATGACTTTTTTACAATTTTAATGCGATCTAATTTCATACGGGCGGCCCTTAAAGTATCGTGAAAATACAATTTTACTGGGCAAATTGTAATATCGCGGGAAATTATAGTTTCACTAGTGAAATTGTACCAATGACTGTTACTAGAATTGTAACTTACTACCCCGTAATGGCTCTCTTTGGCTTCATTACTTTCTTCCATGTAAACTAACTTCATTAAAAAAACCGACTGTACCTAATTGACACTGTAACCATTACAGCAAACACTACGATGAACCCTGCACATTCAGGAGCCGAAATAAATACCTAGGGTACTTATAAAGCTGCTAGTTCTATTAGTAGGGTCACTCATGGAGGCGGAGGTCGATTAACCTCTGTGACCTCAGGCAAATTTGTTGTACTTAGAGACATAAATTACTTTGGAGATAGGACTCTAAAAAAGAGAGTACCTTATTTTCTCAACAGTTTGCCTGAGTTCATAAGATCAGAGACCAAGATAGGCAGATTAAAAAAAAAAGCATCTACTCCATTCACTTGAAACTGAATAGATTTTCAACACCTTTTAAAGTAAGTTTATACTTATGTAATTAGACAAACTGCTCAAGCAGTTTTGTGGGGCTTTATTTTTAAAAAAACAGTGTAAGTCGCTACCAGGATCCAGATGTGGCCAAAGTGAACTCCAAATCTGAAACAGCACAAAGTGCTAGTAAGAATAACAAGAAGAAAAGTTCCCATAATAAAATAAAATCTTATCCATTAATTACAGAGTTACAGAGTTTCTCAGCTCCTTCCTTCCCTGATGGTGAATTTACACGCCCGTACAACGTGTATGAAATGCGATTACGCCTGTTACTCGAGGATATTGTGTTACCAATGTTTAGATAGCTTCCTTACTGCAGACATTATCTCATAATGGCATGTGCCAGTATTTGTAGTTTGCTACTTTGTAACAAGCTTTTATTATGAGGGGAAGGAAATTGGAAACTGTTATTCGATGGACAAGATTTTTAAGAGAGAAAACCAAATGCTGACACGTTGAATCCTTGGCTTCTATGTCACGGAATCAAGCAAATAAACACTCACATACATAAGCTTACGCCTTTGTTCCATGGTGAGCAAAGACCGCAGGTATGTGACAGATGATAATACTTAAAAAGCGACCAAATTCAACAGGTATCCCGAAAATCCTTAACCTAAGTTAACCTAAGCTAACTGATTACTTGCTCTTTGGAAGCTTTGCAGTAAGATAAAACCATTAAAAATTAAGTTGTTCTGTGTTCTATTCTACGCTGTTCTTTCTTCTTGTTTTTGATCAATGACTACTTTACCTGTTAACCAGACTAGGTGTTATTGTTTTAAGTCGATTTCAATTTGACAACCATCAACTTACTTGTCTTTGCTTTTCTAGTCCTTTCTTTTGCATAAATTAAAACTAAAAATTGATCTTTGAGTTTGTGCACCAAAATTAACACTTTCCGTTGATTCTCCGACTGGAACGCTTTATCATTAATATCACCATCCCGTCATTTTCCACCTTGGATATCGTAAAAGTCTACAAAGGGAACTTAAGTAAACGGATAGTAGCGTCTTTCTGTGCGAACTAGCAGGCTGTACTGATGATGACAGTAGTTAAAAAGTGACAGCTCCTAAATGATCCTATTTACTTGTTGTTCCGCTTTTCCTTCCGTAAATATTTTTCTGTATTCTTATTTGTGTTATATCATAAGATACGTGTACCATGTCGTTATGAATAAATATACAACACTGCTCTTCTTGTAAAAAAACTTCCGTATTTGCATCTTAGAAATTATAATATACTGCTTTCCCAATAAACAACTACCGTTTAAGTTTATCAGTAAATACCAACTCAATCTAATCAAACGACACGATTAGGAGAATGGATGTCCGATAACACAGTATACGGAGGGTGGTAGTAAAGGTCCTAGCCGAAGTTATAAAAAAAACAACTTTCCCTTAAGGGACTCATACAACATTCTCAAAAACGGTTTAAGTTAACTAAGGCAATCAGCTGATCGCTGAAGTTGTATGAACAGGTGATTTGTTGTAGGCTGATGAACTTCCTGAATTTTTGCCTACTAATTTAAAGTGACACCATATATTGTATTCAATCAGATTGCTTTTTAGGGTTCCGTAGTAATCTACGAACCCTTATAGTTTCGCCATGTCCGTCTGTCCGTCTGTCCGTCTGTCCGTCTGTCCGTCTGTCCGCGTGTTTTCTAAGAAACCCTTGCTACTACAGAGCTGAAATTTGGCATGGTTATACATATTAATCGCACCGATAGAACTGTAGAGTAAAACCTTGGAAAAAAATATTTTTTCGGGTGTCTCCCATAGACGTGAAAGGGCGATGAATTTTTTTTTCTCGCCAATATCATCGAGTGGGGTGTCATAGAATAGCTTTTTAAAAGATAGAAGGGGTCTACTAAAAACGTTTTTCGATTTAGCACTCCGTTTGCGAATCATAAATTTTTAAAGTGAAAATTTTTGTCAAACACAAGTGTCCCCCCCTCTACCAGCTAAGCGGTTGTTTCTAAAAATGTGTGAAAATTCACAGAGATAGAATATACATCAAATTTAAAAGGAAAACTATAAAACATAAGTTGGCCCTTCAAGTTTGCGAGTAATGGTAAACCAAGTGCCAAACATTGTTGGGATTAATAAGAATATATTTACTAATATTAGATCCTTGGTACTACAGAGCTGCAATTTGGCACGTTCATACATATTAATTGCGCCGACAAACAGAAAAAATAAAATTTTGTAAAAAAAATTTTTCGGGTGTTTCCCATACATGTGAAAGGGCGATGGATTTTTTTTCCCGCCGATATCATCGAGTGGGATGTCATAGGATAGTTTTTTAAAAGATAGAAGGGGTTTACTACGAACGTTTTTCGATTCAGCAGTACGTTTGCGAAAAATTAATTTTTAAAATGAAAAAAAATGTTAAATATTTCACGAGCATTTAGCATTTACGACGAAGTTCAACCTAATCCAAAACTACTGCCATACCAAGTTCCACGCTAAAAGTGAGGCAAGGTCGAAAGCCAAGCTGTACCATATTGACATTTCATGTGTCGTTATAGGTTTTTAATTACGAAAATGACATCAAAATTATACACAATCGCCACGCGACCTGCTTTTTAGCACCACCTCGAAATTATTCCTAACAATACTTTTGTTGCTAAAAAAATTAAAAAAAAAAAATTCGCGCTCGCTTCGCTCGCGGATTAAATACTTCCATTCTGTTGTATTTAGCCCTAAACCAAAGTTAGTGTCCCCCCCCCCTCTACCAGCTAAACGGTTGTTTCTAAAAATGAGAAAAAATTCTCGTTGGTAGAATATACAACGAAATTAAAAGAAAAACTATCACACATAAGTTGGCCTTTCAAGTTTGCGAGTGACAGTCGACCAAGTGCCAAACGTTTTTGGAATTAATAAGAATATGTTTACAAGGTTCAATACTAAAAGTGAGGCGAGGTTATTTTATCAGCAGGTCTATATTATTCCTAATAATATTGTCGCAAAAAAAAAAAAAAAAAAAATTTCGCCAACCTTTAGTCATAAGACTAGCTTTTGTAGTTGAAGTCTTTTAACGTAAAAAACTGAGCTGTTACTTAAACAGCTTAAAAGGACTTAAAAGACTGGCGACTCATTATCTCAATGTAAATATCTCATTTTATCTCCTTGTCAAATATTATCAAAATGTATTTAGTGGTTTAGGCGTGAATTATTCCTTTTGGTTGATAGGTTACAAAATAAATATTTAATATCACACACAAACTGCGGTGCGATCCCTTTTACATAAAAGAACTTGAGTCGTTTAAGTCTTTTGGTATTTTGAAAACAACTCGAGTCGTTTCAGTTTTTAATCTTTTAATAAACTACTAAGTCTTATTAATAAAAACTCGAACTTTCAGTCTTAATTTTAGAGTCAAGTCCTGTAAGGTGGAGGCGAGTCTTTTTAATAAGCCTTAAAAGACAGTCTCTTTCATCTCTAACTACGACCGTAACGATAGTACACCCGTTTTAAATGAATACGTAATGTAAACAATTTTTATACAACCATTTGCATCCACGCGAGGTGGTTATTAAACAGATGATTTTTTTTTCATTTTCCTTGTGGCGCTGGAATCTACATTTCTCCTTTAGTTACCTTCTTTCTTTGTAACCTCGTTTTTATTAGACATTATTAGCGATTTAACCGTCCAAATGCTCGTAGAATTAAGAAGCCAGCTGCATATTTGAACCATGCTGCTACGGAACCCTACAATGCGCGTGTCCCGACACGCTCTTGGCCGGTTTTTATTTACAAGATTGTTTAGATTTTTGCGTAAAGCCCCCAAACTTCAAGAAAAAGAAGAAGAAAAGACAAATATGCAAACAATGAAGTTGAAGGACTAAATAGTGTGGCTAATTGAGCATGATGATTAAGGAACTATACTGTATTATCTGTATTCTATTAACCAAAGTAAGGAAGATTTATTTGTGTCCCATCGCGCATATGAATTATCTGTACCGTGACTGATCGCCGCACGGACCACTTACAAACGACATATAGAGAGAAAAAAAAACCAGTAGAACACTGGCATCAATCCACCCAATTTATTACCCGTCCAAGCGTAGGAGGCAACTAAAAATTAACCATGAACAACTACCGGTCTCGGATTTTAAAATTTCCAAGAGTAATAGTCGAGATTAAGAGCATAGTGGCCCCAGGAGCCACATAGAACGCTTATTAGAATTTATGCAGGCCACTTTTGCGAAGAACGCGCTTGACGTAGCACTTGTTTTTCAGACTATCATCGGTTTTATTAGAGGAGGAAATATGGAAGCTTCGTCGATCATGACGTATAGAAGCTTGTTAGTGGGTCGCCTGGAGCTGGTGGGGTAAAGTAGGATAATTCAGAGGTAATTCGAGCTGTCGACGAGATATCAGCCGCTGGTGACGCGGAGCTTATGCGTTCCGATAATGGTCAGCTCAGTAATAGTCAAGGTTGTGCAGTAGCGAGAGGTAATAGGTGGGTACCGTTGGGCGGAGCTGCCAGACCGCTCCATAGTTGCGAAACACAAGAATTCGCTTCATAGTGGGGACATGTCCAAGACCAACGCACCGGCCGGACTAAACACAGCAATTGGTCCAGTATTTGACAGCTTGATATATGGAACCATTAGAACCTCACAGTGAAATAATAACAAAATCAATACAATCCCGTTGTTCAGCTAAATTTGCTACTATTACCATATTTTACGTAATTATGTTGCCGCAATGTATTTGTTCAATAGACTAGGTAGGTAGTCGATAACTTTATAATAAACTAGAGGCCGCCCACGGCTTCGCTCGCCACTGACAGATGATTAAACTATACAATTAAAATGCACACTTACTTACACTTATCTGGCTCGTTAAATATACGGATATGCCAGTAAAATGGAATTTCTCGCAGAAATCATATCATATATTTTACAGTTCGCAGATATTATAATCTATGTGGATTTGTTGTTAGATAACTTTTGAATTAATTTGTCGGGTATCTGAGATGTTATTGCGCTACATTGGTGTTTAATATTGAAAGGGATAAGATAGTTCCTATAATTGATTTTAAAAAAAAGTTGTCATTTAATTTTTTTGTTTGGAAAAATAGTATTACTCAGAGTAGCGAAACCTTTTGTAGTTAAAAATTACGTAACCTTTTATAATTTAGTCATATTTGAAAAGACCAAAGAAAATTACAAAAAAAAACACAATGTTGAATGCTAAAGTGGTTTTGCTTATAATGGTAAGTAAAGATTTTCCAAATTACATACCAAAGGCATGTTGTTACTAGTATTACAAACATCTCCAATACTTGCGTATCCCAATTTCTTCTTTTATTTTTCTTAAAGCAAATAAAGCCATTATTTCAACATAGCTGTTTAAAACATGTTATTACTACAGCTAAGGTAACAAATTACATACTATATCTGTGCCTATATCGACCTAAATCCACATACAATTATCAATACAATAGTAGCTTATTATTGTCATACCAATGGCCTTACTAAACATATGTATGTGTTACAAAAAGCGCTTTCGATTTTTAATTACTTCATTACTTACGATAGGATCACTTGTACAGTCGTGGACACAATTATTTTATTAAGACTAGAGTCTCAGTTTTGAGCATTTGCTATTTTGATTTTCGAGGATTCTCTTGCTGATTCGACTTGCTGTCGTCGGCCCGCCTCAGGCTTTGTGAAAAGAAACTATGCAGCTTCCGGGGGAAATGTTGAGTTTGATATGATAGCCAAAACTCTGCTTTTTGGCGTTAACTGTTTTCTACCCCCAAAAACTTTATGGATATGGATACATACGTATTTTGTCTCTATTTGTAAGCGTATTAGATAGGTTTGTAGGTTTTGATTTTTGCAAAATTTTCCTTAGTTTTCTGAAATCTAATTTTTATTTAGAAAACTAAGGAAAATTTTGCTAATTCCTTTAAAAATTAGATTTTTTTCACAGAAAAATGCAGACTTACAATTTTAAATTTCTTTTTTATAACTTTTGGAAAAAGGGTAAAAAAATATGTTTATCACTTGCCCCAGCGCCAGAGAAACGATAAAATACTTTTTAACACAACTGTACATCAGTCAGCTATAATTTCTTAAGAAATAAGACGGTGTGCTTGTTATGTTGTTTGTATCGAAAACTGCTGTATTTACGCGGCTTATTCACTTAATAGCTGACAAAACACATTAAACCTCATGTTATGAGCTTAATGTGGTGTTACTTGAGGTTTAAGGGGATGATTCTTCAGAAAACGATACAAATTCAGTTAAATACAGCCATTTTCATCAATCAGGCATGTATCCATGTTAGTTTCTGTCTAATACTAGCTTTCCGCCTGGGATTTCGTTCCCGTTGGAATTTGGGAAAAATATGTAGCCTATATGTTAATCCAGGGTGTCAGCCCCCTCCATAATTTTTTTTTTCAAAATTGGTTAAGCCGTTTGAGTGTGAAAGAATGACAAACATCCATACATACAAACTTTCGCGTTTATAAGGATTCTTTGATATTCTCGCGTTTATTTTCACAAGTTTGAAACGTCATAGAGTTCTTATTATATTATTACCATAATTTTATTTTTTAATGATTTTCCGATAATTCGGTGCTGTTGCAAGTACCATGATAGCAGATAAAATTAATGTGTTTAAAATTATTTATTTATTCGTTCATATTAGATCCTACTGGAATATCATTATATATATGTAATAGCCCTAAGTACTGCTTTAAGATGAACGGATGGCGTTGGTTTATGCCATCAAAACAATAGTATCATTTATGGTCTGACTACCCGAACAAAAAAAAACCCCTTGTGGGATAAATCCGTTTTTCTTATAATGTGTTTTGTGTAACTTATGCTCATGTACAATAAAGGATAAAAAATACATACATACCCCAGCAAAGAATACGTGCATGTATGTATGTATGTATGTATGTTGTATAGTAATGGAAAATAGTAAATGGAATTGTAGCATACCTCTATTAATTAAGTATTCCGTAGTTATCGAAAGCTAAGGGATATACACTAATTGACTTAACAGCTGACAAGATACATTAAGTCACATGTAATCCTGCATAACTAAGCTTAAGGAGGTGTTTTTAATGAAATATGTCATTTCCCCAGTTTTTTTTTCTCTACAATCATATGCAACACCGTAGGTACACATTTTGCCGAATACAAGTATTTCAGATTTCAAAAGTTGAATAATTAAGGTATTTAATTAAAAGCACCGCTGAAAACTTTACAATATACATTTTTTTATATGACTATGCAAGGATAATTACATTATCATTTAATTTTATTTTTACAAAAAATAGTATATTGTATTTCAATTTTAAAAGATGCAAAATCAGATTTAAGGAAACAATTATGGTGTTAATAAATGCCGTACACTCAAAAGCACACAATGACTTATCTCTTGCGTCGTGAATCCTTTGGGAAACAAACAGACACGTATGTTTTACCAGACCGGGAATCGAACTCAGAATTAGTTATTTAGAGGCAGTAGCGTTACTAAGCGTTTATTAGCGAATACAATTATAAAAACTCTGCCTAAACGGACTTTTAATCAAAATCCATCATCAGACCAACTGATATTGCTTAACCAAAAACAAACACTAGAATTTGGCAGAATTATTAAGCTGAGCCAAAGCCCATTTACTGGCACATTACACGACTCTCTCTCTCTCTAACCTGCCTGTTTTACCATAATATTATTAACAATGCTTAAACAATGCTGAGGAGGCATTTTGATTCAATATGCAATTATGAGTTTATTTATGGCTGTGTGTTTTTGTCTTCTTTCAATTTTCCATAGAATGTCCTTTTTATGTTCTCTCTGTAATGTTATGTTCAATGATGTTCATTGTATAATTTGGTATATATTTATATAGGTATATATATATCATATATGTATTATATGTTTTGTATGTATGTTAGGTAGATATGTTTTATTATTCTATATGTGTAATTTATTACATGCTGTATTATATTTGCACCCACATCTAAACGATTTGTTACTTCTTCTCCACGCCCAAAGGTTGCCGATAAGATATTGTTTCTTAGCGATGGGGCCGCCTTTTGTACCCTGACATAACTTTTTGTATAAAATGTAACTGTTCCTTATCTGTGTTGGAGTGCAATAAATTATATTGTATTGTATTATTGTACTTACTTGTTTGTGTATTTGTTTTTGTGTATCCTTGTTTGATTTCGTTTTTTTGGTGTTGTTATTCTTTGTTGATTGTTCGTGTACTTTGTTTATGTGAATAAATGTTTTATCTATCTAATTTTGCTGCATTTTTAATAGAGTTGTCAAATAGGTATCGAAAACTTTAACAGCCCAGCTGATTTGAAATCGATATTTATTCACTCTCACTCTCAATAGACTTGGCCTTAACAGTTACAACCACAGCACCACTGCTTACTTATTACGAGTGCAGTGATTATGCCTAGGAATGCCAGACATATATGCACTTATACTTAACTGTGTTACAGTTGGAGGTTGAAATTAGGTTATTCGTGAAAAATAGAACTAAAAAAGGATACTGTAACAGATGAAAACAACAAACAAATGCCTCCTCGCCGGGACGTCTTGTAAAAAATTTACATTAATTTCACGAGTAAATTGTTCTTTTTAAAATAAGCGATTGACGACAGTATAAATTAACAAATGTTTTTAAATAAGCGTTTTTAAAAATACTAAATTAATATTCTTTTTACATAAAAAAGTAATCTACAATTTTGTGACACTTTTAAAATAAGCAAGTATTAACAAGAAAACTTAATCTAGACAAGGACACGGACATAAAGTCTGTGGATGCTAATAATGACACAACTAAAACATGCTGTTTCAGTTAGGAACTCTATAAATATGATAAAGGAAGAAAGTAGTAAACATTTACAGGTTTTTTGGCTTATGGTATCAATAAACCTCAGGTGCTGGCGAAGTCGTCCCAGTTGAAAAAAAAAATAGCACAGCAACGGAGCGGCTATAAAAAAAGTAAAAAATCATATTTCGTTATCTTAAAACATATCAAAATTTTACATAAAAGTCCAGAATCCCTCCTTCCCCGCAACATATCATGCACTTACACTAACTATACTGTAAGTACACCTTAAATACACGGTGGAAGTATGTCAGGAGTCTGTTTGACTATCGAGTCACTTTTCGTTTCGTTTGACGGTTACATTTGCTATGCATATATATTTCGTTCGATATTATATCGATCGGTTTTCATTCTATATGGGCGATGATATGGAGGTGCTATTAGAATGGTTTAGGAATTGTGACAGCACCGATTTAATGTGAGACTGGAGCATATCGCTAACATCTCGATTACGTCAGCTTTCAAACAAAAAAATTGCGATATTTTTATTTTGTTTTATTAGTTTTTATGGAAAGAAAATGGGACTTGAACATCTCCTAGTGCTCTAACCAACGGAGCTATCGTGCCTTCAAGTCTAGCGGTGAAATTGTTATTTCCTTTACTAATCATATCACGTCGTGTTTTCTTTCTCTAAAAATTATTTGTGAATATACGCAGGTATTATTGTGAACATATAAAAAAAACCAAACAGAGTTTCTTGTCGGGGATTAAATATAGCACCCCTTAGTGATTTGATTTAGCTTTTTCTTCTCTGGTAAAAGACAGCACCTTTGCTAATAGGCATAGAGTTAAAAAAACTTATTTAATTTTCACTTATTTTGACGTATTTAAATAACATCCTATATCTAAACTAACATTATTAAGAGGAAAGATTTCTGTTTTTGTATGTTTTTAACGAATAAACTCAAAAACTGCTAGACCAATTTCAAAAATTCTTATCCCTGGGTAACATAGGCTACATATTTTTCCCAAATTTCCACGGGAACAAAATCCCGGGCGGAAAGCTTTGCTCTGTAAAATAAAGATATTTGACTTCGACTAATACAGAAAGAGACTCAAATCTTTATCTATACTTAAATATTGATTTTCTCTTTCTCTCGCTATCAAAATGACAAAGACGACTTCTACTCAAATATAGATCAGAGTTTGAGTCGAATTCTGTAATACCTGTGAGTCCAAAAATATCACCGGATATAACCTAACAATTTCTCAAGCTAGCAATAAGAAATTGTCAACATGACTTCATAGGCAACAATTATTATTCATTACGTGTCGTAGATTTATGGCGGTACGTCTAATCGTCCGTAATATATGACCGTCACACATTTCAAGTGGAATTATATCGGCGCACTTTAATTTACTTGCTCTACCGGGTGCCGCATGCGACTGCGATCGCCATGAGGTCAGGGGGAAATGGGATTTTGGCTTTTTTAATTGCTTTTTCGGAAAACCAGCAGCACAATACAGTAATTGTTCACGTCAAAATCAAGAGTAAGAGATCCCCAAGTGGCATTAATCCACCTTTGTAGCAAATTTCACTTTATGTTTTTTAATCACTGTCCTTTTTGTTATTTTATTGTACAATAAAGGATTTATATATATGCATATCCATACATACGTAAGAGTCAACCTACTTCAGTCGCAATAATCAGCAGATAACAAAAAACCAAAATATCATCTATATTATAATATACATGTAATGTAATTTTGTTTTTGTTGATTTTTTTAAGAAGCCCTGAATAAATTTTGATATAATTTGTATATCTTTTACTCTTGTATAGTGTACTCCTAAGTACATCATCTCAGGTGTATACCTACTCTTTCGAATAAGATACCCTCAAAGTTTGGTTCCAGGCGTGGTATGATGAGTAGAGTCCAAGCCACAGTATCCAGACGTGGACAACTGTAAGAGTATATTTAACAGGAGGTTGTTTAGAGTAGAAATACTTGTACCTTGTTTTGAAAAAAAGGACATGACAAACCTGATAGCTCAGTTGCTACTGATCTGAAGGTGGCAGGTTTGATTCCCGACTAAAACAAATGTCTGTTTGATTGTTTTTCAACGATTTTTAAGTTCGTTAGGAGTCTGGCTACCTAGTTGTCCCAAATAATTACTTATGTATTAGTATTAAAAGAAACCACTGTCACCCTATCATTGATCATATCGATACAACGCAGCAGTATCGAGCGATTGCCGGTTGAATCGGCGCTGATTTATTCGATAATGACGGGAGCTGGCTCCTTCATATGCGCGGGCGCAGCGGAACACAGGAGTCATGTGTAGCTGTAATTATTGGTCTCAGATCGTTGTGTCTGGTTGTATGTGGTTCAAAATATTGCAACGAGCTTGCTTTATTATTATTCTGTAATGTCTTTAATGGAAAATAAAAGTATCCATTCACTCATCTTGTCATCACTGACGGGGAAGCTCTGATCACGTGGTTTACACGATGTCACCTTTGAAAGAAATTTTAATTTGTTTACGGCGCGTGCGATACAAATCTTGCACACCATGTGTGCGAAAAGCGCGCAATGGTTAAAATTAAACAATAGTGGTGATAGATACGCCCTCAATACAGTAAACCCTACAGTATGCCTGGAAAGCGTTGGCAGCTGGCACTTTCACACTTTTTATTTCACTCCAGTCCAGGGTGGAAAGAAAAGAAGATCAGCTTCAAAGAAAAGCTCATTGGAACTCTTTATTAATTAAATATCGTTATAATGGGTGATTCTTAATTAATTAATTTTTTGTTAAAATAAACATCTTTCATTGTGAGAAATGATGATACTATTTTGAACTTTTGTACAAAGTTTTTAGATTATCTACTATATAAAAATAAGTCGGGTTTTCCTTCCTGACGCTATAACTCCAGAACGCACGAACCGATTTCCACGGTTTTGTATTCGTTGGAAAGGTCTCGGGCTCCGTGAGGTTTATAGCAAAGAAAATTCAGGAAAAATTTCAACAGAAAAGCGGGAAAATCTTGAAAATCGATATAACCTGTAGTCCACGCGGGCGGAGCCGCGGGTGGAAAGCTAGTTTATAGATAAAAGGTTTACTCTTGACCACAATTTATCCCAGGGGCGAAGATGTGGTCGAAGATGTAGCAAGATGCTTATTCACTCGAACTTCAAAAATATGTTAATAGTTATTAAAATTAGTTTAAATTATATGACGTGTCTTAAACAGTTTCTATTTACTTTTAATTTAAGCAAGATAAACGTTTAACTTATTCACTGAAGTCTAAAAATATATTGAGAATTAAACACTGACTCCAACGTAACAGTCTAATACCGCCCGAGGCCTAATCATTTACGGAGCAAAGATTAATAAATTAATCATAGACTGGTAATGCCATATATTTTTTTTTATTTCTATATTATTTTTAATTTTTGTATTTTTTGTGAGAAATGAAATGAGAAACTTTTGTAATCACGTTCTATAGCTACATGCTGGAATTATATGGGGGCGAAAAATCAATATAGTTAAGTCTCGTATCATATTTTAATATTTTTTTTAAGTTTTAAGTCCTGACTTACTTTCTTATCAACGCCCATACCAAACGCTTGAATCTAGATCTCTTTATAACGTAAGGTAAATAATAAGGAAGGATTTAAAGGATTCATTTTTGTTTAATTATATTTAAACAGCTTTCGGGAACATGATGTAGTCTATGTTCATATGGGATAATGTAGAATTCTAATGTTGAAAGATTTTTTCAAATCGGTCCAGTCGTTTCGGAGCCTATTCAATGCAAACAAACAATCAACCTTTCCTCTTAATATTGGTATAGATATGTATGTTAGTCTGTAAGGGCCTAGTTGCCTGATAATAAAGGATTTTATTATTATTATTGATTACGAAATTTCCTAGGGAACGAAACCCTTGGCGTCTTGTATTAAAAATATATTTTCTTTCATAATATTTTTCTTAGCAAATTGAGAGCTTTAACAGAATAACCCGAATATACATAATTTGTGGTCAGCTGTGATCGTAATGAGATGGTTCATGTGGTTTATGTCATCTGATATGCGATTACGCACAATCAACATGCCATGACTACATAGGCTCTATACTGCGATTATTGGTTGGGATTTCGTAATGTAACAAGGTAGCATAGAGCTGTGAGATATAGAGATACTCTTGCATGCTTCGAGCTAGTTCACTATTATATCACTATATCTTTTTATCCATACTGTAGTTTAGTATTAACACTTTATTTTAAAGGTAACGAACCCGTCGCGCGCTTGTTTACATGGGTGTGTAAGAATCTCGCGAACGTTTAAATAAAAAAATATATATACATGGTAACAAAAACGAGTAAGACGCTAATTGTGCTTGAGTTTTTTTATTATTCTAGTAACAGACTTTGCAGACTTTTTGCAATAAACAAAAAAACCTCCTTCCCAAAAATTCTTCTAGAAATTCGTCTCTGAAATGAGTCACTTAGCTATGATTTCAGCCTTCCAGTTTTGAACTAACCTTCTAAGGGTTTATTAATGTATTTATTTTAGTTGTAGCGGTGACAAGTTTTCAGCATCTTAATTTTATTTATCTTAAATGTTTTTTTGCCAAAGTTTTTTTAGTTTAAACCTAAATAACAATGAAGTGAAAATTTTTAATTTGCTAAAACATTTTGAGCAGGGCTCACCTTGCATGTATTGAAATTCCCGTGTCTATCAATTGTAAATGTTCAAAGTTTCGAGTTTCTGCTATCAACTGAGAGGACATTTCTCGTGAGAAGGTGATCCCGATTGCACCATCCTTCAAACCAATAATCTCGAGTAATCCGAATCTGTGCAAAGATCGCATTGATAAATTATCTTTTGTTATCAAAAGTTTTATTTTTTGTTATGATTGTAACAACATTTAGACAAAATTTTTAACAATTATGAAAACTTAACGAAAATAGTTTGTAGATTTACTTTGAAAAAAAACGTAAGAAATTACTGCGATTGGGGTATTACGATGTGCTTGTACGCGGAATGCACCGCGGTTCTATGTCAAAATGTCAAAATTGACAACGCCAGAGGGCGAGCAAGCCTTGCGCAGGGCTGGGCCCTCGCGTAATCAAAGTGAAGTTTCACCGTCAGCAGAGTTTGTCGCGTATCATGCTTGAGCTGCTGGTGCTGTGTCACATCTCTACTAGCTGGGAAGTACAAGTACCTAACATGTGTAATTGTGTGTATCTATTGGCTATAACTCTGTTTTCCTTTTCCCGCGCTAAGTGTTGGTTGTACGCGGATACTGTCCTTGTTAATTCGAATGAGAAAGTTATAGTAATGGCCTCTACATACGTTTTACTATTAAGTGGGTGTTCAAACAAAACTGCTTCCGTGTTTTTAATAAGGATGTGAGGAGGAAATTGTTTTATTTTTTAATGCATTTCGGTTGTCTTTTATGTTGAAGAATAGTTTAAAGTAGGAAATAAAAAATAAAAATAAAAAAAAAGAGCAACCCACTAGTTTCGTGTCTGTTCTTCTCAGAGAAAGACTGCACCTTTGCAATCAGGCATAGATTTATAAAATACTACTACTCTTCTTTTTCACTACAGTATAATTCCACGTCAAAAACGTAAGAGTCACCGACTTCAATCCCAAATAAGAAATTGGTTTCGAGAGTTTCCCTCAATTTCTTCAGGATTCCACCATCAGATCCTGGTTTTCTTACCACGGGACCACCCTTGGGATACTCCCTTTCCAACAAAAAAAGAATAATCAAATTCGGTTCATAAACGACGAAGTTATCCGCGGACATACATAAAAAAAAATATACGGTCGAATTGAGAAACCTCCTCCTTTTTTGAAGTCGGTTAAAAAACATTTTGAATTGAATTTGAACCAATTAGAAAGAGCAGGATAGAGCCGCTCGTAGCCCAGTGGCGCTCACGGTTCGGTACTCAGATTAATAAAGACCATGGATTTCATTAATCTGAGGTTCGGTACCTTTCAGTGAGGTTAAGCAACATACACAGACGCAGAGAACCTGACGGGTGATGACAGTCGTTACAACAAGTCAAAGACCATTTGACGGTTTGATAACTCTGACAACAGGGCTAGTCAAGTTTGCCAGAAACTTGATTATATCCTAACAATAAGTAAGTTGAAAAAGGAGTATTATAATTTAAGTTAATGAAACTTTACATGGTGATTCTCTTTATGAAACTAAACAACTTTCCCTAAGAAACCTACTTACATGAAATTAAAAAACAAATTGAATTTTCATACTATTTAAATTGGCTGATCCCTCTTCTTGTTCATAGCGAGTCGATGGCAAGTAACTATAAAGTTGTGGCCCAGAACGTAGTCACTTGAACGGCGGATTGAGTAGCGTCCATTAGGTCTTGTTGCGTGCAGGTGGTAGGGCACGCACTACATGTTGCTAGGTGGGCCATGGTTTGCACCTCTCTGCACATATAACCCAAGTCTGTGTTTTTGGAAAGGCCATGTTGTCTTTGCTATGGCCACTCTGTCTGATCCCTGAAGTTCAATGAAAAGGCAAACATTTTTTTTTCATATTTCAACCTATTTTCCTTGGGGAAAGTTTGCTGATTTACATCCTTAATTCTGGCTAACTAATTTAAAGTAACCTTATATAAATAGATGTTATTTCAGTCTCGCTGTTGTTAGTACCTAATCTGTGAACAAATTTGTCGGTTGTACCCTGTCAATACGTTTTTGTAAACGTACTAAACCAAAGTAAGACATTAAGTACAATTCACAGAAGCATCATAATCCCAATAATGGCGGCTGCAAACCATCACTTTGATATCGCAAGATACTTCACAAGCCGTCGACACGTGATAATTTTGAGGAATATCGGTCCGGACAAACAATTATTACATTATATTCATAACTGTATTTACCCAATGAGCTGTTTATAGCGAAGCCTATGTAGGGCCGCAGGGGAACGATCAGTGGTTATAGATCACAGCTCGCAAGACAGTCAGCGCTCCATAATTGTACCCTTCGGCTTCCCGATGACATATTCCATCAAAACCAGACTCCTCAATAACGGTACACTTGACTACCCCTGTCAATATGTCATTGTAACTCGCTAATCTTGTTCTCAAGAAAATTGCTCTAATAAACGTATGTTTTATTAAACGTATGCAAAAGGAACATCCCCGGGGACATGGAATCGATTATTATAATCGATTAGCTATGTTTCGAACGAGTACCGCTCGATTTGAATGTGAAAATATCGGTTATAAATCTCGTATACGTGGTAATCGCATGATAGGACAGTAAGTCATCTTTAATTATATATGTGGGTTGTATTTACGTGTGAATTACATGCGGCAGGCTTGTAAATTTAATATTAGAAATCGAGTTTCTAGGTAGAGCGAGCAACGTCCTGCAAAGTACAAATAATATAGGTGCGTGAAGCATGCGAGTTGGGAATGTACGGCGAGATTAATCGCTTTTAGGGTTTCATACCCAAAGGGTAAAAAATGGGACCCTATTACTAAAACTCCGCTGTCCGTCTGTCCGTCTGTCTGTCTGTCATCAGACGGACGGACGGACGGACAGCGGAGTCTTAGTAATACTAAAAATTATAAAAATTATTTAACAATAATATTTTTACCCAAGATATGTCACCTTATACAAAACTAATACATAGTAATCCGTCGACTTATAATGCTTCCATAGAAAGACTTTCATGCTGATGTTATAGACCTACTATTGCAAAGAATTCAATTGGGGACTTTTTCGAGATAACATGACATTTCTGCCTTAAACCATTAATTCCTGTGCGTTGATGTGTGTTTTAGAAATAAATCATCTTATTAAAAAACCTTCCGAATATTTAGTGACCGTAGTGGTGTAGATAGAAGTGCTAAGTCAGTCAACCTATTTAAATAGGTACAGCTTAACGTGAACTGTTGGTAATTGATTAAAACCCTAGACTAACGTTAAGGCTTAATGCAAGTTTTGGATGTAACGGTAATACGTTTCAAAAAGTACCGTTTTTTGTCGAATTATTAGTTCTCTTTATAATGTCTTCAACAAATCTATTTGATGCTTATTTCATAGTTCAATTTGCATTTTGAGACTGTTTTAAATACAGGTTAAATTGATTTGCGAAATTGAACTTCACGAGTGGCAAATTAAGATGACGGTAACGGTATTTAATTTATTTTTTTGGTTTAAAAAAATAACAATAAGAAAAATAACGCCAATATGTTGTTTCATATATTGGGCCTTTTTATAATTCGAACGGCACGGCACGGCATTTCAAAATTTGAATTACCATTGCCCCATATGTTCTCAGCTTGTAGTATGACTATTACATAGGAGGCAATGGAAATACAATTTTGCCGTGCCGTTTTTGAATTATAAAAAGGCCAATTAATTAAACACCTACATGTGCAAGTGCTTTGTACAATTGCGCTTATGGAGTATTATATGTTGAAAAAATGGTGATTTTCAAAAATCTAATGTGAAATAATCCTCGGTCTCGGCTTTTGTTGATTGACAGTCGTCAAATCACGTCAGGGCTTACACTCAAGTATAGCAAAGGTCATTTAACAAAGTAAAGGAAAACATTTTTGTAATTATTCTGATGTATTTCTAATAAAACTAATTTTTACAAAAGGGTAGGAACAAAAGGTTGAAAAGAACCAGATCTGGTTAGGATTAAAAATTAAAAATCCTAGTGAATTCCAAGAAAATTGTCAAAATGATAATTATTATATCTAATGTAAAATTCGTGAATGAAAAAATTAAATGATAATTTATTTATTAACAACGTTAAGGACAATTTTTTTTGCACAAAATATTTATTTTTGGCGAGGAATAAGATTAAGTGAATAGACTTGTTCTTTTGACCTAGACACTTCAAATTTACCTTAATATCCTTTTAATATCGGGTATGTAAATGCCACATAAGTGTAAATTTTAATATCGCCCGAAGCTCTATGTCACTAAATGTGTTCGTAACTGAACCTCAATACGCACTAGTTTTGTAAATTAAATAAATAACGTTATATGTTGCAGTTTTTACGCCGTGTTATATCTTACAAAATAGTAAATAATAATATTTAATAAAAGAAAAATATCTGATTGCCTAACAGTAGGCTGAAATAGGCTGATTTAATGTAATAAGAAAATAAATAATTTTGAGTTACTTTGTATATTGCACTCAAAACGTTATGAAATTGTCAATTTTAATTGAGTGAAAATTCGAATAAGTAATTTTTTTGGCTTATCAGCTGATTGCTTCCATAAAATCTTTTAGCAGAAAAAAAAACTAAAAGCGATTTTACATACTGTCTTGTAAAAATATTTGGTTTTCACAATTGTCACATACACAATTTTCGTTTTTTTTATATTTTCATTTAAAATCACACAAAAAGTAAGTAGGTATTTTGACCAATTCCATCATATAATTTTATCGCCTTCTAAGCGTGGCGAGTGTGAAAGTAGCTCACCATTTTTTGAAAAGTATTTTTTTGGGCTGCTTCTGGGGGAGCTGGCTACATACTCGACCACATCTTTCCCCCTAGACTAAATTATGGTCAAGAACGAACTCATCACAAAAAAAAATTCTATCCAAATCCTGAATCCACAAAGATCACTCTCGATCGCCATATTTCGCAAGACCTTTTGTGATTTCGAACAAAAAACTCAGATTCGACAGTTCGAATTTGAAATCGTTACTTATAATCACTCATTACAAAAGCGGTTTCACTACCACGAGCGTCACGTCTCACGATCAATCGGAAATATTATCCTGAAGAGTTAAATCTATACTGGAAGAGATATGACTTTGAGGTCCAGTTTTTTTTTATTATAAGATGGGTTAACTCTTGACTTCAATCTTGAGGTATAATTAATTAAATAAAAATGGTTGCCTGTAAAGTCGGTTTTACGGGCGAAGATTTTACGTGACATCGTCTTTTTCTCGGTAGAATATTTATTGATATGAATATAATTAAATTGCACAATAGGAACAAGGAACTCACACTAGATGAAACTGCGCGCGGCAGACCGATCATAGTTGAGTGGGAGAGAGACGCAAGGCATTCGGCGGGCCTCTCTCTCGTTCGGTGACTCATCGTAACGTTACCGAGCGTTACACTTTTTCATAAGTGACTCCCAGCCGCAACCTAATTTAAGACGTTGTCACGTCAATAAATTAATTAAATAATTATTATAATTAATTTCAACATAATTAATAATAAATAATTAAATAATATTAAATCATAAATTAATTATATAATTAATTAAATAATAAATAATTATAATTAATTTCAACATAATTATTACAGGCGCCTTGTACAATACAGTGGCAATGCAGATTGTTTTATAAATTTGTACAGTGCCCTTGCATAACGTTACTTTGGTAACCGGTTAAAAAAACTGTGGAAGAAAATTCTTCTTTCGTAACTGTTTACCAAAGTCTGGTTACGAATATGGACGAAGGGCTCACGAGTATACTTTTTATACGAGTATGCCTTATAACACATTGACTTGCAATTGAGAATCTGTATTGAATCATTTTCCTACACCTGTTATAAACTTGTCATTCCAAGGGAGAAGGCACGAAAATGATTATTAAGTATTATGATTTGGTAATAGTTATTTCAAACTTAATGCTTGCAGTTGTTAATAAGCTTTAATGCTGACCATTTTTTTTCATATTTTTGAAAAAAAAAGTTTTTTTTAAAATCAACTATAATATTTCAGGAAATTGTTTTCCAAAATTTAATTCTATAAGATAAGTCTTAGTTAGACATGTTTTATTACTTTACGGAAACCGATCCCCAAGATATCTCTTCCAAAAACTCTATAACAAAACCAACGGCACAGATAGCCAGAATCGTGGCAACTACCGTTCCGCCGTTCTGTTGTTCAATATGTTTCCAATAATCCAGTTATAGATTAGTAGAATTTCGCACGAGAAAGCAGCCTCAAAGTGCGTGGCAAATCGCCCTTACTCATTCTCTTAGAGTTATTGTTCGGCCAATCACTGCGGACCTAATAAGAGAAAATGTGCTGTTTACAGTTACTGTTATATGATATATTCTCGTTTGTCTTCTATAGTTTTATATAATCGTATATTGTGTAAAGTAGAAACAAACTTAAGCAGGCCTACAATTATTGTTCAAAGTGCTAGATAAATATAGAGGAAGTCATAATCATAACGGCGTTGTTAATATTTTACTTGGCAATAAATTTTTAGTAAAGTTTATTGTAAAGTTTTTTAACATTTTTTTAACCTACCTTGTCTCACTGTCTCTCCTAACTCAGCTTATAATAAATTCGTTTATAAATTAAGCTTATAATAAATTTCGTTTTATTTAAGTACCTATTCGAAACAATTTTATTTATTTATTTAAATGACAATTAGTGTATTCTTTATTTGTAAATCTTATAATGTGCCAATTAGCATTCTGACACCTGCAGCTCTAGCACGATAACGACAAACTCGCGTTCGGCTCTCTTTGATTGCGTGAGGGTCCCGCGCAAAGGCTTGCTCGCCCTATGGCGTTGTCGATGTTGACATTTTGACACAGGACCGCGGTGTTGTCGCGGCGCTGTCACTATCGTACTCGGCCTGCAGGGTTAATCAAGTTCGCCACACACTTGGCTATAACTACAGAATAAGGAGGGGTGATTCCAAAAAATCTATACACATTGACAAAATAAACTATAAATTATTTAAATATTTATTAAAAAAATATATATATTCCATCTTAATTATTAGTATCATCATCAGCCCATATATGTCCCCACCGAGGGGACGGGCCTCCCTTCGAAACACGAAGGGGTTTTAGGCCATAGTCCACCACGCTGGCCAAACGCGGGTTGGTGGACAGCTCGTCTTTCGAAAATGAATTTTCTTGGACAGGCAGGTTTCATCACGATGTTTTCTTTCACAAGTCTGGCTTATTACCAACTGGGCTATCACTGTTTTTATTTGCAATTATTAATGTAAATGGCAATACGTTTCTCAAACATTTACTTTCATTATAATTACTAATTAAAGCATCTGATACGTCAAATCCATCATAATTGACAGTTTAACAATAGGACCTGTCAAACGAAGGCGCCATCTTGTCAATTTAACGTCAATTTATCAAGACCAATCACCTCGACTGACAGCGGTTGACAAACGGTCAGATGGGACGATTGTGCCTGTGCTGCGCCGGCGCCACTTATTTATGAATCTTTTGATGCTATTGATACAACTTGATGAATTGTTGTGTTAAGTTGTTAAGATACTATTTTGTTGTTTGTCGCGGAGACATTGGGTGTTTCTATTTCCTTAACTTGGGTTGGCTAGAAGAGATCTGTTATACAGACAAGCTCGCTTTTGTTACAGTGTGACCTTATGAACTGTATGACAATGTGTGTTAAATATACAGGGCTTTGGTAAATCGCTTTCAACCTCTCGGATGCTAAATCAGTCCATGAAACTGAACAACTCTCCCAACGAACATTGTCAAAATACGAAAAAAAAAAATTGATCTCCCATACAAAATGCGCTATATGCTGATGAAGTTTGTATGGGAACTCAAATTTTTTTTTCGTATTTTGACCTATTTTCCTTGGGAAAGTTGTTCAGTTTCATGGGTTCACCATCCACAGGTATAACCTGACCTCGTGCTCTTCGTGCCCTAATACCTGCTTCTGGGGGGATGTAAAAGTGGAAAAGTTTTAATTTTTTCACTTATATGGTAATTTGATATGCTTACTTCTGTTTGCTTGATACACCAAATTGAGAAAGTCCAACAATTTTCAAAATAAAAAATTGTGAAAATTTGAAATTTCAAAATAAGGGTGGTTTTTTGTCTAATACCCGTGCCCTTAGTGGGACGTTTATAGGCTAATGACAATAAAATCAACAACAAAAAAGCGTCCTCACTACATGTAGTGCATGACCGCCCACTTGACGTTTTGGGTTGTCTTTTCGTTCAGTAGCATTCGGGCGTTCCGAGAGAACGTATTTAATTGTAGTTCGGTCACTATTTTGTTTCATTTTGTATGGAACTATGTATCTAGTTTTTTATAGTTGATCGAAGGTTTAGTACTAAAAAAAGTTTTCTATTCCTCGGAAAACCAGATGTAGAAGCAAAGAGATCTTATTACCGCCATTTCACTGTTACATAAGCATGTATATGCGGTATCCTTTCGCGGTTTCCTATATGATTAACAGTGAAACGATATAACGAGAGCTTGTTATAGTATGTACAACATGTGGTGATGTGGGGAGTAATGATAGGCACACGACACTCAGGGCGGTTTTCGAGGGAGTTGGGGTATAGGATCACTTCAAAAACTTAACAATAAAAAAATACGACCAATATTAATTTATTGATTTTGAAAATAATAACAACATTATGCAGTTTCTATGGCCTGTTATGAGTGAGCCTTTTGACACTTATCAGAAAGATTATTTTAACATTTATTTTAACTTTTTGGCCTTTAGAATAATAGTTAACGAGCATGTTGCAGACGTATTACTAATATTATATAATTACATAGTTGAATAACTATAAAATAAATATGTAATTTTCTTAAAGCTCAAAAACTCAAGTTGTGAATTGTTGAGTTCATATTCAGGAAATTTCAAGACCCTGCATCAATTAACCAAAAATAGTGCTTACAATGCCGTTAATATTGATACGAGTACGTAAGGGTTACGTTATGACAAACGATAATTCTCGTGACATTTTTTTTTTTTAATGTGAAACAGATTTCGTAGCTTGTTTAGTTTAGTAATGCAAATCTTAAAGTTTCTTGACGATATGTGAAATTTTCAACAAACTGAAAGCAATTTTTCAAATCATGGTTCACTTTGCCTCAGGGTCTTACAGACCCTACATACCTTTTCCTATATTTTTCTTTTTACACATTACACATTTGCGTCAACACATCTGGCCGTGTGGTGATCGGTTGAGAATAACACCACCCCATCTCTTTCCGTGGGTGTCGTAAGAGGCGACTAAGGACACACAAATGAGACCTGCCTCCTAGTAATCCATCCCAAGCAACGACACTTCATTTTTTTCTGAATCTGAGGTGTCGTCCTATGGTCTCATGCGGTGTGGTAGGCTCTGTAAAGGGCCGTCTGGTTCGCGACCACCCTCCTACCGAAGTCCGACGCCAAAAAGCTTGCTGTGTTCCATCGGTGCGTGGGAGTACCAGTGCCTTTAAAGGCATTTTCTGGGTTAACTCGCTCCATCTTCGACCTCATCTTTGACCTTTATGGTCAAGATTGAGGTCAAGAGTTAACCCATCTTATAATAAATAAATAAAAATAAATACACTTAGACCGAGCCTCCCCTATTTGACACACTTCCATCTATAATTGTAGCAATTTACCACACCACAGCCGAGCTAAAGACACGTCAAAACATATCGACAGTAACAGTTGTTACCCAACCTCACCTTGATTGAGCTATTCATACGGGGTGTAAGAGACGGCTTAGCAAAAAATTAAATTAGACTATAATTTTGAATGATTTTTCAGTGGAGTTCTCTTTTGATAAATTTTCTGCGTAATTACGTATTTAATTTTATAAAACTACTTTCAATTTTGTAAAAAAACAAAAACAATAATACCATCGTTATATGCAAAAACATGGCGAATGGCGAGCCCAACGTACACCTTGTAGAGTAGCTACAATGTACTTAAATACTTAACAAAAACTCCTTAACTTACCGTTTCTGAGAAAAAAGTTACTTGCAGCTGATCTGAGTTATAAATAAACTAGCTTTCCGCCGGTAGCTCCGCCCGCGTGGACTACGGTTATATCTTGCCCAGTAGTGGGATAAATGTAGACTATTATGTCCTTTCCCAACGTCTAATTTATCTCTGTACCAAACTTTTCGCCCGCGGCTCCGCCCGCCTACAGGTTATGCCGCGTCCAGCAGTTGGTTAAAATGTAGCCTATGTGATGCTTTCCCAACGTCTAATCTATCTCTGTACCAAACTTCATCAAAATAAGTTTAGTAGTTTAGTCGGGAAAGCGTAAGAGACAGACAGAGTTACATAATAATTTGCCCGGGACTTCATTCCCTTGTGAATTCAGGAAAATAATATTGTAGAATTCTAACGGTGAAAGAATTTTTCAAATCGGTCCAGTAGCCTATTCAATGCAAACAAACAAACAATCAATCAAATCTATCCTCTTCATAATATTAGTATAGAAGTAGGGATTCCACCATTGACGTATTTGCTAAGCCGTACCTTACACCCAGTATATGTATAATCAGCGGTGCATTTATGCCAACTCCACTCAGTACGAAAAACATGCAGTGTCCCTCAGGCGTTTGGTAATGTGTGCTAGTTCAATGTTTATCCTTATTACGAATGTTATATCTTAGTTATAAGTGGCTTTAGCCCTTAAGTGGTTTGACATAGAATTTTAAGTTGTTCTATATGTGTATGTACTTAGAGAAGTTTGAATTTATGTATGTATGTGCATATTTATTTTTTAACTAGCTTTCCGCCTGGGGCTTCGTTCCCGTGGGAATTCGGGAAAATCATATACCCTATGTCCATCACGGATATTGTAGGATTCTAATGGAGAAATAATTTTTTAAATCGGTCCAGTAGTTTCGGAGCCTATTCAATGCAAACAAACAAACAAACAATCAAATCTTTCCTCTTTATAATAGTACTAGCATTCCGCTCAGGACTTCGTTTCCGTGGAATTCGGGAAAATTATGTACACTAAGTCCATCCCTAATAATATAGGATTCTAATGGCGAAATCATTTTTCAAATCGGTTTAGTTGTTTCGGATCCTATTCAATGCAAACAAACAAACAAACAATCAAATCTTTCCTCTTTATAATAGTATAGTTAAAAGATGCCCGGGACTTCGTTTTCGTGAGAATTCCGTAAACCCTATATTTATTGTTTGACTACGTTATGAAAGGAACCCTAGCGCCAAATTTCAGCTTTCTCACGTTCTGACAAATAAATAATTTCTTTCTTTCTTTCTTTCTTTCTTTCTTTCTTTCTTTCTAGGTCCAAGGGTTTGGGTTGGGCGTTAATGAGTCAGTGAGCAAGGACCTTTATAAAAAAAAAAATATTTGAGCGTTAGCGGGCTTATTCCATAGGGGAATTTCTTCTTCGACTGAGACATTACGAAATAATAAATGTGACGATGAACTTTAATTCCGTATATTTTTTTCCTAAATCCTAACTAATGTAAGAAATGCGAATGTTTGCAAGAATGGATGGATAAATGTTTGTTACTACTTTACGTAAAAACTTTGCAGGAATATAGCTTTTTGCAGTAATATAATTGATTTTCCCAGATTCCCACAGGAACGAAGCCCGGGACGGAAAGCTAGTTCCATGTTTTTTTTTGTCAGCTGATATGCGACTCCACAGAGGTGCACAGGCCTCCCTTCGACCCTCGAAGGGGATTTATGTCATAGTCCACCACACTGACCCAATGCGGGTTGGTAGACCGCGTGCCTTTCGAAAACAAATTTTCTTAGACGTGCGGGTTTTATGACTTCACCGCTGAGCAAGTGATATTTTGAGTGTGTAGCGTTTATTTATTTTATTAATGAAAATCTGTACATAAATCCGAAAAGATGAATTTAAAGGTACAGGCCCGCACCAGGATTCAGATTGTAAGTCTGGCTCATTACCAACTTAGCCATCACCGCTCTTTCATGTAAACCGTACCTACAAAACTTTCAATTTCCTTAAGTGACAAGTCACAATAAGCAAAAAAGATATATCTGTACACAACAGATTTTACGGTTGACCACCTCCGATTTTAAAAAGATTAAATTATTTATTTTGCAACCGTCTCTCTGTAACTGTCCAGTCTCATGTAACGTTATAAAAAACTGTTAAGTACGAGTACATGACGAGGTTAAGAAGGGTTCTTTATATTTTTTCTCTAGAAAATTTTTAAAGTTATTGAAACAGCAAGCTGTTTTATATATACAATACAAGGTGTTTAAAAAAAAAAACCCAAAAAAAAGAAATTCCAAAATTTAATTTTAAAAGTGAAATATTTAGTTGCAACTTTAGTAATCAGTTGCACGGTTTGACATCTACAAAATGAAAGTTTCATATAATTAATATGACATACTTATCAATTTGTAATAGAGCTGTGCAATAAACTTAATTTTAATTAATTTTGATTAAAATTAAGTTTATTGCATTAATTTTTTGTTTTTTTTGAAACACTTTGTATATGTATTTTGACAACTCTAATTAGTATAGTAAAATGAAGGCCGGTTTGGTTTAGAAGTAGTGGCGCTGCCTCTTGGTCGACGGGACCTGAGTTCGATTCCCAGTCGGGGGAAACATTTGTAAGTATATAACAGATGTTCCAGGGAAAACCTAGTGTGGGCTTTTGAGTGTGTAGCGTTTATTTATTTTATTATAATTATTATAATCTGTTTCAATGAGAAAGGCAAGATGTTAGTAAAACTTATACGTCTAAACTTATATGGATAAAAAATCAGGCCATCATTCATAGGCATGTGTGCTTGACAGATACGACATAAGCAATCCATTGGTCACGTGATATCTATCACTGTGTGCGTTTGAATTCAGAAAGAGTTTTCCCGCTATTTTTCAACGCCATCTTGATTTCGACGCCCATTCTAGATATTATAATTGTTCTAAGCTTGGACCTATGCATACGTTTGTATGAATTGAAATGACAAGTACCTATAAGATCGTTTTAATGAGTTTTTCGTAAATTTTTCGTACAGTAGCGGTTCTCTCTTACCTTTTTGAGAATATAATACCTATGTTTCTTCTTTTTTTAAAAAATGGGTTAACTCTTGACTTCAATGTTGACCAAAGTCATAGATGAGGTCGACGATGGAGTGAGTTAACTCAGAAAACGCCTATTAATAATAAAGTAATAATAAAATCATTTATTTTCAGGCAACTAGTCCTATAGATAAATACCTTACACACTAACATGCATATAAAATATTATTTAACAAAATTAAAACGTAATTCACATTATTTCCCGGGGGTGTCTATAACCGCGAATCTCCCTCGAAAACGGCGGAACACCACGCCCTCCGGCCAAAAGCTCTCCTTCATGACTGTCTCCAGCATGAACGTTGGGAACCGCACCACAAAAGCTTTGAAAATAGCATGGTGATTAAGGCACTGATACTCCTACTCATCGACGGAACACAGCAAACTGTTTGGCATCGGAGTCGGAAGGAGGGTGGTCGCGAACCAGTCGGCCCTTAACGGCTGGTCATATTTATTTACAACCATAGCGATAGAAAAACATGTTACGTACTTTATACATTAATTAAATTTATAAGTAATCAATTCTAATAAAAGCAGCCGAAGAAAAAATCATAAATAACTCCAATATAAACACGTGTAAGGTGCAAGGATTTTAAAACTTCAATAAAACGGAACCCTAAGAATACTACAAAGAAATTTCAACTCTTATACATTCAAAATAAAGTTTAAAATACGGCAAAGGAAATATGCAGTTGGTCAGAAAAAAGACAGCCTTATTTGTCGGTGTTTTGAAAGTTGCATACGGAACGGATACACATTTTAGTGTTGTTATTGTGATTAGACAGAACCCCTACTATAGAACACACTAAATAATTTTTAATCAAAAATAAGGAAGGTAAGTGAAATTGTGATTTGTTACAGAATACCTAATAGTACAGATTTATTCAGAAAGTAGGAGGTTAGAATTGTCATTATTTTTTTGTATGTAACAATTATTTGTTACCTGAGATTACTCACCTTTTGATCAAAGCCCAGTTCTGATGATAGATTCTCAAACTCCAATGGCATCCATTTGCTTTATAAGTTACAAGTGAAGTATTTGCATTAAAAATAAATAATTTTGATGAAGCGAAACTAATGCCAATATAATTTCTACTGAAACCTTAGAGGGTAGTTCTTCCTATAAAGCTGAACAATTTTCCCAAAGGAACCATCAGCTGTTCGCACAAGTTTTAAAGTGAGGCAAAATATTTATTTCTTATTTTGACCTATGTTCTTTGAGAAAGTGGATCTGTTTCGTGGGCTAATTCACATCCTTAATTTCCGTCAACTAATATTAAGTCACCCAGTATATCACTAAGAAATAATAAATAATAGGAGATTTAGCCGTGTGAGTCCCCAGCAGAGTAGAATAGGACCACCCTCTTTCTTACCGAGGTGTACAAGGCGACTAAGGTAAATATGCAAGCAAGTTCATCTGCACACAGAGAAGGAAAACTCTGCAATTATATCAAAGCCCTCGCCAACCCGTCTGCCGAGCGTGGTGAGTATGGCATTTACCCCTCACGTTATTGAGGGAGGCCCGTGCCCCAGCAGTGGGGACGTATATGGGCTGATGAAGAGGAGATTCGGTAGATAACTTAGAAATATAAATACACTTCAAACCAAGACATTTAAATCCGAGTTTAAAACAGCTTTCATAAATTTTTCAAAATATTTCTTTCTCATCAGCTCTCTCACGAAACTCGCTCAAATTGTTATTTCAATCGAGTTCCAATAGTAAAGTGATCACGAGTGGTGCGTAACACAGTGGCCGGTGGAAGCTCATTTCATGGCCCATTGTGGCGTCTTGTGAAAGCAATCTCGAACGAGTTTTTATAGGAAATAATTACGCTTATGTTCTTGTTAACATTAGTAAGAGGTTTAGGTGTTAAGATTATAAAAATCTAGAACCAAGCGCGTCTTTGATTTCTCCTTTATCTAATGCCACATAAGTTGTTTTATTATATTTATTATTTGATAATATTCCATTTATGTTTATTTTATTTTACCAGCTATAAAATTAAGGTATCGCATTTGTTTACTCTCAAACATTAGCAAAATGTATATTTCACCGGAAAATTATAAAAACCGTTTTATTACAATTTCTTTAGTGAAATTAAAATCTCGTGCGTCAATACAATTTGCCTAGTAAAATTACATTAATAAAGGTTTAACAATTTTACTGTGACATATACATCTTTATGTTATAAAATTCTTGGAAATCATATGCCAACTTACCGATTCAAAATGTATAATAGTTGGAAGGCCTAGTGGACGATTAAACAAAAAAAATGGATACATAGAACCTCCTCCAGTTTTATTGTTGGTTAATAACTAAGACCTATATGTATTTGAAATAATGAATAGAAGCTTCTATCTACCTAGCTATCTACGTCACCGCTGGGATCGCAACGTGTCTGCTATAATTTTCCACGTCAAAAATGTAAGAGTCACCGACTTCAATCCCAAAAATACAATTTTTTCGAGAGTTTCCCTCAATTTCTTCAGGATTCCACCATCAGATCCTGGTTTCCTTACCATGGGACCACCATTGGGATACTCCCTTTCCAACAAAAAAAGAATAATCAAAATCGGTTCATAAACGACGAAGTTATCCGCGGACATACATAAAAAAATAGGTATACACGAGTATATACGGTCGAATTGAGAAACCTCCTCCTTTTTTGAAGTCGGTTAAAAATTTGCGATTGTGGCAAGTTTTCTTTTAAATAATACTTTCAAATGTAAGACAGTTTAATTAAATATCTGCATTGTTTTAGTAAACAACTCCAATTTCCAAACAATAAACATTTTAGCGCCCTTCACAGAGTAATCAATTGGACACGATTTTCAGTTTTTGAAAGTAAATATTGTGCATTCGGCGTAAACACCAATGTTCGTAACGAATTTTAAAATCATTGTCAAACTATTTTGAAATATAAACGTGGAACGAAATAAAATGACAACACACTTACGTGACCAAATAAAAAGAATTAGGGGTAATGCGTTGACCTACCTACACCCAACTTTCCAACCTTGAAATATTTGTAAGTATTTGGAAATGCACCAAAATGTATACAGGTTGAAAAAGAACCTCCCAGCTTTATTGAAAATTATGAACCAGTATCACTTACAGAACACTTTTTTTTTAGTTTTTTTCTTTTTTTTGTTTTTTTATCGGTGGGATTTTTTTTCCTAAACGTAGACACTACTCGGGTACACCCCCCGAGCGCTTCCCGTACCCCTCGCGTGCCTGGTATAGGAGTAATGTCTACGTTTAGGCAAAAAATGAACTATTCCCATTGAAAAATAAAAAATATATTTTTTTTCATAAATGTGTTCTTTGAGTGATACTATGTAGTTCAGGATTTTGAATATAGCTAGGAGGTTTTTTTTCACCCAGTGTAATTTTCCACGTTAAAAATGTATGAGTCACCGACTTCAATCCCAACAGCAGTTAGCACATAGTAGATATCTAGTATTCTTTGCGGACTAGCAGATAACCACAAACGAAAATGTCATTCGTTTACTTAGATGATGTTTTGGTTTGTAATTATTTTATGTTTTCGTTCATTTTTTCATAAGGGTGGAATCATTTTTGATAAAATTCATATGGGACCACCTCTAGAGTATATTATTTCTAACAATTTTTTTTTTAAATCGGTCCATAAACGGCGGAGTAATTGGTGAACATACATTTTAAAAAAATACATACAGTCGAAAATAGAACCTCCTCCTTTTTTGAAGTCGGTAAAAATATTTTAATGACGAGTATTGACATACCGGTCTTTCTACTGGGGAAAAAATCAAGTTTCCTTAAAACTGCCTAGAGAATGTCATAGTCTCACGTAAACCAAAAATCTGGGTATTTATTCTCTAAGGCCCGTATTACACAACGCGTCTCAGACTCTGATCTACACTTAAGTATTGATTGTCTCTTTTTCTCACTATCAAAATGATTAAGATTACTGCTACTTAAGTATAGATCAGAGTCTAAGGTCCGTATTACAGAACGCGACTTTTTTTCCAAGTAGAAAGACCGGTATGTCAATACTCGTAGTCATTAAATTATTTTTACCGACTTCAAAAATGGAGGTGGTTCTATTTTCGACTGTATGTATTTTTTTTAAATATATGTACACCAATTTCTCCGCCGTTTATGGACCGATTTTCAAAATTTTTTTTGATACTGAGAGAAAGATACCATAAATACTTAAGTATAGATCTAGACTTGAGTTTCCTTCTGTAATGCGGACCTAAGTATACGACCGATTATTTGGACTGGCGGATTTTAGTATATCTCTGTCATGCGACATACAGCATGACAGTGACAGGCAGTGACAAGTTACGTTCGTATATGTATGTTCGTATATGTATGTCGGTCGCAGAAAAAAGGATAGATGTGCTATTTGGTCAAGTGGTAGTGACGCTGCCTCTTGATCGGCGGGTCCTGGGTTCGATTCCCAGTTGGGGCAAATATTTTTGTAAAAAGCAGATGTTTGTTCTCGGGTCATGGGTGTTTGTGTTTGTCTTTATGTGTGTTCCAAGGGACCCACGACACAAGGGAAAATCTTAGTGTGGGCCTTTGAGTGTGTATTGTTTATTTATTTTATTGCGTGACTTTAAATTCAAAGTGCACAACGCCGGTAAAAAATTTCACTTCAAAAAATTGTAGTTTTATGGGTAAAATCACCCCCTAAAGTACTGCTAACTAATTTAAGGTAAAATTTTTTCAAAAAAGCAGCTGTACAAAAAAGCTGCCTTTTTGAAAAATTTTTAAATCCCTACTAATATTATAAATGCGAAAGTAACTCTGTCTGTCTGTCTGTCTGTCTGTTACCTTTTCACGCCTAAACCGCTGAACCGATTTTGATGAATTTTGGTACAGAGATAGATTAGAGCCTGGGAAAGGACATAGGCTACATTTTATCCCACAGTTGGGCACGATATAACCTGTAGTCCACGCGGGCGGAGCCGCGGGCGGAAAGCTAGTGAAATATATGCCCAACTATTTCCATTCTTAAAACCGAATTAATTAAAACCAATCATCTCAAAAACAAAACATAAAAATCGAAAGCCCTTGGGAACGAGCCCATGACGCGGTCAGTCAAGTGTAAACAGTGTGTTAAACTAAAAAAAAACCTCTTTGACATCATTTCACGTCGATCAACTACCGAACTCAGCCAGAGTTAAAAAAAAACTTCTCAATGCAACTCATTTTATGAATGAAATAAGATTTTTTTTGCTACGGAACCGCGACGAATACGTGCTTTCCTCTTTCGTTTCTTTGACGCAACGTGCATTCATTTTTAACCTCAAAAAGCCATTCTGACGTATCTCACTTCGTTCTGAATTCAAATATCAGTTTTATTCGAATGGATTTTAAACTTAGAATCGGACTGCGAGTGCTTAAAATGTTGCTTCACAGGCGTGCGTCACATTTTGTAAAGATAAAACATTGATATTGTGATAGTTATGGATAAATTGTAGATAAGTATGTACCTGCTAATGCACTTTGTTCACCAACAACGGTAAAAAAATACGCTTTGGAAATCTATGACACATGAAAGCTGCGAGAGCAGAGAAAATAATTTCGCTACTATATTATGATAACTACATAAAAGGATTATAAACCGTTTTGTCAATCATGTTACGAGAAATTGGGGTTTCGACACAATACAATGGCGGTTTGAAAATTAGTCAAGCCTATCATGTATTTAGTTATACTATTTGAAAGTCACAAATTTTAATTTTCTTCTCCATAAGTATTCTTGCCTTAAATAAATAAATAATAAGTTTATTTGACACTACAAAGATAGCCAGCACATTAAAATATTTAACAAGGTTTGTCCACTGAGCTATGTTATTAGGGACAGCAGCCACTTAAAATAGGTTTAATAAAAACCTGTGCTATAAGTGTCTGCTTTACAACTTAAGTCACAATTTCGACACAGTACAAACATTTCATGGCTTAAGGCTACAGGCCTTAACGTATAAATATAGTCAAGTGTATGTGTGTGTGTGTCTGTGTCTTTATTTACTTGGGCCTTTCTTCGTGGGACATAATTTCTACCATATCAAACATTCATATCTAGTTAAAATCAAATAACCTACCGTAATCTACCGTTTTCGGAATAATATCACTGAAGCAGACTGTGAGTAACAAAGTCTCGGCAATGTAAGAAATGGACGCTCGGGGGACACAGATGTGGTTTGAGTAACGAGATTTCATCGCCCACAGGGTGATTTACTTTTAAATTCATTCATTAGTGACAAAAGAAGGTAGAACTTTTTTGTTTTTAACAATCAATTAAAGTGAAGTTTCACCATTATCTGTGTGACGTGATGCGTGAGTTTGTTAACTATACTGCATAAATAGCACATTTATTGTTAGTGATCGGTACTATCTTTGAGTATTTAACCAGACAGGAGTGGATATTACGCGCGTACCCCTCTGCCAAGTGCTTTCAAGGACACACGACCGGCGGTCGTATACGTTATATAAAACTAGTTGCCGCGCGGACTTTGCCATTCGCCGAGTAGTATTGCGCGTGGCACGAGCTCCAAAGAAAATGCTTACTTGTAGTGTTTTTCGATGCAAAAAAAGGGCAGAGACATCAAGTCTGCAGAAGGATGGTACTTCTTACCATTTGTAAGTATTATTTTATCTAAATATTACCAAATAACGTGCAAAATTATCAAAAATCCGAAAAATATTTCCAATAAGTAAGTGTTGCCATGTAACCGTATAAGTTCTTACTTGGACTTTTAAAAGTGTGTACTAACCCCTGAGATTAATATTAATAAGTTTATAATTTTAATAATACGACATTCATTCAGCTAAGTATATAACAATACATCACACTATACACTATACACAATACATACATCACAATTTTGATCGCTTTTTACATTAAAACCCTATTTAATATTCTTATAATCGAAGGAACTGTCAAAATGTCCAAGCATCAAATAGTCAAATCGTTATTTTAGCTGTACAATAATATAGGTAGTTCTATTTTACTATTTTTTTAGTATACAAATTACCGATTTTTTACATTCTAGTACCTTCTAAAATTAACCGTCATAACTACCAAGCATCTATCTGTCTATACTGTCCGTAATAAATATTTAAGTCTAGGAAATTATAAAATTCTATACAATAACTTACTTAAAAATAAATAATAATCAGTTAACTTTAATTTAAATATCTAAGTATATTCTACTGTATTAATTTTAAGTTATTGTTGTTGGTCACACCGGGTGAAATTAGTGATGGGGTGGCACAAACATAGAATTGATATCGATATTTCGGTACTTTGACGTATATTAGTACTAACTGTACACTTTTACAGATTTCCAACAGAAGCGGGTATTCGGGCTGCGTGGGTCGAAGCTTGTGAAAATCATAACATGTGGGAACCTCAACGTCTTAGTACAGTTTGTTCCGACCATTTTGAATCTTCATGTATTATTTCAAAAGAACAGTCTAAGAATAAAAGAAAATTTAATCCGAATGCAGTGCCAACATTAAAATTATTTAGCAATAAACTAAATAAATGTTTTTTTAGCAATAAACTATTATACCATGTGCAATTACACTTATATTTTACCCTTACCTTTTAATGTCAAATTTATAACATCGATGGATGACACTCGCATAATTTTTAACCGACTTAACAAAAAAGGAGCTTATCAATTCGACCTTTATAGGTACTCGTAATGTTGTATAGTGTGAGTTTCATCAAATCAGTTTAGCAGAAGAAATAAAAGTACTCATTAGCCCATACATGTCCCAATCGAGGGTCACGAGCCTTCCTACGACAAAAGTAATTTCAAAAAATTAAACCGACTTCAAACTTAACAGAAAAGGAAGAAATAACGATGTCATGTTGTTATGTACGAAAACAATTTTGTTTTGAGGTCGATGCCAGATAAAACTGAAAAGCGCAATAAGAGCTGGCTTCGACCTCAAAACTAAATGGTTTGTACAAGACATTGTTATTTCTTCCTTTCAATTAAGTTTAGAGTCGGTTGAATTTTTTTAAATAACTTTTTGTAATGTAAAAATAGATAAAACTACTGATTATAAAATAAAAAGTAAAAAAAACCTAGTTCATAATTTAATTTAATTTATTTATCATACATAACTTTGCTGAGGAGGCACTTTGAACTGGTTTGCAATTATTAGTTCCTTTTCGTCGAGTGATAGTCGGCTGGGTTGTCTCTATATAGTATTCCTTATGTGTTTTTTGTTATTATTATTTTTCCTTTCTGTAGAATGTTATTACTTTTCTATTGTGTATTTCCGTAAAGTGTATGTTATGTATAGTATATATATTATATGTATTTATTTGTATTAGGTATATTGTATGTGTGTAATGTAGTTTATGTAAGTATATTTATGTATGTATTTTTGCACCCACACTTATATGGTGTAATTTCATCTTCTCCATACCCAAAGGTTGCCGATAAGATATTGCTTCTTAGCAATGGGGCCGCCTTTTGTACCCTAACTTTATTACTGTTCATAATGTAACTTTTACTCTGTCTCATGTTCTGTAATGTTGGTGTGCAATAAAGTATATTTGTATTTGTATCATTACAGGAATTCCCAATTCAATCATGTAATTCTCAAAATAGTTTACATTCTAAAAACAACAATTTATCAATGTAAAACAGTATAGATAATAGATTGATTAGCCAAGGATTATCTTTGATTATTCAAATTCATCGATAGTATGAATATCGATAGTGTCATGCACTGTTCCATTTAAATAAAACCAGAATAACTTGGCCTTTGTTTTGATACAGCTTACTATAAAACAAGAGTCTATTTATACTGGACTGTTGTTTACGTATTTTATAGACGGTTATGTGTGCGATTGTTATTGTTTGCGTACAGTGTAAGCTAGTGTTCGTAAATTTTGACTATTGCAAGAGTGAGCGTGTGTAGCGACGTGATCAAAGAAATGCGCTTGTAGGCAACAATTATTTAGTGTGTGTTACCTCGTCCCCCGCATCTATTGGCAGACTTTTTTGCTTAGGCGCGAGCCGCTATATCCACTCCTGTCTGGTTAAATACTCAAAGGGTACTATTGATGAGCCAGACTTGTAATCCGGAGGTCGCGGGTTCAAATCCTGGTGCGGGCCTGTACCACTAAATTCGTCTTTTCGGATTTATGAACGGATATTTAATTATCATTTTCTCAACGGTGAAGGAAAACATCGTGATGAAACCCGCCCGTCCAAAAAAAAATCATTTTCGAAAGACAAAACCCGCATTGGGCCAGTGTGGTGGACTATGGCCTAAATCCTCTTCGTGTTTCGAAGGGAGGCCCGTGCCCCTCGGTGAGGACGTATATGGGCTGGTAAGACTATTGTCTCTGAAGTACGAAAAACGCTTTTTCAACACATTTGCTCATAAAGTGGGTCTTATTTCATTGTTTTAAGGTTCATAATGATATGTATTACCCAGCCCGTGAGTAATAAAAATAAAGCACTAGTACGTAATGGTTTTTTTTTCTAAATTTCAGCAAAGAGATCCGACCTTATTTTATATTTAAAATTAAGTGTAAACATTAAACTATTTGTAAATAAAATAGTTAATTATTTACTAAATCATTAAAATTTAACAGAAAATTATCATTTATTTATGCTAAAACGTGAAAATATATAGTTAAGTATTTTTTTATTATTTGGCTGTATGGCATACTTGTCAATGTGAATCTCATTTTGCGAGCGAGAAAGAAAAAAATAATCGCGCCTCTTTTAAGATGTTTTCACTTGGTTTTCACAAACGGCATTTGGATTCATCAGATTGTTATTATTGTCAGAAATACAACACAAAAAATGTATTCTTCAAGTGCAGAACAGGAAACCTACGTGGGTACACCGCCAGAAATACTTTCCGAGGCGCAACATGCAAGTGAATCAAGTGATAGCTTGTTGCCGTCAATATCAAAGGAAAGTTTTTATTTCTTTCTTTCCTCGCAAATGTGTTGAAAAACGTCGTATGACACGCGTGTGCATTGGATATTACATTCTCGGCTCCGTTGAGCCCTCGCCTTCGGCTCGGGCTCCAAACTCGCCTCTAATGTAATATCCAACTTAGCACACTTGTAGCATAATGTACTATTAATAAACCGCTACTCATGGTCACACGTTAATTTTTACTGTTCCATGTATAATGTTGCTTGATCAAATTTAAGTACCTAATCAATAGATCTGACAGCGTGCTGATTAGAATAGATAAAATAATTTGTGATTTAGAAAATTCTCCCCATGAGATCGAACAACTTTTTCTAAGGAACCCGTATGAAAATCGAAAAAAATAATATTTTAAAAATATTATATGAAATTACTTTGGGAGGCGAAATTTTAGCTATCATATACTGGGTGAAAACAAACCTCCTAGGTATATTCAAAATCCTGAAGCAGTATCACTCAACACATATAAGAAAAAAAAATTTTTTTTTTAATATTTTTTCAATGGGAAATTTTTGCCTAAACGTAGACATTACTCCCCCCCCCCCCCCAAAAAAAAAGTGTTCAGTAAGTGATACTGGTTCAGGATTTTCAATAAAACTAGGTTCTTTTTCAACCTGTATATATTAGCTATCATATATTCCTTGGGAAAAGTTGGTCAGTTTAGCGAGCTGATTCATATCCTTAATTTTTTGCTAACTAATTTAGGGTCACCCAATAAAAGTGATAAAACTGAGATTAAATTTCAACACCCTGTTTCTCGTTAACCAGAACTCTTAGTGCGAGTAGACGGCAAAAACTCAGCAGTGGATGGCCGTGGGAAGTCAATTACTCGATTAGTGCGCCTCTGAAGTTCTGCTTAACATACGTATTGGTGACTCAAAGACCAAGGTCTGCATTACAGAAGGAAACTCAAGTCTTGATCTATACTTAAGTATTGATTGTCTTTTTCTCTCACTCAGTGCTAGTAGACGACAAAAACTCAGCAGTGGACAGCCGTGGGAAGTCAATTACTCCATTAGTGCCCTTCTGACGTTCTACCCTGCTTCACATACGTATTGGTGACTTAAAGACTAAAGCCCGTATTACAAAAGGAGACTCAAGTTTTGATCTATACTTGAACATTGATTGTCTCTTTCTCTTATTATCAAAATGACAAAGGTGGCTATACTTAAGTAGCAGTCGTCTTTGTCATTTTGATAGTGAGAGAAAGAGACAGTCAATACTTAAGTATAGATCAAGAGTTGAGTCTCCTTCTGTAATACGAGCCTTAGTGTAGTAAATTCAGGGAAGTCAGTAAAGCACTCACTGCATTGCTGAATTTATATCTGATGTTTTGTATGTTTGTATGTACAGGTAGGCCCCAACCTACTGATGATTGTCTTTTTCTCAGACTTTTTTATTTTTATGAGATGGGGTAACTCTTGACCCCAATTTTGACCAAGGTCATAGATGAGGTCGACGATGGAGCGAGTTAACCCAGAAAATGCCTATAAAGGCACTGGTACTCTCACGCACCGACGGAACATAGCAAGCTGTTTTGCGTCGGACTTCGGTTGGAGGGTGGTCGCGAACCAGACGGCCCTTTACAGAGCCTACCACACCGCATGAGACCATAGGACGCCACCTCAGTTTCAAAACAAACTGAGGTGTCGTTGCCTAAGATGGATTACTAGGAGGAAGGTCTCATTTGAGTTTCCTTAGTCGCCTCTTACGATACCCACGGAAAGAGATGGGGTGGTGTTATTCTCAACCGATCACCACACGGCGGAAAACTTTTTCTCTTGACATTCTTTTGATTCAGAGATTTTCTCAGATATTTTTGGATACGCTTTTTTTATCAATCGCAAAGCTTCTCGAGAAACACTTCAAACTACAAAACAGTTTAACAAAACATTATACTCTGGTATCCTATTAGAATCAGATGTCATGCAAACAAATCGAGAGGGCCATAGTTGTTAATTTCGGAAGAATGCCCGTAGCACTGAGGACGACTAACGATCCCATTGCGGGATGCCTATCGGGTTTCCTAGCGTCTAGAGCAGGTAGCACTGATATCTAACTATAGTTACGAACGTCATTTAACACCTCAAACAACCTCTCGTTTTCTGGGGCTCTACTCTGCATAGCTAGCACAGGCGGCGATAAACTCACACGTCACGCCTCTCAGATGACGGTTAAACTTTACTTTGATTGCGCGAAGGCAAAGCAAAGGTGTGCTCGCCTTTGGCGTTGTAATTTCAACACTCTTGGCATTTGGCGGCGTTGTTTACACGTTATGCCAAAGCTTTATACGATCGATGAACTGCGATTATTTATCACTACCTGTCACTGTCATCTGTAGAGCGCAAGACAGAAAAAATCTGACATTTGACGCTTTGAAATTTCGGTCGTATCTATCTATCTATGGAGGGGACGCCTTTCAGGCACAGGCGGGTGATCAGTCCACCTATTTGGGACCATTTACCCAATTCCCCATAACAGCGCATGAGTTTTATCTCTGCACTGACAGTTCCGCCTCTTTAAACCTCCCAGAAGCTTTTGCAAACCCAATTATCTTCTTAATACTAATATCTTGTATTTGTTCTTCTTTTATCTCATCCATGCCTATTGTCTCCCATCTTACCAGCGCGTACATTGGACTTTCAGTCAGGAAGTGCAAACCCGTTTCCTCCTTGTCGCATTCTGGGCAGGTGGGATCACTCTTCAAGCCCAATATTGTTAGGTGTCGGTTCAAAGGACGGTGTCCCGTGAGCAGATCCGAATGTCCTTTCTATTTAGCTTTAGAAGTTGTTTTGACTTTCTCTTCTCGTATGTCTTTAGGAAGATTTTTGCCTGGCGGCACTGTTTGTTATGCTTCCATCTTGCGTTAGCTTCTTCTGTTATAATTTTGCTTAATTTTGGTCGTAGATGTTACAGAGTTTTGATAAGGAATTTGTTCTTTGTTCCTAAATCAACCAATGAAGTTTTTTTAAATATTAATTGGGTTTATAATAGAAGCCTGTCACAACCTACTATTCAACATAAACCAACTGTTTAAGGAATCTATAATAACGCTACTTATTGGGCTGAAGTAAGCTGGACAATACGGCTGGTGCTGTTTAATTGGGTTAAGGTATCCAGATTTTTACATTTTGTCTTTCTAGGCTGGTGGTCCTATGGGTAACCAATATCATTTCATTTACACGCATTTATTAATAGGGTAAAGGTATTATTAAAAATTTACGAATATTTCCTGTATAAAAAATATAAGTTACAGTTCCCGTCTTGAAAATTTATCATATGAATTATGTAGCGAAGAGTTTGTGACAACGTGTATTTAAAAAAAACAATGGGTTGCACACCGGGAGTGCCGGCAGAAGTGAAAACTTGAACATATATTACTTCCTTGCGGTCTACTCTCACTCCGTCTTACGAATTTTCGATCAGGTCACGTATCCTGACGCGAGTTTAACATTTTTTACCCATCCCAAAATGTGCACAACAAAGAAGTTTTCACTCTCCCTCCGTCTTACGAATTACACGACGCGAGTTTATCATTTTTTACCCATACTTAAAAGTGCACAAAGCCGCTAAAGAAGTTTTCACTTCAAAAATATGGCTTAGTGTCTGGAAAGTTTACTTTACTAAAGTTTTTTTTTTAAACTTTAAATTTATAAACTAAAATCAGGTAGAAGCTACCCCGTTTGTATCGCAAGTTGTACATTAAAATTAACTTTGCCAAATTATATTTATGTGTAGGTACATACGAAAAAAAAAGATACAATCAAGCCCTACTTTAGTTATACTATCTTTAACTAAACCTCGTGCAACCAGCGGCAGCGCATAAACTATGCGAGTACAAAATACATGCGCGTACGCATAACCGCGGCGATCGATGGATCGTATCGATCGCACAAAGGATCCAGTCCAGTCGTGATCTCGATTACGTTACGAAAGTTTAGCTTTATGTAAAGTTTATTTTGTAGCTGTCTTTTTTGTGTGTGTGTGGTATTATTATATGACATGACCAATGTATTGTTATGAGTGGGCATATTTATTTGTTGAATGATTTTTGTGATTCAGTTGGTCTATGCAAGAGCTTGTTTATTTTTGTTTTTGCAAAGACATTTTTAAACGTTGTTTTTATCCCCGACAAAAAATGAGGGGTGTTAGAAGTTTAACATGTATATCAGTGTATCTTTGCATCTGTGTGTGTCTGTGGCATCGGAGCTCCTAAGCGAATTGACTTATTTTGAGGCGATTTTCTTTGTTTGAAAGCTGACGTAATCGAGTTCTTAGTTATATCAACTCTATTATAAATGTCGGGGTGATATATATATATTTTTTAAATTTTAATTATTTTGTACACACACGACACAAAGCTTACGCTCATGCCTAACAATCCCTGACGGGGTCGGCAGAGCATTAGTTGGTTCTAGAACCACTAGATGCGACGTTTGACACAAATTGTGAGGGTTATCAGATGGGAAAGTTGCATAATGGTGAGAGGTGATCAGCCTTTTGCCCATTATACAGCAAACCCTCGCATCCCTCTTTACAGAATTTTACTGTATACCTGGGAAGAGTAGGTAGCTGGCACATTCTAAGTTATTTTGTAAATTTCACAATAAAAGCCCTGATCTAGACTCGTTATCAAATATAAGTTAACAATAGGGAATATGCATGAATTTTTTTATCCCATTGATCAACAAAATATGAAAATACCGTAGTTGAGATGACAAAAAGTGAAATAAAAATTAAAATCGGCCAAGAAATACGACCGATATAGGCATTTAAAACTATTGATTACGCACCGATTAGACAGAGAGATCCGACATGGACTGTGACGTCACATGTCACTACGTCCATACAAACTCCGTGTTAAATTTCGTTTGGCTAGAAAGAGATAGAAATAAATCTTCGATGGCTTATATCTTTTTTAATTTCATAGTTATTCGAAAAAATGTTTCACTCAACTGTTTATTACGTGAATGATGATTAATTTTTTAAATAAAAAAAAACATGCATATTCCCTATTATTACAATTTAACTAGAAGATATTCTGGACCTCGTACGAATTTCGTAAAATATTTTCTTATATTTCAGCTTTTTAGGTTCAATAAGTCAATAACGTTTCGTAATTACTTACCAAGAACATTACCTACTCAAAAATGCCTTGAAAAGAAAATTATAACATTTTTAAACGACAACCATGGAAAATGACATACGGCGAGCAAATGATCAGTGTTTGTTTGCGGATTAAAGTAGTTCTCTTATACTAAAAAGAAATCTTGCTAATACGCTTGACAAGTGAGGCTGGTATAAATAAATAAATAAACGAATTACACGAATAAACGAACACACTCAAAGCCACCAACCCACATTGGGCCAGCGTGGTGGACTATGGCCTAAAACACCTTCGTGTTTCGAAGGGGGCCCGTGCCCCTCGGTGGGGACGTATATGGGATGATGACGTGACACACTCAAAGGCCCTCGGAACATAGATAAAGACAAACACAAACACCCATGACCCGAGAACAAACATCTGCTTTTTACACAAACGTTTGCCCTGACTAGGAATCAAACCCAGGACCCGTCGATCATGAGGCAGCGCCACTACCGCTCGACCAAACCGGCTGTCAATTTCCACCTAATTATGGCAATTTCCACCAAATTATGTCAAAGGTAAAGGAAGTGATGACTATCGTCTGAAAAACATAGGAACTTTACACAGAGATTTTAATTCCGATGTTGACAAGCTAGATTTTCCGAAATTCCCAAGGAAACTAAGTTCAAATACATTAATTATTCCAATGTTACAGGTAAAGAAATTACAAAGCTTCTTCGCTAGTCAAATCCAAAATTGTTAAATCTAAATTTACAAAACTTTACATACATATGTTTACTAATATGACCCTTACTACAAGCCAAACTCCAGGATATAAACTATAAATGATATACGACCAGACAGGACAGTTAGGGACGCATGTATCGGCGAGCAAATAGTCGGCGGTATCGGCGCAAAACGGCGTCCGCGGCGGCGGCGGTCATTCCCACAGTACGCCGGTATTTACGTGCTACGTATGCCACGCGTGCGCTTGACCAGTGGACACAAGAAACTCATAGACAAGACGTTAGGCTTTAACATCTCAGAAACAAATGACGGTAAAATATATAGGTAAGGGAAAACATGCCGAAGATACCTGCATAATCAGGGCATCTATTCCATTAATCAATGGCATTTTAAAGGGAATTGAATGACGATGGTTACCATTTTATTAGTTCAGGTGGCATGACAACCGCCCGAATCGGCAGCGCCGGTGCCGCCGCCAACTCTATCTTAAGTTGCAAAATATCTACTAACTTAACATTCAGTTAGCAGTGGCGCCTCCGTTAAGATACCTGTCATCAAATGAAAGAACAAAGTTGTCACAATTATCATTCCATCGCTAGAGTCGCAATTGGTTAGTAAAATAGCCACCCGGTGACTGAATCTGTTTATAAAAATCTGCTCTTAATCTACTCAAATTTTTATTTTAGTAGAGTTACGAGGTTGCAGTAACTGATATGCTAAATCACCGTCAAGCGTAATCCTAACACAGAGTTCTTGTGCCAGAAGGAAAAAGAAGAACGTTTGAATTTGTAGTGACGAAAGTTCACTTTTGGTCAGTTATATAAAGATATTTTACAATTTATGGAAATATCTGCTTGGAAACGGAACTTCAACCCTGTACATAACTTATACCAAAGCTTTATTCCACACGCAGCAAGAATCCAAGAAGTGAATACAAATAAGTACTCACTGTTAACAAAATAAATCATCACCTAATTAAAACATTGTGCTACAACTGATTATAAAGATCTTTACAAATCCCAAAATCGAATCCTGCTCACTCCACAGTTGTCACTTACAAGGTGCTCCCTCTAAAGCTTCCTAGGTCTACCCTGATCTACAATAGATCCCTCTTGGCCCAGCGGCGCACGACCGCGCGCACGATTCAGATTAATCTATCGAAAATCGTTTTACAACATATTATTTATAGAGCGCATGCCCAGGCAATGATCATCAGTCCGTGTGCGTCTAGGGATGCGCGCACGCATTCCGGAGAGAAAGGCTATCGATTCTGTTAGGGATGGTAAGTGGGAGAGTATCGATATTGATAGTTTAACTGTACTTTTAAACTTTTAAGTAAAATTTAAGAAATAATTAGTTCTTTCGAGAAAAGAAATGATAGTAATTGAACAGATTTCAAATTTTTTTTTCTTTGGAATTGAAGAACCTATTCGAAAAACGAAAAACATTTTTGAAGGATTGTTATTGTATAGGTAAAAAACAAAGTAATAATTCAGTGCATTTATGCACTGAGGCTTAAAATTCCAAATTCCGTGGTGTTATGCAAGCAATAATTTTCTTTTCTTCTATTATTTTGCTTAACTGGTATTAACAGTAGGTAACTCCATTTGTTATTTATAAATAACGAGTAATAAACTGTTTTATTAAACAAAACATTTCCCAACACATAAACGAAAGTTAATAATACCGAAATCAGTTCATAACTCGTAAAGTTTGGTCGTAAAAATTAAATCTTAGGCTTCTGAGTCAGTGGTGTATTCAACGGCAATGCGGTAATGTTTTAAACTCAACACAACATTTATTTTTTTACTTTTTAAGTTATAATTCGTAAAATTACCTATGTGTTTTGTCTTAATAAGCGCAACGCGCATATATTTGAATTTAATTGCAAGTTCATGAATGCCTGTTCTTTGGTTTATTTTTAAACTCAATGTTTTCTTTCACAATTCTTATAATGCGTTGTTAATTTTTTATATGCATATCAAATTTAAAAAAAATTCTTTAAGGAGTTACAAAAATTAGACCAATGCCAGATCAAAAATATCTTAAAGTGAGTTAATAGTTAAGCAACTACATATTTAAAAACAAATTTCTATTTAAAAGTGCATTTTTCGTATCCTTCTCAACAAATCCTTTTATTTGAAATCCATACCAAGGGAGTGTAAAATAAAATAACTACTCTGCTATCTTGGCCGGTTCGCCATATTAGAACTTAGAGTAACGTCATTACTCTAAATCTAACATGGCGAACCGCCCAAGATAGCTCCTAAACTAAACTAACCTAACTAACCGGGCGTTCAATTGTTATTCAAAAAAAGTGTTTGCAAAATTTTAGCTCAATCGGTAACCACTTTTAAATTCAGTTACAAGATTTGACCCCAATAAATATACATACATGTAAGTTAAGTATGTAAAAGCTTGTAAAATAAATTCTCCCCTACAAATACTTAGAGAAGAGTCAAGAGATAACCTCCTCAACGATTAACCCCGCTTTTATAATGAAAGTTCCGAACTAGCTAGAAGAAGACGCGAAATCCCGAAGCCTATTTTAAAGACCTTGAATATTTTAGAAGACCTAATTGAAATGAGCGGGACAGTTTGGAGAGCAGCCAGGATAATTACCTAGCGAGATTTAACGTACTACGGCTAAATGGTCGAGGTTTTTAATTATTTTTAAGATCCAACTTTTCCAGTCGTCCGAAGTGATCTCAATTAGAGGGCTTATGAAGTGAAGTTGTGCTTTAAGTCCTATTCCGGGGTGACTGAGTTGTTCTGGTATGTTTTGACTTTTAGTATCAAATAAATTATTTACCACGAACACAATAATGTGCTCAAAACAGAACCAATTAGCAGGATAAAGGGGATGCTTTCGTTCAGCTGTGGGACATAACAGCGACTACATAAAAAAGACAACAAAACTACTTCCATAGTTTATGTTATGGTTTATTTACGATAGTTCAACACCGGTTCCTAATTTAAACACAAAAAATAATTTTGCAGTGAATATAATTATGAATATTCACTGCAAAAATATTTTTGATGAATATATAATATTAAATCATAATATGATTGTGGTGATGGTTTAATTGAAATTGGTTAATAATTTATTAAAAAAAATTGTAATTACATAAAACAAAATAAATAAAATATATTTAAAAAAACAATTTAAAAATAGCTGCATCATTAGTAGCTTTCCTCACTATCCGACAAAAATTTAGCCATTTAAATCCACATGTATCGATATCGACATTTTCCCATCTCTAGTAACGTCGTGTGATGTCGAAGGTTGTTACCGGCGGACAGTCGGTGTGCGATCTCGTATCCGACACTAACACACTTAATGGTTCCTAGGACTTATATGGGACCTAACCTAGGAATGTAGACAGAGCTTAATTATCTTGTAGGCAAGCTTATTGCTGCAGATTACTTTATTATTTACTTTGAGAAGTTTTTTACTCAATATGGGTGACTTAAATTAGTTGGCGAAAACTAAGGATGTGAATCATCCCCCTGATTGCGGTAAGTTTGAACGTGTTTACCAAAGCTAAACCGCTCACGTTTCCATTGTATTACAATCATGTATTGCTCACGTTTTCATTGTATTACATATGTAAACCTGAGCGGCTTAGCTTTAGTAAACACGTTCAAATTTACCGCATTTGGAGGGCAGCTTACGAAAGTGAACAATATTCCCTGGGGAACATAGGAGGAAATATTAAAAAAAAAACCACGCATCTCCACACAACTTTAGCAATCAGCTGATGATCACTAAATCAACGTTAACTTTAGCTTTAATGTGACTAATTTTGGTTAAATTTTTAGTTCAATGTGTTCATGTGGAAGTCATCATTTAAACAATTTCATTATTTTTTATAAAATAACCAAAGGATGCCCAGGACTTAGTTCTTGTGGGAATTTCGCAATATTCCTCCTTATCCCTTGCCTACGTTATAAAAGGCACCTATTGTGCTAAATTTCAGCATTCTGGGTCGGGCTGAGCCAATGAGTCAGCAATTGCATTTTATAAATTAAAAGACATGTTATTGTGATCTAAAAGTGAAGAGATAGATTTCAATGGAAATAAAATCAAATTTTGTAATAAATAATCAACATAGGGAAATTGCCATGCCTTTCCATACTTAATATTATAAATGCGAAAGTAACTCTGTCTGTCTGTCTGTCTGTCTGTCCGTTTTTCACGCCTAAACTACTGAACCGATTTTGATGAAATGAAATTATGTGCGATTTTGATGAATTTGGTGCAGGCTCTAATCTGAGCCTGGGAAAGGACATAGGCTACATTTTATCCCACAGTTGGGCATGATATAACCTGTAATCCACGCGGGCGGAAAGCTAGTAAACAAATAATAGAAAAAGATTTACCCTCTATAAAAGAAACAGAAATAAGCAAAAAAAAGGAAAAAATACTTAGCAAGAAAGTGAACCATCTTGAAAAGTTCTCACTAGAGAGTATGCTTAACTCCCCATAACTGTAAAAATAACAATTTTATGCTCATATCAAAAATTCCCTTTGGTCTTACACTTTCTTAACTACAAACTTTAAGCCCCATAAAACTTTTCAAGCGTGCTCTACATAAGTTTAATGTTTGCTGCAATGCTATAACTCTCACCAACTTTATTTTGCTGTCAACATTTTCAATCACTTCCTTATTCTTAGTGACTCAAGTCTCATTATTGCTAAACTATCAAGATGCTACACGAATAGAAAATTGGGTTTTCTTAAAAGAGGCATGAAACCTGAGTTCCTTTAAGGGATATAATCATAAACACTGTAGTGTGTAGTGGCCTTTATCTGCACTGTTTATATGTTCTAACGTATCTAGATGAAAATGTCTTCAAAGTTTACTAGTTTCATATGAAGATGTTATTTTTCACGGTTCAATAGCTTCTTTTACGTCATATCCCATCCTACTAATATATTAAATGCAAAAGTTTGTGAGGATGTATATTTGTTACTCTTTCACGCTCAAACTGCTAGACCAATCTTGATAAAATTTGGTATGGAGATAGCTGACACCCTGGATTAACAAATAGGCTACATAATTTACCCAAATTTCCACGGAAACGAAGTCCCGGGCGGAAAGTAGTACATACTTAGCTGAAGGACACATTAATTCATCAGCTACTACCATTTACTATCCATCGCTATCTATTGACGACAAGTTTGGTCTAGTGGTAGTGGCGCTGCATCTTGATCGGCGGGTCCTGGGTTCGATTCCCAGTCGGGGCAAATATTTGTGTAAAAAGCAAATGTTTGTTCTCGGGTCATGGGTATTTGTGTTTGTCTTTATGTGTGTTCCGAGGGACCCACGACACAAGGGAAAAACCTTAATGTGGGCCTTTGAGTGTGTAACGTTTATTATAATTATTTATTATTATTCTTAACAGCCCATATACGTCCCCACCATGGGGCACGGGCCTCCCTTCGAAACACGAAGAGGATTTAGGCCATAGTCCACCACGCTGGCCCAGTGCGGGTTGGTGGACCGCTCGTCTTTCGAAAATGAATTTTCTTGGACGAGCGGGTTTCATCACGATGTTTTCCTTCACCGTTGAACAAGTGATAATTAGAAATCCGTACATAAATCCGAAAAGACGAATTTAGTGGTACAGGCCCGCACCAAGATTTGAACTCGCGACCTTCGGGTTACAAGTCTGGCTCATTACCAACTGGGCTATTACCGCTTTTATTAGTTGTTATAAATTCTACTACAGCTCAACAACAACGTCAAATGTCAACAAAATGTCAAAATGACTACTTCAGCCTTTGCGCGGTGCTCTCGCGCGTTCAAAGTGAAGTTTTATTGTCATCGAAGCGGCGTGACGCGTAAGGGCGCAATTTCTCGCGGGTTGTGCTAGCTATGCAGTAGTAATTAGATTTTATTTTTCAGTACCGTAGTAGCAAGTTGTAGACTCATCATCGGTGACTTAAAAATAACTGTTCTGTATAAGTATATTATGATCATAAATATCCTGTGTATAAAGATTCGTCATCATATGCTACTATTGTCATCCACAGAACTGAATACCTTACTTGACCTTACTAATCTATTTCAAACAGTGAACTACAAGTAATTCCGCAGGCCTGCGATTGCATACTAAGATGCCTATGCGTCGATAAGCGCAATAATGGTAATGCGTAGCCGTAAAATGACAGCAGATTGCAATTAGTGATACTGCACCCGGCATATGCGTCTGAACAATGTACTTGTTGGGGTGTATTCTTGAACCATACGAATTCAATTTATTTATAGATCATAAATAATTTTTAGGGAGAGAAAAATGTTCGGCTGGTTTCGCCGCGTAATTTGCAACAAGTGGTAAGAATCTGTAGTTTTCTGTACGAGACACCTCTCATAACAGCCCATATACGTCCCCACTGAGGGGCACGGGCCTCCCTTCGAAACACGGAGCAAATTTAGGCCATAGTCCACCACGCTGGCCTAATGCGGGTTGGTGGACCACTCGTCTTTCGATAATGAATTTTCTTGGACGAGCGGGTTTCGTCACAATGTTTTCCTTCAGCGTTGAGCAAGTGATAATTAGAAATCCGTACATAAATCCGAAAAGACGAACTTAATGGTACAGGCCCGCACCAGGATTTGAATCCGCGACCTTCGGATTACAAGTCTGGCTCATTACCAACTGGGCTATCACCGTGCGAGACACAGATGGCGCTAAACTACAAGCACGTCGTAATGTGCTTAGTAAGGAAATGAGAAATTTCGCTGTTCGACTTGAAGGCACGATGGCTCAGTTGGTTAGAGCACCACGAAATCTAATCTTGGGGTCGTAGGCTCAAGTCCTATTCGAGCCGAACAAGTTTTTCTTCATTTTTCTAAAAATTATTTGCATACGAATATAATTTACTAATTGATCCCCCAGACTACGATCTCGGTTGTATTACCTATTTGTGCTAGAAACATTCACCGGCACGGCGGTGTATGCAGAACAACTCACTAAAATCTCATTATACTAGGATGAGTATTTTAGGAGTACATAGAGGGCAAACATGCTTGTATTAATTTTAAAAAAATAGATTAATATAATCGCTTACATAAAAAAATCACCAGTAAATTGAGGTCGAGTTAGTTTCATAGTGTAAATTATTTTGTATAAAATAACAACATTAATTCAAAATCGGTATTTGTGGCTTTGAAAATTGAAGGGTACAACTTTAATTTTTGCGATGAGCTTTGTAAATCGCTCTTATTGACCACCCTAAGAGTTATGCGTTTCACTAAACACAGTCACATTTATTTATATCTTTATTTTGACATTTATATTGAACAACATTTAACTATCTACCTATAAAATGTGTTGGTTCAGGAAAATTCATCTCCCTCGCGCATAAAACTTGAGAGAGTCTGCATTCAAATTCGACTAAGTTAAGAATACCACCCCTTAGCTCACGTGTGACAAGATCTTATTGTACCTAATGTACCTACTAGGTGTACGCGGCCGATTGGCGCGATGATTGCGAATGTAGGCGCTTGCGCAGGTTACAAGTACCAATGTTGATCGTATTGTTCAGTACTGGGTCGAGCTGTAATTACGAAAGGTTTGACGCTTATGTATTTGTATAATAAGAATTTCTTATTAAACTTACCTACCTTTTTCCGGTTTTGTAGTACACTAAAATCACGTATAATTTCACCATGTCCGCGATTTTTCGCGAATCCTTTTAAGAGCAAAGCTGTGGCATGATCATAATTATTGGTCGACTGTAAAGGAAAACATCTAAAAACATTTTTTCTCAAGTGCTTAAAACCTAAAACTTTGTTTTTTGTATAAAAATAATTGAAAGGTAAACTATCACAGTTAAGTTGGTTTTTCAAGTTAACAAGTTATGGTCAATTAAGTAATAAAATGCATTTTTCAACGACGGAACCCTACATTCCGCGTAGCCCATGGCCGATTCTGCTACAAACTTGTTATCCTTTCGGTACAGGTCTGTAAAAGAGATCGCTGTTTAGCAATACGTCCGAATTTCAGCACCTTTAATTTGAAAGATTTGTAAAGTTACTTAGTAAAGCAATGAAATATTTCTAGTCATCTATTTAATTTGATTTATTTTTCTTAATACTGTACTTTCGACCCTATTTTAAAGTCAAAGTCAGAAGTGACTGCTTGTCTCACAAAAGAGACAACCGAGACCAATAATACCTACCAAAGTTATTTGTAATGCAAAAACGATATGAAAATGTCCAAACAATGTGGAAAACCTCATGATTTTGCTTGTCCATGGTTTTATGCCAAATTATCTGCCAACCCCGATAGAGAGTATAGGCATGAGTTTAATGCATGTCTACATTGTTAGGAACCATTTATAATTAAGTCAGTATACCGAAAGTTATTTCGTCACATATGTACCTATATTCCTGATGATCTATACTGTACCCGTTTTCACAAATAAACTATTTTGATTTGATTTGTGAATGCCAAAACGGTCACAATTCGGGTCAATCATTTCATACATTTCTAATACCACACCAAGACCATTTAGATCGAACCCACTCTTCAACATTCAATTTAATTGCATTGCCTACAATTAATAATTGTAATTCTATTGTTTACAACCACAGACTGCGTTTGCCTTAGGGGTTTTAGAGCCATGAACACGATATATTATTGGACTTATAATATATTGTTCTGGAAAACTAATCACCTTTTTATTGCATCAATATAACATTTCTAATTGAATTGTCATTGTAAACTTTTATTCTAAAACGTGACGGTACAGAGACTTAATTGTAATGAAGATTTGTGTTTATGCTTTCATATACCATTACCTAGGTTTTTGCTATTGGATTACCCACGAAGTGAACGATTCTTAGTATATACAGCTTAGATTGATAAAGAAGCTATAGTCGTGAGTTATAAGGAGTCTAATACATAGGCCTGGACTTCCCGAAAAAATATCCCATACAGAAAATATCCACACAATGGAAAAGTCACGTGGTCAGTCAGTTCATGTCAATCCCATAAATGTCAGAACTATCGATCTTTGTAATCGCTACCGGAATATGACTTTGTCAAGGCCTTCTGGATCAAGGGCAAGAGTAACTGTAATCACAAAAAAAACAATGCGCCAGGAAGAAGAAGACGAGATCTTGTGTCATACATTGTCTTCATGGGTTAAGGTTGTGCAAACATCCTTAAATTTTTAAATTGTTAATTGAGATGTAGTTTGCAAGAATACCGAGGTATGAGGAATAGAAGAAGAATAAGTAAAGTTAGAAAAATGTTATTTTTGATAAAACACTTGAGTGGTAGCTAGGCATAACAAACACTTAAACGAAAATCACAGGCTCCAAAATTGCCACATCAACCCAGCCTCCCTATTTCCTGAACTTACGCGGCACCATCTAAACACACTTCCAGCTAAGAGCCACTAACGGCCCTTTTAGAGCACCATATAGAATTAATCACAACACAGCCTGCGGGTGCGTCTAATACGAGCGTACAAACGACGACACTCCGGTAGAAACCGTTCTAGGCAACAATTACCCGATGCATGATGTATGGAGGCAAGGACCAGCCTCGAGCCGCCATTCGTCATGACGCTTGGGACAAAATACGGGAGCGAGAGGAAGAGGGAAGAAGGAGTAATACCTAGCGGAAACAATATTTTAAAGGCCTCTACTTGTGTCTAACAAAATTACCAAAATAAAGTTAAAATGCTAAAAAAAAACAATAAAACATAACATTTTGTCACTCAAAAAACACAGCACACGTTGTAAAACAAACAAGCAAAGTACAAGTAAAAGAAAACATAAATATTTACTAAAACATGGATGTGTGGTGTGTAGGTATCGTCGTGTACTGTGTGCGATAGTGAAAAGGCCCCGGCTCAGCATATGTCGCAGCCAGCAGTGACGCTGATGATTCTGCCTAGACCTGTTTGTTAATCGTCATTAGTGTGTGATTAATAAAATTAGAATAAATATATGTATGTATGAATATCAGACACGCAGTTTTTAACAAAGCGAATAATCAATGAAAAATCTGGTGATAATGAAATAAGTGAGCGATAAGATATGTTAAACCTAAGAGGGAGAAGTGAATTTGGATCGGCCCTAGTAAGAGAAGACGGATCTGGCTAAAGACGATAGACATTTTTGATGGTAAAATTAATCGTTCCAGAGAGTAAAAAAAAATATATCAATAAGTCAAAACAATTTTCAATACGTCGCTCAAGTCTGTAACTTGAATAATCTACCCCATTGTGGTCCTTCGACTATTAACCGGGTCCAAAGACCCTAATAGTTCCACGTTGTCAACCATTACGCTAATAAACCGGCCTGAATTTGTGCCTTCTGTAAAATAATAAAATATGGTTCTCATATAAGTGGGTGTTTAGTAGATGTCTCGCTACCAATGTTAGGTTTGAAGGAACTATGATAAGAGATGGCACAAGCTTCAATAAATAAACAACTTTCTACTTTCAATTATTACTATTGGAATCATTATTAACCTCGGTGCTCTATATTGTGTTTTTCTAAGTCCTTGTTGGCTTGGCAAACAAATTATTGTGTGTAAGATCATATATATGAATTACTTTAAATATTTGTAAATCATTTAACCATGGCGTACATTTTCTCAAGGTTTCCACTTGGCACGACGGCGCGCGGCGATTCGCTCCAGCCCAATTCAAACCATAAGGATGCGCAGTTTCCCACCCGTTCTTCGGATGATTAGGTACCAGGGGCTTAACTCTGTACTATCTACTATCTACTGACAGGGTTTAATTTTCAATACCAGTCATTGTCATCTGTAAAGCGCAAGATAGAGATGTGCTGACATTTGATGCTTCGAAATCGGTCGTAGGTGGTACATAGTAGAGCCCCAGATCCGGCGCTGTTCCTCGAAGCCTTTAAGACGTTGTTTGGTGTCAAGTTTCAATCTTCTTCTTCTTATCGTGTAGGTAAAGTCAAGTGTGTGGTAAACTTGACTAACCCTGGTGTTAGAGTTTTTCATACCGCGCAATGGCGTCTGATTTGGTATTAACGACTGTAATCAATCGAAGACAGCTAAAGCACGGAAACGCTCGTGATGAATTGCCACTTTGTTCACCCATCTGGTTCCCTGCTCTTGTATACGTTGCTTAACCTGACTGATTGGTTGAGATTAGCGAGAGCCACTGGGCTAAGAGCAGTTCAATTAGAGCATCAGGAGGTTGACTTTCATTTAATCATCACTTGCACAATCATCACTTGCACAATCATCCCGTATTAGGTGTAATCTAATCAAAAAATCACACGCAACTTTCCAATGTGTTTCTATTTCACCATGCGTGTTCTAACTTATTGGTACAAGTGACCGGACAATTTAATTTCAAATTCACCAGCGCACTGTGTTGTACCGAAAACAAATTAACACATTCCCATGTTAGATGCGCGGGCGCAATGTAGCGAATTTCGTTGTTAAGGAGATTGTTCATTGGATATTGATTTTTTTATTATTATGCTTCGGTTGGCAATAGTCTGACAAAGGCAAGATATTCCGCATATCCGCTCTTATGCTAAATTGTGGTCAAGAGTGTGGATTTTATCGATAAAAAAATACTAGTCATGATAACTCAAAAACATTTTATGCAACATCAGAAAGATGAAACGAAGAATTAAGTCATCAAGTTAAGATGATTTAAATCTACATTTAATTTATTTTTATGTAAAACTAATATTGTGTTGTAGTGATGAAAGATCATTGTGTTGTAAGATCATTTGACTTGTGATTGCTGTAAAAGGAAAAAAATATATATGTCATTTCCAGTGCATTTAGGAGGCCAATAACACAATACACTACTCTAAACCGATATTATGGACCATCGGACGTTTGACAATAATTATTTGTCAGTTATTTGTTAAGTGCAAGAAAGAGATATACCTGACACCCTATACTCCAAGGTATTGTGGTTTGAGACTAACAGATTATAGTCCGAGTGAAAATAAGAAAGTGAATCAGTCCACCAATCTTCCTCAAGGAATAGGCCAAAATATAAAAAAAATCACTTCTCCATGCAACATAAATCAGCTGATTGATTGCCTTAGTATGACAAGTCAACATTTTATATGGGTTCCTTAGGGAAAGTTGTTTACTTTCATGAGTAGAATCACCCCCTAAAATTTAGCCAACTTATTTAAAGTCTGAAAAAACTGAAGATTAGCTTGACTCATCTAGAACCACTGGATGCCACGTTTGACACAAACTGTGAGGGTTATCAGATGGAACAAGTTGCATAACGGTGAGAGGTAGTCAACGTTTCGCCTATTATACAGCCAAACACTCGCATCTCTCTTAAGGCGACTACAGCACCTAAATTACAGTTTTATGATGCGTAGATAAGCATGACGCACTGCATTAAATCGAAGAAAAAAAATACTACGGTAATATTCAGGACATAAACTAGATAACTAGTTTGCTGAAAACATGATTCAGCACTTTTGGTTCGATAGAAAACGCTCACAAAGTCACCTCTAAATAATAATATTGTGTATCTTTTAAGCTGTAAAAACGATAGTAAAATGCACACAAGAACTTGAATTTGCAATTAAAATGTTCGTTATTGAACACTCTCGATAAGTAGTTAACGCATTTATCGATTTAAGCTGTTACCTTTCCATAAATCTCATTTTTCTAACTTTTGAACATGTTTTTACGCACGCACGCTTTCATAGTCCGTAAACTTCGTGTATCGACACTGTTCGCACTGCCGGCCCAGGCCTGTTGAGAGACGGAGATGGCACTATTCCTATGTGTGCTGCCTTTATCGGGTGCTGTAGTCGCCTTAAGACTTTTACTGTATACCTAGAAAAAGTATACCTAGGTAGCTGGTACATTCTAAGTTTTTCTTTCACTCCCAGTCCAGCATGAAAGTCGACACGATAAGAAGAATTTCGACCAACAATCCTAAAGTCTCCTTAACTTAGACGAGCTAATTCCACATTTCGATTAAGAGTAACACGCAGCCATAAACCGAACAAGATACCCCGCTGGGGTACCGCTTGGTCTTGTACCACTGAGACACGAAATCACATATCATGTGGACGTGACGCCGTTTTCATTTGAACTTCACTTATTAGGTTCACTAAGGAAATACTGCGAGATAAATGTAATAGAATATACATATGGTGACTTCAAATTAGTTACTATGCTATCACTGCAAGCGGTGATAGCCCAGTTGGTAATGAGCCAGACTTGTAATCCGAAGGTCGCGGGTTCAAATCCTGGTGCGGGCCTGTACCACTAAATTCGCCTTTTCGGATTTATGTACGGATTTCTAATTATCACTAGCTCAACGGTGAAGGAAAACATCGTGATGAAACCCGTCCGTCCAAGAAAATTCATTTTCGAAAGACGAGCGGTCCACCAACCCGCATTAGGCCAGCGTGGTGGACTATGGCCTTAATCCCCTTCGTGTTTCAAAGGGAGGCCCGTGCCCCTCGGTGGGGACGTATATGGGCTGGTAAGACCAAATTAGTTACCGAAACTTTAGGTGATTTTCTTCATGAAAGCGAATTTTTTTTATTATTATGAGACGGCTTAACTCTTGACCCCAATCTTAACCAAGGTCATAGATAAGGTCGACGATGGAGCGAGTTAACCTAGAAAATGCCAATTAAGGCAATGGAACACAGCAAGCTGTTTGGAGTCGGACTTCAATAGGAGGGTGGTCGCGAACCAGACGGCCTTTTACAGAGCCTACCACACCGCATGAGACCATAAGACGCCACCTCAGATTGAAAACAAACTGAGGTGTCGTTGCTTAAGATGAATTACTAGGAGGCAGGTCTCATTTTTGTTTCCTTAGTTGCCTCTTACGACACGCACGGAAAGAGATAGGAAGGTGTTATTCTTAACCGATCACCACACGGCGGGAAGGCAAATTAGTGCGATCAGCACAAGTTGTCTGGAGGAGCAACATTTAATTTAATATTTCGACCTATATTTCGACTTATACTGATTTTGCTTACTAATTTGAAGTCACTCAATTGTGTTAATGAGGGTTTTAGGATTAGATATGCAATAGCTGATGCAGATAAAGTTGAACAATATAGGGGAAAATTGCGGACTATCACATTACCTGTGACTAATTGCGTTTGTAAAGACAGTTTAAAAAAACACTTTAGCGATAAACTAAATTGTGGTTCAGATGACATAAAAATTCATTAAAATTCTTACTAACAATTACAAATCAATAAATATTTTGAAAAGACCCGTTAAAAGATGATCAGTTATATTAATAAATCATCACATATGTGGCTGCGTTTAGTAAAAGGTACACCTTTCGTGGTAGCTATTTACAATAGCTCATCACTCATCACACTAATTGTCAACCTTAACGACTATCACGAAAGTTGTGCCTTTCCATTTTCACAGTCAAAACGTGATTCTGCTTCTCTCAAAAATGGCTGTAGGTAAAGTGTTTCAATTGAATTTAAGTATACTAAAAAAATGTGTCAAAAAACTTCCTTAACCCTCAAAATCTCTCCAAATCTCCTCGTAAAGCTGTCAAATAAAGTGGCTAACAACTTCCTAACGCCCACGTTATCCGTAACACGAGGGCACCTTATCAAACTCGTCTATACGGTAAGCATGCCGTTCAATCACCCAATAATGTGCAATACATTGTGTTACAATGTCACCCCGACTTCTCCAGAAAGTCACTTTCTCAAGTAACTTATCCAAACTGGAAAACCAATCCTAACTGTTATTAATAAGGTTGAAATTGAATTGGAAAGAGAATATGTGGAATTTTGTGAAAAAGAAATGTACATTTTTGCTTCAAATTATTGTTCTGCTAAAGAAAACCTTAAACGAAGGAAGTAAGGCAGCTTTTCTTTTAAAAGGTTAAGGAAACCAGTAGAAAGGGGAGAAAAGGGCAAACACCATCATATTAAGTGAGCACATGAGAGAGGGAAACGCAAAAATGTGTGGGAAAAGCGGATATAGACATTTATCGCTGGATTTTTCGCCTGATTTAGCCGCGACAAATCTGAGGGCTTAATACGACCAGAATTTGGGACCCTTTCGGCTCATTTTAGACCCTCTTTTGTCGCTGTATTTTGTAGGTCGAAAGAGAGACGGGGTGGGTCACGGTACAGTGGTGATTCCATATTCACTAATATGCTGTTGACACAAGGGTACGTCGATTTATTGCCGTTTATTCGGCAAAAGGGGCGGTTTATTTATATTTTTCTATTTGACGTAAATTCGCCCTGAATGTGTGTTGTGGGTGCGTCAAGTGATTCCTCTTATTTCTTTCTTTCCAAGGTTTAAGGGCTATAAAACTGTCGAAAAGTTATTTTCTGTTGTATCAATTTTTCTTTATTTGAATCAAAAACTGTGACTGCTTTATTACTTGACTGATACACCTACATGAAAAGCATCAAATATATACTTGCACATTATTACAATCAGTTTTGTTCAGTGCTTGTGACCATGCATCTGAATTGACGGTTCCGGATTTGGTTACCGGTTAGGCCAAACATCTGAGTAAAAGTTGCGTCTTATCTGGTTATTTCAAGTGTATCTTTGTACCTACGTTATTCAAGGGATCCAACCTACAAGGTGTAATTTAGTGTGGGTCTCCATCCTTCACATATATTAAATGTGACATTTTTTTGATGAGAGACATAAAAATCGTTGTTTTACCATTGAAACTAAACACTATTTCTCTGGTTTTTTCCCAGAAATCGCAGCAGCTAATTTATGCTTATATCTGCCTTAAAAGAGACTTCTGGCATGCGTCAAGTAACCCCAAAGTACACAAAATCGAATCAAACCATTTAATTACAGAACACATTACCCCACACCTGACGCGGTACATTGTAACAGTATCTCCTTTCCATTAGCGACAACAAAGCAGCCGATACGCTTGATACGAGTGCCCAACGATACAAGTCAAATGCCAAACCGCTTACCATACCAATCGTAGGCTGCGATCTATGGACATAGTTGAGGTTTTGTGTTGGGAGTGTAGTGTGTGGTGGAAACTAGAAAATTGCAAAAAAAGTCACTTGAAAGAGTCTTTTTTATTAGCAGTAGTAAAATATGAAAATAAAGCTTTTACTTCTCACTAATAGATAAATTCTCTCCTCGAATGTCTTAATCAGCTTTTAGTTATATCTTAACATTTTTATGAGACTTATGAATGTACATTATATCTGCGGAAGTCGTGTTTTTTAAAAGATGTACTTTGAAGAGTGTGATCATGAGCTGCACAAGCTCATGCCCGCCCTTTTCTCCTATCGGACATACATATGCACCGCAGGGTAACACCATTACCTTGTCGAGACTCCTCGGATCTCTATTGAGCGCTTCTCTTCATCTTTTATTATTGCGTACAGCTGCGGAATATAATTATCTACCTGCGTCTATTTTATGGCTCAAATAACCCAAATCTCTTTAAAGTTTCAGTCAATAGGCATATTTTATATGAGCTTGCTGAATCCTCGACCACATCTTCGCTCCTGTGCTAGATCGTGTTCAGGAGCGAAACCATTTGTTTTAAAAAAAAGTCACACTGATTTCTCTGTTAGCTTTTCACGCCTAAACCACTCAACCAATTTTGATAAATTTTGCTATAGAGATAGGTTGGACCTCTAAAAACGGCATAGGCTACTTTGACAAGTTCGCAGATGGAAGCTTATAACTATGTTACCTATTAAACTATTACCATTTATTATTTCGAATCATCAATTAGCAAGCCGACAGTATTCTCATCTTATCTTCTTCTTAAGGCAATCAGCAATCAATAAAGCAATCAGATTGAGTTTCAAGTATTGTATGGAGAACCATGTTTCGACCTATGTTTCTTGAGGAATGTTGTTCAGTTAGTAGGCTGATTGACATCCTTTTTGTACGTAAACTTTATGAAAATTTAACAGACCCGTATTTTTTTGTTTCTACGTTTCATAATAAATATTTCAAGCTAGACCGTCTAAAGCATGAAAATAAATAAAAAATTTGTATGAAAAAAAAAAAAAAATCATCCAAATGACTTGAAACTTTGTTATAGTACTCTTCAACACAATTTGTTAGACCCGTCTTTCTGCGTTTTACAAAATTCATCCTCTAAGACGTTAAAAAGGGGTATCAAAATTTCCTCCTTATTTACGTTCTATCAACGTTACTGACACCGTAAGAAAAATTTGGATAGTGATAAAAAAATTACCCTGTCTAGTCTACATATTGCTAGTTAAAAATGTGATTTCTCCTTTACCGGTGCGGTAATGTTAACTACTTGATAATGGCACAATAGTTTTCCTACTCTCAAATCTTATGTGACATAATCTCACTGCTTATTTAATGTAATGTGATAAGCGACCTGCGACATTTATCAAGGAAATGTGTTCAGATTTCATTTGACGTTCATTAGTTTATGGTATATGGTTTTGATAATGTAGTTTGGAAGAGAATAATTGAATGAGTTTATTTAAATAAAAAAACAACTTGCAAACAACACTATCTTTTTTTTTTTAAATCTGAAAGTTGGTTGAGGCTTAGATCACTTTAATTCAGCCTCGTTAAAAGACTCACCAAAAATAAATAAAGGAGAAACTCTTCAGCCCCATCAATCTGTCTTGCGTTAATCATAAGAACGCATGACAATTTAAAACACTCTCTTACTGCCTCTGAAGGAGAGACAGCGATTGAGAAAGAAATCAGCTAACAATTCTGGAATTACCGAGCAAAAATGCTTTCTGCATTATTGAAATTGACTCATCTGACTCATCATAAAATTTGTTACAAAGATTCCTATTATAACATAGGTAAGGAATGAGAAAGGATTCTTTCTATCTATTCCGATAACGCACAGGAGTGTTGCTTATGGAGATATGTAGAAGCCTAACCGATAAAGGCAATATATTTCTCATGTAAATAAATGAAAATACTCATGTTTTTACCGTACCTACGTACTGGTGTAATCATTATTTGTAACCCCACCACTTTATATAAAAATTATGTCACCCCGACATTTAAAATGGCTGAACTAATTAACCCGTCGCGTGCGCTGGTTTACGCCACGTGCAATACAAATCTCGTACACCATGTGTTCAAAAAGCACGCGAATGTTTAAATCAAACAAAGCTAAGAACTATCTCGATTCCGTCAGATTTCAAACCAAAAAAAAATATATATATATTAAAATCGGTCTATCAGTTGAAAAGCTACAAATGCGACAGACAGACAGACAAACACGTAATTTTTTTTGTTGAGGGTTAAAAATATATTGATTGCTCCACATATCATAGATGAGATAGCTATAAATACAATATAACATAGCGAAATCTATTGAACCCATCAATCGACCATAAAAAAACCGGCCAAGAGCGTGTCGGGCCACGCGCATTGTAGGGTTCCGTAGCAACATGATTCAAATATGCAGCTGGCTTCTTAATTCTACGAGTATATTGTCACAGTCGATGTTAAAATCCCCAAATACAAATGTATCAAAAACAAATGTATTAAAAAGTTGGTAATTTCAGAAATAAGTGTAGTTTTGGCCTAAACATAACAGAATGGAAGTATTGAATGCGCGAGCGAAGCGAGCGCGATTTTTTTTTTTTTTTTGCGATAATATTATTGTTAGGAATAATATAATAATATCGAGCTGCTGCTAAAGCAGGTCGCGTGGTGATAGTGTATAATTTTGATGTCATTTTCGTAATTCGCACCCCTCAAAACCTATTAAACGACACCTGAAATTTCAATATTAATATCAGCTTGGCTTTCGGCTCGCCTCACTTTTAGTTTGGAACCTTGTATGGCAGCCATTAATGTTTACCAAACGAATTGCTGAATTGTTGAATTGCTAGTTTTGGCCTTAATAAAACAGAATGGAAGTATTTAATGCGCGAGCGAAGCAAGCGCGAATTATTATTTTTTTGGTTTTTTTTTTCGCGATCATATTTTTGTTGGAAATAATATACCCTATTTTTCAAAAAGCTATCCTAGATAACCCACCCGATGATATTGACGAGAAAAAAAAAACATCGCCCTTTCTCCATTTTGGATTAGGGTACACTTCGTCGTAAATGCTACCCTCGTGAATTATTCCACATTTTTTTTTTCATTATAAAAATTAATGTTTCCCAAACGGATTGTTGAACTGCTAGTTTTGGCCTAAATATGACAGAATGGAAGTATTTAATGCGCGAGCGAAGCGAGCGTGAATTTTTATTTTTTTTATTATTATTTTTTGAGATAATATTATTGTTGGAAATAATATACCCTCGTGAATTATTCCAAATTTTTTTTCATTATAAAAATTAATGTTTCCCAAACGGATTGCTGAATTGTTGAATTGCTTCACCCCTTCTATTTTTCAAAAAGCTATCCTAGATAACCCACCCGATGATATCGACGAGAAAAAAAAATCCATCGGCCTTTCACGTGTATGGTAAAACACCCGAAAAACATTTTTTTTCCACCATTTTATTTTTTAGATCTGTCAGCGCAATCAACATGTATGACCATGCCAAATTTTAGCTCTGTAGTACCAAGGATCTAATATTAGTAAATATATTCTTATTAATCCTAACAACGTTTGGCACTTAGTCGACTATTACTCGCAAGCTTGAAGGGCCAACTTATGTGTGATAATTTTTCTTTTAATTTCTTTGTATATTCTATCACCGTGAATTTTCCCACATTTTTAAAAACAATCGTTTTTCTGGTAGAGGGGAACACTTGTTTTTAACAAAAAATTTCACTTTAAAAATTAATTTTTCGCAAACAGAGTGCTGAATCGAAAAACGTTCTTAGTAAACCCCTTCTATCTTTTAAAAGCTATCCTATGACATCTCACTCGATGATATCAGCGAGAAAAAAAAATCCATTGCCCTTTCACGTGTATGGGAAATATCCGAAAAATAATTTTTTTACACCATTTTATTTTTTTAATCTGTTGGCGCAATCAATATATATGACCATGCCAAATTTCAGCTTTGTAGTATCAAGGATCTAATATTAGTAAAATATTCTTATTAATCCCAACTAAGTTTGGCACTTGGTCGACTATTACTCGCAAACGTGAAAAGCCATCTTATGTGTGATAGTTTTTCTTTTAATTTCGTTGTATATACTACCACTGTGAATTTTTTCACATTTTTAAAAACAACCATTTAGCTGGTAGAGGGGGGGGACACTTGTGTTTGACAAAAATTTTCACTTTAAAAATTAATTTTTCGCAAACGGAGTGCTGAATCGAAAAACGTTCGTAGTAAACCCCTTTTGTCTTTTAAAAAGCTGTCCTATGATACCCCATTTGATGATATAGGCGAGAAAAAAAAAATTCATCGCCCTTTCACGTCTATGGGAGACACCCGAAAAAAATTTTTTTTTCTAAGATTTTACTCTACAGTTTTGGCGGCGTAGTTTATATGTATGACCATGCCAAATTTCAGCTCTGTAGTACCAAGGGTTTCTTAGAAAACCCGCGGACAGACGGACAGACGGACAGACGGACAGTCGGATAGACGGACAGACGGACATGGCGAAACTATAAGGGTTCGTAGATTACTACGGAACCCTAAAAATTAACCTCAAGTCATATACAGCAAAGGTCACGTCACAATAATCAGTGGAGCACGTGACTCACAAAATGGCCGCCGTGTCTCGACATTCGTAATTTGAAATTTCTATTCTCTTGCCGTAGTGAGATCATGCACGCATGGACCACCGCGTGTTCCAAATTATTTTTTGTAGACTTACTTAGGGTCCAAAAAACTTAAAAATTATCTTAAACGGAACGGGGTGCATAATAGTAAATGTAAATTCATGGGTGCATATAAAAAGTGCCTCAGATACACACGTCAAACTTATAAAACCTATATTTTTTCGTCGGGGGTTAAGAATGGTCGAAACTGCATTGTCACCCTTAAAAGTCAAGGATTCTTACATTAAAAAAAACCTGTAATAGGTACCTATTTATAACAAAGCTGTGTTTAAATCAACTTTTTTTCGTATAAGTAACTTTGCTGGAATTAAAAGTAAAATTGAAGGAACATTGATACATTGCCGAAAGACTAATTACTTAACACAGTTTAGAATATTTTTTTAGGTATTTTTCCAATACGTTGTATGTAATTATTATAAAACAAACCGTTACATTAAATGAAACTTCTATAATTCACAAATTAAATTAAATTACACCAACTAAGTATAAACAACAAGGTAAATCAAACTAGTGCGAACCAACTAATTCTAAACACCATTCTCCTTATCTGTATATCTGGACTTCTAATTAGTAAATACTGATCGCAATTTGCTGTTTGTTACGACACACGGACAGACATACCAAATGTCAGAGAGATACGGTAACACTTACCTGTGTAGAGATGGGAATAGGATTGGGAAAAAACAGATATAGGCAATAGGCATATCTTTAGTTGTCGAAGCGATTTAAGGGAATTGATGAGATAAATGTATTAATTTTATGGCCAAAATAAAACAATGTAACTGTCATGAAAGCTATTTTAAAAAATCTCAAGAAATAAAGTTTACTTCGTAAACAAAAATGTTGACAAATAAATTTGCATTTTATTTGCAAGAATTGCAGTAGAGGTTAACGGGCGAATATAAGTAAACCGTAATTATCTAAAAATAAATTAAAACTTTTCTACGTTAAGAAGGTGGGCAAAAATTCTCCCAAAAAATGGGCCATCGCAAAGCGAAAAATGTTAGTCAGTAATCAGTAACTCAGTGAATTGAAGATATACTAAGTAATTTTTCTTCTCTGGCCATCTCTACATTTAGTTAATTGGGTGGAAATCGAACAATAGGACCAAAGAATTCGCAGGTTAATGAGACAAACATACCTACATTACATACGTTGGGGTCGTAAGGAGAATGTAAGTAGGTATTTGTTTAAGGAGGTAGGATATTAGGCAGATATGAGCATCTCAGAGACACTTATTCTTAAAATAATGGAAGGAGATGCCTGCGACCTTTATGCAAAATTTTAGCTAAGCGTTGATGAACCAGTGGGTGAGGACCCAAAATTTTATAAATTGAGAAGATTAAGAAATGTGAGTATGTACAGAGGATTGCACATTATGTTAACATCTGTAGGTACTGTTAGGATAAGAACGTTTTGCTAAGAAAATGAGGTAATCTGATGCTGTGGCCTCTGTACTTACGCACCGCAGAGAGAATAAAGAAAACACGCGGATACGCCCAGTGATAATTTTCCATTGTGGTGCCCTTTGTGCGTTGCTTAACCTCACTGATCGGTTCACATCAGCGAGCACCACTGGCCTACGAGCACTTTCGCACACACCTACACATAGACAACAGAATCTTCTACTAAAATTGGTTATAAAATTAATATTTCCAATTACTTACACGAAACATAGCAAAAGATTTAAGTAATTATGCCTATAATATAGCAAAATGCCGATATAAACAGATCTAAGAAACAATCGCCGGCGAACGGTCTTAGATTGTAGGGTATACGACAGACCACAGCCCTGTTCGGTGCACAGATATATTGGCTCTATAGACTACAAATTTGTTCAATTAAAAAAGTTTTTTTCAGAAATGGCTATTAAAGTTTAAGCTTCTTTAAATGTAATGCCGCCCTTGGTTACGTTAACAAGACGATAAGCGAGAGTATGAAAATATGAAAATACCGTAGTAGAGATGACAAAAAGTGAAATTAAAATTAAAATCTGCCAAGAAATACGGCCGATAACGCATTTAAAACGCACCGATTAGACACAGAGATCCGACATGGACTGTGACGTCACATGTCGCTACGTCCATACAAACTCTGTATTAAATTTCGTTTTGCTAGAAAGAGATAGAAATAAATCTTCGATGTTTTATATATTTTTCAATTTCATAGTTATTCAAAAAATTGTTTTACTAAACTGTTTACATGAATGAGGACTAATTTTTTAAATTAAAAAAAATCATGAATATTCCCTATTGCGGTGATCTTCTGCTACTGAGTGAACATATTCAAGTACCCTTCTCAGAATGGGTCTAGGCCTAGTTTTTTCGAGACCGTACTAGGCCACGAGTATAGCATTGTTTGCGGCCTTGCCCTCTCGAGTGCATGTTTGAAGAAAAGTACATTTCTGCATACAATGAGCAGTTCTAAGTTGCTATACGTGTCTAGTCTACATTATGTGATCTGTGTTATATACCCGGACATTACCCGTATTACCACAATAGTATGTTATCATTGCGACACAGCTTATCGGATCGCATTATTCGTCAGATGCATGACTATTTCACTGAATCGATGGACATGCATTTAAAGTTAAAGGAATGTGAAATTAGGTAGACTACATTGACAACCGTGAAATGTGGAGAATTTTAAAATAAGCATTTATTTTTATTTAAGCCAATAATGTCTTTGAAAAGGCTAGGGCAGTTTGAGATTATGCCGATATAAACACCACCCCATCTCTTTCCGTGGGTGTCGTAAGAGGCGACTAAGGAAACACAAATGAGACCTACCTCCTAGTAATCCATCCCTGGCAACGATACATAGACATAGACATAGACATAGACATAGACATATACTTTATTGCACACCGTGACACAAAAACATTACAATAACAAACAAGGACAGAAAACAGAAATGTACAAAAAGGCGGCCTTATTGCTAAAGTAGCAATCTCTACCTTCATTTCTCGATACTCCATTTTTTTTTCTGAATCTGAGGTGTCGTCCTTTGGTCTCATGCGGTATGATAGGCTCTTTAAAGGGCCGTCTGGTTATCGACTACCCTCCTACCGAAGTCCGACGCCAAACAGCTTGCTGTGTTTCGTCGGTGCGTGGCAGTACCAGTGCCTTTATAGGCATTTTCTGGGTTAACTTGCTCCATCGTCGACCTCATCTTTGATCTTTATGGTCAAGATTGAGATTAAGAGTTAACCCATCTCATAATAAAATAAAAATAGACCCTTCAAAATTCTTCTGAAGCCTTTCTTGCTTATTCTTCTCCTGAGGAAGACTGCAACTTTGCGAATAGGCGCAAAATCAAAAATGCTAATGTAATTCACTATTTTGCTCAACGATTTATATTGATTTTGCTAATTTATTTTTATGACGTTTTCAAGCAGCACTTTGTATATTCTATGAAATAAACATTTTTAACTTTTGACTTTTTTTTACTTGACCATAGCCTTTGTAATTGTCACATAAACCAAAATTGTATACATGAGAAAACTCTTTGTATAACTTTTTAGTCATAATAATATTACTTAGTGATTACAATTTAGGTGCTCTAAGGTGCTAATAGTACACACGGCAGCACGTCAGACTACACATGTTGACCTTAATATGGTCTTTATATCTCGTTCGCAATAGCGTCGTACTCACTAAAGTAATGATCTAAAATAAGGCTGATAATAAAATAAAAGTAAAAAGTTTTATAATCAACAGTAATAGGTCTCGGCACGTTGTCCGAAATCAATGTTTCCCCTGTTTCTATATTTTTAGAAATTTTCTGCAAGTTAGTGTAATAAATCCTAAGTCTTAGATATAAATCTAGAAGTAGACAAATAACATCCATGTTCGACAACCGATTTCTCCAACTGAAAACTAGCCCCTTGTACAATGTACAATTGAAATCGTAATTACTATTACGAAATCAAATACTAAAATGAACGCATTAAAGGTAGTCCTATAATATCTGCACCGACTATGAAAATACAGAAGAACCAATTTGGAGCCAAAGGAAAAATTGCGTGACTTTAAATTAGTTGGCTAAAATCAAGCGGTGATAGCCCAGTTGGTAATGAGCCAGACTTGTAATCGGAAGGTTGCGAGTTCAAATTCTGCTGCGGGCCTGTATCACTAAATTCGTTTTTTCGGATTTATGTGCGGATTTTTAATTATCACTTGCGCAACGGTGAAGGCTTGTCCAATTTCATTCGTTTTTAAAAGACGAGCGGTCCACCACCCCGCATTGGGCCAGCGTGGTGGACTATGGCCTGAATCCCCTTCGTGTTTCGAAGGGAGGCCCGTGCCCCTCGGTGGGGACGTATATGGGCTGGTGATAAAATCAAGAATATTATAGTTAGTATAATGTGATATTTGATAATTTTACTTTCATGCCATGTTATGGTGAAATGTGACTTGACTTGCGGAGTGATTTTTGAAATGATGACTGACTAAGAAAAGTTGAATTGTTATCCTGGGTGACGTCTAGGACAAAAACTCCCATCTTTCGCCTCTAGTAACACGCCTGTATCCATAGTATCGCATTTATTTATATATAGAAATAACTTTTAGTTAATAAGCAAAACTTAGAAACTTTTCAGAAGCCACAAACATTTTTTTTTCTTTCCGTAAGTATGGGTTGCAAAATTCAATTTAGTATTTTGATGTTTGAAAAAGTGGTTAGTTTTGTTCGCTCATTCATACCCTTTGTATTCACCATAAAATTAATTTAAAATCGCACAACCCAATAAACCTTCTGTACTTTATTATTTTGTGTGGTTATGCAAACTACCATGCTCTACATCAGTTTAATGGCTCCCAAAATAGGTAGTACAAATTAGCACACCCCTATTTGACAAGCAAACACAGCAATGTTTAACCAACAGACATTACTTTTACGTTCCTTTTTGTGACTATTACCTGACAATAGTAAGGTCTAGCATAGACGTATACTCCTAGACAAATGCATTCAATCTTAGTCTGAAATTGTAGCAGTGGTAGCCCAGTTGGTAATGAGCTAGACTTGTAATCGGAAGGTTGCAGGTTCAAATCCTGGTGCGGGCCTGTACCACTAAATTCGTCTTTTCCGATTTATGTACGGATTTTTAATTATCACTTGCTCAACGGTGAAGGAAAACATCGTGATGAAACCCGCCTGTCCAATTTCATTCGTTTTCAAAAGATCAGCGGATCTGAGTGCGACAGTCTCCTGTGCTCTCTACTAATCGCCGCCTGAGCTCTGCCACAAAACGTTTAGTCTCTGCTCCCCAGCAACCCTTGGTCTTCACAGTAAAAGTACAATATTCTAAAATAGTACAAAATTATCAATTTCTCTGAACAATATTTCATTCCAACACATACTTCCCTAGTTCCCAGATCGATCTAGCTTACCTAGGCAGTAACTCACTCGTGTCCTGCGCACCCCGCAGAGTGCAATCGTCATGTTGCGTGTACGCATTCATGACGTCACTGATAACCGGGGAAACAAGTGCTTTGTGATTTAGGAGCGGATTTTTGTTAATAATTTATGATTGGTAGTGAAAATGGTTAGATAAAAAATCATTTGGTTTTTCACATACGTCAACATAGGCCATAAAGGCTTTACTCTACTATCTACGACCGAAGTTTCGATTCGAAGCTTTGAATATCAGTACATCTCAATTCAATTCAATTCTTTCAAAAATGTCGTCCACAATGTCGTGATTTTGCCAATGTCTAAATATTTCAGTCAAAATTAAGAGGATCGTCTCAGTGGTTTTTTCCCATACAAACGGCGTCAATGGATTCCATCCCCTAAACGTCAATGGATCCCTGAGAAATGTTGGTATAGTATCAGGAACACCAAAAACTAGGTCCGTACGTTTTGATTTTTGTGATATTTTTAGTAGACAAAAAGATATTTGAGACTAAAAGTCAGCATTTTTCAGCAAAAAAAATCTCAACATTTAAGAGGTGACTGTAGAAAAACTAAGAACAATTTTGGAAAAAACAAAACGCACGAACCTCGTTTATACGCTTGCAAATCGATAAAGACCAAAAACGTACGATTTTATTAAGTTTTTGGGGTAGGAATTCATTGACACCTAAACTCATAATTTTGGAAATAAAACTCTGCATTTCGCCAGAAAGCTGCAATTGTTCCTTTCGGACAAGTCTGAGGTGGGTGGTCGACATCGAGACAGCATGAATAACAACTGAGACGCTAGTCCAAACTGAGACGCTCCTCTTAAATTATAGAATCAAGTAGAGGAACCCTTTACGGGTTGTAGTGCGTCAGAGCCTCATCCGTTGATCAGCATGGTGCACCGCTAGCAAACGAGGATGACGAGTTTTAAGCACTAAGATGTTATGGCCACACACATCTCCAGTGCATCCTATCTTGTGCTATACAGATGACAGTGACAGGTAATCACAACTATCGGTCGTCCGTCGATCGTAGATAGAACAGAATTAGGGTTGCCATCTCTAAAACTTGCCCCCCAGGACCGGAAGCGTAAGTTCCCCGGATTTTGGAGCTGTCACCTCGGACATTTCAATACTTTTTTCATTCACTTACATCTTGATTAAAATATATTTTACTCCGTACTTGGTAGAAGAAAACTTTGTTTAATCGTTTTTGAGACGACAAGTGAGTAATTTTTCTTTATTTTGTAACCTTCTTAGGTATGTAGGTTTTACATAAATTATGGGAACGGGATCCGATCGAAAACTCGGACTACAATTTAAACCCCGCCCGGACGTTCCCCGGACGTCTTCCATTGTAGGAAAAATCCGAGGAAACTCGGACGAATGGCAGCCCTAGACAGAGAAGAGCCCCAAGTTAAGGACGGTGAATGTGTGATGGTCAAATTGTAAGTTTTAGATTATTGTAACATTATTTTTATCTTCTTCTTCTTTGCGTTTTTGCCCACTACTGAAGATGGAGGTGGGAAGCGCTCGCAGCCCAGTAGCGCCCGCTGACCTCAACCGATCACTGAGGTAAAGCAACATACACAGAGGCAGTGAACCTAATGGGTGACCAAAGTGCCAATTTATGACGAGCGTTTCCGTGGTTCGAAAGGCATGTTAAGTTGTCAGTCCCGGCTATTGTCGATTGACTACAGTCGTTAAAATCAAGTCAGAGGCAATTGTGCCGTTTGAAAATTCTGACACCAGGGTTAAATCAAGTTTGCCACACACTCGACTATACCTACACGATAAGAAGAAGAAGACTGGAGGTTAGCAGTCAGCTCTAACCTTATAAAGTCTCTTTACTCCTCTCTTTTGCCCATGATTGTTATTTGTTACAGTATCAGATAAATACCTAACAGCTGAGTAAAAATTTACTTCACACTACTAAATACACTATACAAGTCAATATACAATTCAAAGAGGTCAAATACCTGATAATAAAAAAAACAAACAAACAAAAAGCTATCACTTAATGTCACATTAATTGTCCTGTATCTATCTTAAACAATGGACTAAGCCGTGCGCCTGCGCATCCAACAATAACATAACGGTGCTTATACAGGAGGTTGCCTGTTTTTGTTTTGTTATTTTTTAATTTATTTAATTGTTCGTTTTATAAATAAAAATTCAATATTTAATTCATTTTAATCAATCAATTATTTAGTACTAGCTATCCGCCCGCGGCTCCGCCCGCGTGGACTACAGGTTATATCGTGCCCAACTGTGGGATAAAATGTAGCCTATGTCCTTTTCCAGGCTCTAATCTATCTCCGTACCAAATTTCATCAAAATCGGTTTAGTAGTTTAGGCGTGAAAGACGGACAGACAGACAGACAGACAGAGTTACTTTCGAATTTATAATATTAGTATGGATTTTAACGTTAATTTTAACAGTTTCAATGCTGCAGGTATTTTATTTAATGTGTCTATTTATGAATAGCCTCATCATTTCATTATGATTTTTTTTTTTGTCAAAACTTATGTTAGATTAGAAAGAAAAAAGAAACCATGTTGTTTTTTCCTAAATTATAACACAGTACACAGTATAAAAGCTTATACTACGGACTAGGGAAATAAAATATTAGAAATTTGTATCTTTCTATACCCAATTCGATTTTTCCTAACAGGGGGAAAAATCGAATTGTTAGAAGACGGGACTGCTACTTCTAAATCGAAGAATTATTAAAGTATGCCCTGTTGTAGATCACCCTATATGTTCCCGATATGATCTAAATCGTTGTCACTCGTCACTAGATGTGGTCATATAATTGATGTTACTAATACTGTCGTGAGAGTCAGCTTCCAGCCCGTGTATTTTGGTTTATTATGTCTACTGTGTGACATTTTTAACGAGGAAAGTTTTCAACAGGCACCCAGTTGACATGTCTTTCTAGTGGTTTGAATTAAAACTTACCATAACGATTATAACCAAACCTAACCCAAACCCAAAAGCCACCCAAAGGTTGCCGATAAGATATGCTTCTTAGCAAAGGGGCCGCCATTTTTACCCTAACATTATTAGTATTATTATTCTTTTTATTTGCAACTTTTACTTTGTACCTTGTTCTACTAAATTGGTGTGTAATAAAGCATATAGTATTGTATAGGTTACTCTAATCTTTAGTTTTTCCTCATCATCATCATGTCAGACGCAAGATACCTAATGGACCACCAAGGATCTTCACATCGATCAGTTCTGCACCGCCAGTATCCAGTGGTTTGGGAAATTTTTGTCAGATCGTCAGTTCAGCTTTTGGGAGGCGCAGTAAAAAAATAAATCGTCTTATCCTTTCAAATACTGCAGTGTCTGGTAACGAAATTCTGAAATTGTTATTTAATGCCATTAATGCAAAAAGTAAAAAAAAAGAAAAATATGAAGAAGTACAAATTTCTTAACGTTCGAGTGAATAGGCTTCTTCTTTGCCCACGAGCTAGATTGTAGTCAAGAGAAAACCGATTCACCATGAAAAAAAGTATCACGAAAAACTAAATGGTACGCCAGTAAAAAAAATCATCAAACTAGCTTTAAAATTTGCACATCCTTTATCTAACCACGTCTTTAAACATCACTTACAGTTTTTTGCAAATCGAAATACAGTAGCAAATTCTTGACAAGTCACACTTAGTTTTTGCACTTCACAAATGCACAACAAACCAGCTAATATCAACCTTACTGTTTTACATTAAAGATTATCCTGTTCGCATTTGTGACATATAACAACTATGATAAAAAAGCTCAGATCATCAAACCCGGAAGCTTAAAACAATAAGTCCAAAAAGAACTATTAAGTATTAAGCCACATATAAACAGCTTTTATGATAAAGCTTTTAAGTTCAAGATAAGTATGCGTTGATCGATTGTGAGAACTTTTAAGATGGTCTTGTGACAGCAAGTTAAGTTTAAGTAGATCTTGTACGTTGACAATTGACCAGACTATACCATTGGAGTCTAAATGGTCCTTAAGTCAATGACATAGAGTTTTTATTTGCTTTGTAGAGAAAGGGTAGGCTGTATCGCGTATGGAGCCGGCGTGATATGATAACATCTTTGGAAGAGGTGTGGACAGTTTTGATGCTTTTATTGTTTGGGAAAAATGATGAAGCTCTGTTTCTTTCAATACAAGAACTATAGTATTATAGTATCTCAACTCTGTATCAGGGTTTTCTAATAAGTAAGGTGTGATCTATTTACCTGGTTGGGTAAAACAATTGCCATAATTTAAACCTCGTCTCTATAACTTCTTGGTCTTTTTTTTAAGCATTATATTTTTTTATGTATCTTTGTTGAACAATGAAATAAAAATTGGTATTTTTACTAAGTATTTTTTCAAATTCAAATTCTTCAAATATATGAAAACGTGGCTTACGTTATTCTTGACTCATATACTTATCCATCTTTAATTGCTTAATATATTAACGAAGTTATTAGTAATAATTTCGATCTTAAATTAGTTTAACCAAAATATCAAAAACCGCCAGGAAGTATATTAAATTATTTTCAAAAACTGTCTCCATAGTTTCAAAACCTATCCATCCTCATAAACAATCGAAATGCGCGTCCCATACATTACGGGTCTGACATACATTATAATATAATCCATATAATCACATTTCCCATAATAACCTCATTAGAATTAGCTCGGTCACAACACGACGTGTGCGGTCGTACAGGGTTGCCAACCTTTGACAGGAGTTAAATTATGAAATATAGCGGTTTTTGGAAGCATTATACTATAGTACAAAACGAAATACCCCGCCGTTTCTGTCTGTCTGTATGAACGCGATAAAGTCAAAAACTACTGAACAGATTTTCATACGGTTTTCACTAAGGGACAGAGTACCCGGCCTTGACGCTCATTCGGTGTCCACTCGGTGGCGACCCTTACCCACCTGTCAGGATGTAACTTTCACAAATGACCTACCCACACTTCCATTTAAACGCTACACACTCAAAGACCCACACTAAGGTTTTCCCTTGAGTCGTGGGTCCCTCGGAACATACATAAAGACAAACACAAACACCCATGACCCGAGAACAAACATCTGCTTTTTACACAAATATTTGCCCCGGCTGGGAATCGAACCCAGGACCCGTCGATCAAGAAGCAGCGCCGCTACCATTCGACTTTTTCACCGCCAAAGTCTGATATATCAGACAAATATTTATTATTACCAATTTAACTGTATTTTTTCTAATTATTAATGTCGCGCCGTGTTGTGAACGCCACGACATCAATAATTTTTTTTTAATGTCGTGGCGTGTGCTGAACGTTTTGACGAAAACTCTTGGCGCTAAAAAGGTTAAAGTGTAAAAAAAACAATACAATACAATATACTTTATTTGCACACAAAGACATACAATATAATTAACAGAACATAAAACATAGTGTACAACAAGGCGGCCTTATTGCTAGGTAACAAATATTTTCAGTGTCCTAACTAATTCAAACTAATAATAAATAATAAACAAATAAACGCTACACACTCAAAGGCCCACACTAAGGTTTTCCCTTGTGTCGTGGGTCCCTCGGAACACACATAAAGACAAACACAAACACCCATGACCCGAGAACAAACATCTGCTTTTCACACAAATGTTTGCCCCGACTGGGGATCGAACCCAGGACCCGCCGATCGAGAGGCAGCGTCACTACCACTCGACCAAGCCGGACGTCAACTAGACCACCTATACCTAAGTATATTTTCGTAATACTCTCTAAACTTATCCCACTCAACAATACGTAAAGCTCACGAAATAAGAACGTGTGTGGAACCTTTAATGCCTTATTAAGTCCTGTGCCAAAGGTCACCACAGAGTATGTTAATAAGATGTGAAGTTGGATTTTTTCCAACTCATGCGCATGCGCCTTTCAGAAGCGACGATAACGATGTCTAAGTGCTTACATGGTAATTTTAATGTTAGAGTTGTATGTAGCAAGAATATTAAACATGGGACCGAAATGTTTAGGAGGTTAGGTTGAATGGACTTTTGTCTTCCGGTGACAGGCCGAATGTGCCAGCTGCCAACTTTTCCCAGGCGTACTGTAGAAGCCAGTAAGTGGAACGTGAGGGTTTGGTTTACCGCGGGTGAAAGGATGACGACCTATCAACAGTCTACTCATTTTTATCCAATAATTATCGGAATGTCATTGAATGCATGACAAATGTCATGTATGCGTTGTGTGAACCACTTGATGCCCTGTCTTGTCCATCAGGGATAAAAATAAACGCTAAAACGCTACACACTCAAAGGCCCACACCAAGGTTTTCCCTTGTGTCGTGGGTCCCTTGGAACACACATAAAGACAAACACAAACACCCATGACCCGAGAACAAACATCTGCTTTTTACACAAATGTTTGCCCCGACTGGGGATCGAACCCAGGACCCGCCGATCAAGAGGCAGCGTCACTACCACTCGACCAAACCGGCCGTCTTTTTTTTTTATATTCTAAATAAACGATTATAGGCGTGAGTGTATAGTTTGATGGATGATGACAGGCTAGACTGGTATACCTCTATGATTCCATGGATGAAGGCCGGTTTGGTCGAGTGGTAGTGACGCTGCCTCTTGATCGGCGGGTCCTGGGTTTATCCCCAGTCGGGGCAAACATTTGTGTTAAAAGCTGTTTGTTCTCGAGTCATGGGTGTTTATGTTTGTCTTTATGTGTGTTCCAAGGGTCCCACGACACAAGGGAAAACCTTAGTGTGGGCCTTTGAGTGTGTAGCGTTTATTTATTTATTGAGACGCCATTGGTTAGTGGAATAGCCACCCAGGTTAGAATAAAATATAGCATGTAGGTAGGTTATTATACTAATACAATACATAGTCTACATATATTGCCCAAACTCCTATGGGGACAAAGTTCTGGAAGGAAAATATTAGTCTAAAATAATTTTTAAATATTTTGTAAATAATTTTCCACGTCAAAAACGTAAGAGTCACCGACTTCAATCCCAAAAAGACAATTTTTTTGAGAGTTTCCCTCAATTTCTTCATTATTCCACCATCAGATCCTGGTTTCCTTACCATGGGACCACCCTTGGGATACTCCCTTTCTAACAAAAAAGAATAATCAAAATCGGTTCATAAACGACGAAGTTATCCACGGACATACATAAAAAAAAAATATACGGTCGAATTGAGAAACCTCCTCCTTTTTTAAGTCGGTTAAAAAAGCACAACATAAACAATAGTTATTTCTCCAACTGTACTTTGCAAAATCCACATAAAATAAGAAGAATAACTGTAACATTTAAAATTTTGTATAACTCCCGACATTCGATTGTTTATAATTATAATTTTTAAACGGTTGATCCAATTTTGATGAAATATAGTATATTTATGTATTTTGATAAAAGTATATTTATGTATGTATTTTTGCACCTACACTTATATGGTGTAATATCATCTTCTCCATACCCAAAGGTTGCCGATAAGATATTGCTTCTTAGCAATGGGGCCGCCTTTTGTACCCTAACTTTATTACTGTTCATAACGTAACTTTTATTCTGTATCATATTCTGTAATGTTGGTGTGCAATAAAGTATATTTGTATTGTATTTGTATAGCTAAGATTACGTCAGCTTTCAAACAACAACAAAAAAAGGCATCGAAATCGGTCCATTCATTTAGAAGCTATAGAAGACACACAGATACACACGTCAAACTTATAACATCCCTCTGTTTTAGGGATGTTGTCGACAAGTACATCAACTTTCCCACTTTCCCACGCTTTCTTCACCTAACTAAGATTTACCACAAACATTTTAACACATGATATCGTTAACCAACCCCCTTAGAAGCAAGAGTCGGCAAGGTGGAGCAAGAAGGGGCGGGAAAGAGACAGGGGGGTATTATCACACATTTCACTAAACATTCAGGAAGTTACGTGATGCGTTACGGTACGTGAAACGTAGGGAGGCTGTGAGATTGGGTTAATTTGTTATGAGGGGTAATGAGGTGGTGAGGGTCTGATTGAAAGATTAAGTAGGTAGCTTAAGGCGACTACTGCACCTAAATTACAATTTTATGATGCGTAGATAAGCATGACGCTCTGCATTAAATCGAAGAAAAAAATACTACGGTAATATTCAGGACATAAACAAGATAAGTAGTTTGCTGAAAACATGATTCAGCACTTTTGATTCGATAGAAAAAGCTCACAAAGTTACCTCTAAATACCAATATTGTGTATCTTTTAAGCTGTAAAATCGATAATAAAATGCACACAGGAACTTTAATTTGCTATCAAAATGTTCGTGATTGAACACCTTCGATAAGTAGATAACGTATTTTTCGATTTAAGCTGTTGCCTTTCCATAAACCTCATTTTTCTAACTTTCGAACATGTTTTTACGCACGCACGCTTTCATAGTCCGTAAACTTCGTGTATCGACACTGTTCGCACTACCGGCCCAGGCCTGTTGAGAGACGGAGATGGCACTATTCCTATGTGTGCTGCCTTTATCGGGTGCTGTAGTCGCCTTAAGGACTTGTTATATGATGAGAGTATATGTCTGATACTTCGTGATGGAATCCGAAAGATAACTTCTTGTTTTGCTATCTAAAACATTTTCAGTGAAGTCGTCTGTAGCATGTTATAGTTAGAACTTAGCTTTTGAAGAAATGTTTAACCCCCGACAAAAAAGAGGAGTGTTATAAGTTTGACGTATCTGTGTATCTGTAATTCTGTATGTCTGTGTATCTGTGTGTCTGTCTGTGGCATCGTAACTCCTAAACGAATGGATCGACTTCGATGCGATATTTTTTGAGTGAAAGCTGACGTAATAGAATTGGTTCTTAGCCATACTTTATCCAAATCGTTTCAGCCGTTTATAAACGGCTTATAAACAATCAAATGTCGGAGGTGAAACACGATTTTTTCCATTATTTAGATAAAGGATTTAAGTATTAACTTTTTCCTAAACATTATACTTTATTTTTATTGTTATTATAAGATGGGTTAACTCTTGACTTCAATCTTGACCCCAAGGTCAAAGATGAGGTCGACGATGTAGCGAGTTAATCCAGAAAATACCTATAAAGGCACTGGTACTCCCACGCACCGACGGAACACAGCAAGCTGTTTGGCGTCGGACTTCGGTAGGAGGGTGGTCGCGAACCAGACGGCCCTTTACAGAGCCTACCACACCGCATGAGACCATAGGACGACACCTCAAATTCAGAAAAAAATGAAGTGTCGTTGCCTGGGATAGATTACTAGGAAGCAGGGAGATTACTATTAAAAATAAATTATATTGTGCAATTAATGTTATCAATTGCCTTTAAAATTGTTATTTCAACTCTTTCCTCAATTCACCGACACAACTAAACTACTCCTTGACAGGAAAGCTCCACTATTTTTTGTCTATTTTCTTTAAAAACTCCCAAACACTTAACCTAACTAAACAGGACATAACCACCTCATGTTCTACCCATAAATCTGACTATCTCCCCCATAAACCACATAAAGGGTGTTTCACAAAATTTATACAGAGGTTGTTTTATAAATTCATTCAGACGATCATAAAACAAAACTGCCAAGTAAATTCAAAGTGGTTCGTGAGCCGGGGTTTTTGAACATATGAGAAAAAGATTAGTATTAAGTAGGTGGTTAAAAATGCTCTATTTTATGAATAGAATAGAATAGAAAAAATATTTATTTTATAGAATATTCAGGATGCCACTTAAAACAAGTCAAGATTACATGAAATACATACAAACAAACATTAAATGATTTAAATACATACATACGCATTCGTTCTTTTGACCCTACTGACTCTACGCCTATTCGCAAAGGCGCAAAGGTGCAAAAACGAGATATACAGATTTAATTAAACGCATTATTTTTTTCCCCCAACCAAAAATAGGGGTTTTATAAGTTTGGCTTGTGCATCTGTATGTCTGTGTATGGTTCTATGGCATTGTAGCTCCTAAACGAATGGACCGATTTTGATGCGGTTTTTTGATAGATAGCTGACGTAATCGAGGTAGTTTTTAGCTAAGTACATTCGATTAAAATTGGTTCAGCTGTTTAAAAGTTATAAGCCCGATGTCGGGGATGATACAACATTTTTAATTTTAGAGTTATCATTATGAGAAAAAACTTAGTATCTAAAAACGTAGAGTTAAGAATGCCCTATTCTAGGAGCGAATAATATAGACTTAATATACCGCATTTATTGTTGTATGTTAATTTAATATTTTTCTAAACGGAAAAAAAAACTACTTAAGAGCTATCCGCATATACTAAGTCACACAACATTTTAAACTATTTTATTCTATTTTGATTTAAAAACATAAAGATAGAGCAAACAACTTTTTTTCTCTGATTTTAAAAACGTTACCAAAAAAATGTATTAATAGCAGCATAGTCACCAAAATTCTGTTGCAAAACCAAAACACAGACTAACTATATTAAAAATCCTCCTGAAAAAGAAAACCGTTACTTTACAATTCAGTTAGAAAACCCCAAAAACCCGCGGCCTGTCAGAAAACCCATTCAAAAAGCCATAAAAAGTGTAACATAAATCCAGAGAGTGGTTCAATGTTCAAGCGTTGTGTCGCGGGCCACCGACACGCATTACTGAGGATTTTCTGCCATATGAGAAAATGTTTTCCTGCTAGCTTCTGTATGGGATGTTGCTCTACTTATCGATGAAAAAAAAGAATATCTGAGTTATTATAATGTTTCGAAGGGAGGCCCGTGCCCCTCGATGGGAACCTATTTGGGCTGATAAAAAAAAGATTATTACATGGAGTGACTTTGAATTGCGAAAATTAAGGATGTGAACCTAAAACCAAAGGAACACAGGTCGATATACATACATGTGTAAAATATTTTTGCTTCTCTGCTCTACTCAACTTGAGTAATCAACTCAAGTTGAATGGAGAAGTCATCCAATATTACAAAGTCTTTGACATGTCTGTATTATTTGTTGTGTATATTGTGAGCCTAGATTTTAAAAAAGTAGTATGAGTTAAGATAAGGCAACATTAGAATCCTCACTAGGATTCTAACTGGCCACAACAAACTGAACAAACATCTGCACAACATGGGCCTCACCGAGACCAAGGTGTGTAGATTCTGTCATGAAGCTGACGAAACGTCTCTTCATGTAACCTGTGACTGTAGCGCACTGCACTGCAGCAGGAATCGGTACCTTGGAGTCCACAACCTGTCCTACCACGACATTAAGGATGTGCCCGCTAAGGACATAGCCAGATTCGCGGTTGGCATAGGACTCCAGGATGTACTGTGATATAGAAGGGTACTGTTACAATAGATCTGTCAAGGTCGCAGTGACACGGGGGCCTGCGTACTAGCTTGACCCCAACCCTTCGAACTTTTAAATAATAATAATAATGAGTTAAGATAACACATTTTTTTAATGATTTACTGGACTAGACGTATATAGGGGTGACAAATTTTAATTGGTAATTCTTCCCATAAAAACAAGGAAACCATGAAATTCCTTCAAAGAATTTCAAATTTTCATACTACGGCAATTGGCTGATCGTAAAAGATGTGGAGAGATGAAACATTTTGTCATATTTCGACCTATGTTACATGGGTTGATTCCCATCCTTAATTTTCGCTAGCTTCTTTACAGTCACCCAATATCAACAGAATCATACAAGAACATAATAAGTCATGTCGGATTATCCTGAAGATGATATATAACTAACAATTTTTACACTATAATAAAATTTGATACGAAATAAAATTCTTACTTACTAATAAATTAATTAGAAATATATTATTCCACAAAAAGGCATTATTTAAGTTTTTAATACAAAATAATCTCTGTTTATAAAAATTGCAAATAGTGATCTAAATACCAGTCAACTTAACTAGACAATAAGCCAATTAATAGGTTTCCCTAACAGTTAACTAAAGCTAGAAAAATACTTAAATCTTTGAAACATTTTCTTCACAGCGCTATGATTTAGGATATGTCAGGTCTCATAATTGCAGAAGACCGACCTCTGTGACACTACTAACAGAGGTGTCTGAAACGTACAGGTTTCCTCACGCTGCTTTCCTTCATCGAAAATAATAGAGCAACTTCACCTGCTAACTGCAATGTTTAACCCCACGGACGGCCACCTGTTGCTCACACGACATAACCCATACGGTGTCTACGTTACCCCTACGTTGTTAACCGTACACGTATATACGTAACGTGGGGTCCCGTACACGGAGATTTTGCGGGAGTCTTTGGGGAAAATTCGGAGAAAATTGAGTTTGTTCCGCGCGGTCGACGGTGGTCGGGAGTTATTTTATTTTCGAGTTGGTAAAGGGTTGACAACATGGTTGTTGAAAGTAAGAGTTAGGGGTGATATGTTTTATTTTATGGTTTTATTTATTCGTATTTGTTGGTTATATAGGAATACTAGCTGATGCCCGCATTGCGTATTTTTTGTACAGAGTACACAGATTGGAAACATCTATCTTACGTGATTTAGATTTTTACATACAAAAGTTTTTTCCCGCTAACTCCTGTTCCCGTGGGAATTTTGCAATATCCTGTTGCAACTAAGCTTTAAGTTTACTAAGGTATCTGCATGCCAAATTTCAAGCGTCTAACTTAAGCGGTTTAGATTTTTCATACAAAAGGATTTTCCCGCTAATTCCCGTTCCCGTGGGAATTTTGGAAATTACTTTCTTAGTGCACCTCTACGGTACCTAAGCTACGTCCCTTCCAAATTTCAAGTGTCTACGTTTAGCCGTTTAGGCTGTGCGTTGATATGTCAGTCAGTCAGTCAGTCAGTTTCTCCTTTTATATATTAAATAAGGTAAGGTACATGATATACACGATATATTGTACACGATATAAGTGCGTTTGCTTTTGACCAGGATCCAGATCCATGCTAACACAGTTTTGTCATGTGTAACTCGATACATTTGTTGAACAGTTAGAATGATCTTAAAATGACAAAATTATCTTAACTGCGTATGCTAGCCCCACTACATTTAGCAGGTTTTTCAGTGGAGCTTCGGCCAAATGTCTAGGGGAACTTGACCAGATTGAATCGTAGTAAAATACAGGGTTATTTTTTAATCAGTACACAAATTTTTTGTACGTAAACTTTATGAATATTTAACAGACCCGTATTTTTTTTGTTTTATATCGTTTCATATAAACATTTCAAGCTAGATCGTCTGAAGCATGAAAATAAATCAATTTTTTTGTATGAAAAAAACAATAACTTTGTCCAATTGCTTGAAACTTGGTAATGGTACTCTTCAACACAATTTGTGACACCCGTGTTTCTGCGTTTTACAAAATTTTATCCTAGAGGATAAGACGTATCTGAAAATTTTGGAAAAAAAATGTTTTCCTTCTTATTTACGTTCTATCAACGTTACTGACACCGTAAGAAAAAATTGTGTACTGATTAAAAAGTAACCCTGTATTTAGTTACCTGAATGTTTAAATTTGTTTTCCCTCACAATCCCCAAATTTTTCCTCGCCATAAGAGCATCGGTTAGTGTGCAACTAATGTATAGACAGCAGCACGTCAGATTACCCATTTGTACTACTAAAGCCAGCACTATTACAAGCGAGATAAGGGCGATGTCAAGGTCAACATATACAACCTGATGTGCAGCCGTGTGTAAATTACTCAGAAAATGAGTCATAGGTACATGGCAGCACAGTATGTATTTCATTGTAATCTTGACTTGTTTTAAGTAACATCCTGAATGTCCTATAAAATAAAGATTTTTCTATTCTATTCTATTCACTAGGAATCCAACTCGGCACCTCTCGCTTATAGACGCGGTGTAAACGAAAGGTAGAGTTATAATAATCAATTTTATTATTTGCAGTTTTCATCATTAGTTACTATTACCATACAAATTGTATCTCTATACAAAGTTGCCGACTAATAAGAAAGTTAGTACCTAGTTATTAGGTCTCGTTACAGGCAACCTAGTAATTAAGTCTATTAATACGCCTTCGGTTTCGTACGTGGTTACACTTAACTGTTTTAGTATTGTTAATGTGGGGCAACAACACGGGTGACGTGTTAAGGTGAAGTCACAATATTGTTTTTTTTATATTCCTCTAACTAAATGTACCTTGATCTATCCCATTATTGGGCTAAAGTATTCCTTTTTCTCTACTTTTTTACCTACTTGTATTTGGTTGAAATTTTTTTTAAACTAAGGATATAATTATTTACTTTGAAAAAAGTTACCTGCTTCTGATATGCAGGGTTTTTAACCTCTCGGGTGGTTAATCAGTCCATGAAACTGAACAACTTCCCCAAGGAAAATAGGTCAAAATACGAAAAAAAAAATTGATCTCCCATACAAAATGTGCTATATGCTGATCACAGACCTATATCGAGGTCTGTGATACTGATGAAGTTTGTATGAGAACTCAATTTTTTTTTCGTATTTTGACCTATGTTCCTTGGGGAAGTTGTTAGTTTCATGAACTAATTAACCACCCGAGAGGTTGAAAGAGAGATACCTAAAGCCCAGTATTTACAAAAAGTTACACTTTTTTTCGAGTACCTATGTCAGGGCCTTTCATAAGCCTCGTAGGAAAATCCTATTAAACAAACAATATATTCTGTCTCTTTCTCTCTAGTAACGTTTTTATCGGTAGAGTATACGCCATTCATTTCTATCTTCTGCCAATGATTTAACCCCCCGATATAACTCGACCTCAACCTTTCCTTGACTTGGTCGACCGATCTATATCTTTGGCAACGGTTGTCCACCACGTGACTAAGCGCCGTTTTTTTTTCTTGTTTAGAATGGCAAAAGCTTTCTTTAGTTTAATCGCATGAATTTTTTTAAATAATGTCATAGTATTCTTCTTATCGTGTAGGTATAGTCCAACCCTGGTGTCAGAGTTTTCAATCCGCCTCTGACTTGGTTTTAACGACTGTAATCAATCGACAACAGCCGGGACCCACAGCATAACGTGCCCTCCGAAGCACGGAAACGCTCGTGATAAATTGCCACTTTTGGTCCCATATCAGGTTCTCTGCTTCTGTGTACGGTGTCATAGTTATATTATTTAAATAAAATATTAAAGTGACTCAATGCTTCAACTATAGTTATGTCTACCTACAAATTGTCTCTTAGGCACATGTCCTCACAAATTAAGTGCACAAGATGTGAGTTAACCTTAACCAACATACGTTCCAGTTATCTGTATGAATGCTGTAGTTAAACGACGAACGAATGGCTCGAGACCTACATGAATTGTTCATTAAACTGTCTTTCATATGTGGCTCTAATAAGTATAGTCTGCAAAACAGGTAATTAACATTTCATAAAATAATGATTGATTTTGTTCCATTGGGCCTTTTTATAATTCGAACGGCACAGCACAGCACTTCAAAATTTGAATTACCATTGCCCCCTTTGTTCTCAGCTTCTAGTATTACTATTACATAGTAATGGTAATACAACTTTGCAATGGTAATACAACTTTGCCGTGCCGTTTTCGAATTAGAAAAAGGCCCATTGACTTTCATACATTCAATATTTAAAAGTTTATTTCATGTCGTCTTTGATTACGTTTAATTATACATAATATTACTTACGAATTTTAATAAATACAAAATTTAAAACTACGAATTAAAACTACAAATGAATTTAATACTTACGTATGAGACTTGGTAAGTCACTACTACAAAAATAATCGAATACACAATTACATCGATAATTACTTCAATCGAATGAATTTTTCGCTGTAAAATGCAAAATGACGGCCGGTTTGGTCAAGTGGTAGTGGCGCTGCCTCTTGATCAACGGGTCCTTGGTTTGATTCCCACTCGGGACAAATATTTACTTACGTAAAAAGCAGATGTTTGTTCTCGGATCATAAGAGTTTGTGTCTGTCTTTATACATGTTCCGAGGGACCCACGACACAAGGGAACACATTACTGTGGGTCTTTGAGTGTGTAGCATTTATTATTTATCTGGTTTTTTTTAAAGTAACTCAGTTAACTCCGCGATTTTAATTTTTTAAAATTTTATTTGAACCAACACACAACAAAATACTACAGTCGGGTACAAATAAAACATCAGTTGTTAGTGCCTGAGATAAACTTCTTATTTTGAATAAAATGCCGCTATATTGAGATTTTCTCACAGTAAGCGTCGCTTTAAGTGCAACCCATGTCACTCAGTAGCCTTTCAATTATTATTGGGCAAATAATCCTTGGTTCATCGCGTCAGTCCATTGTTCCATCGCGACAAACAAGCAAACGTTGAAGAACAACTAACAAAATACACTTTGACATAGGTTTCATTATCATCTCAAATAAAAGCCCAACCTAAGATAAATTTAAATTTAAATAAAATTAACAAACTTTTTTTGCAGACCATACGATCCGTTATTCGTTGTCTTATCTCCTTGGCAAGTTATTCGCGTGTCGTATCGCACGCACGGCTTGATATGCCGACGGTACCACCGTATTAGGATATCCAGTTAACATACGTATGTGTACAAAGTACATTATAATTATGTAAAATCAGCGTTTCCGGCACGTTGCATTTAGTGTACGCTATGACATGTTAGTGTGTGCTCGCTTCCGATAATAAATCAATTTATTATCCCTAAAGTTGTTTTTCGTTTATCCAACAACCTCAAGTGTGCCGTTAGCAAGAATATTTCTGAGAATCATTAGTTTTATCGAACTGACTTCGTTTCGGAAGCGTTTCCCTTATAGACTGAGATCCCAGAGCCGCCAGACCTTACTTATTTTCTCATCAACCAAATGTGTTGGAAATAGTCGTGCTAGTACGTACTAGTAACGTATGAATACCTGGGCCGACGGCCAATTTTCAGCTACCAGGTTCTAAAGGTACTTCCAAAAATTACTCACTTGTCTTGAAGTCTGGGTGCTACAAAAAAGATTGTTACAGTTCCCTGAACAGCAAATAAAAAAATCACGGCTCAGATTGTAAGTACAATCGCATGCGAACTTGCGAACTGTAAAGCGTCTGGTAGAAATTACAGCCAACGGAGAGTATCTGGCGGTGTGGATCATTAATTTTTACATTTAATTAATTATATTCTATAAGACATCAGCACCTAGACTTAAAGACAAGTGAGCTATTTTTGTCAGTACCTTCAGAACCTGGTAGCTGGAAATTGGCTGTCGGCCCTGGTTAGCTGGTATTCATACGTTACTAGTACGTATTAGCACCACTATTTCCCACACATTTTGTTTATGAGAAAATAAGTAAGGTCTGGCTGCCCTGGGATCTCGGTCTATTTATATCCTTTATAGACGATGATCACACACTTTTTTTTATCAACCCGTACACTTCTCCACCATGGGGCACCGGGCCTCCCTTCGAAATTCGAAATGGATTTAGGCCATAGTCCAGTAACACGCTGGCCCAATGCGGGTTGGTGGACAAATTTTCTTAGACGTGCGGATTTCATTACGATGTTTTCCTTCAGCGCTGAGCAATAATTAATAAAAAATCCGTACATAAATCCGAAAATACGAATTAAGTGGTAGAGGCCCACTGCTTGGCTCATTACCAACTGGGATATTATAGATAGATAGATAGATAAAACCTTTATTTAACTGACACATTACACACAATTACAAAAACTAAAAATAAAATAAAAAATAAAGTAAAAACATTTGTATCTTAACGATTAATTAAAATTAACGTGTTTGGAAGAGTATAGTGTGTGTTTGAGAGTGAGTAGGAATGTCTGTGTGTGTGTGTGTGTGTGAGTGTGTATGTGTATGTGTGAGTGGTTGGTGTTGTGTGTATCGTGTCAGTGAAAATGGCGCTGGCTCAGCATTTGTTGTGGTAAGAAAGCATAACGCTATTATTACGTATTATTTACGTATAATGCCACTCAATTTGCCTAGAAAGTATTCCAAACTTAGAACATTGTTGGTACGAAACTCAACACAATAAACTTTACCCAGCAAATTTCAATTCCATGTCATACCAAACCCGAACACATTCTAAATATCATTTATAGGTTAATATCAATAAAATAAATATGGATAATGTGAGGCATTGTGGCACATGCTCTTTGGAAACCCAACTTACATTTGCATCTATTTAATTCGAATCCAAAAGGAAGGGTCATAGATTTTAATTATCACAGCTGCAAATAAAGTTTGCAAATGTGTCTGCATATGCAAAGTTAACATCATACTCCGTGTGACTTTTATTCCGTTTTAATAAGGTATATTTTTGGTAATTCTAAATGAAAAACATGTTGGTATGACTGTAATGGTACGAGCTGCAGTATCTCAACGGTATGGAGTGGACTACGTACAATCAGATGACTGGACAATGGTTGGACTAAAAAACTGTGGAGATGGTTTAATTTTAAAAGTTTTGGAAGCATATTGTATTTTAGAAGATAAAATGGGTTCGATAAAAATGCACCAGGGGCAATACGTATGGTCAAGAATATAAAGTATTTTGAGGTTTTTTCCAAAATTATACTTGATACTTTGATTAAAGGATTTATTTTCATTGTGGAATAGGAAAGGAAGAGTGCGCCCTAAGCAAACGTCTAACCAAGTATAACCAAGTTAGCTGCGTAGTAAAAAAAATATAGACACCACACACTCAAAAGCCCACATTAAGGTTTTCCCTTATATCGTGGGTCCCTTGGAACATCCACAAAGACAGACACGAGCAGCCATGACCCGAGTACAAACATTAGCTTCTTACACAAATATTTGCCCCAACCGGGAATCAAATCCAGGACCCGTCGCTCAGGCAGTGCCACTACCACTCAACCAAACTGACCATCACTGAGTATGACGAATGACGTTAATTATAAATGTAGAGGAAACGAAAGAGTTATTTTGCATCATACCAGGTGGCAATCTATGGTCCCTGTCTAACCCAGTGGGGTAATGTTGTGAGCTTATGTAGGTATACAGGGTGTAAATCTGCAAGGTTGCCATATTCAATGGTGGAATAGTATGGTATGGTACCAACTTTATTCGATAATAAACGAAAAAAAACAAGACTTTGTTTTGAGCTCTAGAGTATAACCTACCTAGGCTGAAATAAAAAATGTAGTGCACTGAAAATATCCCAACATTATCGCATCTAAGCCATGTTATTTTAGTGATGTGCATATAATTTCGATGAATTAATGATGTGCACGTGAGTTGTCGATAAAAAAATTAAAATAAATTAAATTGTCAAAATTTTAGGTTTTTATATTATTATTGACTTCAACTCTATATCAGCTGTATATTTGCTCCTGAGAATATGGCAACCTTGCAGATTTACAGTTTGTATTTATAGAATAGAATTAGAATTAGAATTTTTTGAATTTCGGTTAACAAAAATAAATAAATGTTCATCTCCATACCTTCTTCAATCCAAACTGCGTTTCTGATAAATCGGTACGCGGCAAACATTACAATTAGACCAAATCTGGAGGCCTATAAATAAGGTGGACGTTTAATAAGTGATCTAGCATACTTTAGCATACTCCAGCATATTCTTGTATCCCGGATATACCAGCATATACTTATCTGGCAAATGCTGGAATTGTGTTACGTTTTAGTTAGATGGATAGTGTTAGAGGACTTTTGAAAATATGACTTCCATTTAGAAAACAAGCGAAGAGAAGAGTGATTTAATATTTTAGATAGGTTGAATCAATCACCCTAATTAACTGAACTACATATTTCCATTTAGAAACCCATACAATGTCAATTTTTTAATTCTTCTCATCGTGTAGGTATAAAGTACTAGCTGATGAACGCAACTTCGTTTGCGTGTTAATTTTTTTTTGTACAGAGTACACAGATTGAAAACATTTATCTTACGTGATTTAGATTTTTATATACAAATGTTTTTTCTCGCTAACTCCCGTTCCCGTGGGAATTTTGCAATATCCTGTTGCAACTAAGCTTTGAGTTTACTAAGATACCTGCATGCCAAATTTCAAGCGTCTAACTTAAGCGGTTTAGATTTTTCATACAAAAGGATTTTCCCGCTAATTCCCGTTCCCGTGGGAATTTCGGGAATTCCTTTCTTAGTGCACCTCTACGGTACCTAAGCTACGTCCCTTCCAAATTTCAAGTGACTGACATATCAACACACATCCTAAACGGCTAAACGTTTAGGCTGTGCGTTGATATGTCAGTCAGCCAGTCAGTCAGTCAGTCAGTCAGTCAGTCAGTCGGTCAGTTTCTCCTTTTATATATTTAGATGTAGTGACACATGACTAGCCTTAGTGTCAGAGTTTTCAAACAGCCAAATTACACACACACACACACACACACACACACACACACACACACACACACATACATACATAAGCTCACGCCTTTGTCCCATTGGAGTAGGCAGAGACCGATTGCCACCTACTACGATCCAAGCACACTTCTTTCGCTTCCGCCAAATTCTGACTTAGTTTTACGACTGTAGTCAATCGACAACAGCCGGGACCAACAACTTACCGTGCCCTCCATAGCACGGAAACGCTCGTGATAATTTGACACTTTGGTCACTTATATGTCCAGTAGGGATAACATAAACGCGTGGTATAAAGTTATGTCGATTCTGTTTGTTCCGTACAGACGCTATGCGAACGAGAGAGAGGACGGATCTAGATACATACGACAAAATAATGTCATACTCCGTATACTAGCGTAGCAGTGGTAATTCGGTATGTAGTTACCCAAAACTCCATTAGTAAATGGTATAAATAGCGCTGCCTCTTGATCAACGGGTCCGGGTTCGATTCCCAGTCGGGGCAAATATTTGTGTAAACAGCAAATATTCTAGGGTCATGGGTATTCATGTGTCTAACTTTGTGTATGTTCCAAGGGACCCACAACAAAAGGGAAATCCTTAGAGTGAGACTTTGAGTGTGCAGCGTTCATATTCACGCGGGCTCCGTGTGATCAGACCAACGGCATGGTTCATCAACTGCAACCTTCGCCACGCCGTGATGCCCATGCGCATCTAAGCATCTAACAAGAAATAAAACATTTATAATTATTTTTATATAGATTTATGCTGGAATGGTATAGATGGGTTTGATAAATAGGCAGATGTTATCTTTATTAATCAATAGAACTTTAATGACACATTATTGGAAATATATAAAAGTGAATAGTCTCACTAAAAATAAATAAAAACGGCTCGACCGATATTGATGATTATTTTTTGTTGTGTTCCTAACTGTCACGACCAGGTTTATATATATATATATATATTAAAAAAACCACTGGGACAATTTCCACGGGAAAGAAGTCGCGGGCGGACAGCTAGTTGGAAATACAAACACTGCAAACAAATTAGACACTTAAGAACACAAAAAATCAAACATACAGAAATACAATTTTAGTCGATGTGGCGAACGCTGTTATTTATGAACCATGATCAAATTTAAGAAAATAAAGTAAAAATATATGAAGTTACGAATATAACGTAGAAGTTAATTGTAAATAATACGCGGCATCAGAATAAGCATCAAGCATGCGGCGCGTGCCAAGCAACGCATCTGTATGAATGGACGGCGCATTAACGCTCAGCATTCATCACCTACTAATGACACGTCTGCACGTCATAGTGGACGTAGGTCTAAGTATAAAGCAAAAAGCGATTAGCCGTGACAGTGACGTTAGAAGTAGTTTAGCAGGATAAAAAAGCAGTATAGCAAGAACTGAGTTACATAACGATTCTGTTTTAATGAATGTCACATTTTTGTTCAGCATTTATCACCTACTAATGAATGTCTGCACGTTATAGTGGACATAGGTTCAAGTATAAAGCAAAAAGCGATTAGCCATGACAGTGATTTCAGAGTAACTTAACGGAAAACAGTAAAGCAATAAGTAGCAAAGCTAGTAGCGACATATACAACGCATCTATGTGAATGAATGACATTATTGCACAGTATTCACCATTCATCACCTACCTACTGATGATATTTGACAGAAGACCAAGTAAACAGCTAAAAGCGATACACCATGAGGGCACTGTGGACTTTAGTGGTAGTATAGCAAGAGAAAAAGTACTGGGTAAAGTAGTATAGAATAGACAGAAAGTGAAACAGACGACGCGTTTGTATGAAGAGACGGCATATTACCGCTCAGCATTCATCACCTGCTAATGATACATTATAGTGGACGAGTGACAAGTTTAAAGGAAAAAGCGGTTACTGCAGTATATGTAAGTAGTAGAAGTAGAAGAAGAACTTGGTAAGCAAAGTGATAGCCATAGATGTATCCTCACTGGGCGCTCAAATTCCTTTTATAAAATATCTGCCTCCAGGAAACCATCATATACTTCCAAAGGAATTCGCTCAGGTGTAGGCAGATGGAGGGCAAATCTTGAGTAGTAGAGTTTCACAGATATATCTGAATGATACATCGCTTTTGCCTGTTACTTATACTCTTCGTACTCTAAATTGATGGATAAGAATATTTAAACATTATACTCGTTTTCCTAGTGTTTCTAATTTTGAATTTTCTCTCTTTTTTTCTAATATTCGTCGCTTTAGTTAAAGTTTCTGAATTTTACTGATTTAAATAAGATTTGAGTGTATAAATAGCAGTGAATAAAAAAACGAGTTTGAAAAATCACTGCACCCACCTTTCATACCGTGTAGATATGGACAGCACTTCTGGTTTTACGTGTTCCCGAGGTTTATGACAAATTGTCACTATTGTTACCCTATCAAGGTTCAAGAACCACTGGACGCCACATTTGACAATCATTTTAAGGGTTATTTGGTGGAACATGAGTATAATGGCGATAGGTTGTCAGCCTTTTGTCCACGATATAGTAAAACCCTCGCATCCGGCTCCTACAGAACGCCCAGGAAGAGTTGGTTGCTGACACATTCATAGTTTTTCTTTCACCCCCAGTCTAGCATGGAAGTATCGGTATAGTGTTCATAAGAAATGCTCTCGTAGCGTAAATCTTCCAGCAAACTTCATAAAAATAGTACGTTAATGTTTAAAAACCCATGAGGCTCTCTCGAGAGGGTATTCATGCATGAACACCTGAAGAGGCGCCGAGGAGCTATTACTGAGCCATTCGCAGCCATTACGAGCGTTTCGAGCGTTTACGAGCATTACAGTAATAGTTCCCCGCATAATGTGTGAGTTGTGTGCGAAGTAATTAAAAATTGTAAGCTTCTCGGTTTTAAAAAGATTATTCAGAGAGAAATAATAAAGAACGCGTAAAAAGCAGAGCAGTTTCCGTTTTTTTTCTTAATTCTGTCTCTGGTCTCTGTCAGATGAAAAGTAGTATTTCTGATAAGAAAAAAAAGCTTGGTTTTCAGTTTCTCTTACTAAAAACTTGACTATACAAAATTAATCGCTCTTATTGACTACCCCCAAAATGGTCCCTTTCACTAGATACAGTCACATTTTATATTAGCTAATGTGTAGATATGCAGATTGCAGATGCACCCTCCTTCAATTAGACCGGCGGCGCGTGTACCTATCAGTAATATAATCATGTTTTATCTAATAACCATAAGAATGTATGTCAAACGTGGCGTGATGTAAACCACATGATGCTTTGCTTATCACGTTAGGTATAACAGGCGTGAGTTTATAGGTAGATAAATATAATACAGAGTCACTGAAGTAAATATGAACATTTCAATTTCTGCAACTTGCGTAACCTTAATGTAACAAAGATAAAACAGTCAATAATAATGCAAAGGATTAAGGCTTGAGTTATTGGTTTAGAGATAAACGTTGCAAACTACTGAATAAATAAATTCATATACATTGCACAGGGACCCACTGACAAATCATATTTATGCCGATTTTATCTTTCGCCCAATAAATATCAAGAACCGGATCTAATCATTTTGCCACATTTTGTAAGGAATATTGAATTTTAGTACCGAAATTTAGGTTATGTGTTTTGTAATTTAGAACTTTATGATTCATGCACTAATGAACCAATTAAGATCTAATATTAATCATTTAATAATAAATAAAACAATTTGATTATTTAGCCCACAAAATAAAAATTACAACTTCTCATGAAGTCATAAAAACATTGTGTAAAATATGAAACAATGTAATTTTTTTCAGTTTGAATAAAAATGTCCACCAAGGTACATACTTCGGGAACAGACTAATCATAGAATTTGGAAAAAAATAAAATTTGAATCTTAAAAAATGTAATATACAAAATGTAACAAATCTTCTGATAGGTTTGTGTCGTTATACATATAATAGTGTCGTTGTTGGCGTCAAAATTGTAGTAAATGAACACCGAAGGGTAGACAGTAGACTTTTTGAGTTTTTGAAAAGTAGGTAGACAATCGCTCTGCAATTGCAAATCCAGTGTAACCCTCAATAATATCTTTATTTATTTTTATTTAATCATATTTTTGATGAGGCAAGAAACATCAAATAAGTTTATTTTTAAAATGACTTTAAAAATCAAGTAGATCATGACTATCCCAATTATACTACTTACGAGAGATACATTTAACAAATAAATAACAATAATATACGAAATCAATTACCTTATCAGGGTTAGTCCAAGCTTCAAATAAAGCCATCAAGCAACCACGAATCGCGACAAAACTGTCTCCAAAGGCCAACTGAACCATAAACCTGTATAAGGAATCCGATAAGATAATCGAAGTTGTAAATTTGTCAAAGACGACGACTGAAGTAATACGTTGTTCGTGATATGTGAGTGTGTAAGTGAACCGAAGCTAGGCTAAAACGTATGGGCCGTAAATGGTGCTTCGTGAAAGTCTAGAACCTAGATTTAGATCAGCTTAGACCTATTTTATGTTAGGGAGAGATTGTGTAGACCAAATGAGTGGCTAGCCTTTACTGAATCTTATATTATTCTAGGAATTCTAATTGTTCAATTCAGTGTTTTGTATTATGGAGCTACGATGGTGTAATGGCTAGAGAGTCGGATTCGTAAACGAGACGTACCGAGTTCAAACCCCCAGTGCCACTTTTTACCAATGAATCGTTTTCAAAAGTTCAATCCCTATTGCCACCAATGAATTGTTTTCAATGGGTTATATTCATTAGTTGCTCACTTATAAATACGAAAAACATCGTAAGAAATGCTGCACGTTCAGGAGAATGAATGTGTTACTATGATACAATCCGGTATGGTTCCCCTGTAAGCAAGCAGGATCACGGAGGTCAGATGGCAGTCGCTCCGTTGTAATGAGTTAACCTGCCAAATCTTGGGTTATGGTCAAGCATACTTCAATAAGAAACAGAACTAAGTGCTAAGGATATCTTTTTATTATAAGAGGGTTCGATCTTGATCACAATCTAACTCAGGGGCGTGATATACTCGAGAATGTAGCTTCCATGCTGGACTGGGAGTGAAAAAAAAACATAGAATGTGCCAGCTACCTACTCTTCCCAGGTATACAGTAAAAGTCTGTAAGAGGGATACGAGGATTTTGGTGTACTCACCAGTATGCAACTTGTTCCATCCGATACCCTTACAATTTGTGTCAAACGTGGCATCTACTGGTTTTAGAACCACTGATGCTCTGCCTACCCCTTTAGGGATTAGAGGCGTGAGCGTACGTATGTATGTAGCTAGCTCACTCAGAAGATGCACATTATTTCAAGCTTAAAGGGGATTTGAATCTAAGAATTAGTTTGTTTAATGCGTTTTAATTAGTGTTTGCGTAAGATTTTCGAAAGCTGAAAGTTATATCCTAAAAATGGGCCAATTTTTTTTTAAATAAAACCATTATTTTCTCATATTTTCACCTCTGTGAACATGGAAAAAGAATACTTAAGAAAAAATTTCCACAAATTTGTTAAAGACAAACGCTGCTCTTAATTTTTTTAAGCGTCTTGAAAATCTATCAAATCGTCGTTCCACTTTATGGGAGGCCTTTGCTTCCGATATGTTAGAATATAACATACTTGCCTGGTACATTTCTGTAGAAATCTAATGTATTATAATGGCAGCCCAGTTGTGCCCATTTCTTAAACAGCTTACAGTCGCTATCAATGTCCGGATAGCGAGTTACATCTATTTCTGCGACGCATAGATACTGTATCGCGACGCTAATGCAGCACTAACTCTTGCGCACGCGCCGGTCCGCTGAGTTACTGGCTTCACGGTCATATCGCTGTTGTCCTGATTTCTTAGCGTGTGTGGGTCTTAGATGTACTAGGAGACTTGGATATGGTTTATGTATATAATAATAATAATAATAATAATAATAAGCATTTAGTGACGACTTTGAATTAGTTAGCGAAGCTTTGAGGGATTATTCTACCCATGAAACTGAACTTAAGGTCCCCAAAAAACCAATGGAAACTCTCAAAAAGGCAATCAACTGATACCACAAGTTATGGAGGGACAAACTACTTTTTTCATATTTTGACAAATGTTCCTTGGGGAAAGTTGTTCAGTTTCTTAAGCTGGTTCCTTCGATCAAGTTATAGTTAATTGAAGGCTGATCCACATAATTAATTTTAGCTAAATAATTTAAACTCGCCCATTATGCTGTTGCGAATTTCAAGATTGGATGTTTTCATGAAATCCGGAAAAGGATTTCTCAAAATGTGTTTCGTTCTTATTCCATCATCCATCCATACACTTTCGTCTATAATCCTCGTCAGGGTGAGCAGAGCAACGTGTGATTCTGTGTAGACCCACTTGATGCCACATTGGACATACATTCTGAGGGTTATTAGACGGATCATGAGTGTTGTGGTGATACGTTGTCAGCCTTTTGCCCACGATACACCACAACCCTCGCATCTCACTTACTGGCTTCTACATTATGCACAGGAAGACGCAGCTGGCACATTCAAAGATTTTCATGCGTGGGAGCTTGTTTTTTCATTCGATCGCTTATAACTCTTAAACGGCTAAACAGATTTTAATCAAATATAGCTAAAAATTATCTTGATCAAATTAGCTTTCAAAGAAAAAAAACCGCATCGAAATCGGTCCATTTGTGTAGGAGCTACGATGCCACATCCTGGTTCACTCCTGGTGCGGGCCAGTACCACTAAATTCGTGTTTTCGGATTTATGTACGGATTTCTAATAATCACTTGCTCAACGGTGAAGGAAAACATCGTGATGAAACCCGTCCAAGAAAATTCATTTTCGAAAGACGAGTGGTCCACCAACCCGCATTGGGCCAGCGTGGTGGACTATTGCCTAACTCCCCTTCGTATTTCGAAGGAAGGCCTGTGCCCCTCGGTGGGGACGTATATGGGCTGATAAGATACGATGCCATAGACAGACACACATATAATATGTCAAACTTATGACACCCCTAAATACGGGCTTGTCTACGTTTTTGACGTACATACAACATTACCTGTGATTAAAAAGTCACCAGCTTTTTTAGAGAAGTATAAACTTTGCAAAAACGTTTCATCGTTAGTGCACTGAACCATCTTTGCGTAGCAGATATTAAAATCTCTTTAGTAAAAACATGTAAACAAGTTGGCATTAAAAGTAAGCTCTCAATAAGGTTTGCCTTACAAAGCGTCGTGTACGCGAATACGTCAGGTTGTCCCGGCCCGGACACGAACCTTGGACCGGCACTACCGTATCGGGTTACTGATTTAGCACTTGACGTCGTCACATTGTGTTATTAAGGTGCGGCCTTAGTAGATATTTTAAACTTTTTATTCTTAAAATATTTTTTCAAGGAATTTTCGTCAATCTTGTATGCATGTTAAACACTTTATTACTCGTAATAGAGGTACAAAACAACATAGGTGGATACAAAGAAGGCAAAGGCGAGCTTATCCCTCAAATGGATTTCTACCAGCAGACTCTTTTCACTGTTGTCAAACTTTTTTTTCATTGATCTGTCTTAACACAAATAAATATTTCGATAAAAATTGTTAAATAATTTCAAACATAAATAGAAACTACAGACACCGTTTCCCGATGTTATTAGCCCAAATTGTGTTAAGTGATAGCCCAAATTGGTAATAAGCCAGACTTGTAACCGAAAGGTTGAGGGCTCAAATCCTGGTGCAGACCTGTACTATTAAATTCGTCTTTTTGGATTTATGGTTATTATGAATTATCACTTGCTTAGCGGTGAAGGAAAACATCGTGATAAAACCTACATGACTAAGAAAATTTGTTTTGCGAAAGGCATGCGGTCCTCTAATTCGCATTGGGCCAGTGCAGTGGACTACGGCCTACATCTCCTTCATTTTTCGAAGGGAGGACTGTGCGTCTCGACGGAGACGTATATGGGCTGATAATAAAAAGGATAGCGGCAAGTTCGATATTTTCAATGATATTCTAAAAAACATAGAAGTAAATAAATAAATAAAACACCATACACTCAAAGGTCCACACTAAGGTTTACCCTTGTGTCATGGGTCCCTCGGAATACACATAAAGACAGACACAAACACCCATGACCCGAGAACAGACATTTGCTTTTCACACAAATATTTCCACCGACTGGGATTCGAAATCAGAACCGCAGCGCCACTGCCACTCGACCAAACTAGCCGTCAAACATGTCGTTTTCTATAAAGACAGTGCGTGAAGGTTATCGCCTCATCTCATATCACTGTAGCATCTACCTTACACTCCAAGACTCTTGTAGGAAACAAGATTAGTTCTTGTATGTGATATTTTGCCCGGGACTTATGTCACGACCCTATTGTGTCAGGTTAAAGCAAAAATGTGATGTCTGGCGCTGGTTTACTATGTACTTAACATGTACGGATTTGTCTAACATGGTCTAAGCTTAGAGAAAGTATAAGGTTTCTTAAGGTCAGTGTAGTTAGACCTTGTTGTGTGATGGAAGTATCTCTGAATAGGGAAAACGGTGTCTTTTATATATTTTTTTTGTTTTTTTTGTGACCACAAAGTAACAAAATGTTCAACCTGTGTTATAGATAAGATTTAAGACTATGAATTACTGCATACAGGGCGGAAAGGACAGCTCAAATGCTTAAATTGTGAAATAAACCCATCTATGATGAACTGCAAATATATTTTTGCCCCGAAAACGTCAAGTTGAGTAAGCTAATAGTACTCTTCAGCTATCCCTATGCCAAAAATCAAAGTTTCTGCGCAAAAAATAATAATATCCGAATTCAAACTACACATGAAATTCTCACAAAATATTACCTTACACTTACAGCGAATAATCAAGTAAATAAACAACCCATATCTCATCAAGACTAACGAAATAGCCTGCGAGATGGGATGCGTGGGCGCAGTCCTAATTCCCGCGCAGTAACTCTGTCTAATGTGTTGGTAAATCGCATGTTTCGCGCACAATACTGCACTATCTCACGCGTAATGCGTGCAGTGACAACAAGCTAGCATGCGTGAGGATACGGTAGTCTTGATACTTGGAGGTGATAATAAAATAAAAGCTTTAGTGTTGACAAAATTACTTAAAAGGTCTTTAAGCCTGTAATTTTTTATCCCATCAAAAACATAAATGTGAAATGAGAGCCAAGTTCAATATTATGATATATGCCTTGGTTGTTGACTTCCACTACAAAAGAAGTGAGGTGAGATCTACATGGGTGTCGAGTTCAATGGTCAGCCGAGTTCAACTATAAATATCATTTCTTCCTATAACTTAGGATAATATAGTGAAGCCTAAGGTCTGACTTGTCTAGTTTTCATATACATTATATTTTAACCCCCGACAAAATAGGAGAGGTGTTATAAGTTTGACGTGTGTGTATATATGTGTCTGCCTGTGGCATCGTAGCTCCTAAACTCTAAACGAATGGAATGATTTCGATGCGGTTTTCGTTGGTTGAATGCTACGTGATCGAAATTTTTTTTAAGCTGTCTTTGATCAAAATTATAAGCAATCGAATGTTGGGGGTGATATAACATTTTCAATTGTAGAGTTGTTAAGCTGTCGAATTTTGTCACACTGTTTAAGTCATGTCCATCTCCTACTAGGTTTTAACTGAGTTTAGGATACCTAGCGAAGACAGAACATACTATTGCTTGACAAAAGTTTGTCTAGAAATCATATCGTGTCTTTCCCATCGGTTTGTTACCTAATTACAGCGTTGCTTATATTAAAATCATGCAAGTATCAAAACAAGTCGGTTAACATATTCACCGTAGTTTCGGCGACACTAGTTCTTGCTAACGGCGTCATTTGGCCGATATACTGCGCAGACGCACACCACGACGTGTCCTGCGATTAAACACTAATGCACGATGTGTTTAATTCACTTACACTGGTTTCTATTACGTTTTTGTGTTAAAATTGTTATTGAACATTACTCTTTAGCCAACCAAAAGAGCTATGACGTTTCTGACATATTTACTGGTCCGCCTTTTTTTTCAAATTTGCGCGTGCCAATGAAACTAGTAAGCCTAATGTGTCCCACTGCTGGGCGATGTCTTCCCTCGCTTTCCTCCACACATCCCTCTCCTGCGCCTTTTCCATCCATTTCTAGACGAATTGGTCGAGCTGGTCACGCCATCTACGTTACGGTCTTTAATGAAATATAATGGCCATGACAATAGTTTCTTTTTTAACAGCAAAATACGTCCCCACCAAGGGGCCCCCTTCTAAACACGAAAGGGATTTAACCATAGTTCACCACGCTGGCCCAATGCGGGTTGGTGAACCGCGCGCCTTTCGAAAACTAATTTTCCCAGACGTGCGGGTTTCAGCACGATGTTTTCCTTCACCGCTGAGCAAGTGATAATTAATGAAAAATCCGTACATACATCCGATCAGACTTTAGCAGTCCAGGCCCGCAATAGGATTTGCACCCGCAACCTTCTGATTACAAGTCTGGCTCATTACCAACTGAGCTATCACCGCTCAAGACAATAGTAACAGTTCCTTTTAACACCACTTTCCTTCGTTATACGTAATGGCGACTGACTTTTCACAAAAGATAGCATGGTGGGTGATTATCTCGGACGTACTGTACATGGTGTCCTATTCTAATTCTGTCTAGTGTCGCTATCTGCACTTTCATGTTTACATTCACTCTGTATGTAGGAAGAATGTTGCTTGTATCAGGCTAATGGATTTGATTGAATTTGAATTAAACTTTACACCTTGTGTCTGCTATGTTGTATGAGATTTGTTTTTTGGAGTAATACGCGAAAGTAATTTACTAATACGAGGGTCTTTAAATACGTGATTGCCGTTCTACATACAAAACTATTGGCAAATCTGTACTTTAAAAAAAAAAAAATTCTCAGGAATGCAAAATCTAATATCAACAAAAATTTGTGAGATTGCTTAAACAACATTAAGTTAATTATGGGCATACTTAGTTTATTATAAGCGGCGAGTGTAAGGATGATGTAACCTAGAAGAAACGTTGAAACGGGCGACAGATAAAACAAGCTACCTTTTAGCTTTGTTTTCAGTAAATCAACCGTGTGGTGATCGGTTGAGAATAACACCACCCCATCTCTTTCTGTGGGTGTCGTAAGAGGCGACTAAGGAAACACAAATGAGGCCTGCCTCCTAGTAATCCATCCCAGGCAACGACACTTCATTTTTTTCTGAATCTGAGGTGTCGTCCTATGGTCTCATGCGGTGTGGTAGGCTCTGTAAAGGGCCGTCTGGTTCGCGACCACCCTCCTACCGAAGTCTGACGCCAAACAGCTTGCTGGGAGTACCAGTGCCTTTATAGGCATTTTCTGGGTTATCTCGCTCCATCGTCGACCTCATCTTTGAACTTATGGTCAAGATTGAGGTCAAGAGTTAACCCATCTTATAATAATAATAAAAAAACAAAGTAAAATTAAAAAAATGGCTTATTTTATTTGAAATATCTGTGTGATAGTCAAGTTTTCAAAAAAAAAAAAACAATTTCAGAAATGGCTTTTCAGTTAAACAAATTTTGACTAAAATAGTGCTTTTAATCGGTAATTTCATACTTTAACACCGAGGTTGCGTTTTCATCTAAAGTAGCATGTTTAACCTCAAAAGCTCCTAAAATTCTGCGAATAACAATCAAGGAAAAAACCCTCGAACCTTTCTAGAAAAGTGATTGAAATGAAAGTGATTGTTTCCGCATGTGATTGGTGGCGTCCAACGGATGAAACGGGCCGCGAATGCGATGATATCTGTGGGGTATTTGTACCGGTAATAGCACGGCCCATTTGGGCATGACTTGCTGAATTACCCTACATGTGGGGTCCGGTGGTACTGTTGTACTGCTCATAGTACGTTAAATGTTGCGTTGTGTGGCAAAATGAATGAATGAAGTATAATAAAGTATACTTAGTATACTATAATAAAGCATACCAAAGACAAACAAAAGTAAATAAACATAAATAATTAAGCCAGCAGAATGTACAAAAAGGCGGCCTTCTTGCTAAGGTAGCAATCTCTTTCAGGCAACCTTTAGGTTAGGATATTTTTCGAGTGATAACAAAGCAAAAAATCTTCGGCCGAAAATTTTAGAATCGAGATTAAGGCGCTTTTTGGGATTTGAATTTCGAATGTGCGTAAGACAGTGGTGAGATCCTAGTTTAAGAGATTTTAATGACTTTTTTAATGTATTTTATGGCTTGCTATATTGTTTTGTATCATTAATTTTGTTTTATTTCTTTGTTTAAAGAGGGCTAGAAAAAATTAGCTAAACGTTTGAAATTTTTTGAAAACATTGCTCAGGTAACGGTGCGGTGGCGTTCAATAAAACATTTATTTTCGGGATATAAATAGCACACAGGTGTTATTATTTATTAAAAAAAAAGATTTTTGAAAAATTTTACGTGAAAAGTTACTGTTCATACGAACTAAGAAAGGGGAAGATTTTACACATAAATTTTTAAATAGAAAAAAAAAATCTTAGGAATCCAGAAACATGCTCAACCTTAATAGGTTTTATCTGTATATTTAAAAAGCTTTTTTTTCCACCTAGGCACTTAATGTAATTTTAAAACTAAGACGTACAATGTTACATTCTACGTCCAGCCTTCCTATTAAAACACAGAGGGGATTCACGTAAGTACATTCGATCATCATTAGCCAGAACTCTTCTAACTTTTCCTCTTCATACCTTATTTCAACGCAATAAAGGTCATATTACTATAACTTTGTGAACTTTTTGCTGTGTTAGTGAAGCCAATTAGATCAAGTTTTGGCTATTGCGGTTAAGGTCAAAAGTTCATAATCGATTTGTATACTGAACTAGCTGATGCCCGCAACTTCGTTTGCGTGTTAATTTTTTCTTTTGAACAGATTACACTTTATTGACGGTCCATTAATGGACCTTCATTTAGTTTATTAAATATTGATTTAGTTTAAGATTTAGATTTTTACATACAAAAGTTTTTTCCCGCTAACTCCCGTTCCCGTAGGAATTTTGCAATAACCTGTTGCTACTAAGCTTTAAGTTTACTAAGGTACCTGCATGCCAAATTTCAAGCGTCTAACTTAAGCGGTTTAGATTTTTCATACAAAAGGATTTTCCCGCTAATTCCCGTTCCCGTAAGAATTTCGGGAATTCCTTTCTTAAAGCACCTCTACGGTACCTAAGCTACGTCCCTTCCAAATTTCAAGTGTCTACGTTTAGCCGTTTAGGCTGTGCGTTGATATGTCAGTCAGTCAGTCAGTCAGTTACTCCTTTTATATATGTATTTAGAAGATAGGTAGATACATGCTATCCAACTAATATTATAAATGCGGAAGTTTGTAAGGATGTATGGATATATGTTTGTTACACTTTCACGCTCAAACGGCTTAACCAATTTTGATAAAATTTGGTTAGGAGGTAGCTAACACCCTGGATTAATACATAGGCTGCATAATTTTCCCAAATTCCGTCGACAACGAAGTCCCGGGCTAAAAGTTAGTACTAACTATTTTAAGAGCTCGTAGATTAGTGGCGCTCGCTGATATATAAACCGATGTTAAGCAACGGACACAGAGGAAAGGAACCTAATGGGTGACCATAGTGAAAATTCATCACGAGCGTTTCCGTGCGTCGGAGGGCACTTTAATCTGTTGGTTGAGGCTATTGTCGATTGACTACAGTGGTTAAACCAAGTCAGAGGCGTTTCAGCGGTTTGAAAAACTCTGCCACCAGGGTTAGTTTGGTTACTCTTCTGTCAAGAAGTAACATACTTACAAGTTTTTTGGTTGAGCCTTAAATAAGGACTTTATAGAGAAGAATAGGCCAAACATTGCATCGTAAAGCACAACTCTACATACCTAAGCATCAAAACACCATCAATTTATCGACATTTGTATTAAAAAACTGAACTAAAATTACAGTACTATCATTGTGTTATTGTTCTCGCTGTCAATAACTGTAGGACACGTGTTACAGATAATAAATATAATTAGATGGATCCAGTAATGCGTAGCTACTCGAGCTATAATTTTGTAGGAAATGCTGCGCACGCGACTCTACAATACATCTGTTACCAATGATATGAAATAAGAAAAAAGGTTATTGCTTAATCTTTTAGGCCTAAAGTACAAACAATTTGATAAGGAAACTTCTTAATTTTTTTTCCTACTAATTTTAATTAAAATGCCAATTTTTTTTTGTTACTCCTTCAGTCCTTCACACAAATACTACTGGTCGGATGTTGATGAAATTTCGTAGTAATATATCTATATGTCATCAGAATAATACATAGATTATATAATTTTCCAAAAATTCCAGCGCAAAGCTAATTGTTTATATAAAATAGTAATACAATTATGTATTTAATGTATTTCCGACTCCTCGTCACCGATTGTCAGACAACAGTAATGTAAACAAAAAAAAATTAAATGAATAGAACACAAAATAAGTACACAATAATGTAGATTCACATTGGATATTACAGTGTCAAACACTATTCTGTACTATCTAAAATCGTCGGACGGCCGATAATTCTCACAATTTGTCACTGTCATTTTGTATTGCGCAAGACAGAGATGTACTGACATTCGACGCTTCAAAACTTCGGTCGTAGTTAAGAGCCCCAGTCCTTAATGGACCTACTTATAACCTAATTTTGTATCTACCATTTTTTTGTATTTTATCATTGTCTGTGGTGGTCTATCAATCGCCCAGGATGATAATATAAGTGTTGCGTAATAATAGTATGTAGAAAAAGTTGTAAAAGCTAGTCTTAAGCCACTTTTAGGTTAACTCTACGTATTTTTTTTCGTTATGGTTAAAGGTTATTGAACCAAGTACAAGTTTAGATTTTTTATTTATAATTAAGTTTTTAAAACTGATAAAATGACACAAAACTTATCTGCAACTTAGTACTTATATATTTAGGTATTAGTAATAGCATCAATAGGCATCAAAGTTATTTTAAAAAGTAATTTGTTCTATGTTATATATATGTCTTGGGTTGTGTATACTTGTGTGCAAATAAAGTATACTGTACCTATTGTATTGTTTAGCACTTACACGTATTTATACGTATTAAAATTGTTTTTTTTAATCAAATGAACATCTCTCATTTTTAAAGCACAAAAACAAAGTTTTTTTTAAAATACGGAATTATATAATTATACTGACATAATTTGATTTAAAATCCATCCAAAACTAATAGAAAATCTCAAAATAAATGACTTCAATAAAATAGCCACACGTGGATTAAAAAAAATCAATCGAGCAAAATCGATCTACAATCATGTAATGTAGTAACCATACATTACAATAGTATTCTCTTAGGACGCGCACGCGCACGTTCCCACGTACCTCCTTTGTCGGCATGCGACAAAGACTTGCCGACAACATACTGTGTCATACTGCCTTTGAAATAACTCCCTTAATCTCTTTAACATAAAGTTTAATTTCCAAACCGATGACACTGAAAAATCTACTCGTCGTTTAGATCGAAAAATGACATAAGAGTTTTGGTATGGTGGTTTAGATTTTAGACTTTATTAGTTTGAAATAGAGTCGATAGTTGGAGCGTAGTCTGTACAGTGGCGTCTTCGAACTTCATCTTCGTTAGAGTGACCATGCTTTTTTTCGGAAGACAGTATGCGCAAAATCGGATGTAAGGGTTTAGTTGAATGAAAACAAAACTTATAAATTAAAAATTAAACAGCATATCAATTGCACTACGAGTAAAAACATTATTTCTGATGAGAAGGAAGAGATCCAGATTTATTTATTTATTTATTGAGAAGAACACAAACAGTATTACACAAGACAAATCACAGATTTTTTGATAACATCAATAAGTTGAGTGTGTTACGTGTATACCAACAACATGTTCCACAACAATTTAACAAGATTCACCCGTCACAGAGTGCTGAGAAAAAAAAGTAGATAATTAAGAAGGAAAAAAATAATTGAAAATATATAAATATAATATAGTATGTAATAAAATACATATTTTAATAAATGTATATTGTATATACACTGGGCGTCAAAAATAAGTAGTACAGTTTTAAAATTGCGATTTCTCCCAAACTATAAAACTTAGACCTTTGAAACAAAAAAGGTTAAAAAGAAAATTTAATCTTATTCAATAAAAACTTCATGCATTATAAGAACTTATAATGCTTGACTTTAAAAAAAACGAATAAATAAAAACACTTTTTTTAAACTGTTGAAAGGTGTTGTCTTACTTAGGATTTTTGTGTTTGACACATTCGCTGCTGATAAAGCAATTGTAATTGAAAAGCATAGGTATCTTCAGAGAGTAAATTTGACTAATCATGCCTCTTTCACCAGAAGAATGTGCAAGAATCTTAGCTTTTCTCGAAGTGGGCATCAGTATGCGTCGTACTGCAAGGAGGGTGGGTGTAACTTTAAGAACGGTTCAGCGAGTAAAGCAAAGGTACGAAGAGACTGGAAACCATCTAAGGAGACGAGGTAATGGCAGACCCAGGTGCACAAGTACCCGAGAAGATCGCTTTATTGTTTCCACTGTGTTAAGAAATCGACACCTTAATGCAGTTGAGGTTCAGCAACAGCTTCTTCGGACCCGAACAGACTACATCAGTGAGAGTACAGTGAGAAGAAGACTTGCTGAAGCTAACCTGAAGCCTCTAAGACCAGCAAATGGCCCCAAACTTGAGACAGAGCATCGCGTAGCAAGACTACGCTACGCCCGTCAACACGTACAATGGGGCGAAGAAGAATGGGCTAGAGTTTTATTCACAGATGAGTCTCGATTCTCTTTATACACTTCAGATGGACGGCGGAGAGTCTACAGACGACCCGGTGAGCGATACATTCAAGCTTGTATCTCGGAAAGAGTCCAATATGGCGGGGGCTCTGTACACGTATGGGCTGGTATCTCTTCAGAGAGTCGCACAGAGCTTGTGGTAATAGAAAATGGGACTTTGACTGGTGAAAGATATGCCTCGGAGATCCTCAACGAGTATGCAGGGCCATATTTAATAAATATGGGTGATGGAGCCATCCTAATGCATGATAACGCCCGGCCACACACTGCTCACCACGTACAAGAGTACATTCAGGAGGTTGGCATCAACTTGATGGCTTGGCCATCGAGAAGCCCAGATCTCAACCCGATTGAACACGCCTGGGATGAGCTTGGGAGGCTAGTCAGAAGGCGCAGTCCACCTCCTGCCACACTCAGGGCTCTAAAACATGCGCTGATAGAAGAATGGGAAAATATTCCCCAACACCGCCTCCGAAACTTAGTGTTCAGCATGCCAAACCGGATCCAAGCTGTAATTAGAGCCCGAGGCGGCAACACAAGTTATTAAATTGTGAAAAAGTTCCAAAACGTGAAAATTAAGTGGTTGACATATCGTTAAAAATTGATACTTTTTAGTATTTATCTTAATTTTAAGTTTGAAACTTTATTCATGCCAAATAAAATATAACTTTAATAAACTTCGTTAAGTTTACTATAAACTGCTTTTTATTTCATAAGTGTAACTACTATAGTTTAGGAGTAATTGCAATTTGAAAAGTGTACTACTTATTTTTGACGCCCAGTGTATATTAATTATTTAATAACAATTACCTAATTAATGTTTTTTTTTAGTGCAAGCTAGCGTTGCTCGATTGTGGACAAAAGGCTGACAACGTCTCACCACTAAATATCATGTTTCACCTAATAACCCTCTGTCAAACGTGGCATCAAGCGGTACTGAACCACTGATGCTCTGCCTACCCCGGGGATTACAGGCGTGAGCGTATGTATGTATGTTAAAAGCAAGCTACCTCATTACCAGTAGCACAGTTTAACCTCATAAGTATAAGGTAAAGGTTTAGAACAAATGTGACTGTGAAAATGTAAAGGTACAACTTTCGTGATAGTCTTTAAGGTTCGTCGTCATCGGCCCATATACGTCCCCACCGAGGGGCACGGGCCTCCCTTCGAAACACGAAGGGGTTTTAGGCCATAGTCCACCACGCTGGCCCAATGCGGGTTGGTGGACCGCTTTCGAAAATGAATTTTCTTGGACAGGCGGGTTTCATCACGATGTTTTCCTTCACCGTTAAGCAAGTGATAATTAGAAATCCGTACATAAATCCGAAAAGAAGAATTTAGTGATACAAGCCCGCACTAGGATTTGAACCCGCGACCTTCCGATCACAAGTCTGGCTCATTATCGACTGGGCTATCACTGCTTCTAATAAGTCTTTAGGGTTGACTACCCTGAAAGTTGTACCGTTAACTAATTATTGTCACAAATGTCCCAGAATTCCCCGAAATTATGCAGACCCTAACATCGGAAGACACCGTTGACCCCTCATTTAAGGTAGGGCAATTGTTTATCAATATGCTATGATTAATGGGGATAGCATAGCGTCGTGACCGCGGCTTGCCTCGTCGGCAATTAGGCCATCTCACGACCGCCTATGATATGTGATGTTACTTGCTAATTTGTTGATGTTTTAGAAATTTGTTAATATCTAGCCACTATAGACTGAGAGTAAAAGAAAACTTGGAATGTGCCAGTTACCAACTCTTTCCCAGGCGAATTTTATGATTAAGTAAGACGGCCGGTTTGGTCAAGTGGTAGTGACACGCTGCCTCTTGATCGGCGGGTCCTGGGTTCGATTCCCAGTAGGGGCAAATATTTGTGTAAAAAGCAAATGTTTGTTCTCGGGTCATGGGTGTTTGTGTCTGTCTTTGTGTGTTCCAAGGGACCCACGACACAAGGGAAAATCTTAGTGGGCCTTAAAGTGTGAAGCTTTAAAAAAAAAGTAAGTGATATGCGAGGATTTTGATGTAACACAGGCTTTTCACTTGAAAAGTTGCCCCTGCTTGTTACATATACTGTGTAATGTTGTTAATATAATAAATATTTTTTTATCCTGGATACCCACCATCACCATATACATGTTTCATCTAATTTAGTTCTTTGAAAAATGCCGTCTAATTAAATCAAAAATAAGAAAGCGAAATCACCAATATCAAGTGAAGAAGACCTTTACGGGTTGTAGTATGTCAGAGCTTCGTCCGTTGATCAGCAGGGTACACTAAAACATTCCCACATACCCCATGTTTTATCTGAAAAATCTCATAATGTGAGTCAAATATTGTGTGTAGTGGTTTTTAAATCACATGATGCTCTGCCTATCCCGAAAGGGATTATAAGCGTGAGTGTATACATTTTCAGGCAACTAAATGAGGCGCTCGTAGCTCAGTAGTGCTTGCTGATCTGAAAAAGTTGTTTGGTTATGCAAAATACAAAAAATCATGACCAGAAGTAAAAATAGTAAAATGAAATGCGTATTGGGAATTTTGTTCCAAATAAATATGTTTTTGAAACTACCCACATTTATGGAATAAACAATACGTTAATAAAACTGCTGACTGTGGATTTAAATTGCAGCTGTACATTGTTCAAAAATGGCGGCTGAACGGTAGAGTCAGCATTTTTCCAAACCAACATCGTGGTACACAGAATACTGCTAGAAGTTGGGAAACATAAGATTTTATTGTCACGTAATTTAAATCTATGGGTTAACTTATATTAGCTCGATCCTCCACACAAAATCTAACAACTTTCTCCAATACAAAATGTACTTCTCATACTAAGATAATCAGCTGTTCGCTTTTTCCTGTCCGTGTCACCATTATCCCTTTTGACTGATGATTTTTTGTGCACTTTCCTACCTAATAATGTTAATTATGTTTACAAATAACTTTATGTTATTACTAACTTACTTACTTACTAAGGAATTATCAAAGGTAAGAGCGAGAGAACGTCCTGATATACCTAATCTCATGTTTATAAAACATGAGATTAGGTATATCAAGACCTAATCCAACAGCGTTTTGTCAAGACGACAGTAAAAACAAATACAAAAAGTGCAAAGTTCCAGCTGAGACTAGAAATTTGATTGTTAGTACATATGGTGGGTGAAAGGTCAAAGAAGTTACAAATTCTTCCAGAAATCAGATAAATTTTGAAATCAGTCTATATTTAGCTAAAGACGTGAGATTTTCAACTGCTTGTTAAATTTGTTTATGGCATCCACCATACGTTTTTGATGCAAACCATACCCTCAGCAAATATTTTTCATTTGTTTTGTGTTCGGTAGGTTTTGTGTAATTGGATGTGTGATTTTAAGCACACAAGCTTGTAGGGGGAAAACGTTAATTAACAATTCTTTATCTTTAAAATAACCGGAGTTATAATTATCAAATTTTTCAAGCTCCATTACCTTTGAGGAATACCTTCTTAGATTGCCAAGATGTTTGAGATGTTACAAGTAGGTATAACAGCTATTTTAATCTAACTTTTTTTGTGGACTGATTTAAGTCCCAAATTTTTCCTCAACTTGTTAATCTGAGGTTGAGCTTGCCACATGACTGGCTAAGTGACTAGAATTCTTCGACAATGGTAAAACCAACAATTATTTATCTCTAAGTATACATTACTTATAAGTAAAAAATTAATTCATTTAAAATTGGAATCCTAATAAGGGAAGCAAAACTGGAACTGATAAAGAAGGTTAGTAAGGAGATGCATGCAATCTCGTTACAAGCTTATTAATTTTACAATGCAGTGTTCGGAAATGGCTACGTAACATGGCAACGGAGAACATGTTTCCGCATCTACCCTAAAAATCACATGTGATGTAAGTAGCATCTTCGCTTTGCTCGTGTTTCAAATGGGCTCATGTTACACATTACTTCGACACTTGTGTCGTTAATAACTATTATTTTTAAAATTCAAAAAACAAAAAAAACTGGAAATGTTCAAATTTTCTCTTAAAAAAAAAACTTTTCCCACCCCGTTGCAGTGGCAAACTTTTAATTGCCACGTAAAAATTACGACCAATCGGAGAAATTCATTGTTTGATTTTAAGTCAAGAGTTCATTTGTCCCCGCCGAGTGAACACTCGAAATTTGAAAAATTCAAAAGTTTTTGGCATTAATTATCTACCTGCGACCTACGCAAATTTTCAAATGTCATTGAAATATAAAAACAGTTTTTGCAACTTTGGAACCACCTGAAGTGTTAGTGATTTGTTTAAAAAATTATAGCGATTTGTTACCGGCTCTTAGAAACATTATCTTGGTATAAGTGCACCCTTCCTTTTATGACAAGGGTAAAAAAAAAATTATAGTTTTTTTTTGTAACGAATGGGTTTGCTCTTGCACTAAATGATGTTCGGAACTTTTCTTCCTTAAGAAATTTCATAAAATCCTTCCTTATTCCTTGCCTACGTTATAAAATGAACCTGAGCTAAATTTCCCTATGTTGAGTCGGGGCCATTTCTTTGTACAATATATTGTAGTACAGATGAAGGTAATTTACAATTTATGTATTTGATCGAACTTTGCTATAATCATAACCTAAATTTTTACTAGGTATAATGTATTGTTGGCAATGAATAAATTATTTTCTATCTTTCTTCATCTTTCTAGGTCCAAGATTTCGGGCTGGGTGCTGATAAATCAGTGAGTAAATAGAAGATATATTCCGACTGAAATGCGTATACTATAAGTATAAAATAAAACGTAATGTAAATCTCGACTTTGTTCTTCGAAAATTTTCTTTTTTTTAGTTTCATTAATACGCGCCCATTCCAAAGATGTTATCAAGCCTCTCCCACATACGTTTGAAACAATGATACGATTTTGTCACGAAATTAGTAGCCGCCTTGCATCTAATGTCTGTTGCATTGTTACATTTATAATGCACTGGAGTCATTTTCTTGCACACGCCTTCAATGTAATAAAACATCTCTTATGCAAACGCCTCATCTCATGGGTGCATTTAATCGCTTTGGCTATGTTTCTTACTCGAGTTCTTCTTTTTTTTTACACTCACATGTCATAATCTTGACCAAGGTCGTCATTTTCTATTCATATTACATACGCTCACGCTTATATTCCCCAACGGGGTAGGCAGAGCATCAGTGGTCCTAGAACCACTAGATGTCACGTTTGACACAAATTGTGAAGGTTATCAGATGGCACAAGTTGCATAATGGTGAGAGCTGGTCGGCCTTTCGCCCATTATACAGCAAAACCCTCGCATCTCTCTTACTTGAACATATATTACTTCCTTGCGGTCTACTTTCTCTCCATCTTACGAATTTTCGATCAGGTCAAGTGTCCTGACGCGAGTTTAACATTTTTTACCCATCCTAAAAATTGCACAACGCCGCTAGAGAAGTTTTCACTTCAAAAATTTGGTCTTATTCATCTTACTGCAGGATATTTTAAGAGCGTTAGGATGTTTTAGTCTACTTTAAGTATGTCCATCTGGTCACTTCAAGGAATAACTATACCAGTTTTCAAAACTACACATTTTTTTCCTGAGTGCCCATTTTCACCTTAATTTGCTTGAATTACCTGATTTGCTTGAGCTCCTCGTCAAAATTCTGATTGAAACTAAAATATTTCCGTTTGTAACTTAATGCATGAAACATTAAACACAAGCACCATAGTAAACTATGAACTAGCAATAACATTAAGAAACAAGGGACACCGAAGAATCACTTCGCAATTACAGACTGACAAATGCCCGAGTATTACCAACACATGTGCCACCAACTTTGAGGGGCCCAGGGGGGCTAAGGAGGCCACGACCCCCCCGGGTGGGCTAGACCCACCTATGGCTAATTTGCGTCCGTCTGTTTTGAATTTGAAGGGTATTTTCTTAGGATCTTACGTAAGATTTGTGGGGTTGGGTTTAAGATGTATTGTTTGGGAAGTCAGTAGGCCCATTTTGATTTGGAAATAGGATATTGGGTTTACTTAAACTCCTCATCCACTGCTGGACAAAAGCCTTCTCTATGTCAATAGACAAAAGTATATTTATAGAATCACCCCACTTGACAGTATTTCTTTAAATAACTTCATGAGAATAATTCATAAAAAAAACAAATAACAGAAGAAACCTGCCTACATAGTTACTTACAAAAACCTGCTTACTTAGTTATCGAAAATTCAGGATACTAATTTTAATTAAACACTAAACTGAACAGCTTTCCCCAAGGAACATTGGTCGTAATATAAAAAGAAATTGATCGATCGATTGCCTAAATATGAGAATTTAAAAAAAAATGTCAAATGGGTTCTTCGGGAAAAGTTGTTCAGTTTCACGAGAACAATCATCCAAATCATCATTTCAGTAACTAATTTAAAGTCGCCAAATACATTTATTTATTTATTTACTGTTTATTGTAAACAATAGAACATAAAATTAAAATTTAAAAAACCCCCCCCGCAAAAAAGTAAAGCGGACATTTAAAAAGTAAAAAATAATACCTTTCGTTGAGCCATCAAATTCATTTCAGAAATACCTATATATATATTTTAATTATCGAAATCGATGGATGGCACGATAGGGTTTGCTCATTAAAATGGCGCTATAATGTCGCGTCGGGGTACCGCTTTAGTGAATCAGTGAATAGTCAATCAAATGAAGGGTCTGATTTCTGAAATGAATTTGATGGCTCAACGAAAGGTATTATTTTTTACTTTTTAAATGTCCGCTTTACTTTTTTGCGGGGGGGGGGTTTTTAAATTTTTAATTTAATTTTTATTTCAAAATTTTTAACTTATTTTCAAAATAATTAAGAGTGTACTAGTGTGCTGGATATCCTGGCCGCAGCATCAGCTCACGGTGTTGCCACCATTGCATTGTATGCAGAATCAAATACTGATCAAAACGAGTCCAAACACGACATATCTGCTATTATTTTTTCAAGGATGTGCTAGTGTTCTGGATATCCTGGCCGCAGCATCAGCTCACCGTGTTGCCACCATTGCATTGTATGCAGAATCAAATACTGAACAAAACGAGTCCAAACACGACATATCTGCTATTATTTTTTTAAGAGTGTGCTAGTGTTCTGGATATCCTGGCTGCAGCATCAGACCAAGAGTTCCATAACCCTGCATAGTTATTAAGCATACATGAGTATTTCAAGTTTTAGGTCACATGTATGTTTGAAAGTAAAGTAAATACACATTAAGAGTCTAAGAACCCTACCGCAGCTAACAAAAGAGCTGATGACCTTGAAACGGCTGAACCGATTTTGATAAAACATATCTAAGAACCATCGCCAAAAACCCTGCTTGTAAATAAAAAAAACCGCATCCAAATCGGTTCACCCATTTGAGAGCTACGGTGCCACAGACAGACACACAGACACACAGACACACAGACACACACACATAGCGGTCAAACTTATAACACCCCTCTTTTTGCGTCGGGGGTTAAAAAACATACAAAGAGAGAGTCGAGACAACGGGCACTGCTTATTTCTAGGAAGAAATTTCTTACAGCAGACATAACAAGAGAGATTGGACATGTTGAGGCTAAATTTATTTTTTCTCTTTTTATGCCAATTACCACTATCTTCAATGGGGATTGGGGAACAGTGATACGACAGTTGGCTGAGCTGCAGTCAAAATCCTAATTTTAGTATATTATACTGACAAACAACTACTTTCTAAATCCATATTTCTCTGCCAAATGTCTACGTAATAGGCTTCGTCCAGGAAGGAGTGTTCACACGTTGTGGACATCACTCTACGCCCTTTGTACCGTAAATATGGACGCAGGCTGTGGGCATGGTAAGTATGGGTTATGGCAACACTAAAAAAAATAATTATAAAAGAGATGAATAAATGAATGAATGAATAAATTCTTTATTGCACACGTAAACAAAAACATTATGGAAAATTTACATTAGTGCAAAAGGCGGCCTTATCACTAAAAGTGATCTCTTCCAGACAACCCTTTGGCTGAAAGGAACCATTTTAAAAAGACTGAAGCGTAGTGCGCAGATCAAGTAATATATAAGTAATAAAGATATAAAAGTTTTCGAATAAAATAAATATACACAAAATAAATTAATGAAAAGTACATAAATAATACATAAATACATATGCAAGCATAAATATATACAACATAAGTAATCAGTTGCAAGTTTTAGATTTTTTAAGTAAGTGCTCACGAAGCTTGTGTTTGAAAATGATGTTATCTTCTGAAATACGAATTGAAACTCTTCGTTTAAAAATATTCGGTCACTTCAATTTCATAAATAGATACAACATTCCTCAAGGAAAACAGATTGAAATGGTATAAAAGATAAGATGAATAATTGATTGATTTAGAATCAACATTGTGTTAGCTGCAAAACGCCTAATGCTGGACAAAGGCAATAAAAAAATAAAAATATAACTGTTCATTTAAAAAAAAAAACAGATTTTTGTAAGAAGATCAACGTCCTTATATTGTATTCAATGAACAAGGCATTGGAACAAGTCTTAAAAACTCATTTTATGTAGCCTATGTGTTATTCTGATATCTAAGCTATATTGATAATGAAAATTGATGTGAATCAGCCCACTAATCTAAATAATTTTCCCCAAGAAAATACAACTAGAGCGATTAGCTGATGACAAGACAAGTCGGACATTTTTGTGAGAATTTCAAATATATTCCTTAGAGAAAGTTGTTCAGTTTAATGAGGAAAATCACCCCCAAAAAATTCGCTTACTAATGTAATGTCACCCGATATTCAAAGTTTCATCAATATCTTTCAAATATACACATCAACACGGTCTAGGGATATTACACGATTTTTCATACAAAAGAGGCCTGTTTGAGAAGCTATTATAGCATACTGGAGATACACGGAGGGCTATAATTTTCAGATCAACAAGTGCTACACTTGAATTTTCAATTCTAGACAGTAAATTGTGTTTTAGTTGAAATTTGTGAAAACGTGATGGCAACGAAAACGAAAATGCACTTTTTGTCTGCTTTTTGTATAAAAATGGTCGATTTTACGCAATTTTTTTTTCATTTTCGTCACGTTTTCAAAAATGTCCATTAAAACGAAATTTATTAACTAGAGTTGAAAATTCGGGTTTAGCACTTACTCGCCTGAAAATTATAGCCCTCCATATGTCTCGAGTATGCTATTATAGCTTCTCAAACAGACCTCTTTTGTATGAAAAATCGTGCAATATCCCTAGACCGTGTTGATGTGTGTATTATTTTTGTGTAGGAGTAACCAACATCCATATCCTTACAAACTTTCACATTAAAACATCAGTAAGATTTTACAGAGAAATCCGCTCATCGCTTCCTAGATCAAAATATCAATCCTAAACACCATGTCCTTACCACACCTCATAGATATACTAATACCGTAGGCGGCGCGTGGGCGAACGAAAGTTCCATACTTATTACTTACGTGGATTGCAAATCTACACGAGCCATCTTTACTTGAACTCCAACCTTGTCATTTCACATCAGAAAACTGGAAATTCTTGATGATGCCCGGGAGTCCCCGAGGATATTTCGTAAGATCCTTCTTAATTGTAAAAGGAATTTGGGCCAAATTTCAGCTTTTTAACTCCATGGGTTTGGGCTGGGCGTTGATGATCAGGCCCTTCAATTCTATATACATTTATGAAGTGGTTTTGGAACCATATGATGCTCTGCCTACCCTGACAAAGTTTGTGTGTGTGTTCATACAATTTGATTCTACCTTCTTCTTTAGTGATTTCCCTTTTGTCATTTGGCTAAATTGATCCTACATTTTGATTTGAGTTTCACTAGCTTACACATACAAAATTTTAATGAAAGCCCTCATTGAAAACTGTTTTCTTTTCATTTTCCAGATGTTTATTAATACGTTTTTACAATATCCTTAATCCAGGTCTTTTAAAATCTCCCAAAAGTCTAGGTGCCTTCTTGTGTACTATTCTGATGACAGTGGCGGCTTTCATCTTTCTCTACCAAAAATCCAAAATGTCATCAATGGCTATTTAAAAAGACACGGGTAAAATTAACAGTGATTTTTAAATTCCAGATAAAATAGTTTTGGGAAAATGACTAACTTCTGAAAAGAACATCTGACTTCAATTACAATTTTTATTTTATTTTAAGTTACAGCCACCTTATAATCTAGATATTTCATAAGATACAACAGAAGACCAGCTTCATTTCAAGGGTCAATATAATTTGGTTTCGCAGTTGATTCAATCTGATACGCTTCCCGTAACGTTTGTTGGATTAATGATGATATAGGGATGTGTGCTTTAGAGAGGCAGTTCGGATGTTTTACTATGCCTACTTGGTTTACGATTTGCGGAACTGTTATACGATGAAATTCCTTCCGTATTTCTTGTCTATATAACAAAACCCGTTTTTAGTTAAAAATAATAGTAACTAACTACCTTCGAGTAAACTAGAATTAACTATTGCTCAAAAATAATGAACCTAACCTAACCTACCGTAACCTAAACTAACCTATCCATATTTTCATTCCCCTACATCATAAGCTTAAGTATTTGTCCCATAGATTTTACTAAGGTTTTTTAAAACGCTACTCAACCAAAGGCCCACACTAAGGTTTCCCCTTGTGAGTTTCAGCAATACACCCTTCAAAATATATGTTTTTGTTTACAAGACATGTCTCTATTTATAGTCATTCATATTATGTAGTTGCTCTACCATATATGAATTTAAAATTATTAAAATATATTAAAATTATTTAATAATTTAAGCAAACTTTAGGGGGCCACCTGGCGCCACGTTAGACAAACATTCTGATGGTTATAAGATAGAACATGAGCATCCAATAACTTCCAGAATGGTGATAAGTTGACAGTCTTTCACCCACGGCACACCAAAAACCTGACTTCCCAATTACTGACTGGAAAAAGTTGCCAGATGGTACAAGTTGATACTTAATAATATTTCGATATACGTGCTTATAAAATCATATATATGTATAGACTACCTCATACTGGCCATTATACAAGCAATAACACCCATGCCTCCAGAATCCGCGTATAAATTAAGGCAACCATTAAGTTTTCAATAAGGAGAGAGCCACATATTCCGACTATTATAATTTTGATGCGGGTACGGACTAAGGGATCGCCAGTAGGAATTAACTTATCATGGTCGTACCGCATCTGCATACCTTAAACATTTATGTGGGGGACGGATTTAGATGGTTTTAACTAATTTAGTTTACTGATATATTTTGCAATTATAAATTTTAAGAGCGGTGGTAGCCCAGTTGGTAATGAAACAGAATTGCAACTGGAAGGTTGCGGGTTCAATTCTTGGTACATCATCTTTTCGGATTTTTTATTTGCTTAGCGGTCATGGAAAACATCGTGATGAAACGGACTTCTAAGAATATTCGTTGTTGAAAAGTGCGCGGTTCACCAACCAGCTTGGTGTACTATGGCCTACATTCCCTTCGTACTTCGCAGAAAGACCCGTGCCCCTCGATGGGGATGTAAATGGGCTGAAATAAACGGTATTTATTATCTTTGACAAACAGTGTTTTTATTACAAGTTGACTTTTTCAGGGTATGCATAAAACCAAAAACCCACCCTCGTGGACAAAAGTGTGAAGGAACTTGAATTTAAAATTAATTTAAAAGATAGAAATATATTTACCTTAGGAGGAGTCATTGTATTGCAAATAGATACTAAGAAACTACAGGGTAATTTAGGCTTAGCCAAAAGTGGTCATATGGCCAGAAGATATCGGAATCTCAAGAATTCTAGGATTTCGCCAAAGATAGTTTGATGATTTACATGAAAATAACTTATTGTTGTATGAAAATAAAATAACTTGTAACTTGTACTGATTTATCAGTTTCAGAGTAAAAAAACATTCAGGTAAAAAACATTCAGGAAAAGTATTGAAAGAAATTGAAAATTGATCTATGCTAAGCAACACTTGTACTGAATGTCAATCACAATCCAAAGAAGTATTTAAAATCCCGTATAAACATAGATACAGACATACGTTCACACCTATAATCCCTAACGGGGTAGGCAAAGCATCAGTTGGTTCTAACAGAATACTCGAGCCACGTTTGATACAAACTGTGAGGGTTATCAGATGAAACAAGTTGTATAATGGTGATATGACCACCAAATATTGCTAAATTTAGAAATATTCTTCCAATTAACTAATCTTACTAAGTCCAACCCTGTGGCCACCCCGGTTTCGGACACGGGGGGTTTAAGACACATATCTCAGACAGGGATGCAAGAAATGCCCACACCCCAATATGTAGATCTGTACCTTCTGCCGTCTGTGGTCATTATTGTATTTGGATGCAGTGGGTTTGATACTCGAATTTAGAAAATGATAAAAAAATATATTATTAATATTACTCTGGAATGTTTTGATAGTGTGAATAATAAGTCAGCTTTTGTAATGAGATTAAAAATACAAAATAATTTGTGTTTTAGTGTAATGTTGTAGGTATGTTGTATATTTATGACGACAACGACTCAAATTTGAAATCTCAAATATATTTTTTTTATCCCAACTTTGACGATGCTTGAGGCGTCTAATTACACTCATGATAGCCTTGAAAAATAAAAATTCCTGGAAATCAAGAAACATTCCTAATGTAAGACTTTATTAACATAAAGATATACATTTTGCTGCAAAAGGTTGGCTTTGTAAGGTGTTCATGCTCTACAGATTTTCCTGTAGAGCCTTCAATTTTTTAGTAACGTTTTCGAGCGGGAGCACGTCGCATTACATCTTAACACCAAGATACTTCGAAATTCATTAGTTGAATTCAATTCATCTTTATATGACATTTTGGCAAAAGTGACAGCTTTTTGACCATTTTTCCATATTCACTTGGAAAAAACTGCCGGTTGCTTAATCTTGATTCTAGGATACTTCAATATTTATGTAACTCAGTAGTTAAATTATTAAATTAATTCGTGACATTTTCGCAAAAGTAGAAGCTTTTTGTCAATTTTTTTTCATATTTAAATAGAAGAAACTGGTTGTAATTACATTAATATTTTCTGGATCGGAACATACGAGTATCAAGTATCAAAATTACTCCGTCATCACGTAGACCGCGGTTCCCAACATAACTCTAGCCAATCAGCACGTAGGAATGAATGTTTTGTCTGCTCCGCGCCCGTATTGCCAAGTGTGCCTCGTCTTGTACCTCTCCTTGTGCCTCGCTGGCGTGCCTCGATCCCTCTGCTAGCGACATGTTTCGATTAAGACAACCCTTTCTAGTCTAGGAGGTCATTGTCACAGTTTCCTGGTTGGTATTTTGTTATTTGGGAATAACTGAAATATAAATGTGAAGTGCGCTTTACACGCGTCAATTTTCATGGCAAAAATTGCTATTTAAGATGTTTTTGCACGAAAATCATGTCAAACTATTTCCTTTTTTTTAAATCTCGATTTTTACGAAGCTTATGGTGTCTAATTATGCTCAGTTTGTATCCCATGATACTGTCATTTGTACAAACAGTGGCAACATCGTAATTTTTTTCTTCTTGTCGTACTACTGACTGCCTCAGAAGTTACCAGGGGGAGTTTTCACCTATCTGTATCTGTAGCGGTAATATAGAAAATAAATATTGAATATCTGCTGGCTTCGATTGAGATTTTAAAAAAGTCCTATCGGAACTGTAATTAAGATGCCTCATTGGATCTTTTATTGATTTTAAATGAAAGTAAGTATAAGACGAAATTTTTTTTAACAATTTATTTCTTAGCAACTCCCATACAAAAAAAAACTTAGAGAACCCTCGAAAAAAAATCAAGCTTCCATACAATGGCAGATTAGCTGATCGCACAAGTTGTATCATATTGATTGATCATTTATGTGTTCACCTGTATTCCTTGGGGGAAATTGTTAAGTTTCGTGGGCTGGTTCGCATACTTAATTTTCGCTAACTGATGAAAAATCACACAAAGTATTGAAATTTATGAATTTATAGATTTTTCTTTGCTCAGTGGTGATGGGAAATGTTGTGATATAAACCGTACGTCTAAGAAAATTGTTTTTGAAAGGCACGCAGTCCGCCAACCGGCATTGGGCCAGCGAGCGTGGTGGATTATGGCTTAAACCCCATTCATGTTTCGAAGGAAGGCCCGTGCCCCTCGGTGGGGACATACATGGACTGATAAAAAAATTGATTAACATACCTTAAAACGAATAACGAATTCTAATATCAAAGTGTTTTCCAAAACGTCATACCGATGACCCGAAAATTCGACACCTACCTCCTAGACCATCGTCTCAAGATATTCCTTAGGGCTGTCCAACACAGATATCGATAATATAATAATATGAGGTCTGCAGCTGTCGTATGTGTGTCTGAAGGAATTATTAATGCCGGCTGCACCCAACTGGGTCCAAGTAGCTTATTTAAATAGTTTTGGGAGCTCGGTGTATTAATGATAGTTCCTAGTATTGATTGCAACTCTCTAAAGTTGGGTGTCGGTAAGTCTTTGATGTTGTTTGGTATGATTAGTTGGTTGGTCGTGTAAGAGCGGTTAGGAAATTGATGAGGATCTAGTAGTTTCAGATTTTAGTTCTTTGTAGAAAGGATCATTTAATAGTTTTATGTGGCTGAGCGTTTCATTGAATCATTTTATTTGTCGCTGGATAATTTTGATCTCTTGTGATTTTTTTGAAAATTATAATTACATATTTTACAAACGTTTTACATACATACACTCACGTCTATAATCCTTGTCGGGGTTGGCATTCAATTTTCTTACCAAAACAATCCATAAGACTTATTTTTCTCTTAGAGTTTAGTGAAATTAATTTTGTTTACTATCCGATTATTTTTTGCGGTTCAGTAAGAATTATGGATTATATTAACAACACAGAAGTCTTTACTTTTATCAAGACTCTACAAGAAACATAACAGCTCATTTCTTATCATATTAATGTCAGCTATTTTCCTTATAATGACATAATTGTAGTATTTTGAAAGTTTCTTCGTATCTACAAAACAAGTATAAAACCTAGCGGTTACATAACACTAGCTACGAGCATTTCTTACGAGTTTTGTCAGCCCTAAACCCTTCCACGCCAGAAGCCGGACAATGAAATATTCGCTCATTAGACCGTCTACTGATTAATTGGGCTTCTTAGTACACGCGTAAGGTGTCAATTATAGCGTATTTTTAAAGTCAATTAATTTTTTTTTGCCAAGAATACTTTTTTATCTTAATTTATCTTGTCTAATTATGCTCATGACAAACTTATAGAAGACTTAAAAGAATACAGTAAGGCTTTGTTAACTGGATAATAACGCTGTTGTTTGATTTTTCTGCGATATGTTTAGTTTGATCACTTGACTTATTTTTTTTAAGGAATATTAAATAAAATATTTTTATCAAAAATTTACCCGCCTTCAAAAAGGGTGAAATAATTTTTTAAAGCTATGTTCACGAGTAAGTAGTGGTCACGGGTAAAACAGCAAATAGGTGAATTCATAGCGGAATATGGTAAATAGAGAGGAATGTTTTTTATAGCCCTAAAAAATAACTTAAAAGTCTCAAGGAACAACTTCGCTTTTGCTTCGTTAACATTGACGACCTATCATCCACATATATGACCGTAAATTTCAGTTTTTTTTAATTTTGACCTAAGCTACTGAAGCAATTTCGATAAAATTTGTATGGGACCAATCTGGAAATAGATGCTACCGCACTAATAAAAAAATTTTGAAATCGGTCTACAAATGACGGAGTTTTGAGGTAACAAACATAAAAAAAATACAAAAAATAAATAAAAAAATCACCCGAATTGAAAACCTCCTCCTTTTTTTTGAAGTCGGTTAAAAATAAATTAAGTCAAGTGATCAAGTTTCTTTTTTTTTCTTCTTTAGAAAATAAGGAAAGAGGTTTTTTGAAAAGAGTATCACTCGTAGTTTCTTGCCTGTTCTTCTCAGGGGATAACTGAAGTTTTGAGAGAATTCATAGAACTAATGTTATACATTGCATTATGATTAAATGCTCTTATTTTAATTACAAACCCTGGAAACTAAAAACAAATTTTTTGTCTTTTCTTCACATGAAGAAAACTCAATTGTCTGATTTTAGTTTCTATACTGGCATAATTGAAAGGAGAGTTAGCAATGTATTAGCGTTTCCAGCGATCTGAAGAATTTAATTAACTTTAAAATAGAGGATATTTTCGTCCGCTGCCGCTTCAGCTCAGCTTCAACTTTTACCAATCGCCACAACTGACCCTACACCCGTTTCTTGTCGGCTCTTAACTTGGCCATTCCATTGTTTATACAGAAGATATAATATGTTTTGTCGGTAGCGTCGCCCCGATTACACAGCTACTTTATGACCAAGATAAATAGACTATAACTGGAATTTTAAGAGGTACACATCGTTTTGTAAGGCTACCTTCTTGAGTAACTTTGCTGTAATTGTAGGTTATCTTTGGATAGAGATGGTTTTTGAGATAACTGGTAATGTATTTGCTCTAATAAATAAATTATACCAGAGCTTCTACTCTGCAGCTCTAGCACGATAATGACAAACTCGCGCTCGGCTTACGCTGAAACTTCACTTTGATTGAGCGAGGGTCCCGCACAAAGGTTTGCTCGCCCTATGGCATTGTCAATGTTGACATTTTGACATAGGAGCGCGGTGTTGTCGCGGCGCTGTCAATATCGTACTCGGCCTGCTGTAAGTCTTCACCGATATACGGCTGCGATATACTTCTCCTGTCTCTGTCATCTTTTAAACATAAAGAGAGAGGCGCAGTGATGAGTAGTATGGGGTTATAACATCATATTGCTCCAAAAACGTCATTATCTGCTAGCGGTGCACTCTACTGATCAACGGAACAGGCTCTGATAACCCTTAAAATGTTTTCTTTTTTTATATATATAATGGGTTTGCTCTTGACCACAATCTAGCCCAGAGGCGGAGATGTGGTCGAGGATGTAGCAAGCTCACCCAGAAGAATGCCTATTCACTCACTCGAACTTTAAAGAGATTCGAGTTATATGTGCCCGGTTTTCTTAACTTGATATTGGCGACTTCACATTTTTTTATGTTACTTAAAATACTCTGAAAACAAAAACAACGACTGTGGGTGCCAATTTTCTAAAAAAAATTGATGAATTTATTTAGGTCTAGCGATATCTGATGTCTTGAATTAAATGGCCAGTATTTTGATCAACCAAATATGAGAGCCCTATTATATTAAGTCCCACAAAGTCGTCTTTCTATCATATGACGTTTTGTCACAGGCTGCGGACAACTTCCTGTCAGAATCAGAATTCCTGGCCGTGTTGTGATCGGTAGAGAATAATACATTAATCTGATTTCTGGAAGAATTTGTAACTTCTTTCACCTTCCGGTCATAACTATGTAGTATAGTAAAACCTTCTAGTGTCAGCTCGAACTTTGCACTTTTTATGTTTGTTTTTACTGTCGTCTTGCTAAAACGCTGTGTGTGTTTATCCCGTGTGGTGATCGGTTGAGAATAACACCACCCCATCTCTTTCTGTGGGTGTCGTAAGAGGCGACTAAGGAAACACAAATGAGACCTGCCTCCTAGTAATCCATCCCAGGCAACGACCCTTCATTTTTTTCTGAATCGGAGGTGTCGTCCTTTGGTCTTATGCGGTGTCGTAGGCTCTGTAAAGGGCAGTCTGGTTCGCGACCACCCTCCTACCGAAGTCCGACGCCAAACAGCTTGCTGTGTTCCGTCGGTGCGTAGGAGTACCAGTGCCTTTATAGGCATTTTCTGGGTTAACTCGCTCCATCGTTGACCTCATCTTTGACTTTTATGGTCAAGATTGAGGTTAAGAGTAAACCCATCTTATAATTAATAAATAAATTACACGTTTGTGATTTCCTTTTCGATCCGATCCTTCTAATATACAGAATAAGACACAGATAAACTTTTAGACCTGCCTCTTATTAATCTATCTTAGGCAACGACACCTTAGTTTATTTTAAATCTGAGGTGACATCCTATGGTCTCATGCGGTGTGGTAGGCTCTGTAAAGGGCCGCCTGGTTCGCGTCTACCCTTCTACCGAAGTCCAATGCCAAACAGATTGCTGTGTTCCGTCGGTGCGTGGAAGTTACAGTACCTTAATTGGCATTTTCTGGGTTAACTCGCTCCTTCGTCGACCTCATCTATAACATTGGTCAAGATTGTGTCAAGAGTTAAAAGTTAACCCATCTCACAATAAAAAAAAAACTTTTTAATAAAGCTTATTTTATTACCTACAACAATCTACCACACCAATCAACATTTATATTATTATTCCACATACAGACCAATTCACACAAAACAATAGCAATGCAAATACTCAATTCCGGAATTGCCGGCAAATATTTGCGGAATTATCCCGGGATTTATCCGTGTGTGGCGGGATTGGGATAGGGTTAAGCCCGATCGCGTGATCCTGCGATCTGTTTCTACATGTGTATCGGTATTACACCTATTGTTTTCGTGTGGATCAAAGAGGAAGACGAAGCGATTTTCTTAAGTGAACCCTGTTTGTGTATAGCTAACATAGACGCGTGAGATAACTGTGTCGTATGTCACCTAAAAGAAAAAAAAACATATGAGGAAAAAACATGCAATAAATAAACAAAACAGAGCAACGGAAACGCGTTATATAACAACGTAGTCCTTCAGGCATCAGGTTACTATAATATTTGAATTAATAATAATAATTAGTGCTACATGCCTGTAATCCCTAACGGGGTAGGCAGAGAACCATCTAGAAAACCACTTAACGCCACTTTTGACACAATGGATATAACTCTCTTGTAAAAATGTTAGACCCTTAAGTTACTTAATAGTTATAGAGAGGTGTTAAATGAGTGATAAGAAAAAAAAACTATCTAAACCGTATACATTTGATGACAGCTACTTTGAATGGGGGAGCCACTGCCAACCGTATTTTAAGTTGTTATGGTAATGAGCCAGACTTGTAATCCGAAGGTCGTGGGTTCAAATCCTGGTGCGGGCCTGTACCACTAAATTCGTTTTTTCGGATTTATGTACGGATTTATGATTATCACTTGCTCAACGGTGAAGGACAACATCGTGATGAAACCCGCCCGTTCAAGAAAATTCATTTTCGAAAGACGAGCGGTCCACCAACCCGCATTGGGCCAGCGTGGTGGACTATGGCCTAAATCCCCTTCGGACTTCGAAGGGAGGCCTGTGCCCCTCGGTGGGGACGTATATGGGCTGATAAGTAAGATAAGATAAGTAGGTAGTTTGCAACTTAACGTACAGTTGGCGGTGGCACTGCTCATCAGAGCGGTTGTCATTAAAGTTAAAATAGTTCTAAATTTCGTCACCTGAATGAATGGCAGCCATGGGAATGAACTGCTCAGCTCTAGAGTTATTTCAGATTTAGTTAAAATTAGTAAATAAGAAAATTCGTAATGCGATTTAAAAGAGCAACCTCAGAGTTTCTTGCCTGTTCTTCTCTGAGGAAGACTGCACCTTTGCGAATAGGCGTAGAGTCAGTAGGATCAGAGGTACGAATGCGTATGTATGTATTTAAATCGTTTAATGTATGTTTGTATGTATTTCATTGTAATCTTGACTTGTTTTAAGTGACATCCTGAATGTCCTATAAAATAAATATTTTTCTATTCTATTCTAATGAAGTGGCCATCATTATCATTTCACCAGGGCCTCGATTCTGTAACTTAAGTTGTGTATCGATGGAATGGTCTCCATTTTATCCGTTCAGGTGGCGAAATTGAGAACTATCCAAATTTCATGTATCTAATGACGGCTGCTTAGACTGGTGGCGCCACCGCCAACTGAATTTTCAGTTGCAGGTAATTTGCAACTTTACGTTCGGTTGGTGGTGGCGCTGCTGGTCGAAGTGGTTGTCAGCAAGTATAAGAAAATTAAATAGTTCTCAATTTCGCCACCAGAACAGATAAAATGGTCTCCATTCCATCGATACACCAACTTGTTTCTCAGACAAGTTCAGAGAATATTCTGCTTTAAGTTACAGAATCTGGGCCCAGCATTGAGACGCTATTTATTAGAAGAATAGCCATCCTGCAAATCCTTACTTCTTTACTAATCTTATAAACGCGAAAGTTTGTATGTATGGATGTTTGGATGTTTGTGACTCTTTTACGCTCAAACGGCTGAACCAATATTAATAAAATTTGTCATGGAGGTAGCTGATACCCTCGACTAACACATAGACTACATAATTTTCCCAAATTCCCACGGAAACGATATCCCGGGCGGAAAGCTAGTCCTAAATAAAATGTATCCACTATATAAGTTGTTGTGTTGCACCAAGCCCAACCTGTGTAGTTATAGTGCGTCCCTCGTTAGAATTAATCTCGTTGGGTTCTCGACATCTGTATTCGACAATTATGTCCATATGAAATGTGATAATATTGTCTCTTTCGAATAATACGGGTTGGATAGAGATGAAAAAATTGTTGTATATGTTGGCATTGCGACGTAAATTTTAATGGGGATAGCTATACTTTGATGCAAAAAAGGTATAGTGTGTTAAAATATGTGTTTTGCTTATTTTAAGTAATGAATGTTCTTTGAAATCAAGCTTTTTTTGACTTTTTTGACATTTACCTTAGAACAGAATCTCTACATGAAACTAAACACCTTTTCTCAAAAAAAAAACCATTTTTCAATTATTATTTTTCTAAACGAAGTCACAATATTGCTGTATTGTATTTGTTGTTGTTTTCTTGCCTATGTGTTTTTTTTTCATTTAATTTCTGTTGTGTTGTAGAGTGTTTTTTTAATTAAATGTAATCTTCAGTCTATCTTGAATTAGCTAGTCATACAAGTTACGTCGAGCAACAATTGAAGGATCTGTGAAAACCTATAATCTTCAATTTTTTTCTTCTTAAATTTATAATAATATCATCTAATTAAATCTAATATAATATGTAAACACGACAGCACACCATACTATACATACGTCCTTGACGTCACCCATATCTCACTATATTAACCGGATTTGAAATACACGGACTGACTATGATTTAAAATATTATAAAAGATTTGACATATTGCCTTTTAAATAGAAAACTCAAGATTTGGCTTTCTTTTGCCTTCATTTAAATGAAGACTTTGAGTGGAAGAAATTACTTAAGAAAGGTTTGGCTGTATGGCTCCGACCTTTGCCTATCCGGATGGATGAAAAACATTACTACTTTATTAGCGTAAACTTCCGTAGTACCAATGAGTAACCGACGTGTTGCTTTCTGTACATGTCATTCAGGGACTCACCCTGGTGTTAGATATTTCGAACTGCTCAAAAGACTTTTTTTCGTGCTCTCAGAACCACAAAAATAATCTTGAAAGAAATCACATCGTAGTCACATCAAGTGTTTAATGGTCGATTCCAAGTAGAGCACGTTGTGGTGTTTGCAAGATATTTAATTAAATCTTCTATACAAATATAATGTTTTCAAACTGAAATTGCTTCAGAAACACCACGAAACACAATTTAAAACACATTAGTCCTGCAGCCATGTCGTATTCGTATCAATAACGAGAACGAAAGGAAATTGAATCCTAATCTTATGAGGAGCTAGGAATGGTTTACAGGGGGAAGCAAAGCTAATTCAATTGTAAAATTTAAAAAGTATGTCACCCCTTCACAACTTTTCAACTAAAATTGTGTAAAAATTACGTTAATTTTCCTTCCTTGTAGAAAGTGAATAAATAATTTCCCTATTCTGCAATGGTAAAGTTTCCCTTTTCACAGAAAATTATTCTACATCTATCTTTTTAAATTGTCTAAACAAAACATTGACTTAATTTATACATTTTTTATTGTTGTTTTTTTATAATTTCGGAACCAGGAAGTTTGTCAAGTCACAATAAGAAAATGAGCACTAGTGTATTGGTGCCCGCGTCTTTCTAAACATGGCTAAGTAGCCTATATCACTTTAAATCTCTTTAACTATTTTTGTGCAAAAAATTAAGTAAATCCATTACACTATTACGACGTTTTAATTAGTCCAGCGACCCTCATTGGGCCAGCGTGGTGGACTATGGTCTAAATCCCCTTCGTGTTTCGATGGTGGTGGGGACGTATATGGGCTGGTAAAAAAATATAAAAAATAAGAATTTAGGCCCGGTTGCTCACTCCACCACCGCTATTACCAGCTCTATGTCACACACGTAACGAGTTGTTCACTTTCCACATCTGGGAGATTATTAATTTGGATACGATCACACCCGAACACATCCGATCTTTGCCGATCGCCGCCGGGACGTAGCCGACCACGGAGTAATAAAAAGAGTAGAGGAGTTTCTAAGTCTTTGACGGCCGGTTTGGTCGAGTGGTAGTGACGCTGCCTCTTGATCGGCGGTCCTGGGTTCGATCCCCAGTCGGGGCAAACCTTTGTGTAAAAAGCAGATGTTTGTTCTCGGGTCATGGTTGTTTGTGTTTGTCTTTATGTTTGTTCCAAGGGACCCACGACACAAAGGAAAACCTTAGTGTGGGCCTTTGAGTGTGTAGCGTTTATTTTTTTTTGAAACCTAATGCCAAGTATTAAGTCTCTCTTATATTTAAGTGATCTAGAAGAGTTATGTAGACCATGGAGACTCAAATAATCCATAACCTTCATACACTTACAGGTTGGCAAAGTATCATACTGTAAATGAATTAATGAAACCGTGGCTCTATTCAGTGGTTCTTAAACCACATAATAAGTCAAATAATGTGGGTTACTAGATGAAACACGTGAGTATGGTTGTGATATGTTGTCAGTCTTTCGCTCACATCGCAATTATTGACTCTTAAAGTATGTAGGTATGGCAAAAATTAACAGCTGGCACATATAATAGTGAATTCGATCTTATAAATTGATATTTGTTTAAATCGATTAATCTTCAAAATTAAAAGTGTATTCCTTTACGCTAATGTTCACCAATATTTAACGCAGAATTTAAAAAATAACTCTAGACTTGACAATGACAATTTTAGAAAAAAAAATTGTTTACAGTTTGTCTAATTTTCTATTAACCGCAGGTTAACCGCGGGTTGTACTTTTGTCAAAAATGGCCCTAAATGTAATTAATTAATAACAGCCACTCCATTCTTTTATTACTCCTTGTCCCCGACTTATCTCCAATATGAATATCCATTTGAAACTCGATACGTAGGACTTTCTCGAGCCAATATGGTATTGGTTTCAGCCTGGGGTTTTTTACGAATTGGGAAAAAAATTGTGAGGGGTTGCTCTGAGATTAGGTTTATTTGATATGTTTAATGTTATTACATTACTAAGCCATGTGATGATCGGTTTAGAATAAAACCACTCCATCTCTTTCCGCGGGTGTCAACCAAAAAAAAACAAAAATTAATGAGACTTCAATCCATCCCAGGCAATGAAACCTCAATTTGTTCTGGATCTGAGGTAGCGTTCTATGGTGGAAGTTTAGGAAAATAATGTAGCCTATGCGTTTTTCTGGTGTTTAAAGATATATTGGGAAGTGGTCGTAATGAAGACTACTTACAGTATATTTTATTGCAAAGTTTTATCAAAATCCGTCCAAAAAAACCACATCGAAATTAGTCCATTTGTTTAGGAGCTACGATACCACAGATATACACAAAACACAGATACCGAGATATACACACATCAAACGAAGATATTTCTCATTTATTTTTGACTGGTTTTCACATCTGTCTCACCGGCTGGACCATCACGCTTTCCAAATCTTAACTTACGTGACGTAAAGTTTATGCATATGAAACCCAAACCCTAGTCCCATAAGTTCCATGCAAATGTGCCTTTTGCCACCGTAATGGAATCCAAACATATTAATTTCGGTAACACAGAATTAGATTCAATTGATACGCCTTAGTAAAGTACTGAGGTATGCATTCACTTTCGTCCACATTGTATCCACAATTGTCGCTGGTCATTCGGCCCTGTGCGAGTTGCTACTATCAAATATCAGTATCGTGAAGCGCATGAGCTCATTCCGCCTGTCTCTTTCTTCTATCGGACATCCATACGCACTGCAAGGTACCACCCTTACCTTGTAGAGATTCCTCGAATCCGTACTGAGAGATTCTCTTCATCTCTTATATTGCGCACCGCTAAGGAAAGGAATCCTCTGCCTGCGTCTGTCTTTCCGGGCTCATAATACCTGACTCTTTTTAAAGTTCGAGTGAATAGGCATCTTCTGGGTGAGCTTACTACATCTTCGACCGCATCTTCTCCCTTGAGCTAGATTGCGGTCAAAAGCAAACAGTCCTACTAAATTTAAAAAAAATCCCCCATCGCGTCGGTCTGTCTGTCTAAACTTGATAAACTCAATAAACACTTAACAGCTTTTCATACGGTTTTCTCAAATAAACAGAGTGTTTCAAGAGGAAGGTTTATGAGTATGATTTATTCCAGAAATTCCCGGGCGAGAAGTTAGTAGTTTATAAAAAAAAACCGCAAAATGAACACTCGAAGCCGCATCATTCCATTTAACTCCTCGTCTTAAACCCACATCTGCACTACTAGAACATTCGAGTCCGCACAACTATCCGGCCGTTCAGAGGTCATGAGTTGCGTAAATTGTTCCCAAATTATCATACATTTACATACCACACGCTCAAATGTTGGGTATTTCAGTGTGTAGTTTTCGAAGTTTCGCGTAGGCCTTTGAGTGAGTTACAAGGATTTTGATTATAAGTTATAAATCACTAGCTTTCCGGGTCTTTGTTCACGTAGGATTTTGTGAAAATTATGTAGGTAGCTAAAGAGAGCGGTGATTACCCAGCTGGTAATGAGACAGACTTGTAATCGTAAATCCCGGTGCGGGCCTGTACCACTTAAAAGTCTATTCAGATTTATTACGAATTTTTCATTAATTATAATTTGCTCAGAAGGAAAACATTGTTATATAACCCGCACGTTTAAAAAAAATCGGTTTTGAAAGGCGCGCGGGTCCACCAACCCGAATTGGGCCCGCGTGTGTTACTATGACCACATGCGCATTTATAATATTAGTAGGACTGTATAACCGTTCACCCACCCCAAATTTCCAGACACAAGACGCGTCAATATTTAGAAGATCCTTCCAATAATTGCAATTCCAAGTCCAGCTTATGCACTAGCCGGAGAATATCAGAACACGCAAGATGCAGCGGCCGCAAAGCAAACGTCTTCAAATTGTTGATTGGCTGAGACACTCTATCCAGCTGTTTGATTTGTACACATCGTCTCCTTGGCTATTTCGGATCTATATAGAGCTGAAAATCAATGAGGAGAAAATAAAACATCTATTTTTGCGTCTCAAATGACGACTTTTTAACTTTGGTATAATTTGCTGATCAATGGACAATAGGTGGAAAAGCCAAAGGCGGGTATTGCGATAATAGTGCGAGTATTGGTTTTGACTTCGCAAATCCTTTTGTTCCGTGTGCATAGGCATACTCTCTCTTTATGACAATTCCGAGGGGTAGTCTTCTTGTTTTTGTCGTTTAGGTATAGTAAAGTGTGGCGAACTTGACCAAGCCTGGTGTCAGAGTTTTCAAACCGCCAAATGGCCTCTGACATGGTTTAGAATAGTTTAACATGTCCAAGGGGTTAACATACCTGTGTACATACATTTATCTACAATATACTCTTTAAGTATGAGTAAAAGAGAGCTGACTTTATTAGAATAATTGGTAAAGTATATCAAACTGTTTTAGTGTCTTATCCTAGATTTTAGTTTATTTTTTTCAAACAAAAATTGGCGCTGCTCTCACCCATGGCCATGGTCCTTCCGAGTGCTTTTTTATTTTTTGACTTTCTAATTTCTTAGTTCCTTATACAGATCTTAAAATAAGACCTAGAAGATCTTTCACCTAATGTAATGATGTGCAACCCACATAAATTCCACTGGATGTTGGCAGAATACTTCTGCCCATTCCTCGCCATACGAAATAGGTCTTCCACCGTGGCGACGCCTGTCCATGCCTTTAAGTTGTCGAGCCATGTCATTTTCGGTCTACTTACGCCTCTTTTACCATCAACTTTGCCTATGATGATTGTCTGGTGCAGATGTATTATTAACTCTATATAAATCCTTTGCCAAATCCTGATCACATGGTAACAACACGTTGTATAGCGAACTAACAACCGATCGAATACGTGAGATTTGCTACGTTCTCTACCTACGTCCTTATTCTGATTACCTTATTAGCATTGAAACTGAAAAATAAGTATGAAAATCATGTCAAATATTTTTTGCCCATTTGTTTGTTAACTATATTTACGAATTAAAAATCAAAGAAAGTGGAGTGTATCGGGTAGTTTATAGTATTTATACATATGTTAGGGTAGTCTATATTTTATGTCAATATGCCAGTTAGCATTTGACCGCAGCCTAATACTCACGTACTTTACTTTTTTTTTCTAAATGACTACACTGTTGACCGCTGATGGCCTTGACAGTTTCACCTAGCAAGTGGCGAGCGCAGATGGCTCTCATCACAAAATTTTTAAGTAACAGGCCTAAGGGCGCCCTCTGTGGGGCTCGAACCTCGGCTTAGGGCGTTACTCGGAGAGGGGAGTCGGACATACGTTTTTGGAGAGAAGCGTCCGGGTACGTACCGGTACCGCGAATCGGGGCGGAGGTGATGGGATATACGCGACGAAGGTCCTCGCCGGCGAGGACGGAATCGCGGTCTGTTTGGTGTACGGGACTCTGCGCGTTGTTGGTCGGCCTGAATTGCAAGGGTGATGGGATCGTCCACCCGAACGACGTTCCTCGGACGGCGTTTGCCGCGGTTGTTGAGGACGGGGTCATAAGTGGGGATTGGGGTGGTGCGGGGCAGAATCAAAGAAACGGGTGGAGCATTGCTTAAGGTACTGCGAGATGGTCGGCAGTCCTAAGTCTATATGCAAGTTTTCATTGCGCACAAACCACGGGGAACCGGTAGCTTTGCGCATGAACTTATTCTGGATATCACGTACTTTCCACTGGCGACAAGGATGGGATTTTTAGTTAAAAATTAAACATAAGTCTGTTTCAGGTTTAAAAAATCATTTAAAATTATTTTCTTATTTGGTCTAAATCCATAGTTTTCTGAATTTAAGGGTAATCAAGATACGAGAACTCCACCACCTATTTCGTATTAAAGTTGAATCAAAGTTTCAGAATAGCGCTGCGGATTTACAAGTTGGAGTAATGTCTGGTCCTGAGGGTAGTCGAGGACGAAGTTGCGTGTCAGTCTGTATGTTAATACGTTCTTATCTTATACGCAAACATATTGAGGGTGAAGTAAGTAAATGTTTTGTACGAGAGAGGAATATTAGTATCATAGTGTTTATTTTTGTATACAAATGGAAAACAGAAAACCAATTTCACTATGTAAGTTTGCTAGAGTTGTAGTAACAAATGTTTCTGTCAAAAACAGAGTTTTATTCTCGGGTCATGTGTGTTCGATCTTGTCCCTCGTGTCTTAGGTCACTTGCAACATACATTGCAAGTGACCTAAGACACGAGGGAATCCGAGTGGTTCTTTGATCGTGTAGCATTTATTTTACTACTTCTGTAAATTAAGTTATCATTACTTGGTTAGCTTAATTCCCTCGATAAACATACTAAAAACCATTAGACGAAGGAGTAAACACTATTTATCGTACAGAGATTAGCTACGCCATATGTCGCGACACCTACGTCAGTGTAAATATGCAGGCAATGCATTAATGCAATTTAATCTGCGCACACGCATCACGAATTTGCGCCCACGCTCGTTGCACTTCACATATACTAGAGGATAAGGAAGGGGACATACTGACAACGCAGCGGTGATTTTCAAAGGAAACGAAGATATGGGGTGACTTTAATTAGTTTAGTGGCTGATTTTCCCTATAAAACTGAACAACTTTATCTAAGGCACTCACAAGAAATTTTCGAAAAGATTTTGAATCCCCATACAAAAGCAAACAGCTGATCGCACAAGCTGTATGTGGAGGTAATTTATTTAATTTTTTCGACTTATGTTCCTTGGGGATCAGTTTCATGGGCTGATTCACATCACCTTGTATTTTTCCTAGCTTATTTAAAGTCATCCAGTAAGAATAATAATAGTGCTGATTACTGGGAGACAGCGGCCCCCTAGAAACATAAGAAAATAAATTTCAAAATTTTCAAAGACATAAGTCGAAATGGGACAAAAAAATCCCACCTCACACTAAATTAAACATAGGGTTAATAAATGCCCAAGCTTCGTCTTTCTGATTAATAAAAAAACAGTTTATGTGGAAAATTATTTCACAGTATGAAATTATTTTTATCTTTTAGTCAGAACAGCCTTTACAATAAAGTATGCACATGCTAATGTAATTTAAACAAATGGGCATGCGACAGTGTGAGAATAGACGGTATCTAAAAGCTGGGATTTATATTCCCACGGGACTTCGTTCCCGTGGGAGTTTGGGAATATTATTTAGCCTAAGTGTTATTCCAGGGTGTCAGCTACCTCCATACCAAATTTTATTAAAATTGGTAGAGCCGTTTGAGCGGGAAGAGTAACAAACATTCATACATCCACACATCCATACTAGAGTTGCCACAAATATTCGGCAACTACTCGGTATTCGGCCTCTTCGGCCACTTTTTAGTTATTCGGTATTCAGCCGAATAATACGTACTATTCGGCCGAACACCGAATACCAAATCGTGAAAAAAAGACACGTCATAATATTCAATATAATGTATTAATTACCAAATTACAACACTTAGTAAGTAAAAGTGATCAGTGGTAAGTTGTGATGGATAAAAAAACAAGCTTTTCAGCATTTTTTGGTGGCAAACAATTACGCTTTTCTTCATAAATGATATCAACTTCCGCAAAACAACCTCTCACTGTACACGCTACTACCAGGAGAAGAAAGATAACTTTAACAAATTTCGAAAGGTTTGGATATTGTTTTTCGTTTGCTGACCACCACTTCCGTATTCATCGCAACGAGGGAGACAGGTTACGACTTTTCTTATTCTTGATTACCTACGCGCTCGATAAGCATGTTTTTGGCGGCCGAATATTCGGCGCTTCGGCCGACAGCGTTTCCGAATATTCGGTATTCGGTATTCGGCCAAATCACTATTCGTGGCAACTCTAATCCATACATCCTCACAAACTTTCGCATAATATAATGTTAGTAGGATTAGTAGGATTTCTCAAGCGCCGTAAGTAGTTCAACAATAAATAGGCATTATGCTAGCCTATAGCTAATAGATCTTTCGGAAGCGTCTCATCAGATCCTACCCTGAAGATGTTATAAAGGCGTATTACTTGAGATCCGATCTCGATAACACACGTGTAATTATGTGCACTCCCTCCGTCTCAATCAAGGTAATCGCCGGCGCAGACGTCGACCTAATTAACTTGAGGTCAATTATCATAGTCCAAGAGCTGACGTACAAGTGTACAATACAGTTTACTTACAGTTCTGTAGCTGTAAATAGCTTTTATTCACTTTGATGACTGCCGGTTTGGTCAAGTGGTAGTGACGCTGCCTCTTCATCGGCGGGTCCTGGGTTTTTTTATTTATTATAAGATGGGTTAACTCTTGACCTCAATCTTGACCAAGGTCATAGATCAGGTCGACGATGGAGCGAGTTAACCCAGAAAACGCCTATAAGGCACTGGTACTCCCACGCACCGACGGAACACAGCAAGCTGTTTGGCGTCGGACTTCGGTAGGAGGGTGGTCGCGAACCAGACGGCCTTTTACAGAGCCTACCACACCGCATGAGACCATAGGACAACACCTCAGATTCATAAAAAAATGAGGTGTTGTTGCCTGAGATGGATTAATAGGAGGCAGGTCTCATTTGAGTTTCCTAAGTCGCCTCTTACGACACCCACGGAAAGAAATGGGGTGGTGTTATTCTAAGCCGATCACCACGCAGGTTTAATTCCCAGTCGGGGCAATTATTTGTATAAAAAGCAGATGTTTGTTCTCGGTTCATGGGTGTTTGTGTCTGTGTCTGGCCTCTACGTGTGTAAAGTTTATTTTATTAAAGGCTTTGCTCGTCCTCTGGTTTTGTCACTTTGATACATTTTTGACATTTAAGCTGCTGGATATAGCACAAGCCAAGTTTTCCTCGTACTTGGTTATCCTACACGATAATGACCTACCCTCCCTTTGAGTCAGTGAAGGGGGTTAGTCCACCACGCTGGCCCAATGCAGGTTGATGGACCGCAGAAATCTATTATTTAGTAATAAATCTTTATAGTAGAATTCGATGTCAGCATTAATGCTACATCCTCTTAAACTAAGTTAGGCCCAGAGTTAGGACGCAGGTTGAATGAGAGGGCGGCGGTAACTGTACATGCTGTTAATAAGACAATCGGTTACGCGCCACTGCGCTTGAGTGCCTTAATATGAACGCACACCAATCATCTGTTATAGTAATTGCTAAGGGAAAATTAGATAAGTTAATCAAAGAGATGAGGGTTTCTTTTTGTAAATCTGAAGAGGCTGATTGATTTAATTGCAAATTAAAAATAATTAAAGAAGTGTTTATCAAACTAATAAACATTTGAAACAATTTATTTTTGGATAAGTTGATATACGATATATTTATGAATAGAAAGACGATCTAATAATACAATTAAAAAGTTAAAACAAAAAAAAGAATTAAAAATAAAACAATAATATCAGACTTACGATTTCCTACGGATATTTTGTAAAAAAAATATTATTAACCAAGACCCGTTTTGCTGACTCTACATAACCTTTCAAGGAGGTGGAAGGAAGTCGTACCGTCAGCAAAGAGGCGGGAAATCCAAAACAAAACACAACAGACATTGTCGCAATCACAATGCACATTTGCAGTTCTTTTGCTTAACCATCCTTCTTTTTTTATTAGACAATGTTGTATTTTTTTTACGTACAAGTTGATTAATTACATTTACCGGTGTTTGCGCTTTTAAAAATAGCGCAGAAGTACTTCATACTATAGTTAATCTATACTAATATTATAAAGAGGAAAGATTTGTATTTTTGTATGTAACGAATAAGCTCTGAAACTACTGGACCGATTTCAAAAATTCTTTCACCATTAGGATGCTACATTATCCCTGAGTAACATAGGCTACATAATTTTCCCGAATTCCTACGGGAACAAAGTCCCGAGTGGGATGCTAGTAATATATAATTTTAGGATTAATGTATTTTATTAATCAGACATTTATAAAACACTTAAATATCACACTAATGAAACTCACAGACAGTTCTAGGCACAATCATCAGCGTCATATCTGGCTGTGACATATGCTAAGCCTGGGCCTTTTAACCTTTTCACCGCTAAAATCTGATATATCAGACGTTTAAGTTTCATGCCCTCACCGCCAAAGTCTGATATATCAGACAAAATTTTTTTACAATTTAACTGTATTTTTAACCGACTTCAAAAAAGGAGGAGGTTTCTCAATTCGACCGTATATTTTTTTTTATGTATGTCCGCGGATAACTTCATCGTTTATGAACCTATTTTGATTATTCTTTTTCTTGCTGGAAAGGGAGTATCCCAATGGTGGTCCCATGGTAAGGAAATCAGGATCTGATGGTGGAATCCTGAGGAAATTGAGGGAAACTCTCGAAAAAATTGTCTTTTTGGGATTGAAGTCGGTGACTCTTACGTTTTTGACGTGGAAAATTATTTCTAATTATTAATGTCGTGGCGTGTGGTGAACGTCACGACATTAATAATTATTTTTTAATGTCGTGGCGTATGGTGAACGTTAACCTTCACACACAGAACACGACGACATTTCACATTAATACATCCACACATCTTATTGAGCGGTGATAGCCCAGTTGGTAATGAGCCAGACTTGTAATCCGAAGGTCGCGGATTCAAATCCTGGTGAGGGCCTGTACCACTAAATTCGTCTTTTCGGATTTATGTACGGTTTTCTACTTAATGAAGGAAAAAATCGTGATGAAACCCGCCCGTCTAAGTAAATTCATTTTCGAAAGACGAGCGGTCCACCAACCTGCATTGGGCCAGCGTGCAGCGTGGACTTCGTGGTTCGAAGGGAGGCTCGTATTTATAATATGTATTTTATAATACTAAAACAGCACGGCAAAATTGTATTACTATTGCTTCCTATGCACTAGTGGTAATAGAAGCTGGGAACATAGAAGGCAATGGTAATATAAATTATGTCATGCCGTGCCGTGCCGTTTGGATTATAAAAAGGCCTATTCTTGATACGCCTTTTGTAAATTATATTTAATAACTAAATCCAAAAACTTTTTCAATAACAGACTCTGCTGTTGTAGCGTTTACAAGTGCAGCAATCCTTCAAAAGTAAGTATTTATTTAAATATGTATAGTTTTCCATTCGAAACATTTTAGTTTTTCGCAGTTTTGAGTTATGAATTTTTAATGAGATCGCGGGAGAGATTAAGAGTCAGAAAGTCATTTCCCGGTAAAGAAGAGTACAAAAAAAGGATCGCTTCAGTCGTACCGTTTGTTACGATCGGGCCACGAAGATAACGGTCGCTTCCTAATTAATACTTTATTCACCCAGAACTTTGTTCCCTTGGAAATTTGGGAAGACCAATATAGCTTATGTGTCATTTTGTTTTTTGTACTATGTTGATGGAAAGATTCATAGAAAGCCATCCAGTAGTTTTTGCGTGGAGGTGTAAAAAACATCCATCCGTCCACCCTTACAAGTTTTCACATTTTTTATTATAGCTTTCCACCCGAGACGTCGCGTCGTTCCCATAAAAATTTGGAAAAATTATATAGTCCATGTGTTTTTCTGATTACTGCAAAGTTTCATTAAAATCTATAAAGTAGTTTTTGCGTGAAAGAGTAACGAACATCCATACATCATCCTTATAAACTTTCGCATTAATATTTAGTAGGATAGGAAGCTTATAATAATTTTTATCTAGTGTATTTGTAGGTTTTTAGTAGAACTTAACAAAGCACGTTGCCAATTACTTTTGTCTTAGTTTTTAACGTATCCGCAATAAAATCTGTTTGTTTTCACTCTACGTCTCTTTATAAAGACTAGATACTTCGTACAAATTAAATTAAATTAAATTAATTTATGAAGAAAGTATTTTACAAGTTTACGTTTCGCACTGATGCTCACACTAGGATACCCTGTGTTGTGAGTTATCAGCCTCTTCCCGTTGGACATGAACATGAGGTTTAATTATATTTTAGCAAAAAATACAAAGACTAAAAATATACTTTGTTATATTAAATAAATAATTCACTTCAGCCTATATTATTAGTCACAAAATTACAGAAGGCACAAGAATATCGCCATTTTCATAGCCTCACTCTGCAACTCGTACCCATCATCTCGAGGGCAATCCTCGACGTTTCGGATTCGGTTGCATTGCATGGCGGTTATCCAATTTTTATTTATTTTTATCATGTACTTGTTTTATTTAGGTAGGTACGTACTTGTGTAATTACTTGTTTTATTATTTTAGTGCGTCTCTCCATGTTTCATCTTGTTTTTGGTGATATTTTGCGAAAAACGTATTTAAGTAGGTGCATGTCTGATTTTTATTGCTTGCTGGCTTTTCGCTTGGTACTTCGTTGAACAGAAAAAAAATAAAACAAAAATATTTTGATGTAGGGTGGCTTTAAATTAGTTAGCAAAAATTAAGGATCTGAATGCTTTAGTAGGAATGAGAATCCCATTTTTTTTAAGAATTCTAAATAGGTTACTTGGGGAATCACACCCTTGCTAGCTAACTGAAATCCCCTAGCTAAGTTAAGCTAAGCTACATATCCCCGACCAAAGGAAAAACCTTAAACATGGGTCTTGGAGTGATTTTCTATGTAAAAATCTGAGACAAGGTTCAACTATTACTTACTTTTCTTTATTTACATTGTCTTAAATACACCTGGAGCTTTGTTCCCGTGGAATTTTCTGGAATGAATTATACACATAAACCTTCCTCCTAAATCGCTCCATCCATTGGTAAAAATCTAGGAAAATCCGTTCAGTGGTTTTCGAGTTTATCGAGCTCCGACAGAGGCGACGGGGGACTTTGTTTTATAATATAATATGATTTCATAATAAGCTACTTAATTTTACATCTAAATAAATATGAAATGTGATAAACACCAACAAAAGCACACGTATGGTAAATCTTCGGCTTAAAGCGCGTGTCATCTGCGACCATGGCGAGATTACCGTTTATAAATTAGCACCGCAACCACGTTTGTGTACCGACATATACCTGGATTTACCCCTTTCGGATATATTTGGGTTTAAATGCTTAATTTATTATGTAGGAAAACGGTTAGTTAGTGCCCTAGTGTTCTAAGTTGAAATTAAATAGAGATTTTTACGATGTGATTCTCCTTATAAAACTTTTCTCGAGAAAGTTTTTGAAATTCTTACAATACAGATCCGTCTACCTCTTGAGGAATATAAATTCGCCCGCGTGGACTACAGGTTATATATTGTGAGATTTTTACATACAAAAGTTTTTTCCCGCTAACTCCCGTTCCCGTGGGAATTTTGCAATATCCTGTTGCAACTAAGCTTTAAATTTACTAAGGTACCTGCATGTCAAATTTCAAGCGTCTAACTTAAGCGTTTTACATTTTCCATACAAAAGGATTTTCCCGCTGATTCCCGTTCCCGTGGGAATTTCTGGAATTCCTTTCTTAGTGCACCTCTACGCTACCTAAGCTACGTCCCTTCCAAATTTCAAGTACCTACGTTTAGCCGTTTAGGCTGTGCGTTGATATGTCAGTCAGTCAGTCAGTTTCTCCTTTTATATATTTAGATAGATAATTCATATCAAACTTACGAATTAAGAATTAAGGCAAAGATCAAACTCTCCCAGATCTTGAATCTCAAAATGGTCAAAAAAATATTGACTAGTACCTAATATAAAATTTGCAACTAAAACATTGCCGAGTCAAATTTAGCAACTTTACGAGAATAAGCGCAAAAAAATATTAGCAAAGAAACCTCTAGAACCGTTTTAGCACCTACATGAGCATTGAACGAACTTTGAATAGATTATGAGTGTCGTACATGAGACTTAACGAATGGCGGGCCGAAGCCATCCGTCATACGCAGAAAGAACTATGTGGATAAGCGAGTTTTAGCAGAATTTTTATTTGCATATTTGGCACACGAAACAAGATAAAGTCAAAATAAAAACAGTTACGAAGTTTTTACAAAACCCATGACAGGGTGTAACCAGGAAGCTTATTCCCTAACTGCGCCGAATATTTTTCTTTCCCTAAAAATTATTTGTGAATGACTATATATTTTATTAGTCTACACTAAAGTAATAAAAAGGAAAGTTTTGTTTGTTTGCATTGAATAGGCTCTGAAACTACTGGACCGATTTGAAAAATTCTTTCACCATTAGGATGCTACACTATCCCTGAGTAACATAGGCTACGTAATTTTCCCGCAATTCCCACGGAAACGAAGTCCTGGGCGGAATGCTATTTTGCAATAAACTACTCCTGTCTAACTATCTAATATCTATCTGTCTCGAAGACAGGGTGACAGAAAATTTGGACATATACTAAAAAAAATGTTTCTATAAATAAAAAAATAAATGTTACATATTTCCATCAATTTTAAGTTTACTTTCCTAACACAAAGTTTCCCAACAATCTTCCACCAATTTTTATTTATAAAATGGTTCACGTTAAAATAAAGGCAGTTCCACATTAGCCTCAGCGCGACAAACAACGGCTTGGTTCCCGCGTCTAGCCGCGCACGCGAGCCGCTCTTTCATAATGTATCGCTGAAAGCCCCCCGTGTGCACACGCCCTAATGAATCACCGTATTCGCGTATTATAATGATAAACGTTTAACCAGTCACGAATTGTTTTTTTTTTTTTGAGAGATATGGAGATAGGTATAGTTGTGATGAAAAGTGTTATTTCCGTACTGGACTGAGTTTTGCGAACGAAAGAAAAAGTACTCCTCAGTTTTCTACCTATCCCGTTATAAGTACTCAAGTATGTTTTGTTTTTTTGAAAGAAATCCTAAGATTTTTTATCTACACTTCTACACTAATATTATAAAGAGGAAAGATTTGTACCTATTTTTGTATGTTTGTAATGAATAGGCTCAGAAACTACTGGACCGATTTCAAAAATTCTTTCACCATTAGGATGATACATTATTCCTGAGTAACATAGGCTACATAATTTTCCCGAAGTCCCACGGGAACGAAGTCCCGAGCGGGATGCTAGTTCTCTATAAAAGTGTGATAAATTAGCCTTAAAATTTATATCAAACTGATATACCTAAATCTTATCTTCTTCTAAATTTATAAAACTGCAGATCCTGACTCACTGACTCATCAACGCCCAGGATAAACCCTTAGACCAAGAAAGATGAAATTTGGCACGAAGCTTCCTTTTATAACGTAGTTACTTTCGCATTTATAATATCCTTACTAATATTATAAATGCGAAAGTAACTCTGTCTGTCTGTCTGTCCATCTTTCATGCCTAAGCTACTGAACCGATTTTGATGAAATTTGGTACAGAGATAGATTAGAGCCTGAGAAAGGACATAGGCTACATTTGTCGGCCGGTTTGGTCGAGTGGTAGTGACGCTGCCTCTTGATCGGCGGTCCTGGGTTCGATCCCCAGTCGGGGCAAACCTTTGTGTAAAAAGCAGATGTTTGTTCTCGGGTCATGGGTGTTTGTATGTTTGTCTTTCTGTGTTTTCCAGGGGACCCACGACACAAGGGAAAACCTTACTGTGGGGCTTTGAGTGTGTAGCGTTTATTATTTATTTATTATTTTATCCCACAGTTGGGCACGATATAACCTGTAGTCCACGTGGGCGGAGCCGCGGGCGAAAAGCTAGTTTTCTATAAAACAATTTTTTTTTCTCAAATTACTAAATAACAGTATCGAACGAATTTATTATGACCACTTCACCATTTTACATCTCGACCATAGGCTTCACTCACTTTCATAATTAAATATTGAGACCTTAATGTGTAATTACATGCACTCAAAGTACGCAAACCACTTATTATCGAGTTAAGGGCTATTTAATTTAAATGCTTACAAATGAATACCTTTTAGTTCGTTTGAGTACGTTTAGTTCAATGCGGTCTATATGTTATACGATTATTAAGGTATGCATCGCAAATTTTTTATGAAAACTTTACGGTAATGCCTATAATTCAATGAACATTTTAGCAATTATTTCGAGAGACTGTTGTCAACAAAAGTTAAAATTGAAAATAATAAAACCAATTTTAATTCCCCGACTCTACTTTCAAATAGCAAGGTGTGGATAGGAACCGCACTTCACATATCAGCGCGTCAACGGTTTTAACTGTGATTCTCCAATTAACACCTAGATCCGTTGAGTCGCGTTACTGACGCCGAGTTTAATCCTGTACTTGTGCCTAAAGCTTTCGTCTATGCCTGTTAGAGTTAATTAGGGTTCCGTACCCAAAGGGAAAAAAAGGACCCTATTACTAAGGCTCCGCTGTCCGTCCGTCCGTCCGTCCGTTCATCCGTCTGTCACCAGGCTAGTTAGACAGTTGAAATTTTCGTAGATAATGTAAGTATTTATATGTGCCCTATAACAATAAATACTAAAAACCAGAATAAAATACTTAAATATTTAAGGGGGCTCCCATACAAAAAACGTGATTTTTTTTGCTCGTTTTTATATAGAGATAATGGTTTTTATAGAGTCCGACTCACATTTGGCTGGTTTTATAGGTAATTGTACGGAACCCTTCGTGCCCGTTTTATTTTTAATTTGACTAGCAATTTAACATTAACGATTTTTTTAAACCGTGTCCCTCGTTGGGGACGTATATGGGCTGGTAAATTTTCTGATTGTAACGTCAGACGAGGATCTACAGTTTCACATAGTCACTCGTGTTATTTTGCATACAAAAATCCAATTTTTATGATTAAAATTAAATCATAAATCATTTGGTTGCATCCAAATTCAACCTACTGTTCTGCTAAACGCTACACATTTGATATAACCTCAAAAGTTCGTGAGTGAAACGAAAAAACAACACCTAAATCAAAATCCTTAACAGAAGTGCACCCGCGGCCGTATGAGACGGGTTCATTAGGGATGTGGAACGCTACCCAACTCATGTCACATAATTACTGATCTATCCTCAAATGAACTTTCATTTGATCATCATGGATCGCCCTCATTATTTTTTTCCCCTCCATATCCGATTTTTTGCGTCACATTTTACGAAAGAACTAGTTTGTAGAACTCTTTGAATATTTACTTCACTAAAAAGGTTTTATTTTTAATATGGTAACGTTAGCTTTCAGTTCACAAAATTACAAATTATTCGCAACTTAAAATCAATACGTTGCTAAATTAAATTACTTTTCCAGGGCAACTTCTTTTCAATAAAAAAAAGTCCTCGCTTTACAAATATGTACTGATAACTCATAGCTGTTTTTGATGATTATCGCCAATTCTTTAATATAAAGTAAGTTTGAAAACTTAAATCCTTGAGTTGGTAATTAAAATAATAATGTAAACTTTTGATTCCCACTGTACATCCAAACAGTAGGTAACAGATTCCAAATTCAAATCGACCTCAACTCAAAATACTGGCCGGCAATAGGTCGCGGGCGTGGCAGACATTTTCGATTAAGATAGCGTTCTTAATTCAAATTGTGTTCGAAAATTGAAACAGCAGGAATCGATGTACGTTCATTTCTAACACCATCTGTAAGGCCATCTTGATCGACCTACTTTTTGCAAATTAGATGTGTGGACTTGCGTAATAATATTGTTTTGAATTTTATAGTTGGAAATTAATATATTTTTTTATTACATTTTCTTTATTTAGAAAACACATAGCTTAAATACTGACAACTTAAACAAATATTACAAATGAATAGTAAGTAAGTCAAAACAGTTTCAGTTTAAATACTTAATGTTTCAATTTAATGTTACAACAATTTTATGTTATCAAAACAAATTTTCTTTTTCTTGCTTTTGCTGTAGGTGAGTAGTAGTCAGGGTGAATCCCTGTTTCATTTTCCAGGTACTGATAAAACACTCTAGGTACGGGTACAGGCGGTACCCTTGGTAAGTACCTAATCTAGATTCCGTTTAGTTTAGTACCTTCTTATAAAGTCATCCCAAAAAACGTGCTCTTATAATAATAAATAACATACTCTGGTGCACAAGTTTCACACTTAAAAAATAATAATAGACAACCCACTCCAATAATTCATATCCCAAACCGTTATTCACAACCGCTATCAATAACATTTCCCTGAAAGAAACCACATCGACGTATTGCAAGAAAAAGAATCCATTTATTTAAATTAAAAAAAAAACGCGCCAACTTCCAACATGCCAGTGTTCACACGAAGAACACATTCCATTATTTTAAAAATAATAAAGAAAAAAGAAACATGTTCTTAAAAATTCGTTTCCCGCTCGCATAAAGCGCCCCATTCAAGACACAATAGGGTTTTGTAACCCCGCGTGTGTCTGGACGTGTAGGTGCACTTACTGAATTGTTTTTTTTGTTTGGTCTCTATTTTGTTGAAGAGAATAATGTCGCGGTTTCTTGAGACGCTCTCATGCACTTAGATATGCATTTCAAATGCATGTTATAGAAAATCTTGCACTTTGTAGTTTTCAGAAAAGTATCATGGTATAAACTGTTTTTGTTTTTAGTAAATATTTCTATGATTGTAATTATTTTAGTCCAAGCGAGCGCTAAGCGCGTTTCAGCTCAAGCAAAATAGCTTTCACTGTCATGTAGTTTTTTATTATTTTTTATTATAGGATGGGTTAACTCTTGACCTCAATCTTGACCATCAAGGTCAAAGATGAGGTCGACGATGGAGCGAGTTAACCCAGAAAATGCCTATAAAGGCACTGGTACTCCCACGCGCCGACGGAACACAGCAAGCGGTCTGGCGTCGGACTTCGGTAGGAGGGTGGTCGCGAACCAGACGGCCCTTTACAGAGCCTACCACACCGCATGAGACCATAGGACGACACCTCAGATTCAGAAAAAAATGAAGTGTCGTTGCCTGGGATGGATTACTAGGAGGCAGGTCTCATTTGTGTTTCCTTAGGTGTCGGAAATGTCGGAAATGCGGTGTGGTACACCGCATGAGACCATAGGACGACACCTCAGTTTCAGAAAAAAAGAAGAAGTGTCGTTGCCTGGGATGTATTACTAGGAGGCAGGTCTCATTTGTATTTCCTTAGTCGCCTCTTACGACACCCACGGAAAGAGATGGGGTGGTGTTATTCTTAACCGATCACCACACGGCAAAAATATTTTTCATAGTATATTTTTCAACCGATCCTCAAGAATTTTTTTTTTCTTGAGGATCGGTTGACTAAAGTTTTGGAATACTAAAGTTTTGGAATTTTTTCAAGACAGCGGAAAACGTAAAAATGATCATATTTCAGCTACTTCAAAAATTTTGACTCTCGAGGTATACAGCTGACTAGTTATTATCTGGATGAAAATGGTTAAGATGACTACGGAAAAGTTGACTCATACGATTTTTTTTTACAAAGAAATTCGAAAGAAATTTTCACATGGCTTTCTTCTTTTTTTGAACATTCTGATTCGACGGTAACAAGTAAGACTATTGAAATCTGAATTTTGCATTTGATATAAGCAAATACAATACAATACTCTTTATTGAACACAAAAAAACATAACATAAAAACAAAAACAAATGTTCATAATGTAGTGAACAATGCGGCGGCCTTATTGCTATAGAGCAATTTTTTCCAGGCAACCGGGTAATCCAGTTAATCCATCTTTTAGAGGGAACATGACATTTTTGTTTGGGAAAACATCACCTCCGTCGGTAATTAGCTAATTAGTCACTTTTTCTCTTAGTAAACAATCCACTTAATCCAACACAATATACACACTTAAGAGAAAATTGTCAGTTATCAGTAAAAAATAAAAATTAAAAAGAACACCACAATCGGAAGTGACGTCATAAGATAGAAAGCCACATAATTCGGCGGTAAGGGCGCGTCGAACGTAAACCAATGAGATCGATGACAAGGGCGCAGTACGATTGACTACGGAACACTTGCAATAAAATGTTATGTCACTTTGTATGGCTGTTTCAATGGGTAAAGTTTGCAAGTGGTTTTTGTTCGAATTGGATGTTATTGTAATAGGGATTTTGACAGTGTTTGATTTTATGAATTATTGTATGTGAAACAAAAAATAATGCTAGAAATATATAAATATCCGAAAATAGCATTAAAATTGGTTTATAAATGAACAAGTTATTGGCATTTATATTATCGTAAGGATTAGCTATCTCATTTTGTGGGGAGAGCTAGCTATCTCGTTTTTGCCTACGCAAACAAATGGCGGTGACGTCACATGCCTGTAAGTGCATCTCTTTTTCGTTGTTTGACAGTTTCCCCCTCTATTGAAATTTAATAGCTTGTGACTTTTTTATTTCTCAATAGTTTTCAAAAATTGTTTCGGTTTTGGGTTTTGGATTCAGTTCCTTTTTAACATAAACAATAAAAAAAACTAGTCAACATCCCTATTGTTTGGCAAGTGTTATTTTTGAGTTCTTCCTCTTTCAAGTCTATAACATCATTCATTAGTTCTGTCTGATTCGTGAATACATGATTATTCGTCATATTAAAATGGCTTGACTACAACCATCTTCCTTTGAGACGACTGACCTCTCACTTCTGTCTGTTTTCTTAATTTACGACCATGCTAGACTAGGAGCGATAGAAAAACTTAGAATGTGCCAGCTGCCAACTCCTCTCAGGCATACTTTTTGAGCCAGTAATTGGAATGAGAGGGTTTTGCTGTATCAAGGGCGAAAGGCTGATAATCTCTCACCACTATACATCATGCACAGACAGCAGCACGTTAGTTTACCCATTTGCACTACAAAAGCCGGTGTTACTACGAGCTACATTGTGTACCATCTGATTTTATGTCAAACGTGCCATTAAGTGGCTCTAGAATCACAAGATGCTCTGCCTACCCAGTCAGGGATAATAGGCGTGAGTGTATGTAAGTAAACGTAAATATACATACAACAAAACAAAACAAAAGAAAAAACAAAATGTATAAAAGAAAAAAATGTTTTCCATCTGTCAAGTATTTCAGATCAAATTAACATAGAATACGTAATGCATAGTCTCAAGTGTCCCCGAAAAATTCTTTTTAAAAATTCTGCTGTATAAAAAAAAGTAAGGTTCCGCTCACATGGGCCGGGCATAATTAAAGAGTTGAAATGAATATTTAAATGCACTAGAGGGCGCTTCACAATGACGTTGAGCGCCCAAATATACAGATACGTATTTTTGGAAGTTTGTTCATAAGTTGGTGATTTACTGAGCGCGATATTACTCAAAAATCTATTGAATTTAAATTGGTAAGCGAAACTTAAGGGGGAGGGGGGAAACTCTCTATGAAACTGAACAACTTTCCCCAAGGAACCCATTTAAAATTCTGTAAAATAATTTTGACGTCCCATAAAAAGGCAAATCAGCTGATCACTAAGTTGTATAAAGACGAAATTTTTTTTTCATGTTTCGACCGATGTTTCTTGGGGCAAGTTGTTTTTTTTACTAGAGATTTATTAGGAAGAAAATTAAATCTCCTGATTTCAGCAGATAAAATCAAGTCAGAGGATATTTATTCCAGTGTTTGTCATGCTCACTACATATTGGATTATGCCTACTACGAGGATAAAAAAAACTTTTATTTCGGGCGGAGACTCCATAAAGTGTCAGTAAACCTCGACCGCATCTTCGATCCTGGTCTAGATTGTGCAAGAACGTATCTATTATCTATAAAAAATGATGTAAAGCTTATGTTAATAAGACAATATGGGCGAAAAATACTTAAATCAGGTATTTTTATTATAAGATGGGTTAACTCTTGACCTCAATCTTGACCAAGGTCATAGATGAGGTCGACGATGGAGCGAGTTAACCCAGAAAATGCATTTTAGGCACTGGTACTCCTACGCACCGACGGAACACAGCAAGCTGTTTGGCGTCGGACTTCGGTATTGTGTCCATCTAACTTTTTAAAAGGGGGGACCTTTCCAATAATAAAAAAAAATAATAAATAAGGTTTTTCCTTGTTCCGTGAGTCACTTGGCACATACATAAAGACAGACACAAACACCCATGACCCGAGAATAAACATCTATTGTGTACATAAATATTTGCCCCAACTGGGAATCAAACCCAGGACCCGTCGATCTAGAGGCAGCGTAACTACCACTCGACTAAACCGGCCGTCAAAAAGCTCTCGGTGTGTCCTCATCAGATCAGCCTTGGGGACAAGTCAAAGATACGGATACGTAAGGGCGCGAGCGTTTGCCAAAAATTATAATTTTAATTGCGAGCCACCACTCGGCTCAGAAGAAATGAATTATCAACTCTAGTGGTATTTTTAATGTTTTGTTAGGGTTCCGCAGTTGTATATTTTGTTAGTACAGGTTTTAAAGACGAAGTTATTTTTTTTTCCTTTCAATGTTGTATATTAGTATGCAGAGATAAAACGCAAGGGTAAAAAACCCTTAACGCAACAGGATTCATCATAATTATTAAAAACTAAGACAAAAGTAGTAAGCAATATGCTTTGTCTAGTCTGACTAAAAACCTATAAAAACATACAAAAAAAACTTCATCATCATCATGTCAGCCGCAACACGTCCACTGCTGGCCTCAAGGATCTCCAAATCGATCGGTCCTGTGCTATCCGCATCCAGCGGCTTCTCGAAATCTTTACCAGATCATCGGTAAACTAAGTCATTTTAAAATAGTAGCAAAATAAAGAGCAATTTTAACACCAAGTTCTTTTTAGTTGCCTTGAATTACTATACTGAAGAGCATGGTTAAATGGTACCTCTGATTTGGTAGCAATGTTTTAATTAGTTTACTCAAAAATAAATGTAAAGATTTGTCAAGAAATGTCTTATTTGATATTTTTATTAACAGAATTTGAAGAAGTCAGCAAATGAATGAAAAAATTCAAAATTTAAGCAAAAAATCTGAAAAATTAACAAAATGGAAACCCACTCAACTCTAAAAATACCTCAATTCAACCCCAAAAAGTGAGTAACACTTATTTCCGTTGGAGCTTGAAAAATTAATGACTTTGCCAAACACACACGTAAAACAAAAGAGGGTAGACCGCCGAAAAACCAGAATAAAGGGACGCTAATAGGTTCCTTTACCTCATTGTCTGAGCGAATTATGCATACAAGTGAAATTCGGCGTCAGTTCATTTCATAGGTGTAGGTAGGGTGAAACGTCCAATTATTGTCACGAATGAAAAAGATTTTGGAAAATGCGGTGACAATCGGAGAAATTGTTAACTAGAAGTTAAGTTAGAAAAAACCTCTTTTAACATTTTTACGTACACTCAACAGCATAAAGGTCGCGCCCGCGGCTCTGCCCGCGTGGGCTACAGGTTATATCGTGCCCAACTGTGGGATAAAACATAGCCTATGTCCTTTCCCAGGCTTAGTAAGGGTAGCAAGGATTTTTTATAATATTATACGTAAGGATCAACGTGTGTTAAACGTAGCATCAAGTAGTTCGCTAGAACCACTGATGCTCTGCCTACCCCGTTAGGGATTATAAGCGTGAGCGTGTGTATGTATGTATATAAGTAAGGATTATAATAGATATTGTTAACTGAGACATATTTTCTAAATGTAATTATTAAAGGTTACAAGCTTTAATTGTAATTGTAAACCTGCTTTTACAAGCAGAATTAAGACATATTTTAACTCGGACAACATCAATAGTAAACGCCTTAGACTCAAATGCTCCTACCAAGTTTTCCCTTGTGTTCTAAGAGATACACACGAAGACAGACACAAACACCCAGGCCCGAGATAAAAACCACTTTACCACGAAATAAGTTTTATTTTTATTTTTTATTTATTAACAAAAATCCACGGCAATACAGAAATGCTTATATGATATAAGCATTTCCTTATATCAACTAAACTTATTGCCAATTACGAATGTTATTATATACACAAAACAGAAAATCACATGGACTGATAAAAAACAAACAGAACAGAAACACAAATTAGAAACGAAAAAAATACACAAAAAAAAGAATTAAAAAAATGCTTTAGTTGACTGGTTACCTATCGCAAGTGTGCAAATAAAAGCATATGTTTGTGTGGTTCCTGACCGGCAATAGGTTACTTATCCTGAATCCAACCCTTCGTGTCTTTTAAGAACATTCTGTGATTTAGTTTAAAAAACATTATTATAAAAAAGTAGTAGCAAAGTCCTCATGCAATCAGGTAACAGTACCACTCGTAGCCTCGGTCCGGTAAGCCAAGCAGCTCTGAACAAACTTAACTCCTCCAGACAACGGATCTCTTGTCTTTATGAAACGTCTAAGTGGACGGTTCCTTCGCAATTCTAGCTTTAAGTAGGTGTGCCTCGTTTTTTTTATTTCTATTTCAAACTAGTTGCGGATTTTTCTAGAGACTTTTAAAGTGCTTTGTTTTGTTATTGTTCATATTTATGTTTTTCGAGTTATCAAGTTTTCAATTTTTTTAACAGGTTGCTTTGTTTTTTGATCTGCCTACCCCATACAGGATTACCTATAGGTGACGTATGCAATCAGACGAGATGTCATATTTAACGCATACAAAATGGCATATGAAAGCATAATTCGTTCTCTTGGGATTCCTTAGGGAAAAGGTTCAGATTTATTTGGGAATAAAGAGGTTTTCCAAAAATAAAGTGTAGTGACAGATGCTAAGCTAATTTTTTTTTACTACATTTAAAATAGACAGCGTTTATTTTATTTTTTTAGCCCACAAATATAACAAGCTTATCAGTTAAACAACACAAGTTTATAATATAACTAAGAGTAAATGTTTGATACGGTATGGTAGAGTGCTGATATTCAGTTTTAATCACAGTTGCTAGTAAAAAAAAATAATAGAGCCATCATCATCATCAACAGAGCCACACACCCAAAAATCAACTCTAACGTTTTTCCTTGTATCTATTTGAGTCTTTCAGGACACAGTCAAACATATTAATGCTCAAATATCCGATTTTATCATAAAATAAAAAAATATTTTTAAAAGTGCTTCAAAGCAATATATCGGTACCGATGGATACCTTATTGGATCGATAGAACCGAGATTTTAAAAGCTTATTAGCTTTATATGCAATATTTTCTGCAGATGCCAAGTGAGCTCAGCCACTCCAATCCAGCCGGAGGGTCTAGTGTTGTACCCTGTTACTAATACTAGTAACAGTTTCGTAAGTAACAGGGTAGCTAATAGACTAGAGGAAATATAAGAGCGTGAATCAATTAGTCTATTTTAATTATGTAATTTTCCAAGGTATATACTTACCAATAATGAGAAAACATATATCTTTCTCTATTTAGAAAGGCAATATATTATTATTGGATGGGAAAGTGCAGAGAAAACTTCTTATTCTGCTCCCTAGTGCCACAGTCCGCAGAAAAAACTGTAAATATCTACAGAGTTTATTGTATTCAATTGCAGGGTCCTAACTCACAGACTCATCAAAGCTCTGCCCATACCCTTGGATCTGGAAAGCTTAAATTTGACACATTTTATTTATAATGTAGGAAAGGACTAAAAAAGTATTTAACGAGATCGTACGAAATTATCCCTGAAACAAAGCATTTTTAAATCTGTGGTGGACAAACAAAAAAAAATTTTGTTTGTCCACGTATATTCGGGGCTTTGGGCATGCCTCGAAAAAGTCCAAAAATTTCCCAACTTTTTCAAACCGCATATTTTTACACAAGTGTCACAAAAGGCATTTAATTACTTCCTTTAAGGCTTACTAGAGAAAAAAATACTTGTAACATATGTTTAAAAGCTAAATACGCAGTTACACCCCTTTGTAACCCACGGGTACATCACTAGACTTCGTCTTATTACTTCAGAGCTCCGGTAAAAACGCGACCTGCGCTGAGTGACTTATTTCTGATTGCTAATACTCCTACCAACCACTAGTATATTTGCTCGCCTTTGAAATGTACTGCTTTCATAATATGACGTAAGAAGTACTTTTTCTACATAATACACGCGCGTGAAATAATAACGTCGTTCTATTATAACGTTCTAAGCTGTTGTCTTGGCTAATAGTTTTATTTTTTATAATGAGTAGGGTTAACTTTGACCTCAATCTTGACGAGTTAACCCAGAGAATGTCTATTAAGGCATTGGTACTCCTATGCACAGTTGGAACACAGCAAGCTGTTTGGCGTCGGACTTCAGTAGAAACGTAGCCGCGAACCAGACGGCCCATAACAGAGCCTACCACACCACATGAGACCATAGGACGCAACCTCAGATTTAAAAAAAAATTAAGGCGCCATTGCTAGGAGGCAGGTCCCATTAATTTGTATTATGTTAGTCGCCTTTTACGACACCCACGGAATACGATGGGGTACTGTTATTCTCAACCTATCACACATGGGACAACATTTTCTTAGGTAAAAGTTTAACGAATCCAATTTCTGACCCAAAATACTCCTACTTAACCTGTGAATATTCATCAAAATATTTAAAGTACTCTTTTGTTTCATTTGATTGTGTCTGAAAAAAGAAAAAAAAAAGAAAAATAGTTTGAGGATTATTTAGTGCAATTGTCAGATGTGGCCTATGGCCTAAATCCCCTTCGTTTTTCGAAGGGGCCGTGCCCCTTCGGTGGGGACGTATATGGGCTGGTAAAAAGAAGTTTAATACATAACATAACTAGGTACGTAACAACAACCACTAACATATACCAATACCATAAGCAAAACATAAGCACAACATAAGCATTGAATAGAATAGAAAAATCTTTATTTTATAGGACATTCAGGATGTCACTTAAAACAAGTCAAGATTACAATGAAATACATACAAATAAATACATACATTAAATGATTTAAATACATACATACGCATTCGTTCTTTTGATCCTACTGACTCTACGCCTATTCGCAAAGGTGCAGTCTTCCTCAGAGAAGAACAGGTAAGAAAAATTGGCTAATATAAGCCAATGTTATCACTGAACTTTGGCCAATAAATTATTATTTATTATCTATATTACTGTTCCGTACATATATTGTAAAAAGTGGTAACACCCCAAATATTTATGCAGTTGATGTAGTGACAGGTCGTGAGGGCGCCCCATAAGCCATAAGCCAAGCTGTCGATATCTGTTCGACTGTAATGGAGATACCACGCCTTTATCCACACCTACTAGTTTATTCCCATACCCCCCTATGAATAAATAAGGGAATAAAATAGTGGCCATCCGAAAAGTTAATAAAAAAATATCATCCAAAATATTATAATTTAGTGACTATCAAAAGCATGCAGCACATAAATAGTCGAAGTGTATTTTTCGAATGTCAGATGAAAGGAGTGCAGCAAAAATTATCCTATCATTGTAAAAACTAACTTTATCTCGTCGTCGTCAACAGCCCATGTACTTCTTCACGAAGGGGAACGAGCCTCACATCGTTTATTTTGGAGACCAATATTGTGTACATAGATCCGCAAATCAGGTTACTACATGCGTGCACTCTGGGCTCTTGTGATAAAAACGGTTTTGCAATATAAACGGCCTGTGCTTAGTGATAACTTGCTGAATTCAGTGATCCGGTTAATCTAAACCTAAAAAATCCTTAAAAATAGGTAACTTTCCATGTAAACATGGACTTTTTTTTAGGACGTAACGGGAAGACACTAAAATCGCGTGCCACCAACCTCTCTAAGGCGTCAAAACAGATACACACCATTTTTTCACACCTTAGTGCACGTCCGGAATCATTTGTCTATCTTTATTATTTCCATTTGGATAAAAGGAACCTACGTATTTTTTTCATCCTAGGCATACGTTTCCATGTTTATATGGGGCTGACTTTAAATTAGTTAGCAAAACTTTAAAGGGTTGTTTTTCCCATGAAACTAAGCAAATTTCCCCAAGGAATAACCCCTATAAAATTCTCTAAAAATTAGGGGCTAATCAGCTGATCGCATAAATCGTATAGAGAGGTGAAAACTTTTTTCATATTTCAACCTATGTTAGATAGATAGATAGATAGAAAATGCTTTATTTCGGCGTAGAAACACAGACATCACAATATAGAAAAACAGAAGAAACACAGAAGACACTTAACAGACACAAAGGTGTATGTTATGTATAGTATATATATTATATGTATTTATTTGTGTTAGGTATATTGTATGTGTGTAATGTAGTTTATGTAGGTAAGTATATTTATGTATGTATTTATGTATGTATTTTTGCACCCACACTTATATGATGAAAAAACATCTTCTCCATACCCAAAGGTTGCCGATAAGATATTGCTTCTTAGCAATGGGGCCGCCTTTTGTACCCTAACTTTATTACTGTTCATAATGTAACTTTTACTCTGTCTCATGTTTTGTAATGTTGGTGTGCAATAAAGTATATTTGTATTTGTATTTGTTGTATTTGTAAAGACAAAAACAAATTAAAGGCAAATTAAAGAAATAACTAAAAAACATTTACAAACATAAAACAAAGTGCTGCACTGTGCTGCCTGTGTCGCACAGACGAAATTCCTTAGAGAAAGCTGTTTAAGTAGTTTCATTGACTGATTCACATCCTTAATTTTCGCTTAATAATTTAAATGTTTAAGATGAGTGTAGGCCCTCTATTTAGACGTTGTGGAAGCTGGTGCTGTGTAGTCTACGCCGATTCACTGCACCAGCTTCCACAACATCTAAATAGAGGGCCTACACTCATCTTAACCATCTTGTCAGCTTGTGCGATCTAATGATGACAAAAAGCTGCCGTTACTATCAAACTGTGATGTAAATTGCTGGTTGCAATTAGGAATGTATTGGAATAGATTAGTTATTGGACAGCAGAATAAAAGTTGTTGAAAAAATGTTCAAAGGAAAACCTTAATCTAAATTGTAGTATCTGTTTCTTCCGAGTTATTCTTTGCACTCTGTATACTCATTTCCAGATTTAAGGAGGCAAACAAAAGCTTATTACGCTTCAAAACAGTAAAAAAACCGGCCAAGTACGAGTCGGACTCGCGCACGAAGGGTTCCGTACTATTATCTATAAAAACGGCAAAAAAATCACGTTTTTTGTATTAAATATTTACTTTATTCTGTTTTTTAGTATTTGTTGTTATAGTGGCAACAGAAATACATCATCCGTGAAAACTTCAAGTGTCTAACTATCACGGTTCATGAGATACAGCCTCAGACAGACTTAAAAAAATTACGTTTGTTTTATGGAAGCAACCTTAAATATTTATTTTATTTTATTTTTAGTATTTTTTGTTATAGCGCCTATAGAAATACATCATCTGTGAAAATTTCAACTGTCTAACTATCACGGTTCATGAGATACAGCCTGGTGACAGACGGACGGACGGACGGACAGCGAAGTTTTAGTAATAGGGTCCCATTTTTACCTTTTGGGTATGAAACCCTAAAAAACGCCTCTGTTGCTAGTAGTATATATGCCAAAAAGTCATTCACTAATAAATTTTCCTTCATGAAAAATAAAACCTCAAATCAAAATAATGTAGAGTACTTACTAAATCTCGACACCTCATTTCTTTAACCAACTTACCCGAACCTCCTCTCAATCTGTATGGCTGAAAAATTTCCTACACCTCGGTAAATGAGATTGCCTTAACCGACTGCAAGGTGCATATAAGTAGGGGCTAACAATTTTACACGTAATCAATTTAGCCCGCTCCGCTTTGCTCGCGTCTCCTCGCGACGCTCCATCGAGCCTAGCACTTGCTTTATTTTGCACAGTGGTTAAGTTTTACGGAAACCTGAACAAAAAAAATTGTTTAAAATATTTCTCACAAAAAAAGGAAACTAGTATATGAAACGTGCCTTACCACAGAGTCTCATATGGTATAGAATACTATATCATTTAGTCACTTCTAGTCAGATAGATATAAGACGTAATTGTTCATACAATTTTATGTTTTTCGTGTCAATTAGTATAGCTTCGGATAATAATGATCACATTTTTTTTCTGAGAGCAAGCATACCCTTGGGTAACCAAATATTTGAGTACTGTTTACTTAACATTCAAATTATTTTTTAAGCACTATTTTCAGTAAACTCCTATAGAGTTGCTACCGAATCAAAATTACGTTCTCAAACGTCCGCTTAATAACACATTAACCATATTCATCTGGATTAAGTATTTCTGCAATCTTATCAGCATTTATCCTATATGCAAAACTAAAATATATTCTTCTACCAAAATACCAAAATTTGAGTAAAATCCCACTTTTCTTTTCCATTGTTAGATTCTACTTCTATTGTAAACTATCGCTTCCAAATTAACTCAAATTTTCCCTTTGAGTTTTGCGATGGAAGAAGTTTTGTTTTTAATAGTTATAATTATAACAGCTTCTGAGCCAAAGGTTTAATATTTGCAACCAATTAAAGGCAATTCGTAAATAGTTAATAAAATAAAATAAAAATGAGTAAAGTTTTAATAAAAACTATTGTCTGACAATTATGAAAAACGACGCACACTGTGCAAGTACCGCGTCAAACAAAGTTACGTGGACCTGTGATTACTTTTCCTGTGCACTGCTCTGTAGCAAGACTTCGATTTATAACTGCATCTAGATTTTCTTTTATTAACGCGAGAAGAAAGTTATTAGTCTTATTTATGTTTTATAATATTAAGTCTTGTTTAAAAATTATTATTATTGTTCAGCGCCGACGTCAAATAATTGTCAAATAGTACTTATCGCATCCGGCTTTCAGTGCACTTACTGCTTTACTACTCTGTAACCGGTACTTTATTATTAATACTTCAGAAAATTATTTCACCCATCTCAGTATTTTAAAAGGCGTCAACTTAAAAAAAAACTATATAATATTAGAATTAAGATGTTAGGATCCCGATTTGACAGAAAAACGTTGACATATCACATTATTTTCAACTAAAGTATTTATTATAACAAAATTTATATATTTTTAGAATAAAAACAGTCACAATCAGCGCTCGCCTGGCTATTTGTACGCTTAATTCTTCATAACCCCTCAACTTATCTCGATACTGTTTTCATCGTCATTTCGTAGTCTAAAAATGTATTTCGAAATTTTTAAAAATATTTTTTTTTCAGAAACTGTACTCATCAGTAAAAAAAATACATGAAGCTTTATTTTTCATTACAATAACCATTAAACCTTTACTTACTTTGAACAATATTCGGGCCTATAAAAATAAAAGCTCATAAAGGCGGAAACACACATAAACAAAGATCCATTATTTTCATCTGCAGGCGTCTACTCATAATTATTGTAACTACGTTTTATTCGATTTTAAGAAAAGTAATACAATTTTTTTTGTATGTAAATACAAAAAAAATTGTATTACTTTTCTTAAAATCGAATAAAACGAATAAAACGGTAACGTTTTGTATATTTGCGGAATTTTATGGTTTGTGATTTGTTCTCCGGGTTTTAATGTGTGTTAATGAATCTGATCTAATGCTATTTTCTTCGCTTAGCTTAATGAAATAATTTTTCAACTCATGGATCGTCTCAACTTATAAAAAGATATTTAAAAAAAACATCAAAAAAATCTTTTTTACTTAACTGATTTAAATTTTTCTTCAATGCAGTTTCTACAAGCTTTTATTAACTTATATTAAGTATGTCCAGTTACCCACAAAGTTATCCAAGTTTATTCTTAATCTAATATAGCGATCTGCCAAATGTGGCGGACTAGTTATTTTATTTTGCACTCCCATGATATGGATATCAATGAAACGGTTAGCTGAAAAAAATGAAAAAGAATTTTTTTTTCTTCTAATAGTACATTTAATGGATTTGCTGTGACATATTATGGAAGACTAGTTGTGAATAATAAAAATTACTAGCTAGAAAATTTAAAAAAACAGGAAAACAGACGTTGTTCTGTTTTCTTAAATATTCTAATGTTCCGCTCAACTTTCTTCATTTTTTTTTCATAAGAACCTTTTCCTGACAATAAGGAACACAACAAAAAAAAATATTTTTATTTATTAGACTCACCAACAGTTACTACATAATTAAAAACAATATAACCACTTACATTAGTAACTTATCTTAACGCGTAACTAATTAAAGTTAAGTACAACATGCACCAATGCTAAAGGACATCAAAACATTTTACACATTTAAATTTCGCGATTTGATCACATAATTTGACACTCCAAATAAACTTAACAAACCAAACAAACTTTACTTAACAAACTTAACTGTCGTTTAATAACACACTCTAATCATCCAAATCGGTCCAGCCGTTCACGCGTGGTGCCTCGACCAAGGGAAATAGAGATTCATTTTTATACATATAAGATAGATGTAGTCATGTAGACCCAAAATAAATATTTTATCCAAACATGCTACTTAAGCCCACTAAGCCGAAGACGGCAGCACGGCTGACGCGCAAAAGTCAATGTCTATCTTATTTCTTTTATAATTATTCACCGGCCCCTGCCTTACCACCCCAAGGGGGAGCTACGTCTTCGGTTTTTACCCCGTTTGTTCCAAGTTTTTTAGGGGGTAAACCCTTTCTGAACATGACAGGAATTGGATCATTAACCAGGCCTAAGCTTAATGCTTGTATAGCTGGGGTTATGAATATACTCGATTTTAAACGGTGTTTTTGCTTTAAAGTGCCTTACGTCAAATAGGTTTAGCTGTAATGTAAAGTGCGGGTTAAATCCTTTCTAATATTATAAACGCAAAAGTTTGTATGTATGTATATGTAATTATGTATGGATGTTTGCTACTCTTTCACGCTCAAACGGCTGGACCAACTTTGATAAAATTTGGTATGGAGGTAGCTGACACCCTGGATTAACACATAGGCTACATAATTTCCCAAATTCCCACGATAACGAAGTCCGGTAATGCATAATACTAGTATCGAATAAAATTCACACAGGCATAAAATTTAGAGACCAGCTGTGGGATGTTTTCCACGAAATGAAATTTTCTCATTACGAATCCTAATTAATTGATCTAAAACTAATTTTTCGCCAGGGATTTTGTTCCTGTGTGAATTTAGTAAAGTAACGTAGCCTATGTGTTGTTCTATCGATAAAACTACATTACTACAATTTTTATAAAAATAAAAATTGGTTGCCTGTAAAGTCGGTATACGGGCGAAAGTTTTACGTGACAACGACTTTGAGTGGTAAAATAATTTTAGCGGGCTAACCATGCCCGAGTGGAAGGGACGCGTGCCTCTCACTCGCTCTCATTGTGAGCGCATAACGTGAGCGGAGCGTAACGCAGTTTCTTGAAGTGTCACCCGGCAAACCAATTTATAAGACGTTGTCACGTCAAAAGGTAATAAACATCCATTCGTCCTGAAAAACTTTCGCATTTATAATATTAGTATAATATGACATGAACCATGAGTGATAAATAAAATAACTCTACAACTGAAAATGTTCTATAGCCCCTGACATTTGATTGCTTATAACTTTTGAACGGCTGAACCAATTTTGATAACTTATTTAGCTCAGAAGCCTCTGGATTACGTCAGCTTTCACACTCCAAAAAACTCCATCAAAATCGGTTTATTTGTTTAGGAGCTACGACACCACAGATAAACACACAGATACACACGTTAAACTTATAACACCCTTATTTTTGTTGGGAGTTAAAAATTTAACTACAAAGTAAATGTAATGGCAAAGTTTTGGACTGTCGATTATTATAATATCTGATTCGTTGAAATCAGTTATTGCTCATTTTGCTATAGTCCAAAGTCTATTCATATCATAAACTCTATCTACACTGCATCGTTTGTTTTGTATAAAAACTTTTTATGTTCCAAAACCTGTGTTGCAACGCACCCCATGACCTATTTTTCTTACTCTGAAGCGAGATGTAAACTCAATTTACTAACAAGAAGTCAAGGAAAACCCAATCCAATAAGTCAAAGCAAAATCAACATCGACTAAAACCACATTTTCCTAGTCATGTTTTTTTTAAATATACTATTGGAAAACCAATTTAAATGATTGGAACGCAAAGTAACTAAAAAAAAAAGGCTCAGGTATTCATAACTGAAAATAAATCCGACCTAATCAATTCAAAAGGGGAAAATGGGAAAATAGGAAAAAACGAACACACATATTGCGGGAGTTGTATCACGAAAATCTACCGGCGAGAGATTCCTTCATTATTTTTAGGGTTCCATAAGTGAAGGTTTCATACTTCAATAAAATTGTGAATTCTATTTGTTTGACTTTATGTAGACAGTAATGACACCTACAAATTTAAAATAACATGGACAATATGGACATACCTACTTAGATAAGTTTGATTACAGTTGCTTATTTTTTTTTTTTTTTTCTGATTGCATATTATTATTTTATTAGTTTTGAGTCTTAACAAAAATATCAAGTTAACGAAAACAATTTTTAACAGATGCCATACTTTTATCCATATTATACAGCCTAAAATATAAATGCAATTTTACCAAAAGTTTCTTTTACTAGGATCAGTTGGAATACGACTACTCATACAAGCATGTTGTAAACAAAACAATATGACAACAACAAAATTCATCTAAAGTAAAAAAAGTTTTATTTAAGATATTTCGTCTTAAAACAGATTTTTTGTATTAAACTGTCTAAAAAATATCAAAGCATAATACAGATCTTTACATCAACCGATCAGTGAGGTTAAGCAACGTACACAGAGGCAGGGAACCTGATAGGTGACCAAAGTGGCAATTTATCACGAGCGTTTCCGTGCTTCGGAGGGCACGTTAAGCTGTTGGTCCCGGCTGTTGTCGATTGACTACAGTCGTTAAAACTAAGTCAGTGGCCATTGTGCGGTTTGAAAACTCTGATACCAGGGTAAGCCAAGTTCGCCACACTCTTGACTATACCTACACGATTAGAAGAAGATCTTTACATTTTGTTACATTTTTAATTAATAATGTGCAGAGAACCCGGTAAAAAAGTAAGCTTTGCGCTTACCGATTTTTTCCGCAGTATTCGTCTGAGACGTAAATGGGTTAGAAAATCGAATGAGCGTGTGGCTGCAAAACCTCGCTCTGAATGAGTGAATGAGTGTACGAGCGCATACGATTTGTTTTTCAATAAATCTCGGTTCATTCAATTTGTTGATTCTGTTTTGTTTCTGACTTCTTTATTGACCGCGGTTTTCAACGTAAGTATGAGTTTTGTTTATATTGTTTGACGTGTGTGAATAATATTTTAGGATAATTTTAGTTAACTTTTAGCTGGAAATTGCTTAACCAAGTCATTTTGATACTACATTAAATATTAGGTTCCCTTCCTTAAGTTTAATTGTATTTTGAGCAATAACCGTGTTAATAGTGTCAACTAAAGGATACCCGGGACTTTGTTCCCGTGGGAATTTTGACAAATCCTCCCTTATTCCTTGCCTACATTATAAAGGGAACCTTTGTGACAAATTTCAGGTTTCTAGATCCAAGAGTTTGGGCTAGGCAACGATGGTCAGCTATTCAGAACCTGCAATTAAAAGTTGATAAAGTTTAAAATAATTTTAGAACGATTTTCATGAAATGGTTGCGATCCGGTATCACAATATACAAACATTATAGGATCTCTTACTGGTGATTTAATTAAGAAAACGTTAAAGCAAACTTTCTTTCATTGATAATCACTCAGCAAACTCGAGTAACACAAAGCAAATGAACTATAACGACTCCTAACCAAACATCTCAGCTTTCAAAGGGAACGTAACATCTTTCCAACGTTTCCTCAGCAAAACGACAAAGGTTGCATATCTTTAAATCCCCTCACAATGTCTGTGGTAATACCCTTATCTCGCAACACTAACGATGGTGGAGCTACGTCAAAGATTTCCGATGTTCCGCCACATGTGACTAATGAAAAGAGTCTGATCTGTGTCTGAGAGATAGGAAAATTAAAATGTCTAGACGTAGTAGGCTTGTACGTTTTGTTTTTCTGATATTGAAGAGTGGAATCGTAATTTCTGTTTAATGAAATATTGGAAATATTTCAGATTTATCTGATTTAGTGGTGTTCTGAAACAAACTTTGCTTGGGAAAACATTTCTCTGTAATAAAAGCTGCAAGCCTAGTCAAAATAAAGATTTAAAAAAATAACTGGTTGACGGCCGAGTGTTTGGTCGAATGCCACCACTGCTTCTTGATCGAGGGATTCTGAGTTCGGTTTCCAGTTGGAGCGAACGTTTTTTTTAATTTTTTATTATAAAATGGGTTAACTCTTGACCTCAATCTTAACCATAAGGTCAAAGATGAGGTCGACGATGGAGCGAGTTAACCCAGAAAATGCCTATAAAGGCACTGGTACTACCACGCACCGACGGAACACAGCAAGCTGTTTGGCGTCGGACTTCGGTAGGAGGGTGGTCGCGAACCAGACGGCCCTTTACAGAGCTTACCACACCGCGTGAGACCATAGGACGACACCTCAGATTTAGAAAAAAATGAAGTGTCGTTGCCTGGGACGGATTACTAGGAGGCAGGTCTCATTTGTGTTTCCTTAGTCGCCTCTTACGACACCCACGGGCAGAGATGGGGTGGTGTTATTTTCAACCGATCACCACACGGATAAAAAGCAAATGTTTCTTCTCGGGTCATGGGTGTTTGTGTCTATTGTGTATTTTCAAAAGGACCAACAAGAAAAGGAAAAACTTTAGTTTTTTCATTTATGTATGGGTCTGTCTGTGTATTTGTCCTAAGGCACAACTTACAAGGAAAACCTTAGGATTTTGACTTAAGAAATGGCTGTATAAGTGCATAAATTAAAAGACGAGTAACTTTTCTATGTAAACAGACAATCAAAGTATAAAATGTTCTATTATTTGTTAAAGAAACGCCTGTTTCATAGAAAGTGCTGAAAACAAAGTGTTACAAAAAGCCTTTCGCAAATCGGCAACAATCTAAAGACGCTCTCTTCATTAGCGACAAGAAAAGTGATGTCATTCCGTTGTGACAGAGCAACTAGGGAGATCCGCTCTCCCCGACGGTCGCTCGCCGACTGCCACGCGGTCAACTCCCCCTCCCTCTCGCACCCGTGGAGGGGGGCGGACGGCTTTCTCTTTCATTTTTCCTTCGCTCCTCGGCTCATCCAGTTACATCGTTCTTATGTTTTATTTTTAATTAAAGCGTACGCAAGTCGGCGGTGTAGATCTTCCCAGCTCTCCCCCTAGGGTGGCAGTTGGTACATACGCGGTGGGTGTTGATGATTTTTCAATGGGGAGAAAGAGTTCCCTCATTTTCTTAAGAGAAAATTGCGTTTTGTTTTCGAGTAGTCGAAGTCTCCTGGTAATCGCTTTTGTTTTGTAGAAGTTCGCCCGTCGTACTCGTACTTGCGCATGTGGAGGTAGTCGCGTAAATTGTGTGCTTTAAAGTTTTCGAGGGAAATTGTGGAGACGTCAAGATAGTTAAGGTGTTATTATGCATTGGAAAGTTTTTTGGTTGAGTGCTGGTACCTTCTCGCTTGTTTTCGTAGACAGAACTAAGTAGTTTTGTTATTCACAGTATAACACGGCTAGCACATGAGTAAAACCGTATTATATTGAGACTTATGGATATGTATATGTGTGTTTGTAAATGCTTTGATGTTCTTCTGTAACTATTTTGAGTTATTTTGAGTTATTCTAAACTTTGAATATAAAGTTATTATGACTTTGACTTTCTCTCACGAATCATTCGAATGTTTTAAAGCACAATTTTAAGAAGATACTCTTCGTTTGATCGTTAGTAAAGTTACTAGGTTTGATATTTTCTAAGATATGTTTTCTTAAAATTTAAATTTATGATTTTTTAAAATTATATGCTCTCCATATCCAAACAACCTAATGAAACACTTTTTTTTTGTTCTTAACCTCAAAGGTTTAAATTTATTCTTACTTACCACAAACAAACCCATAAAAACAAGCTTAAATGAGTCGCACACACACACGCACACCACATTACAGACTCAAAAGTTAATGTAATGAAAAACAAAAAGGGCCAAGAAAAGGGTGCGTTAAGTTCCACCGAAAAACGGGAATTTGTAAGATGTTGCCACCCCCTTGCCCCCTAGGGGGGATGCCCCCTCGTGTGCGAAAATAAATTGCCAAGAATAATAATTATAATGAAAGCGAAAGAACGTATAAATTAGTGGGGACGCGGACGGGACGCGTCGCCTTAAGATCGGTTGTGTGTGTGAGTGTTTTGCTGTATTCATATCATGCATGTGTGTTGTTCATGACGTTCGATGTTTAAATTTTATTTTCATAATATTTTATCGAATTAGTTTTCTTTGCGCAGTCACGGTTGAATAGTTTTTCGAGACAGTGATGACTTGACCGCGTGAATCTTCGAGCACCTTTCTTGTATACTGATTTTTTTTTTAAGAAAAACAACGGGTGTTAAAGTCGTCGGTGTCAGAGTTTAACTTTTTTTATTAATATTTTATAAATAAATACCATAACAACTTACTTACATTAAATTGACGGCGTTTCATAGAATCTACTTTTTTTTCTGTAACTAATCATGACCAGCCTTATCAAACGCTAACTTTTCGCCCGGGACTTCGTTCCCGTGGGATTTCGGAAAAATCATATTTTTATGCTACCGGCTGATAAGAGTTTATTTACAAAATACAGCACCACCAAACAATCATAAAAATCAAAACCCAATCAATGAACAAAGTAAGATAATTAATTGGAGGAGCTCAAAAAGTCATTTTAAAAACCGTATTTCTATTAAGTAAAATTTTTGTCAGTTTATTTAACTTTTTTCTACGACCTTCACCCTTAAAACGAGTCTTTAAGTCCAGTAAGTCGTTTGCCTTAACGCTCTTTTTTTAATGGTAAAAGCCTGCTATATTTGTTTTATTGCCCTTTTGAGCATTAGGGGAAAGTGTATGGCATATTTTTAACCTGTATTGAAGGTCATTAGTTTGTAGCTAACACTTACTTAATTTTTGCCGTGGGGTGATCGGTTGAGAATAACACCACCCCATCTCTTTCCGTGGGTGTCGTAAGAGGCGACTAAGGAAACACAAATGAGACCAGCCTTCTAGTAATCCATCCCAGGCAACGACACTTAATTTTTTTCTGAATCTGAGGTGTCGTCCTATGATCTCATGCAGTGTGGTAGGCTCTGTAAAGGGCGGTCTGGTTCGCGACCACCCTCCTACCGAAGTCCGACGCCAAACAGCTTGCTGTGTTTCGTCGATGCATGGGAGTACCAGTGCCTTTATAGGCATTTTCTGGGTTAACTCGCTCCATCGTCGACATCATCTTTGACTTTCATGGTCAAGATTGAGGTCAAGAGTTAACCCGTCTTATAATTAAAAAAAAAATTGTTCTGGGTTTCATTCATCCCCAACGGGAAAAAAATTTTAAAAGTGGGATTCAAAAAATCCATAATTACATCACGCCTATAATTTTTAAGTAGGTCTTCTTCTTCTTCTTCTTCTTATCGTGTAGGTATAGTTAAGTATGTGGCGAACTTGGCTAACCCTGGTGTCAGAGTTTTCAACCCGCACAATGGCCTCTGACTTGGTTTTAACGACTTTAGTCAAACGACAACAGCCGGGACCGACAGCTTAGCGTGCCCTCCGAAGCACGGAAACGCTCGTGGTAAATTGCCACTTTGGTCACCCATCAGGTTCCCTGCCTCTGTGTACGTTGCTTAACCTCACTGATCGGTTGAGGTCAGCGAGAGCCACTGGAGTAGGTAGAACATCGTGTGGCTTAAGAATCACTTGATGCCACAGTTGACAATCAGTCTGAGGGTTATTTGATGGAACATGAGTATAGTGGTGATAGATTGTCAGCCTTTCGTCCATGATACAGCAAAACCCTCGCGTCCCACTTACTGGCTCCTACAGTATCTGGTAAGAGTTGGCAGCTATCACATTATAAGTTTTTCTTTCACTCCCAGTAAAGCATGGAAGTCTGATGATAAATAACCTTATGTATTTATTTTACTTTTAAAATTAGCAAAATTTTTTACAAAAAAATTTACTTAAATTATTTAATCTATACAATCTATAAATAAAAGACCTCCTCCAGCGCGCCACATCGAGGCAACGTGCCCAAGATACTGGCAGCATTCCCGCGTTGCACGGCTAAACCTATTCGTTGTGCAAAATAACTGCCAGCTCTCTTGTCACCCGTTGCCTCGATGAGGCGCTTAGAGAGGCTCTTCATAAATTGTTTTGCCTCAGCACTCCGTGGGCCTAAGGTCTCCACTGCAAATGGCACAAAGATGTAATTACTGCCTAACTCGCTGTATTTTCGAGATTTTAAAAGTAAATCGAGGTACTTAAAAGTGTTAGCTACATAATTACAATCTACATCTAAAAATGTAATTACACCATTCGGTAGCTAAAGCATCATGTAATTATTCAATCTAATACCTAATTAAAAATACTAGACTACTTAAGTAATGAGAAGTTAATAAAAACAAAATAATGTTTCATCGAAAAATTTTTGCAATTTTAAAATTGAAAAAAATTTGCTAACAGTAAATAACAACTTTCACCTTTCTTCCCAATCAGAGTAGACAAAGCATCAATCCATAACAAATATCTGTTCAATTTATAATTTAGTAAAAAAATAAAAGTTTTGAACTTTTTTACAAAGTTTTAAAAATGATGTTCCAAAGACGAAACAAAAATACAAACCCCTTTTCTTGACCTGACATTCGACTTGAATGGAGTTTTCTTACAAATTAAATTAAGTCACTTTAACCAACTGTCCCAGACCACTGAAAAATTAAAAACGCAGCATGAAAAATTAATGGTACAACCAACAAAGTCTCTATTTAAAATTATTATCCATTTCACCCCATCAAAAGAGGAGAATCGGGAGCGTAAAAACGGTTAGGAATGTCCATTAGTCGTTTATAATATCGTCGAGTAATAGGGGAGGTTGGGGTAAATCAGGGCAGCGGAGATAGCGTTCCAGCACGTAGTGGCCAGCTCATTTGCAGGATTCTAAAATTGAAATAATTAGAATACCTGTTGACTGAGATTTTGACCGCTTGTTAAGCAAGCGTATGATTGTTTCTTTATTTTGAGCGATGGTAAAATGCGCATAGAAAACAAACACAGTAAGTAATTAAAATGAGTTCCCATAGCAAACTCTTTTTCATCTATACGATTTATTACTTTTTCTCCACACCCAAAGGTTGCCGATAAGATATTGCTTCTTAGCAATGGGGCTGCCTTTTGTACCCTGACATAACTTTCGTATACAATGTAACTGTACCATAATTGTGTTGGAGTGCAATAAAGTATATTGTATTGTATTGTACTGGTATGCCTACTAAGTACCTCGACAATCCACATTTTAAACGCCATGTGTTTTCAAGTTGTATAAAGTTATTTTTTACCAATTGAAGACAACCAATACCAAATATTATAAAACCTACTATATGGTGAGGTGAAAGTTTTTTATTTTTTAATAAATCATTAACCTAATTTGTTTTGTGGATAGTTATTTAGTTTAGTAGGCCCATTCACAGCCTTAACATTCGCAAATTAATTTATAGTCGCAAAAAATACCAAAATCGGAAAGCCTTTGACCACAGTAAGATTCGAAAGACAAAAAATAAAAAGAAAAACTTCTTTTCCTATCATTACAAAGAACCAGAAAACATCGATAACAGTGAGCTCCCATCTTAATTATTCACAGACGAAAAAAAAAGTTAATAAGACGCAAGACGTCACAAGAACTCGCGCATTATAAAATCCTCGCACCCTCATTGCAATTGCTACTAATCGATAGCCCGTATATAGCACACACGCACACAGAATACATATTTCTTATACGACGGGATGCGAAAAAGGGGGAATGAAAAAAAAACTAATTAAAAAAGCAATCAAGGTTTTCTTGACGGCGCTCACGTTCGCCCATATCGTCTTACCCCCTCTTCCTGGGGTGACTTACCCATCTTACCCCACTGGGTGGGCTCACCCTTTAAGGGGGGTGTGGGGAGAAGCGGTACTAGATTTACGTAACACGTTTAAAGTGTGTTTTGATGAAGTAATCATCCCATTTCCCTGGACTACGTTTAAGAATTTTGCGGCTCGGACGGTTGTGACGTTTTTTCCTCAACTCTTTAATCCTGAGTTTGTTAACGAGTTGCCATGTAATTTGGTAAGTAATTCGAGGGATTTTCGAGGCTTCTATTGGAATTTCGGCGGTTTTAGCACTAATTGTCGTTTTGTGTTCTTTTGAACGGATAAAAAAGTTTGAATTTATATTTGAAAATGCGGAAATGTTTATTTTGTATCGGTTCTCATCGTGTAATCGAAAAAAAACTTATTTTTAATGCCATTATATTATTAATAAGCTTATTTTTTAAACCCCGATGCAAAAAGCGGGTTGTTATACGTTTAACGTGTGTATCTGTCTGTGGCATCGTAGAGCTTTTAAACGAATGAACCGATTATTACGATGATTCGAGATGGTTTTAATGAAAATAAGTCTGGCCGTTTAAAAGTTATAAATGAAAAAGGTGACACTATTTTTTTTTTTTCAATTTTAGAGTTATTTTTCTTTGTGATCTTAAATGCAGATCTCTTAGTGTTGTTAAGTTTATATGTGTAGCCTTTAGGACCCAAGATACGGAGCATCCTGAGCTATCCTGAGGGCTGAGGAGTGCCCAGATTTGCTTGCTTGCTTCTTGTGTAGATTATCAAGAATTTTTGGAACATGACTAACTCTGATGACAGATTTAACAAACAGCCAAATGACCTCTGACTCTGAGTGTGGAACTTAAAAAAAAACTATCTGAAGCTACTACATTTATATTATACAATGTTTATTTTTTTACACACTCAAAGGCCCTTACTAAGATTTTCCCTTATGCCATGGGTCCCTTGGAACATACACAAAGACAGCGAGAACAATTAGACATTTGCTTTTTACATAAATATTTTTTCTGACGTGGACTCGAATCCAATATCAAGTTTAAAAATGTAGGCAACAAGGTTATTTCGTTGTTTTTCACGTTCATGATACTTCTTGCTTATATTTTCATTCATAACAGTATTTACACCTAAAGTCCAAACGCAATAATGGCGTTACATAACTCAAATTTGATTGCCTCACACGAATCCACAATAAAGTAATTGAAATTCCCCGTGTCCTCCAGGATTTGTCCTAGATACAAGTGGGCGACTTGATTTCTACCCTTGCCAATTTAATTTCTACAATATTACACAGTCTTAAGGTAGGTTTTCAGTTGGCAACGGCGAGGTTTATTAAAATACTGTGGCCGTACAGGTACAGAGGTAGAAATAAAAACGAGCCAAAGCAGTTACTTTTATGAGGGCGCGAATAAGATGTTTCGGACTCCGTCTGAGGAATGAGCGGCATTGGGAGTCGCTCATTGCGAAGAAAATACGCACAAAATTAGATTATGATTTGAAGTTTTTAGCAAAACTTTAGGGATCCCATGTTCCTTGGGAAAAGTTATCAGTTATCCGAAATTCTCAAAAAAATGTTTTGTGTTCTAATACAAAGGCAAATTGGCTGCTCGCACATGTTGGACACAACTTAGGAGAAGTTGATCACTTTCGATTCTCATTCTTAATTTTTGCTTACAAAAAAGTCACAAAATAAGTTTATTTTCTTTATTTTCTGCAATCCTAATTAATATTATAAACGCGAAAGTTTGTAAGTATGAATGGATGTTTGTTCCTCTTTCACGTTCAAACGGCTGGACCAATTTTGATAAAATTTGGTATGGAGGTAGCTGATCCCTGGATTAACACATAAGCTATATAATTTTTCCAAGTTCCCACGGCAACGACGTAAAAGCTAGTGATAGATAGATAGATACTCTTTATTGCACACAGTCTTAGATGAAACTTTCGAAATATGCAGTAATTTTTTGAGAGTATTTTTACATAATTGTGTAAAAAATTAACTCAACGTGGGGTACTAACTTTGTTGTGTTGTTAAAATTAACTAGTTAACTTTATTGTTAATTAGATTCATACATCAAAACATTAAAATAAACTGAAAATAAAAAGTATCATTTTCGATATTACAAAAGAGATTGGAAAAAATTAAACAAAGGCATTTAACAACATGGACCATAACTTATAGAGTTAATAATAAGACGCAGTAATGACAGAAACAGCAGCTAACCTTCTTGTTTCGACATTATAACAGAGACTGAAGAATCAACAAACTTGATCTCATAAAAAAACAAATATTATAAAGCTAATAACATCGTTTATAGAGTTAGACGATCCAAAAACAAAACGCTTTTTTAGTAAACTGAAAAAGCAATTGAAATAGGTCAACGGAATCCTAAACAAATCTACGTTTAAGTAGTATAACGACTCTATAGGACGGTAGCAATTTAGCTTACATAACCGCAGCAGTTTTTCCATCAACTGTACGCCGTCCACGTGAAAATAATAAAATGCCGTTCTACAGACGTAACAAGCGTCGTTGGAACAAAGCGAAGCTCGCTCAAATAATTTGTATCAATTTGTAAAAATGCACCGCCTGCCCCCACTCTCCCCTTAAGGGGGGGTGCTATCTAAGAACGTAATAATTACTAACGACAGGTCTTTTGGGAAATGTCTTTTTTTTCGTACGCGTGGAGAAAGGATTAGAACTGCGATAGAGATGGACGTTACAGGGTTTTTTAGGGAAAAAGAGCTGAATTTGGGTTTTTAAGGTAGTTTTAACGTGGGCCTTGGTGTTTGATTAGTTGATTACATTTTAGAAAAGCACTTAATAATCTCTAAAGTAGACTAGAAAAAATCCAGTCAAACTTATGTCTGTCTTTACTTATTTATTAGCTCTTTTCTGTTGTCTCTGTAATTGTTTGCGGTAATGGGTAAGTTTATGACCCCATGTGTATTCAAATTCCCATGTGTATTCAAAACCTACCTTTAGAAAAATTTAAGACGATAATTAAACAAAAACTTTGTAAAAAGGGCTATTATAGAATTTCGGATTATCTGTTAGACAAGCAACCATGGGAATAAATTGCTCAGCTCCAGAGTTATTCAGATATTAAGTCAATTAAAATTAAAAGTAAGAAAATTTATATGATTGACTTAAAAAGAGCGACCCTCGGAGTTTCTTGCCTATTCTTCTCCTGAGGAAGACTGCACCTTTGCGAATAGGCGCAAAGCCAAAAGTGCTAATGTAATTCATAATATTGACGTGTTCAAGTATCATTTTATATGTTCAATGAAATAAACACTTTTGACTTTTTTTTTTTTTTTTTTGACTTGACCTTTCAGTAGAATTTTCATCTCGATCTCGATTATGACAGCTTTCAAACAAAAAACGATTATGACAGCTGTCAAACTTATAACACCTTTTTTTATCGGGGGTAAAATAGAAGCACTGTACAATAAAAAAAAATCAGTATTAGAATATTCTCTCACATGCGCAAGCGCAAAGCAATTCTAGCACCATATCCTGTCAGACCAACAGCTGATATATGAGGAGTGATATATATATGTTTGAAATTTATATGGAAGAGAAATATTCCTTATATGCACTGGGAATTAACTGCCACACTGCTTTAGTGGCTAATGTATTGTGGTAATACGCTGCGTTTTACGGCTAGAACTATTCTGGTGTTGAGAATGTTTCATGTAATATATATATCGTGATAATCAAAGTGCCAGGAATCCTTTGGTCCTTTTTATAATTCGGAAACGGCACGGCAAAATTGAATTACCATTGCCTTCTATGTAATAGTAATACTAGAAGCTGAGAACATAGGGGGAAATGGTAATTCAAATTTTGAATTGCCGTGCCGTGCCGTTCGAATTATAAAAAGGCCCTCTAACCAGTAACATGTATATTTCACTATGAAATGATAATCACCCCCGATATTATAGTTTTCCCAGTAAAAATACAATTCCATGAAACTTCAAGGGTCGCCTGAATGGAATTAGGAAAATTTAGATTATGTCAGGATTTTTTAGATTAGGTTAGGTTGCATTGATAATATTAAAAAAACTTTTAAAAAAATAGAACCAACTTCAAAAAACCGAAAAATATATACAATATCATTTGATGTGCTGAGTGGTACATCAAACTTAATTTTCTTGGCACCGACTTCAAACAGCTCAGTAAGTAGATACTATACACAGCACATCAAATGATATTGTATTTATTTTTCGGTTTTTCGAAGTTGGCTCTATTTTTTTTATAGTTTTTATTTTTCCATTTTTAGTAGAAATTATAACCTCTTCATTTTTTGTTTGAAGTCGGTTAATAAAACTAAGTTTGAAAAAATTTAAGCGAATCATTATAATATATATTATTTCACATACATACAGTTTAAACTAAGAACCCCCCTTTTTCCTAAATGTAACAAATACTTTTCTGAAAACTGAATCAAAATCAGTTCATCCAAACGCGAGATAATCGCGGACAAACATAAATACATACATACATACATACAATACATACAAACATACATACATACATACAAGTCAAACTGAGAACCTCCTTTTTTTTGAAGTCGGTTAAAATGGCCGTCAAAGTGAAAAAAAGTACCCAGCGATTATAATCTTACGGTTAGACATTGTTACTGTGACATATTTATACTTAATTTAAAATCAACAAATTTTATGCGTGTCAAAGCTTTTGTTGTATTACGTCACTTATTATATGGCGTTTGAACAACACGTAACTGTTATTCAAAAGCTTTGACCCAACCTCTTTCAGACATAGCATTCTATTTTTCAACCGACTTCAAAAAAGGAGGAGGTTCTTAATTCGACTGTATTTTTTTTTGTATATTTGTTACGCGATTACTCCGGCAACTGTTGTCCGATTTTCAAAATTCTTTATTTTTTCGAAAGAGTATACTCCTGAAGAGGTCCCATATAAATTTTATCGAAAATGATTCAGCGCTTCTAAAAAAAATCAACAAAAACAAAATATACTACAAACTAGAACATCATCTAAATAAATGAATGACATTTCTGTTTGTAGTTATTTGCTAATAGGCATTGTAGTCCGCAAAAAACTAGATATCTACTTTGTGCGAACTGTTGTTGGGATTGAAGTCGGTGACTCATACGTTTTTAACGTGGAAAATTATTTTTCTTTAAGTTTAAATCTGTATGAAATATGTTGTTTAACTTGCTGTACGTTTATTTAATAAAATAAATAAATAGCAAAGTTTATATACTCCTTGATTTCCCGGACTTTTTCTTATTCTTAACATATTCTTCTCGAAGTCTCCTATCAGGTTGACATGAGCGTAAATCCCAAGCCTCGTCAAAAAGCTGATTTAAAAAAATTTACTAAAGAAGCGATCGTGCGACTTGTTCAGAATACGTCTGAAGTCCCAGGACCGTCGACCGGCCAATCTTGATACTGGGCACTCGTGATTTAGAGCAATGCTCAAGAAATAGTCGTCCATTTGCACGACGATGCCGTCGTGACGCAGGCGTTTGGAGAAATGCACCTAATGTACCTAATGCGATCTCGGGGAATTATCTGTAATAACCGCTTTTTGCCTTGTGAGCTTTTGTTTGAAATTTGTTGGTTTCACGTTATTATAAGTAGATATAATATCGTTATGTATGTAGGTATGTATACAACATGTTTCAAAAAAATATATATATATATATAATTCAAAATTAATTGAAATTTAGCTTATTGCGCAGCTCTATTACAAATATGACAAGTATGTCATATTAATTACTTATATGAAACTTTCATTTTGAAAGATGTCAAACCGTGCAACTGATTACTATTTCACTTTTAAAATTAAATTTTGTAATTTCTTTTTCTTGGGTTTTTTTGAAACACCTTGTGTAATACATATGCTGTATTTTTTTTTAATCAGCCTATAGATGTTTTAAATTCTTAATGCATCTTGCGGCTTCCAAAGAGTCATTTGAAATAAATGTATTTTTTTTGTATTGATGGGGTATGTCCAAAGTTATACTTTTACTGTATATACTTTTTCACTTTTCGGCATTTTGGTCGTGATGATGAATCATAATCAATAACTTTTTTTTTTAATGTCTATGATCATAATTTATAACACACGATACAGAGTAATCATTATTGTTAACACCTATCCATGGACCTCCTTTAGTTAACAATAGTAATATCAGTGCACCTACCAATACATAACATCGTAAGGTATATTATTTTTATCAAAATCCTTACTAATATTATAAATGCAAAAGTAACTCTGTCTGTCTGTCTGTCCGTCTTTCACAATTTGGTACAGAGATAGATTAGAACCTTGGAAAGGACATAGACTACATTTTATCCCACAGTTGGGCATGATATAACCTGTAGAACACGCGGGCGGAGCCGCGGGCGGAAAGCTGGTTAATGATAAAAGTATAAAAATAACATACTACTATCTAAAGGAACTAATACTGCTTTCATTATAATGATTTCATTTAAATAATGCAATTAAATTCGTATAGTCCAGCTAGCATACAGTACAGTTTAGACATTTCTATTTTACATTTGAAAAAAAAGGTAAATAAATCGTACATTCTCTCCATCAATTATTATGACAAACTGCCTTAACTTTCCAAATCGGGAACGAAATCCAACCGCCAACAAATGCAGCATAATATTACAATGTTGCCACCACACATCCACACAAACTACCATTTTCCAAATGACCCTACCAGACAAATATGGCACATTACAGCACAAAGAGAAATAAACCAACTGTGGAAGCAAAGTACAGATCATCATAATAAGTTTAATACTGCTTCTATTCGCTAAAAGACAGCGGTTCTTAAACTGCGCCTTTGACCCCTCTGAGGTTTGTTACTATTTGACTAAATTATTACTCGCAACTGCCTGCTGGGAATCCACTTCTACTTGCTTAATAATAGAAGTTATCTCCATTTTAAATTATGGTTTTAATGCAACATTGAAAAAACTTGAAGCTAATAAAATTTACAGGAAAAAGAAAAATTCATAATCGGATTCAAAATTTTAGTATAAGGGTTAAATTAAATTAGTTATGATTTTTTTAATAACTTTCGGAGAAGTAATCTTCAAACTTTCTCCAAGCTTAGAAGTTGAAATTCTGAAGAAAAAAAAATACTTTCCACACAAAGGCAAATCAGGTGGTTGCAGACGTTGCAGTAGTTGAAAGGAGAGGCGAATTTCGTCTTTTGTTTTTTTCATATTTTGTTTTTTTCATATTTCGTCCTTTGTTTTTTTCATATTTCGTCTTTTGTTTTTTTCATATTTCGTCCTTTGTTTTTTTCATATTTCGTCCTTTGTTTTTTTCATATTTCGTCTTTTGTTTTTTTCATATTTCGTCTTTTGTTTTTTTCATATTTCGTCTTTTGTTTTTTTCATATTTCGTCTTTTGTTTTTTTCATATTTCGTCCTTTGTTTTTTTCATATTTCGTATTTTGTTTTTTTCATATTTCGTCCTTTGTTTTTTTCATATTTCGTCCTTTGTTTTTTTCATATTTCGTCTTTTGTTTTTTTCATATTTCGTCTTTTGTTTTTTTCATATTTCGTCTTTTGTTTTTTTCATATTTCGTCTTTTGTTTTTTTCATATTTCGTCATTTGTTTTTTTCATATTTCGTCCTTTGTTTTTTTCATATTTCGTCTTTTGTTTTTTTCATATTTCGTCCTTTGTTTTTTTCATATTTCGTCCTTTGTTTTTTTCATATTTCGTCTTTTGTTTTTTTTCATATTTCGTCTTTTGTTTTTTTCATATTTCGTCCTTTGTTTTTTTCATATTTCGTCCTTTGTTCTTCGGGGAAAGATCGCGGACTCATTCACTCATTCACAATTTCAAGTCAATTAATGTGTACAAAAATGCAGAGTCTGTTCATCAATGTCCAACCTAGAAAGTTTTTTTTTTAAATGTGATCAATATGATCTGGAATTTTGATAAGGGTTGAGCACCACTGTTGCAACACCTATTTTAAGTGCCGCATAAACATTGAGAAATTCGTGTTCTCTTGTCTTGATATCTGACATTGAGCCACTTGGATGCTGGCTCATGAAGAGTTGCTCGTATTCATAGTCAAGGATTTGTTCATCTATAACTTTACAGTGTGGACTTAGGTTGTATATAGGATGATTTGATTTGGTAAATCGAGTTATGATAAAAAAATAACCTACTAACAATCATTATAAATAGATAGATATTGTAAGCAGTATACGGAAAAACCGGTATGCGGTTTATGTTATACTGTACTTATATAATTTTTTGCTAATTGTTGTTTTATAATTAATAATAATAATAATAATAAATTTTCACTAGCTGACGAAAATGAAAGGTGTAAATCAGCCTACTGAAGCGAATTTTTTCCCAAAATTCGAAATAGTATGATCAGTTTTTTGTTTAATATACATATAGGTTTTTTGGAGAAGGTTTATTTATTTATTTATTTACAGTTCTTTGCACACATGACAAATATATATAAAATTACAAAAAGAGATACGACAAAAAAGGTTAGCTTATCTCTAAAAAGAAATTTCTTCCAGCAAACCCGAGCCACGAAAAGTTGATCTGAAAGGCAGATAGAGCGAGCAAAATACGTAATATACCTACATAAACTATACTATAATTAAACTTATACTACAAAATAATAAAGTTGTCCTTTACGACCTTTTGTGTCGTATTTCTGTTTGTGATTTTATATATATTTGTCATGTGTGCAAAGAACTGTAAATAAATAAATAAAGTTGATCAGTTTTATAAGATCATTCAACCCATGAAGAATCGCTAAAGATTCTTCCCCCGTAAAGAATAGGGAAGAACAGAAATGCTGCTATTTTAATTAGTTATGTGGACGGTGTGGATGAGACAGCTTATATGAAAGGAATATTCATTACAAATATCACTTACGTTTGTTAACTTCTTTGAGGGGTGTAATTAAAACACCTTATAACCTTATTCAGCAGCTTTAGCACGATAACGACAAACTCGCGCTCGGCTCACGCTGAAACTTCACTTTGATTGCGCGAGGGTCCCACGCAAAGGCTTGCTCGCCCTAGGGCGTTGTCTATGTTGACATTTTGACATAGAACTACGGTGTTGTCGCGGCGCTGTCACTATCGTACTCGGCCTGCTGTTACAATATAATTCCAAAAATAAAAGCGCACACTGCTTTATACGACAGCTGACAACAGACTGCCCGCCGGTCACCAATCTACCTTCGTTCTTTAGTTGTTATTTTATTTTTAAAGAGCTGGCAACACTTTGGAAACAAATAAAGCAAATGAGTAATACAGGTTCCAAGGAAAATGAAAATACAAGATTCAACGTTTTTTTGGCAGGGAACCTGATGGGTGACCAAAGTGGCAATTTATCACGAGCGTTTCCGTGCTTCGGAGGGCACGTTTATCTGTCGGTCCAGGCTGTTGTTGCTTGACTACAGTCGTTAAAACCAAGTCAGAGGCCACTGTGCGGTTTGAAGACTGACACCAGGGTTAGCCAAGTTCGCCACGTAGGCTTATTGACTATACCTACACGATAATAAAAAGAAAGTATTTATTTAAATGGATGAAAACTATTGCAGGATCGGACTATGAATTGAGAATGATGAGCGCGATGTGTTTCATCTCCCGATATTTTACTACGGACTCTAAATTACGGTGCAACTTTTTAAACTTCATTTAATCCATATTTTTTTAATAAAATAATGTATACCTCAATGTGTCCTTTAATACTTTTTACAAAAAACAAAAAAAGGTTACAAAGAAAACATAAAATTAAATGAAATTTTCGAATAGGGTCTGCTTATTTTTGCCCAAAACCCAAAACTTCGCTTCAATAAACGAAGCCAATTCCAATTATTAACGTAGTTATATTTAAATGTAATAATAAAAAAGACAAAAAAATTGCGTGAAAAAAAATGGTTTCCCAGAAATGTTGTGTAAATTTTTTGGAAATTCAAAAAATCTGTTAAAATTTCGCAGCAAAACCTCCCCGAATAAAACTCAATAAAGTCCATGCAAAATATAAGCGCATTAAAGTTAATAGAACGGGCTATAAGCCCGACTTGATGGTAACGACCAGGAACAACACGATTTTGCGTGAATTAGAACAACAATAAATAAATTACTGCGGCGCAAGCGCATCCAACTAGTGCACGTGTGAGCGGCATTTGTTTTAGTTTTATACCCTGTGCTTTTATAGTTTGTTTTCAGATTGTTTTTTTATATTGTGAAAATTATTAGATAGCGAGAATGTTTGATTTTTGTTATTTCGAAAACGCACGACTTTCTCCAGAACCCGACACGATTTTTAAATAAACACGACTTTTTCGATATTGGTAAAACAAAACAAATATTTTCAAACTAGACCGAAAAGACGCGAGGACCTAATAACAAACGAATATGTTTGAATAAATTTAATGTTACATTTACTTATTTTAAGTAACGTCTTGAATTTTCTGTATACAAATCTATTTTAAATTTAATTTGATGGACGATTTTCTCATAACCAATTTTTTATTTCAATTCCTTGAAAATTACTTTATCAAGATGCGTAATATTCATAAAATATCCTTATCCATTTTTATAAATCGATTTAATTATTTTGTTTAAAACAAACGAGGCTTGATTAATCCATTTTAATAATATCATAAAACATATAGTAAGTCTACATAAAAAAAGCTCCATATTCAAAAGTCGTCATTAACTCTAGTCAAAAATATTCTAAGTCTACAATACCCAAGAAAACAAGCCTAAACTATACCACACACCTTCCAATTTCGCTCTCGATACGCCAATCATAGGCCATCGTGTGCCCGTCTAAAACACATCCACATTCCCATAGATAAACTTGACTACATGTTTGTTTTGCCTCGCCCATGAAGATGTTACTTCCACGTTGTTACCAGTGTCAAAGGTTGATAAATATGCAATATCCGAGGATCGATCGCGATTCCATCGAGCGTGGATTCACTCGCCAATTTTGAAGGAACTCTAACTCTTTATTTGATGTTGTAGTTGAAGCTTAATCATAATTGTCAGTCTATTTATCGACTTTAGAAGGATACGTTTGATTTATTTAAAAACTGTTTTAACTTGATGTGTTTTTTATCTGTAAAACATTGTTAGAAGCTAAAGAAGGCATATTCTAATTAGAAAATCGTTTCTTCGTAAAAATCTGCAGAAAAAAACATGGTCTCCATTTTTATTATCCCATTGGTAGATTATTGTGTTATAATTTCTTCATTTAAAAAATATTTTTCAGAGGGAATTAAGAAGAGTTTGATAATTTAGTAAAACCTAACATTTTATCGCAGGTTTTGTCAAGGGTCAAGATAAATAAGACACTTTGAAAGCATAGTTACAAAATTATAGATGGCGCCTCGGGAGATGGCTGGCTGTTTACATTCCAGTCCGATGTAGGATCTAAGGTTGTTCGGAGGGTTATAGGTTACAGTGTGATTACATGTTCTCTTGTTTGTTATACTTAAATTGATTTCCATCTCCTCGTTTTTTTGTCCTGAAGTTGTTGGCTTATCGAGGCTTGTTATCAGTAGTTGGGTGTCATTTGTTTGATTATGTGGTGTTTTACTTAATATTAGGTTCAAGCAAACGAAAAGTAAAGTTCTTTATAGCTTTGTTTAGATTTTTTTTCGAAATCTGGTAGTCAAAGGTAGAGTTAGAGAAAAGAATTAAAATTTGTAAAATGTAATAACTTAAATAACAAATAATTTAATAATAGGTCTTTAAATTGTCGATTTTTCGTAAGCTTTACTTTTTTCATAATTCATTTGATTAAATAGCTTTCACAGAAGTGGTTTTTTATTTAAAAAAATTGAGATTTTGCTTATGCACATTTTTATTTTAGATCTATTTACTAACAACAAAGCTCAAATATAGATCCATTGTTTATTTTTGCTGTACCTTTGTTACAACTACCATTCTTTATAAAGAAATTATGATAAAAATTAACTTAATGTTGTCCAATCCTTACAGTAACTCAGAATGTATGTTAAACGTGAAGTCAGGTGGTTTAAGAACAACATAATGCCCCTTGTGATTGTATGGGTAAGAGTAAGACGTAACCAATACCAATGTATGACATAGCTCTATAATAAGAACATTTTTTTTTTATTATAAGATGGGTTAACTCTTGACCTCAATCTTGACCATAAAAGGTCAAAGATGAGGTCGACGATGGAGCGAGTTAACCCAGAAAATGCCTATAAAGGCACTGGTACTCCCACGCACCGATGGAACACAGCAAGCTATTTGGCGTCGGACTTCGGTAGGAGGGTGGTCGCGAACCAGACGGCCCTTTACAGAGCCTACCACACCGCATGAGACCATAGGACGACACCTCAGATTCAGGAAAAAATCAAGTGTTGTTGCCTGGGATGGATTTCTAGGAGGCAGGTCTCATTTGTGTTTCCTTAGTCGCCTCTTACGACACCCACGGAAAGAGATGGGGTGGTGTTATTCTCAACCGATCACCACACGGTCGCCATCAATCACCACACATTAGTTTACATAAATAATTTACTTACGTAAGTCGAAAATCAATAAACAATCAAGAAGTCCCTTTCAAGTATCCTTGCAAGTTAAACGCTGCAGTGGATCAGTTTAAAAATTAACTAGGTAAGTACTTGCATCGCCGTTGCGCCCGATCATGGATGGATTATGCAGATGGATGCAAAATGCAAACTAGATAGAAGTAATACGATAGATTGGCCAAAAGTCTAGGCCGGCTGCTTGGAGGAATGCGGTAGCTTAGAAATTTTAATTTTTAAGCTAAAGTTGGTTAGTTTAAAAAACGCTATTGGTAATTTTAGATCGCCTTTTTATCCACCTGCATACGTCCCCAATGAGAGGTATGGGCCTCCCTTTAAAACACGAAGGGAATTTAGGGCATAGTCCTTCACGCTGGCTCCATGCGGCAACATAGTGCAGAGTTAATTTAGGTAGGGAAGTGTGTTTAGGTTGTACATATACTGTGTTATACCATTACACTATTTGAAATCAAAAAGTTTTCTGAAAGAGTCTTAATTTTCATTCGTTGATCCAACAGCACGTGCTGTGGCTGGCGCTAGCTGTTTTGCGCTGGTTTAGTGTAAATTGCTGACTGCTCTTATTCTCTTTTTTTAACACGAAGGGGATTAAGGCCATAATCCACCACTCTGGCCCAATGCGGGTTGTTGGACCGGACGTCTTTCGAAAACGAATTTTCTTAGACGTGCGGGTCTAAGAAAATTCGTTTTCTTTTACCGCTAAGCAAGTAATAATTAATGACAAATCTATACATAAATCTGAAAAGACGAATTTAAAGGTACAGGCCCGCACCAGGATTATAACCTTCCGGTAACAAATCTGGCTCATTACCAACTGGGCTATCACCGCTTCCATTTTGAGCTTTTAGAAGCAAAAGAAGAAGACTGCTCTAAAAGCCCAAAATCCGACTTACCCCTCTTTAGCCACTATACAAAGCACATCACGCATTGGCCAGTGGAGTTGCACAACCCTGCTTGAAATTCGCGCGTGACACGGCTATGCCCCGGGACCAATTTACTATAATCGCACTACACAGATTACCCATTATCCATTTTACATTACAATTCTGGGAACTTTGTTCGATCGGATGCTGTTTTTTTTCTGACATGTGATTCCATGTGGCTCAGGATGGATGTTAAATGTTTGTTTAATTGTTGATTAAAGCCTCGTGTGTTGATCAGCAGGGTACAATTTTGGAGCAATACGTTTTATGGTCATACTCACCCCCCAATAAAGCGTTTCTGCTTCGCTGTCAAATAATTTGATACAAGTAGAAGTTAGTAAGAGCGGTACAATACGGAAAACATATGATTGATCATATTTTAATTGCTTATTCATACCTCTAAATATGAATTATCTAAGTAATTTACATTGCCTGACTTTATATGAGTTAGTAAAAATTAAAAATGTGAATCATCCCACTAAACTGAACAATTTCTCCTAGCAACATAAGTGGAACAATGAAAAAATGTAACCCTCTTGAAACTCAAGTAAACTTTTTGAAAAAGGTTCGTTGCTGATCCACATCACAAGTTTACGTTAAACTTATTGGGACTTTTTATTATTCAAACGGCACGGCACGGCACTTCAAAATTTGAATTACCAATACCCCGTTTGTTCTAAGCTTCTTGTATTACTATTACATAGAAGGCAGTGGTAATACAATTTTGCCGTGCCGTTTTTGAATTATAAAAAGGCCCACTTAAAGTGACCCAGTATAATCAACAGACTATCTGACAACGTTCTAAGATTCACATACTTAACAACGTATGACTGTTATTCATTCCCATATCATCCTAAACTCTTATTTAAATGATGATTACCTTTTAATGGTAATAAAATAGCTTCGCGATGGAAACAATACGATACAAGAGATATGATATGATACCAATTTAAAGAGACACTTACATTACTTTAAAAGTTTTAAAGAAATCGACAATATGGAGTTTATTTTAAGGTGGTATTTGTTCTTGACATGGGAATATTAAAAAAGTGTTGAATTCGAATAGAAATGGCATCAAAATTAAAAGAAGTTTGTTTAAATTCTTATTGAAAAAACAAAATCTATTTAACATAGATACAACATACACCGTATGTATGTATGTTTGTATGTATGTGAATTCTTTACTGCTCAAAAACAGTGTTATATACATACCCTCACCGTTTAAATTTTTTTATCATTTTCACTAATTATAAAAGTTAACAGTGAGCCTATTTAAAAGTCTACAGTACACTGATTTTTGTATATTTGAAACGAATTTACTCATAAACTACTGGACCGATTAAAAAAAATCTTTTACCATTAGAATGATACATTATCCCTGAGTAACATATATTTTAACAAATCCCCACAAAAATAAAGTGCCGAGCGGAAAGCTATCTTTTATAATCGAAAAAAAAATATATGTATAAGGGTTCGAAAAGAAACAGCTCTGTCTATTCGTTCTTATGCTATGTATGATGTATGTAAACTCGGGAAGTCAATAATCAGAGTGTAATTTGTTTCCACATTCTCCATACATCATATTCACGCATTGTTTGTTCTGCGTTGTTAACTATACAATAATGGCAATAACTATACAATAACAAGCACGATACAACATGTAACACTTATTGATACAATCTCGACCTCCTAAAGAAAGTGAGCTGATGATAGTCAAGCTATATTTAACTTATTTATTCTTCGCTAACGTAGCAACTAAAACAAAAATTTTACCAACTTCAAAAAAGGAGGAGGTTCTATGTTCGACTGTATGTTTTTTTTTGTGAATGTTCACCGATTTCTCCGCCAATTACAGACCTATTTTCAAAATTATTTTTTTGTTCGAAAGAGTAACTCCAGAGGTGGTCCCTAATAAGTTTTGTCGAAAATGATTCAGCGCTTTTAAAAAAATCAACAAAAACAAAAAATACTACAAACCAGAACATCATCTAAATAAATGAGTGACATTTTCGTTTACTAATAGGCATTGTAGTCTGCAAAAAATACTAGTTATCTACTTTGTGCGAACTGTTGTTGGGATTGAACTCGGTGACTCATACGTTTTTAACGTGGAAAATTATGACAGAGTGAAAAGGGAAATATCCGGGTGGCCAGAACTTGCACAAGATCGCAAGAAGTGGAAGGATGCGGGGGACGCCTTTGTCCAGCAGTGGGATCCTACAGGCTAAATAAAAAAGTGTAGTTTTGAAAATTGGTACAGGCAGTCCTTTAGGCATCCAGATGAAAATTCTGGTTTGTATTATTTTTTGTTTTTGTTGATTTTTTTAAAAGCGCTGAATCATTTTCGATAAAATTTATATAGGACCACCTCTGGAGTATACTCTTTCGAACAAAAAAAGAATTTTGAAAATCGGTTAATAACTGGCGGAGAAATCGGTGAACATACATAAAAAAAATACATACAGTCGAACAAAGAACCTCCTCCTTTTTTGAAGTCGGTAAAAATATCAAGAAAACACATTGTACTAGGGAACGGGAGTGAGTTTCAAATGACCTTTCTAATAAATTTAGTAAGAGAAAATTCTAATAAAATTAACTTTAACCATTTTCAAGAAACGTGGATACAAATATAAAACAAAACTGTCATACAGATAACTTCTGAAAATTATTAGGAAACGTATTTTTTTTTAATTATCCAGTTCCAATCAAACAAAAATTCAGTTTCTTATAATATTATTTCGATACATTAAAAGGAAATCAATTAATATAGGATATACTGACGAAAACTTTCTTCTTTTTTGTCTTCCACACTGGACTAGGAGTAAATGAAAAACTTGGAATGTGCCAGCTGCAATCTCTTCCCAGGCATATTGTAAAAGTCTGTAAGTGGTACGCGAGGGTTTTATCGTTTTACCTAACAACCCTCTGAATTTATGTCAAACGTGGCATCAAGTGCTTTAAAACGACTGATGTTCTGCCTACCCCAATAGGAATTGTAAGCGTATGCATGTGATTTCTTATTATTAACTCTATGTGACGTCACTTGCTCAACGGTGAAGGAAAACATCGTGATGAAACCCGCCCGTCCAAGAAAATTGATTTTCGAAAGACGAGCGGTCCACCAACCCGGATTGGGCCAGCGTGGTGGACTGTGGCCTAAATCCCCTTCGTGTTTCGAAGGGAGGCCCGTGCCCCTCGGTGGGGACGTATATGGGCTGGTAAGATGAACTCTATGTCTGTCGCAACGTTGCAGAGATAGAGTTTAAAAAAAGCAAAGTTGCTGAAGATCAGATAAGAAACTTAAGAACTAAGGACCCGAAGGAGGCTAACGATAATTAATAGAACATACAAATAGGCTGGGCTCAGTAAGCGATTGGCACCTGAAACGGCTGAAGCGGGTGAAAGTCGTTAGGGCGGCCACTCCGGCCGTCATTCGTCTTGCCGAAATTGACTCTATGGATAGACACACCAACGGGTAGAGCCGGCATTATTATTCTACTAGCTCTCTGCTTGTGACTTCTTTCTAGTGGAAAAATAGTCTATGTTACTTTCCAGCTACCTTAGCAAATTTAAAGAGACTTTTCTCGCATGAGATTTATAATCTTCCAAAGGAAAATGGGCCTTGTATGAAAAGAAGTTTTCTTTTCTCTTGCGTTTGAGTTTGATTTCGCATCCTTTAAGCGTAGGTGGTACCCCGGAAGATAAACAAACATACTTCAACATTAATCATGTAAAGATTTTGATTTGAATTCTATGAACATCTTTCTCGTGTTTTTCTTGACTGAGAGTTAAAAAATAAAATAAAATGTAATTCACTAAGGGCTGTTTTTATTAAAAATTCGTCCCATAATTAACTTATGGTTAAAAACTATCATACAAAATGACAAAAAATATAAGGAAAACTACATTGTCAAAGTTTCCAATCGGAGGTTGGATAAACAAATTTAAAAAAGACGCTACATACTCAAAAATCCACACTAAACTTTCCCCTGTGTCGTCGTGGGTCCCTTGAAACATACACAAAGACAGACATAAACATCGGTGACCCGAGAACAACATCTGCTTCTTACACAAATGTCTGCCCCGACTGGAGATCGAATCCAAGACCCATCGATCAAGAGGCAGCATCACTACCGCTCGGCTAAACCGGCCGTCAAACCTATTTGTTTAATCACACCATTAAATAAATGTGTTTTTTGCCCCTTTAAATTTTCCTAACTCTACAAACAACTTAAACGGTGTAAGTAAGAATCTCCAAACTGTAGTTAAGTGTACAAATTACTTAATTTAAGGTTAAGTCGACTCAGATCAGTCAAGTACCCTAATGCTAGTTTAACAGTTAGGCGTATGTTATTCGGCTTACTAACTTAGATATAACTTATATAGTTTAGCATTTAGTTCTCTTGGTGTTGGTCAAATGTTTAACAGACTAAAAGCACGCTAGGTTTAACAGTCGCACTACAAAAGAAGACACTATTACATATCAATTAGTTCAAATAAGTTACAGAAAACTTAGAGGATTGATTTTACCCATAAAATTGAAGAACTTTCCCAAAGAACTTTTATCAATTTTCTTTAAAAAATTCACAGATTTCATGCCATACATGATTTCAGAGTGCATTGGAAATGAATTTCATATTTTAAATAAAACGAAACTAATTTTTACAGTTCAGCCCCGTGCGAACTAAGAATTCACGCAAAGTCGACCACCTTTATGTAAGCGTTGTGGAAAACTAGTCAACCGATTTTCATTTTTTTGGGCTTAAAATGTTTATAATCTATGGCTCCAGGGGTAATTTTTTTCAAAATTTCGATATCTTTTTTAGTTTGCGAGATATTGGACTCGAAAGGAAAAAAAATGTAAAAAATCCAAAAAAAAATTGGTTTATTCGTCATAACTTTTTTGATTTTTGACATTTTTCAAAATTATTTTTGGCTAGAGCCCTTGCAAATCCATATCTTTTCATACACTATCCTAGCTATATTATCAACTGAGCTATACGAAGATCACACTTATCCGTGAAATGAGGCCCTATACCGACTCCTCCCAAAAGACATTTCCAATGTCAAAATGTTTTACTTCCCATACAAAGGCTGATCGACTGATAGTCTTACAATAATTGACTTTCATACCATAAAACATTTATTATGATGTTGATGACACTTAAAATCTGGATTCGTCCAGCTATTCCCCTATAGTTGTTAGTGTGGTCAAAGGAAAATTTGTCCAAAGATAGCACATCCTTACTAATATTATAAATGTGAATGTAAGTTTGTTTGTTGAGTTTGTTTGTTGAATTTAGATGAAATTTGGTATAAAGATAGATTAGACATTGAGGAATGACAAAGGCTACATTTTATCTCACAGCTGGGCACGATATAACCTGTAGTCCACGCGGGCGGAGCCGCGGGCGTAAAGCTGGTATAACTTTATGGAGAAGAATGGTTTTCAAAAATATTTCTTAGGGAAAGAAAAATGTTCGGTGCGGATGATGCTTGAACCCACGACCCCAGGATTAGATCTTCAGGTGCTCTAACCAACTGCGCTATCGTGCTTTCAAGTCAAGCGGCGAAATTTCTCATTCCCTTATCAAGCACGTAGTGCATAAAAAATACTAAATTAACAATGATTTTGCAACGAAATGAGGTAGCCTGATGCGCTGGCCTGTATACTATTCAATCTATGTTTATGTAAGTACAAGAACATAAATGGTCTTCACAAATGCAGCTAGTTAGCCAAGGAAACGGTTTGAATTAACATATCAAATTAATCCAAGGATTCGAGGAGGAATTTAATATCCCATATACAGACAGACGTACAATCGCATTCTGCGCTCTTTGGTGGCCCCCCACTATATACAGGCTGCTTATACTAGAAAAAAACTTATAAACTTACTTTTTTAACTTAAAGAGCAATTATTGATATTTTTAGAAAGCGTTAGCAGATAGTTTTTCTCCATCTCAGAAATAAAGATGTTTAAAAAATTTATAGACAACTAGCTTTCCGCCCTGGACTTTGTTTCAGTGGGAATTCGGGAAAATTATGTTGCCTATATATTAATTCAGAATGTCAGCTACCTCCATACCAAATTTAATCAAAATCGGTCCAGCCGTTTGAGCATGAAAGAGTAACAAACATCCATACATACAAACTTTCGCCTTTCTAATGTTAGTAAGGATTTGCTAATAATAAAACTCAGGTAAATAGCAAAAGGATTTGCAACACCATTTTTCGTGGCACTTACTTTTTTGGAAACGAAAAAGCTTTTTAGCACTTTAATATTTTTATCTACGGTTCTGCGTTCGGTTATTTGTTTTTGTCTATGTGGTCTCATATTTATGCCATGTGACTCAAGTGAACCACAAAAGAATATTTTGGTGTAGACTTTTAAAATAAGTAGCGTTGTTATTGGCATTCAAGCAACTTACCAAACAAAATTAAATATAAGTTAAAATCAATAGTAATACAATAAAAGTACCGATAAAGTATTTATTTATTCCCAGAACTTTATCAAAACTCTTGAATAGTTTAAACAAAAACTTTAGTAAGTAAATAAAAACTTCCGACTCAAAAGTAACTTTTTTCTAAAGAATTATGTACAGAAAAGGAAAACAGACCCAAAAACAGTTAATCATATTATTACTGTATTAATTTCTTGCTAACTCGACGTCGAATATTTAATCCTTTGAAACAATAACTCGGAACACCCTCTGTCATGACTAAATAGGGCCAAGATTGTAGAGTTGGGATGTCATGTCCAGTTTGTAGAGTTCGTTTGACTCATGATCAATTAGCCAATGTGATATTAATCGTAACTCAGGCACATATTCTACTAGAAAATACCCGGGTAAAATCCTTTCTTGTTCCTTGCCTACATTATAATAGGAGCCTTTGTGCCTTACAGATTTCTAGGCCCAACTGGGCGTTGATGAGTCAGTAAGTCAGAACCTGCAATTTTATATATTAAGAATTGTAAACATACCTATATGTATTTCATTACAGGTCAAGAATATTTTGGGTCAAAAGCAAGTTCTGCCCACGAGGAAAAGCCCGATTTTTAATTTTTTCATAAAAAATAATAATTAATTTTAATAAATATATCTGTTTGACAAAATAAAATAACACTAGTTCCAAAAAGATGATAAAAGATAGCTGTATGGAAACCTGAGCTCGATCGCCCAGGTATCTTCACTAATTAGGTACCTTCACTGACACAAACTCACTTGACCGCAAAAAATTGCGAAATGCAAAACTGCTAGATATTCGTGTGCGGAAAAATACCTATTCAAATGAATTATTAACACAGATCTTCATAACATTACCGTTCTAGCAACTACCCTGACGTATTAAGTTCACTGAATACCAAATCAGTACATCCTTTGACTCAGAGTTGACTAATTCACTTCCATCTCTAGAAGGAATTGCTTGACGGTCAAAATATCTTAGTTATGACCACTCCTGTCCGGCGCATGGCTTACGTTTGCCAAGTTTTGACCCCCCTCTCCCCTAAGGCATAGTTGTGCCTTGTACCTTACCTCCCTACCCCCCGTTATTAATAAATCTATCTGTGCATATTCCGTGCTAAAGACAGTTACGTTGAGATTCGAATGTGAGTTAAGCGCTTTCGAATTAGGCTGCTTATCAATAGCCATAAGTCCTTATATAATTAGAATACTTTAGTATAAAAAGCAGCGTAAGAATTTAAATATGTGATGGTAAGTACAGAATGTTATTAACAAAAAATCGAAATATGAAAAAATAAAACATTTATTTACGTTACACGTCTTTGGGTCACCGACTTACAATATGTGTAGCAAGGAACTTAATCGGTCTAGTAGTTTCAAATCAAATTGGCTGTGACAGACGGACGGACAGATGCGCGAGATTCTATAAGGGTTTCGTTTTTTCCTTTTGAGATTTGGAACCCTAAATACACACATCAACACGGTCTAGAGATATTGCACGATTTTTCATACAAAAGAGATCTGTTTGAGAAGCTATAAAATAATACTCGAGATACATGGAGAGCTATAATTTTCAAAAAAGCAAGTGCTTAACCTGATTTTTCAATTCTAGTCAAAAAAATTGGTTATACTTGAAATTTGTGAAAACGTGATGGAAACGAAAACTAAAATGCATTTTTTGCCTGCTTTTTGCATGATAATGGTAGAATTTACGCAATTTTTATTTTCCTTTTCGTCACGTTTTCACAAATTTCAAGTTAAAAAAAAATATTGTCTGGAATCGAAAATTCAGGTTTAGCACTTGCACGTCTGAAAATTATAGTGCTCCATGTATCTCGAGTATGCTTTTGTAGCTTCTCAAACAGACCTCTTTTGTATGAAAAATCGTGCAATATCCCTAGACCGCGTTGATGTGTATATTAGAAACGAACCTTATTTATTCGGTGTTTTCGTGTTGTGTATTAGATTCCTGGGTGGCGTTAAGAAGACTTTTCTTACTGAAATCAAATAAAAACTATCTAATCCTAAACTATTTCCTTTCGTAGCATAGTAACAGGTTTACTCTTGGCCACAACAATTATTTTTGATCACTCGCGAATTTGAATATTTTTACATGCGGATAATAAAACCAGCATTTTGATATCTTCGTAAAAGTTCAAAACGTTAATATTTAGTCATATTTTGGATGAAAATCTAGGCAACGCTGAGTAAACTTATTGGCTTGATATTTTTTTTTATCAACCCCTGTATAGCTGGTCACCCAATGAGAAGGTGGTCTAGGAGTTCTATAAGTGTCGCGATTGTAAGGAGACAAAATTGACTTCAAGAAGTTATAATGGTGCTTCGATTGTTAAGACTGTGTCCAACTGAAACTAGTACTAGCCACAATTAATAATTTTGGTCTAAATTTGAATATTTTTACTTTATTTTCAGCAGATTTTTCGATAGTTTCATTGTAATTTCCAGAAAAAGGCACATATTTAATTTATTTTTCTTGAGACTCCAATTTTTTCTTTTTTTTATAAATTCAAAATTTATTTAAAAATAACATGTCGGGTTCCTCCTAATTTTTTCCTGCAAAATGCTTTTGTGCAAACATTGTAATATCTCAATATCTTATTAATATCTCAAAATCTAGCCCCAATTCATTGAAATGTAAATTGAATTCCGAAGTTATCACACACTTACATAACCAAATTACAGTCGAAGAAGGGCTGACCACCGGACAATGGTCCTCGTATGAATTTGATTTACAGAACTTGGCTTATTGAGTTGTCTTGATTTCGAATTGTTTTAGGAGCTATAACTGTATATGTTTTATACAAATCCTTATAATACGAGTACAATAAATACCTTTGTGAGAACGAAAGTTTTTACTTTCGGCGAGGTTTGAGGCGTCTTATCGCAGCCTCATAAGAGACTTCAAAAGCCTATTGAAAAAATAAAACTGTAGACTACATTTTTATTGTTTTACTATTAAGGAATAAGCTTATACAGAGACGTAGACATACATCTCGTGGGTTCGCTAATGATCGAACAAGCAGATAAATAATTATTCATCGTTAGCAATCTAGGTATAGGTTTAGGTAAAATCACTTCAAGCCTCGATAATAAAGTTACGAAAATCCAATATTAGTGATCCTTGGAGTAAATAGTAAAACAGATTTTAATCTTATTGAGTTACTGTTTCACACTAATGAATCGTTAAGTAGTAAAAGTGTACGAAATTTGTGTTGTCAAATCTCGGAGCACTCGCTCGCTCAAATAATGCTATAGGTCGGAATAAAAGTAAGCTAGTATGTAAAAAATACCTAAAATCCCTAAAAAAACATTAAACCATTACACTTAATAACGGGTTAGGCCTATCTCAGTTTCCACGTGAGCAATTCGCACTCTATCACGAAAGACAAACTTAAGGTCCGACCGAAGACCGCAGCAATTGTCCGAAAATTAGCTCCGACCGCATATAAATACATTAAGATAATCCAGTTTAGTTTGGGGTGTAAGTAAGAAACTGCGAGAGATATTTGACAAAGCGAACTCGAAGTGCGGATAAAAAGCTTTCGTATGTCTAAATGTCCAGCTGTCTGTCCGGCTATTCTTCTCTACAGATCGCATTTCTCAACAGATTCTGATATTTTGTGACCAGGTTTGATCTTTATGTAATTTTGTTTTGTCGAATCCGTTTTTTTTTAATGGTGGAGCTGTGGGGGTCGCAAACATAAAAATATCATAGTACAGACAATCTGAAAAATGTTGACTTGCGAGGTCTTCAGCTCACAGAGTCAGTAGTGTATGTGGGAAAATGGTCTTGGCTATAACATTTTTGACCGAGCAAACGCGAAGGGTCTCCATTTCAGCTTGGGCAAAAACGCTTTCATTCTGCCCAGCGGATGTCTAGGTATTCTCCTCTACAGCAGGGCAATCGCGCTAATAAACGTGGATTGAATCGCAATTGAAATGTAGCTGGGGGGCTACCACCTATGCGAAGCTGATGCTGGGTAAACGAATGGAACTTTGTCGATTGCTTCTTTATAAGGAGACCTTCATTAACGACATGAACCAAACACAGCAATGTACATCATTCCATTCGTTCAATCAACATCAGCTTTGCTTAGGTGGTAGCCCCCAGCTACGTTTCTATTGCGATTCAATCCACTTTTTTTAGCGCGATTGCCCTGCTGGTCGCATTTCTCAACCGATTCTCGTGAAATTTTGTGAGCAGATTTGTTAATTATATGGAATTTTTCAGTCGATTCAATGTTTGGAAATATTACGAAATGGTGTAGCGAGGGAGGTTGATAATGCATTACGGCTATTTCAAAAAAAAATGTTTACTCTTGAGGTCTACAGCTCACACCGCTTTCGCAACGACATCAAACAGATCAGTAGGTACAGTGGGCCGCATATCAGGTCACCCTCGCGAACACTCTGTGCTGTTTTGATAAGAACTGTTTTACAATGAAAATGGGGTAGCGTAGTACGTTAAATTATGTTTTCTTTATTTTTTCGCTTTTTTTGAAGTTGATAAGTTATACTAACAGTAGGTAAGTTTCAATGAACACGCTTATCGCACTAACCTTGCACCATCGGCCAAGGGCGGGCGGCAACTCAAATACCGAAGTAGGACTATCTAAGGTGGAGGTACGACGTTTGTACAAGGATAAGTCGTGGGGCAGTGTTTTCCAATTTGAAATGGGTAAGACGAGTGTCCACTGTAGAGTTAAGAATAGTTTTAGAACTTCGCAAAATAAATTAGAGAAATTTTTTCTTGAGATTTCTTTTTTCGTAAATAATAATAATAAGATTGGCGGGATCCAGATTGCTACATATTGTAAATATAGTGATATGATTTTGTAAAATAATTAAGGAAGCAGCTTACTGCTCATCAAAATGACTAAAAATGAATTTAAAGGAGGAATGATCATTGTAGGTTCTATACCATATAGATTCTATACATTTAGCTGAAGAAAAAACCTTATTAACGCTACACACTCAAAGGCCCACACTAAGGTATTCCCTTGTGTCGTGGGTCCCTTGGAAAACACATAAAGACAAACACAAACACCCATGACCCGAGAAACAACATCTGCTTTTTACACAAATGTTTGCCCCGACTGGGGATCGAACACAGGACCGCCGATCAAGAAGCAGCGTCACTACCACTCGACCAAACCGGCCGTCAAATTCAGTAATTTTGAATGTGTGAATGTATGCATATATTCTTTATTGTACAAGTTTACAATAATAAGAAGTTTACAAAAGCGGATAGTTTCTTACCCACGAGGGGATTTCTTCCAGTCGACCTTGTTTAAAATAAATTAAAATTAAATTCAGCTCTCGAAGACTTATAAAAATATAGGTGGTAGGTCTAAAAATTTGAAAGACTACATAGGACAAGGCCGTGTCCCTTAAATCTTAACGCCCGCACCTCAGGGCATCGCGTCTGAAGGCGCCTCGCAACATCTTGCTGCAGATAGACGTACGGGGAAATTAATTAGGGAAAACCGCTTACGACACCATGCTTCAAAAACAGTTACGTGTGAAAATTATTTTTCTTTTTTTTCTCATTTTATAAAACTTATTATACAAAGGAAGACTTTCTTCCAACAAAATCAGTTTCGTCAAAGTATATTTTATAATATTACAATTTTATAGATAAACATGAAGTTTATTGGGAATGTATGTATGTATGTAAATCCTTTATTGTACAATAAATATTCTTACAGGAGCAAAATATGGTACTTAAAGTTAGAATACATTTAAGGTACAAAGGCGGACTTATCCCACTAGGGGATCTCTTCCAGTTTCCTAACGAACATTGAGAAGAAATCTTGATGAGTAGGCGTAAAGTACAAAAAGGATTAGAAAAATTAATAGAATAGATACAGAAAGACAAATAAACAATGAAGAACTATACAATACTTAAATAACATTATTAAAAATATAAACATATATTTAATATATAGGTACATACATATTTATACATATATAATGCATACATATAATTATATATAATATCAGAAGTGAGATGAATAAGTCGTACGTCAACTCAACTCAAAACATCAGCGTTATAACCGAAGTGTTTGATAGAATGGGGGATTTGATAGAATGGGTCTCCTTTAATTTCAATACTTTCGCGATTCACCTACCTCACAAATGTGCAAATAACTGTTTTAAATTAAAAATCTTGACAGACATATACAAAAAAACCGTTACCCAATTTGGGTTTATAAATTAGTATACTAACAAACTGTACAACACTAAATCACATTTGCGTCCTTCTACCCGAACCCTTCTGGAAACTGACCAGCACCCTGGGAGGGGGTGTGGCTACGTCAGAAGGGGGGGGGTCAAGGAGTCGGCTCATCCCGGCTTCCAATACATTTCATATTCCGTTGACAGAGGCACAATAATGACGCCCGCCCGGTGGAAAAGCAAGACATAGTTGATGTTCAGCGATAGATAATCCTGCTGGATGGTGTAACGTCCTTTAATCGTTGTTTTTTTTTCATTATATGGAATTTTGAGTACCCCGAAAGGCATTACAGGCGTGAGTGTGGATGAAAATAAAATTCTTCAGCTGTAATATTATCTTCTAAATCGACGTTTTTCGGGCATTTACATAAAAATAATAACTGGCCTGCTATTCCACTAATCAATGTCGTCTCAATGGCGGCTTACTGACAATGTTTTATATATTATGTTCAGGTGGCCAAATTGAGATTTTTTTTAATTAATACATTTGATAAAGGCTGCTTTGACTGGCGGCGCCATCACTGGCTGAATGTTCAGTTGCTAGGTAGTTTGCAACTTAACGTTCGGTTGGCAGTGAAGCTGCTGTTGGTCGATATATCTGTCATAAAACATTGGGAAAAAATTGCGTGGTTGGTTACTTCAAAACACATTTTATGACGTAAAATAATTTTTGCAAACCAAATGACCATATGATAGAATATTTTGCTGATATCTTACTATTTTGACATTCATTTTTAATTTTTGTACTTGCTTATTTGTTACGTTTTATCTTTTATTTTAGTTATTTGACATTTAATTTTTCACATTATTTAATTTCTTTTAACTAAACATTTGTATACTTTTTTAGGCTAAACAAAAATTATTTGTATTATTTGTTGACTATCTTAGAGTATCTTTTTTACTCTGTTTTTGTGCAAACAAAGCCTTTTATCTTTATAAAATGTATGGGGTTCCAATAGTTCTCAAATTCAGCACCTAAACTGGTAAAATGGTTGCCTGTTTCTGCTGCAAAGGCTATCCAGGTAATGCCGCATGGTTGATCTTTTATTTCAAGATTTTGATTAATTTAATTTCACGAAAAGTGAATGTGTTTTTATTTTATTTACCATGCTTATTATACTTAATTTGATAAATGATTTTCTTTAATACGTACTGATGGTTTTGATGTGCTTTTATGCTTTATTAAGAGTACTGTACCTATTGTATTGAATTTTTATAAATCTGCTGACAGATGGCATATCCAGTTTCTCTACAGCCTCGCTTGGCCAATAGTTGGAAATAGTTGAATTTGAAGACGCTTCGAATTTACGAGTGGTTTTGACCCTATGGGTGTTTTAGTCTATAGACTATTCAGAATTGTTAGCTGGACGCTTTAGAACATATAATATAACTGTATATATAATATTGTATTTATAAGTACTTTACTGTAACTTTACATAAAATCATCTTGCAAGAATATCGATAAGTTGGCATGACACGAAAGGCCATGGTCAATTGGTCAGCCTTGCATAAATTTGTACCTTGTCATGATAGGGAGCTGATTTTTTTTCCAACCACCTGCTCGCGAGAGGACTGAGGTAAACCAGAGGGCCATTAAGGTCGCCGCCTTCTGCTCTACCAAAATTTAACCTAACCAAGTGCCGACACAATAGAAGAAGAAGAATATTTCTTTTTCTGTCAGTACAAAGGTAAAGACTAGTTTGCACTCTGTCTAAGATTTTTCCAAAATCTTTATTATTTTAAAACACGCCAGTGCATGTAGTGCTGCCCTTTTCCCAAATTTTCAGAAAATGATCTTGAATGAGTATAAGAAAGTGAAAAAGTTTTCCTTGGGTATCCAGCAATGTGTGATATCCTACATCGTTAAACATATGCGTGTGATCAATTATACCTACATATTAATGTGTTTCAGTTACAATTTGATATCAGATGCTGTATCATCGTTGGTGTATTGATGAAGACTTGCTTTGAGTCTCCAAAATTTCAGAGGTACTAAATTGCTATATTGACAAAGCAGTCATGACAATTAAAACATATTTACTATAATATATCCTATACTATAAAAGGAAGTCACAGTTTATCTGCTAGTTCCTTCTAAACCACGCAACAGATTTTGAAATGGTTTTCACCGTCATGTACATTATTTTTTCCGGAAGGTTTATATGTACCTATAGGGTAAAACATGCTAATTAACTCTGCGAAGCCAAAGCGGGTCGCTAGTATTTACAATACAAAACACAATCCTGTCCCTTTATATTTTAAAAATGTTTCTTAATTAGGACGTTAATACAAAATCTGAAAGCTTATTTCAAAACGTAACCATCATCATCAACAAAAAGACCTCAAAAACGCTTCAATTCCAACTGAGTCTAACAAAGGCCCTAATTACTCCTAACTATAAACCAAGCTCTCAGCAAGCAGCCCTTCGCAGACAGTGAAAAATACACAAGAGACGTCAAGTAAAACGCAGCCAATTTGAAGAGCCTACCTTATCTCTGTGTAAGTTCGACATTGGGTGTCATTTGTCTTCGTCAGCGTTGCCCGGTGATCATTTATGCCACAGCACACCCTACCCTTTCGATGGAAAATACGGGGCTTCTATTGTGACGAGCATATGCGATGTCATTGCATTAATATGGCCTTTCAAGTCCATTTGGCTGTTTAAAAAATCTTACTCACTAAGGTTAGCCAAGCAAGAACAACGTTTTTTGGCTCCCAATAGTATGGTGCAAACTCGGATTACATGCATTTAACAGTAAATGAAGATCTTTTTATTTCTTAAATTAAAGAGCTGCGCTCTTGCTGGTGGAGTAAACGCTACACACCAATATCCTTCGCTAGTGATTTGACCTCTCGATACGACACGATCTGAATCTTCTCTCTTACTTACTCGAAATAGCTCCGCCTAGGTTTACCCCTGCCTCTCTTTACTTCAATCATTCCCTCTATGATGTTTTATATAAAATAGTTGTGTCGTATCATATGCATAATCAGTTTTTCTCTTCTGTTCTCTATAGTTCTCAACAAACTTCACTTTTCATTCACTAACGTGCTCCTCAAAATAACTTCCCGTACATACCTGTGACCCGTTTCTATCAACAAGCCGTATTCCAAAACAGTTAGAGGTTACTTTAGCATGACATGTGTGGTGAAGTGGCTAAATGACTTGAAGTCTTCGAAGGAAATTGTGGACATTCAATGACTGTGCTTTTCCAAAAGATAAATGCTTTTGTTCTGTGTGTGTCGGTTCAGATAGGTGAGTAGGGTGTGACCAAGATGTTTATTCGGACTGTGTTTGTTCAATTACTTCCTCGAAGTGTAAGGAGGCTTATATTTGCGTTCTTCTGCCTCAAATACCTAACTTCCAATCTTATCTTATCATCATCATATCAGTCCACTGCTGGATATATAGGCTTTCTCCAACAGTGCCAACAGTATCTAGCAGTTTCCCGTTAACCTTTGCCAGATCATAGATCCATTTTGTGACAGGTCTTACCTTTTTTTTATCAGCCCATATTATACGACACCTACGTCCCCAAAGGCCACGGGCTCCTCCTTACAACACGATGGGGATTTAGGCCTTAGTCCACCACACTGGCATAGTTCGGGTTGGTGGACCACGCGCCTTTCGAAAACCTACCATCGCAAATGGATAAATGGATGAGGCTCTGACGAGTTCAATTCTCAGATGATGGGCAGCACCATTATCGATGCTCCCCATCCCGTTGGCCTAGTTATGGAAAATATTTATTATCACAGACCGTTATGATGGCTTCCCCGAAGGAAGAACATCATAAAAAATCTAAGCTTAAATAGGTAACTTACTAAGCAGACTCATGATAAGAATCATCCACAAGAATGTTGTACCTTCGTTTGTAATCATTTCGTAAAGCTGATCGTGCATGAATTCGATATGGTAATGGGTTTTCCAAAAAAAGCGGGTAGAGCGTCAAATAGAATTAAACAAGCTGTGTGTCTGGGACCTGGGATAGTCATGAAATTATTATTTTTATTTTAATGGTTCATTTTAATGCTGTTTTATTTAGGGTATTTATATCAAAAGTGGAAAATACTTTTTAAAATAGAGCGTCAATGGCGTAAGAGTTAAAGAATCACAGTTTTATTTTCTTTTTTAGGGTTCCATAGTAATCTACGAACCCTTATAGTTTCGCCATGTCCGTCTGTCCGTCTGTCCGTCTGTCCGCGGGTTTCCTAAGAAACCCTTGGTACTACAGAGCTGAAACTTGGCATGATTATACATATGAATCACGCCGACAGAACTGTAGAGTAAAATCTTAGAAAAAAAATTTTTTTCGGGTGTCTCCCATAGACGTGAAAGGGCGATGAATTTTTTTTTTCTCGCCAATATTTTTGAGTGGGGTGTCATAGGATAGCATATTAAAAGATAGAAGGGGTTTACTAAGAACGTTTTTCGATTCAGCACTCCGTTTGCGAAATATAAATTTTTAAAGTGAAAATTTTTGTCAAACACAAGTGTCCCCCCCCCTCTACCTGCTAAACGGTTGTTTCTAAAAATGTGGAAAAATTTACGTTGGTAGAATATATAATGAAATTAAAAGGAAAACTATCACACATAACTTGGTCCTTCAAGTTTGCGAGTAATAGTCGACCAAGTGCCAAACACTGTTGGGATTAATAAGAATATATTTACTAATATAAGACCAGCTACCAAATTACCGGACCCCAGATATACACGGATGGTAGTAAGATGAAGGACAAGGTGGGAGCTGCTTTAACCTGGTGGGAGGACGGTGGAGAGACTAAGTACTCGACTTTCAACCTTCACCCCTTATGCACGGTCTTCCAATCTGAACTCTATGCCCTTTGTAAAGCAGTGGAGATGGCTAAAATCAACAGGGACCCAACTGTTAACATACTCAGTGACTCGAGATCCTCACTTGACCTGCTCAAAAATCCCAAGTTGAGCCATCCCCTTGTTAAATCCATTAAGGATAATATAAAAGAGATCAGAGCTGAGGGAAGAGAGGTCAGGCTTTTCTGGTTGAGAGCTCACATCGGAACAGCCGGAAACGAACGGGCTGACGAACTTGCCAAAACAGGCGCTCAGAAATCAGTTACTGCCCCAGACTACGACAAAGTCCCCCTGTCATACATTAAAAAAAAGATCCGAGAGGAATCTGTCCGCAAATGGCAGGATAGATATGACACCTCTAGCACAGGTTCAGTCACGAAAACTTTCCTGCCGTATGTCTCCGAGGCGTACAGTTTGGTAAGGTCTGCGAAACTGACACCCTTACAAGTGCAGGCCATGACAGGTCACGGAGGGATAGCGGAGTACCTACACCGGTTCAAGTTAAAAGACAGTCCCGGATGTGAGTGTGATCCAAACGTCAGTGAGTCTGTGTGGCACATAATACTGGACTGTCCCCGCTTCGCAGCTGCAAGGATGGACGTGGAAATTCTCATGGACACCAAATTAAGCAAATCAGTATTACAAAACGTCATAACTGATTCCCAAAAAAGGCACTATTTCCTCGCGTACACGGAGGCTATATTTCGCATCGCCACCAAACGTAACAGTACGTTAACTACAGCAGCACCAAGGTACCCCCCATCTCAAACATCTCAAACGCCCTGCACAAACGTCCAAGTCACACAAACGAGTCATAAACAATCAGAGGAAATGACCACCCGCCAGTGTAACACAATAGACCAATTTTTGATGTACGGAGAGCACGGCGAACCCGGACTGAGGACTCGTGGAGTGGCATTATTCATGGACAGTAACACAGAGAGGCTCGGAATAGGCTTCTGTAGCGTCTCAAATCGAGGAAACATAACAATATCACCAGGCCTCGCAGCTCTATTGAATGGCAGCACTTTCAGAACGAGCATGAAACGCAAGACATTTAATGCTTTATCAGAAATCAAAGTAGCAAACTACCGCTGTCGACTTGTGCGGTCTCGCAATAAAACAGTAGCGCTATTTGAAGGGAGTGCAGAAGAAACTCAATTCGCTCAAGCATGCTCAGTGCTCGCAAATCTAGAGAGTGACAACACGGTAACATCCCGCAAGATTAGTGTAGACGCAATGGTGGTTGGACTTGCCAAAGGAGCAGTCTCGGACTACAATGGTTGTATAAAAGCCTCAGAAGTACATGAGGTGGTAGTGTATGAAGATAGGGGGGAAAACCTGAACTTCCTCTTACCACACACACCAAACACCGAGACATGCATCGGTCACACTGACAGTCCGGGTCACTCCATTGCGGGAACACTTAGCGGATCTGAGAAGTTACAACGAAAGATAGCACAAGCCAATCAAACGACGCAGCAGAAGCGAAAAGATGAGAACACCAAGGGAAAAACCTTGATAAGCACAATATTTAACGCAATTAATACTGCAGCTACCAAAATACCCGGCGCCCTCAGAAGAAAGACTGACACAATGACCTCAGTAGAAAAACAAGCAGCAGCAGTTGAGTTTTTCATGAGAAGCCCTCCAAAAAGACAGCCATCAAACCCACCATCTACTAGAACAAAAGCCGATATGGGGCAAGTCGATCCGCCTACCCTCAGACAAGCAGTGTCTCCCCGCGACCATATGGTGAATGCATTCCTTGAGTTCATAGCAGTCATTAAAGCGACCAGAGAGGTCAATCTTAGGACCTGCGAGAACATCTTGCACTCGTTCCATCTTGAAAATGAAGGACTGCTAAAGGTAAGACTCGAGGAAGCAGATGCAACCGTATACAACAACGACACCTCCCAGGTTCTTAAAGGCTCAGAAATAAGTCGGCATATGGCCGCATATAGCAAAACCAGCGGCTTTGTCACTCTGGACGATGAAAAAACTCGGAAATCAGGATTAATAACGTTCGAAACCCCGTCAGAAGATCCTATAGTCGTCACAGCCCGATGCACGAAGGTCATGCTAGACGATAGGATCCTTAAAATGTCTGACATGATATCTAAAGTTTCTTCCGGTGACATAGCCTTCGAGTCCTGGGAGGTGCCAAACATATCATGGATTAATGGAGTTCCTGGATGCGGTAAAACAACCTGGGTGGTAAACCGTTTTGAGGCTGAACAAGACTTGGTAGTCACAACTACAACCGAAGCGGCAAAAGACCTTAGAGACAAACTTGTGAGCCATATAGGAGCTGTCGCCAGAACCAAGGTGCGAACTCTTGCATCCGTTCTAGTTAATGGTTTTAGAGAACCGAGCAAGGACGGATACAGGAGACTCATGGTGGACGAAGCACTCATGAACCACTTTGGAGCTGTTATTATGGCTGCCCAAATTGTCAAGGCTAACGAGCTGTTGCTGATCGGTGATAGAAACCAACTACCCTATATTGACCGACACAATCTTTTCCCTTTAAAATATAGCCGGCCTGATCTAATTTGTAACATTACGCAGGAGCTTCTGTGCACCCATAGAAACCCTCTCGACGTAGCATTTGCCCTTAGAGAAGTCTACAGTGGCATTTACTCGTCGAAACTTTGTACGCACTCCTTAAAACTTGAAAGGTATACGGATGCTCAAATCGATCGAACCCAGTCCGAAACCCTGTACCTTGTGCATACACAGGTAGAAAAGAGATCCCTACAAAACGAGGGATACGGATCGGGTACCGGGTCACGCATCCTCACCATACACGAGGCTCAGGGATTGACGTACAAAAAGGTGGTGATTGTTCGCACAACAACGACCAGGCAGGAGCTACACGACAGTATCCCTCATGCTGTGGTTGCCATATCGCGCCATACCGCCAGCTGTAAATATTATGCGGATGATGGTAACGATGCGATAGGCAGATTCATCAAAGAAGCAGAGGCGGCTGGCAGGGAAAAAGTGGTCAATTACAATCTCAGAATGGCGATCAAAAGTCGAGACAGAGCCGTCATGGATGCTTTGAGGTCTGGATGCAACAGCGGGGAACCGTCACTGGTTTAGCAAAATACATTATGTAATATATAAATATATATCTTTATTACTTATAGCTATTTATCTACATACTGTAAACTACTATGAAAAGTATAGTAAAATATTTTTAAAAGAAAAAGCAAGTATTAACAATAAAACACTTAATCTAGACAAGGGCACGGACATCAAATCTGTGGATGCTAATATCTTTATTATAAAAAAAAAAAAAAAAAAAAAATAATAATATAAGATCCTTGATACTACAGAGCTGAACTTTGGCATGGTCATAGATATTGATTGCGCCGACAGATCTAAAATATAAAATTTTGGAAAAAACATTTTTTCGGGTGTTTCCCATACACGTGAAAGGGCGATGGATTTTTTTTCTCGCCGATACCATCGAATTGAATGTCATAGGATAGATTTTTAAAATATAGAAGGGGTTTACTAAGAACGTTTTTCGATTCAGCACTCCGTTTGAGAAAAAAATATTTTTAAAGTGAAATGTTTTGTTAAAAACAAGTTTCCGGGGGGACACTACCAGCTAAACGGTTGTTTCTGAAAATGTGAAAAAATTCACGGTTATAGAATATACAACGAAATTAAAAGAAAAACTATCACACATAAGTTGGCCCTTCAAGTTTGCGAGTAATAGTCGACCGAACGTTTTTGGGATTAATAAGAATATGTTTACAAGGTTCCACGCTAAAAGTGAGGGGAGGTCGAAAGCCAAACTGTAACATATTGACATTTTAGGTATCGTTAAATAGTTATTGGGGGTGTTAATTACGAAAATGACATCAAAATTATTTTAACAGCAGGTTGATATTATTTCTAACAGTAATATTGCCGTAAAAAAAACAAAAAAAACAAAAAAAAAATTCGCGCTCGCTTCGCTCGCGAATTTTATACTTACATTTGGTTGTATTTAGACCAAAACAAAAATTATTTCAGAAATTACAAACTCTTTAATAATACATTTGTTTTTAGGGTTCCGTAGTAATCTACGAACCCTTATAGTTTCACCATGTCCGTCTGTCCGCAGGTTTCCTAAGAAACCCTTGGTAGCACAGAGCTGAAATTTGGCAAGGTCATACATATAAATTACGCCGACAGAACTGTAGATTTTTTTTTCGGGTGTCTCCCATAGATTTGAAAGGGTGATGAAATTTTTTTTTCTCGCCTATATCATAAAATGGGGTGTCATAGGACAGCTTTTTAAAAGACAGAAGGAGTTTTCTAACAACGTTTTTCGATTCAGCACTCCGTTTGCGAAACATAAATTTTTAAAGTAAAAATTTTTGTCAAACACAAGTGTCTACCTCTCTACCAGCTAAACGGTTGTTTCTAAAAATGTAAAACAATTTACGGTGGTAGTATATACAACGAAATTAAAAGAAAAACTATCACACATAAGATGGCCCTTCAAGTTTGCGAGTAATAGTCGACCAAGTGTTTCCCATTAACGTGAATGGGCGATGGTTTTTTTTCTAGCCGATATCATCGAGTGCGTTATCGTAGGATAGATTTTTAAAAGATAGAAGGGATTTACTACAAACGTTTTTCCGTTTAGGAAACATTAATTTTTATAACGAAAAAAAAATGTGGAATAATTCACGAGGGTAGCATTTACCACGAAGTGTACCCTAATCCAAAATGGTTGACATACAAGGTTCCACTCTAAAAGTGAGGCGAGCCGAAAGCCAAGCTGTAACATATTGACATTTCAGGTGTCGTTTAATAGGTTTTTGTGGGTGCTAATTACGAAAACGACATTAAAAATATGCTCGCTTCGCTCGCGCAATAAACACTTCCATTCTGTTATATTTAGGCCAAACTTTTTAATAGGTACATTTGTTTATAATACTAAGTATAGTATTTGGGGATTTTAACATCAACTATGACAATATGCTTGTAGAATTAAGAAGCCAGCTGCATATTTGAACCATGCTGCTACGGAACCCTACAATGCGCGTGGCCCGACACGCTCTTGGCCGGTTTTTTATTTATTTCTTACTACAAAGGGTAAACTTAAAACTAGTGGCAGGTAACTTCTAGTAAGCTCAACGCCTGTGTCAGGAGTCACCGCTCTTCCATAACTAACTAACATAATATATAGTAAACTAACTAGCAAATATCTATCTTATAGTAAAAGTCTAACTGTGTGATTATGTGTGTGTGTGTGTGTGTGTGTGTGTGTGTGTGTCTGTGTGTGTGTGTGTGTGTGTGTGTGTACAGTTACTTGGTTATAAACTTAAGTAGAAGTTTAAGAAATATATTAAAGCCACACTGACGTTTAAAAATCTTAAAAATTAAGATAAGCATATGTACCCTTAAAAATTTTTAAAAATTAATCTTAAAAATTAGCATATGTACCCTTAAAAATTCTTAAAAATTAATCTTAAAAATTAAGATAAGCATATGTACCCTTAAAAATTCTTAAAAATTAATCTTAAAAATTAGCATATGTACCCTTAAAAATTCTTAAAAATTAATCTTAAAAATTAAGATAAGCATATGTACCCTTAAAAGGGAAATGGAAAAAAACGCTAGGATAATTAAATAAACACAATAATTAAATAAACCCACTCTACCTTCTCAAATCTTCAGACACACACCCCATCTTAATTGGCTTTCTACCTTTATTTACCTACAGTATAACGTTTGTTTTTCAAATTTCATACGGTCGAATGCCCCTTCAACAATAACTTGGTCAAGATGTTTCTTGACTTAATTTAGTTGGGCTTGATGAGGGTCCAACCCTTTAAGGAATTCAGGTGGTCAGTCCGGTACAAATATTGAAACTATTGGATGGTCTTGATAAGCGAATATTTAATACCTTATATTGCGAAGGGATTTTCAAAGTTGCAGCAAAGTTTGCTAATATAAGGCGAGGTGGGATTCTTGTTGTGAATAGATATTGGTTATGTCTGTGGATGTCTGGTCTGATAATAAGAAAGTTTAGAGTACCTATTGTCGAATGTAATTGTTTCTCTTAATAACTTTAAAATTAAAAAAAAAACTATATATAAAAAAAAAATACCCCCAACATTCGATTGCTTATAACTTTGAAACGGCTGAACTGATTTCTCGATCACATCAGCTTTCAAACGAAAGATAGATACATTGAAATCGGTCCATTCTTTTAGGAGCTACGATGCCACAGACAAACACACAGATACACTGACATTCAGATACACAGGTCACTTATAACACCCCTCTGTTTTGGGGCTTAAAATGAAAAATGCTTTCTAGGAATTATAGATAAAGATCCAACAAGCGTAAGCTTTTGATGATTCCTATATGATTAAAAAAACATAGTTTTTTCAAAAAAAGTAAATATTTAAAAAACATCCCAGTTGGTAATAAGCCAGACTTTTGACTGAAAAGTTGCGGGTTCAATTCCTGGTGTGGGCCTGTACCAAAAAATTTATCTTTTCGGATTTATGTATGTATTTTTCATTGATTTATCACTTGCTCAGCGGTTAAGGAAAAATGGTGATGAAATCCGGATCTCAAAGTTCATTTCTAATTCATTTCGAAAGGCGCGTAGTCCTCCAACGCGCATTGGACCAGAGCGTTCTGAATTGTTTCGAAGTAAGGCGAAAAAAAATTAATATAAAGCATATGTATCTTTAAAAGGGAAATGGAAGAAAACGCTAGGATGTTAACAAAAAAGTTATTAAAACAATAAAATGAAAGACACCTATCTAGACAATGCAAGACACAAAAATATTGAATCCTAGAGCCGATTAATTAATAGAAATACTAAAACAAAGACAGTCAAAGAAGGAACTCAGTACTAAGAAAACAACACACAACCACCTAACACCCCACAAAATCCAAAAACTCCAACAAAACAGGGCAACACCGACACCAAGGCGACTTGTCTAGCCCCAAGTTAAAAGATGGCCACCATAATTATAAATTCCGCGTCACTCGGCAACGGAACAATGAAGTTAATCCATCAGAGAAGTCCGCGGGCGTGGGCACAGATAAGACAAGGGCCAACCCACCCGCTTCTTGGGTAGCCACCCTAGAAGTGATCAAACATGGCTCCAGAATGGACACACTTGGAGTTTTTACCTAAAGGGTTGATTCGGGGCTTTTCCTTCATATTTTGTGAAAATGCTCGTGAAAAAAATGTTTATGTAGAAAGTCAGTATGTAATATGAGATGCAGGACCGATAATTAAGTGCAACAGTAGAAGTGACGTTGTCTCTTGATCGACGGGCCCAGGATTCAATTCACGGTTGGGGAAAATATTTGTGTGACAAATATCTGTCACCCACGACACAAGGGCTTTTGAGTGTGTAACGTTTATTTTATTTATTATTTAAACATTATTACTTACTGTTGTAACACGGAACTATTGGTCTGTTGCAACACGGAACTACAGGTTATTAATGTGTACATAACTAATATCAGACAAAAGGTAACTAGAAAATGAAAATGAGAAATACCATTTAACCCATCCCCTTGAATTGTCGTCCTCTCAGAGAACTCGCTCGTTAGGCACAAAACCATTCAACAGACTGTCTTATCTAGAAACTATTCCCAAACTAGAGTCCAGTCCTCAAGTCCACCCTTCTCAGATTGTGACGTCCACCTGGTTCAGTATGAATATTAATTCGACCATATCTTGACCCCTGTCGGCCAAGAAACGGACTTGACGTATGAATTTCTTGGCGAATAATTAAACTGGTAATCCTTTGGTTTGGAATTTAGATGATTTCTGGTCTAAAGTGAGGTCAGCTGAAAATGTTGATGTGTTATTTGAAAAGTTGGGTCATGCGGAGTTTTGAGATAAATTATTTTGGAGAACCACCTTTCTGTATACTCATGCCTAGGAGTACTCCTATACGCATAGTGTTGTGCTATTTGGTTGAAAAACCACTTGATTCCAGAATTAAAAAATAATTTGAAAGTTCAGTAGGTTATAAGATAAAATACTTGTTTATTTTTTTAAAGAGCTTGAGAAAAGCTATAACCACTTAGATGGGCTGACTCATACCTGTTACTACTTAACTATTTTTGCTCTATCTAATCTTAAAAACTTTTAAGAATCTAAGCAACACAAATATATAATTCTTAAAAAAAACAATGTTTAAGAGAAGAAAATGTTTTGATAAATAAATCAGTCGGCATATCGGCTTACGGCTGGGTACTGGGTAGCCGACACTCGAAACTAGCTCGGACCAATTAAGATATTTCGCTAATTAGTGGTGCTCGCTTATCCGAGATCACGTGTTCTAAGGGCAGTTGTACAATGGACCTATTTACTTTCTGTGACTTAAATAGGAGTACATTTTTTGTAATCCTTACTAATATTATGAATTAGAAAGTATGTTTCTTGTTGATCCTCCTTTCAGGTCTAAAGGGAATAATGGAAGTGTAAAAACAGGGATAGTAGTTGGAAAACTGTAAAGTGACTTATTTCACTAATAAACGATTTCTTCTTCTTCTTCTTACCAGCCTATATACGTCCCCACCGAGGGGCACGGGCCTCCCTTCGAAACACGAAGGGGATTTAGGCCATAGTCCACCACGGGTTGCTGGACCTAACGATTAAATAATTATTTAAAAAATGGGAATAAAAATATAAATTATGAAAGTAACTTAGGTTACATTGCATAATAGGCATTTTTTTGGGTTAACTCGCTCCATTGTCGACCTTCACAAAACAAAATGACAGCAAGAGATACATCATCATCATCATGTCAGCCGCAAGACGTCCACTGCTGGACATAGGCCTCCCCCAGGTATCTCCACAAGGGCTTCCCGCAATCTTTACCAGATCGTCGGTCCACCTTGTGGGAGGCCTTCCTACGCTGCGCCTTCCGGTACGTGGTCGCCACTCGAGGACTTTTCTGCCCCAGCGGCTATCAGTCCTAAGAGCAATGTGCCCTGCCCACTGCCACTTAAGGTTAGTAATTCCGTGACCTTGGTTCTCCTGCGATAACTTGCAAGCACTCTGCAGGGTGTCTTTCCTAAATTCTGTAAGTTGTTGACTAACTTTCCGATTCCTTATTTAACACAAAAAATTATAACTTGACAGCTTTGTAATCCAGTGTCTAATTGATATTTTCTAAAATGACGTCTCAGGCTTGATGATTGATGACCTAAGGCACCCTAAGGTAAGTGTGTCGATTGTGGTGCTGGTTAAAATGAGATTACCCTGATTAGGGGCTCGAGTACGATGGTGATAGCGCGCGTAAATGTCAATATTGAGAACGCCAAAGGGCGAGCAAGCCTTTGCGCGGGGCCCTAGTGCAATCAAAGTGAAGTTTCAGCATCAGCCGAGCTGTGTAGGTCTCCGTATGTTGTGCACCGTGCTTTATAGGACGGGGTTCTCCAAAATCAATTACTTACAACAATATTTGTGTGCATTGACCGTTACTAATTCTCATCTAATAATCACAATGTACAATATTCAAACGAGCAAGTGGGGATTTTCTATATTTATATAGGGTGTACGGGACAGATAAGCAAAAACTGAAACTCTGAACTTAGACTATCATTTTAAATTATTTTCCAGTAGAATTTTTCTCAGGAACATAGGTCGCAAGTCGCAATATGTAAAAAACAATAATCATTGTTTTACGATTTTGTTTTAAAAGGTAAAGTTTTTTTTCGATAATGCTTACTGTTTCATTACATATTTAACCACACACAAATGCATTAGAAACTAACCCGAAACTACCCTCTATTCCAACCTTTCTAAATTCAAAATATATGTCGCCACTCCATCAACTTCCGGTCAGTTTGAAAGCTCGAGTTGGACCGGAAGTGGCTGCGGCAACATGGCGTCTTTATCTACGGCTTTAACTGGGGTATTATTCAAATGAAGCTAAGCATAAGGTAGATAGTGTGACCTATTATTTGAATAGACAATGTGACTATTTAGGGTTCCCTAACAAGAACATTAGCTGTGTATAAAATTGCTCATGAAACTTTTCTATACCCAAGCATAGGACTTTTCACAATACCAATATCTGTCACTGTCATCCAAAAATAAAGACTACTTCATTTAATGTGCTACGAAGCACATGCTGATCTGTTTGAAGTCGGTGCGAAGGCGGCCTATCAAACTTAATAAAGAGTCGTCTTCATTTTTCCCTTTTTGAAGTCGGTTTATGTATTTTTCCATTTTTTGTGTAAATTATTAAAAGTACATGAGAAACATTGTAAATGCCTGTTAATAGAATTAACTTATAGCCTTATTAGTTTTGATTTTAATCGCCTAGTTTGTAAAATGTGCACTTTTATAAATTTCACCCCTTCCCATACTTACCCCCTGGGAGGGGATAGGACCCCTAAATTTTGGTAGGACTCGGCAGATCCTCTTTTCTAGTGCCAAAATAAAGTTATAAACAAAGTTTCAATGATGTACCTATTTTGCCGCTAAACAGACACTTTTAGTCTTACTTTACCCATGCTAATATAGTGTGACCTATTATTTGAATAGACAATGTGGCTGTTTAGGGTTCCTTAAGTATAAGAACATTCATTGTATAGAATTCGGTATAATAAAAAAAGGTACCGTCTAATACAACAATTTGCAGCCTCATACCAACATTTTTGGTTTTTTTTGAGGGAGGGCTGTTTTTTTTATATCTCAACCTCCTCAATCCATAGATCATTCAAAAGCTAACTACATAAGCTCCCCCAAACCTTTGTCCCGTTGGGGTAGGTAGAGACATAGATTGCCACCTGCTACGATCCGAACACACTTCTTTCGTTTCCTCTACATTGAATTTATAATGTGTATAATGTATAATGTAGAGAAAGATTCATACACGCTCGTCGGATTAGTTTGGTCTAAGTAACTTCGCCTAGGGTACATTCTTCCGACCTTTCCAACTACGTTCGCACTGTAAGTATATTTCTTTCAACAAACTTCTTTTCACATGTCCAAACCACCACATGCTCGTCACTATTTCTTCTTTCATACCACATTATTATTCATTATTAGATTTAGTATTTTAAAATTTGGTTCCGTACGGAATTTCGAATGACGCCGCGCTGTAGCGACCCACAAAAACTTTCGTCTTATGATGGCTTTGGTGTATCGTGAAAACTATTTATATCGCAATTGCTGATACCTCCTATTGACCACCCAATCAATAATGCCATTAACAAACAAGTGTCGACAAAACGAAATAATCGCCAGGCATCTCCTAAACTATACACCACGGAAATAGACCGGGAGCCCGACTCATAAATCTTCCATCTACAGGAACAGCCTACAGATAATGTATTTCTGTTCGGACGTTACACTTACTTTGGTAATTTGCGGGAACCTTTGTGCCCTTCAAGATATCTCGACAGACAATTGCTGGCTACTCCTTTTGTGCTGGATTTATATAGAGCTGTGGCTGTGTGACAGTCTAGACTTTTAGTGTGTTTATATGGCCTTGATATAATATAACCTCTGTGACGACGTTTGAAAGGACTTCACTAAATGTCTGTTTACCTACTATTTATATCGTATGCGCTCGGAAGGGTAAAAAATTATTAGATATTTTTAGAAAAATATAATCTAGTAATGGAGCACCTTTACAGCCATTTACATAAAGATAACCATGAAAAGAAAACTATCTATGCAATCGAACGAGATTAATCGACTAAGTCCCGTAATTAGGGATTGTTAAAATCGTGTGGTTGAATTTGATTTCAAACAATATCGAGTGGTTTACATTTTAGTTACTGCGTAAGCAAAGTAAAATGTGTTCTTTATTATAATTTACTCACTTTTCTACACAATTATAGAATACATTCTCACACGTTGACAATCAGTACGATTCAAACAAACCTCTGTCACTTATTTAAAAGTGGTAATATCAACTCTAGAACATCCCCCAAAAACAAAGTTATCCTCGGGTGCGTGATATATCCCCGTCTTCGGAAGGGCTAAGGTCTGAGCCCATTTACAAATCACAAACACTGACCACCACCCTACCACCCCCTCACAATTATATACAACCCTTCTGTTCACCTTTCCGAGCTACGTTTGAAATATGGTTGGATTTGGACACCCTTTAATTGTCTCGGATCGTGAGTTTGTAGCTCTAAAGTGTGATAAATTATGATTACGAAGGTAGTTGTTAATTTTTTATTATGGTGGAGAGATTGAGATTTGAAATCAAGTTTATGGATTTAAAAATGATTTTTAAAATCAATAACTCTTAAATTAAAAATTGTTTACAACCCCAACATTTGATTGCTTTTAACTTTTAAACGGCTAAACCGATTCGATTATGATAAAACCGATCAAACAAAGCTAACAATAATTTCTATTACATCAGCTTTCAAACAAAAAAAACAATATTGAAATCGCTCCATTCATGGAGCTACGATGCCACGGAAGACAGACAGATACACAGTCATACATATACACACGTGAAACTTATGACACCGTTACATCGCTCTTTTGGTGACGGGGGTTAAAAATGAGATCGTTGAAAATATATTTTGTGAAAAAGTGATTTATGAAAAGTAAACGTGCGCTTATTTGTCCACCTTTCACGATGTAACGGAGCAGGGGATCGACCTGATTTTTATGTAGGGACGGCTTAAAAGCTAAAGAGTGACATACCTGGGTATACAGAATAGAATAAAACCTTATCACCAATGAAAGACATGATTTTTACACTAGTTCCACTAATTTATTTATTTTATATTTTTATGCGACCGGTTTCGGTAACATCATCTTCAGGCGTGTCTTAATTAAACATAGTTTAATTTGTCTTTCATTGGTAATTATATGGAGTTCCATCAAGAAGCAACAACACAAAGTATAAACTACAGAATAAACCCTTATTATATTGTGCCAACTCTTCCCAAGCTTACTGTAAAAGTCAGTTATAGGACGCGATGGTTTTGCTGTATTATGGGCAAAAGGCTGACAACCTCCCACTATACATCATATTTCATCTAATAACCCGCAGAATGTATGTCAAATGTAGCATCAAGTGGTTCTGAACCACTGATGCTCTGCCAATCCTGTATAGGATTACAGGCGTGGGCGTATGTTATTAAATATGTACGTTTTTTTTATTGTGCATTGAAGCATCTGACAAGCTTTCCTACCTTGCAACAGTCAAACCATCATAAATCCAAGTGCATATCATCTAAGATACCTATTTGCAGTAGCATGTTGCAGAATGGGGCATACTTGGCGCTGCAGGAAATGCGCACTGAGCGATAAGCCGATCCGAGCGGACTTTGTGATGTCTACTGTCCGCGCGTCTCCGCTTACGAAAGGCAATATGTGAATACGCCACGGATTTTTTAAATAATGACATGTTCTACATGTTGCACTTTGTATGGTTACTATCCTTGTTTTGAAACCAAAATTAGGTGTCTAACTTGATGCGGAGGCCTCTGTATGTAGCCTTGGACAGCATTGCACGTTCCAATTTTAAAATAAGGTCTGAAATTGATGTTAAATTCACACTTCCTTTATATTAAACGCAAAATAATATTATTGTATTTTATCAAATAATTACATGTAAAAAAGTTATAATTGAATTGTATATTAAAAAGCTTTAAATACGTATTCGCCAAAAATATTCGATTATGAATCTGTATTTGTTTGTTCTTCCTTCCGCCCTCACGTTGAAATAGATAAACGGATTAACCTTATTTTATCACAAAGAGATGTTTTGAGAGCTGTAAAATAGAGTGATATAATTAAGTATACGGACCTAACCAAATTTTTTAAGTCTTCACCTTCCATTGGTTTTAAATGTTTTTTGTTTTCATAATTTATTATCACTTACATCCTAGCTTCGATCAAATAAGTTTATTAACATCAAGTTTTACTTGTGATTAAATAGCGCTGTGTGAGTTCTTTAAGAACTTTTTTTTATACCTCAAAATTCTCAAAAAAATATCTAGATGTTGATTTTTCTTGGCTGTTTTTAACACATAATTCGCCAAAATTGCAAACAAAAACAATCATATTGCATAATAGCAATACACAGTAGCAAGACATGTCCATATAAGTCGAACGTCCACCTAGAAGCAAATCAGAGCAAGCCGGGGCCGCATTGTTGCACTGATTTAGAACGGCAGACATCTCCAAACTAACTCGATCTGTTCTCACGTATTAATATATTCTATTCGATTCCATTCGATAATTCGCAGACCGATGTATCGATTCGAGATTAGTTGGAGAGCTCTCTCGTTAGACGGTTTAGTTTTGTTTGTTATTGGATTTATATTAAACTGAAATGTTTAATGGCATGTGAGATGTTTCTGTAGTCTGATGCATGTTTGTTGTATACGCCAGTAGATCAAAGTAGCATCTCCAGTACGATGGTGCTGATAGCGCGCGTAATGCGCCGCGGTCCTATGTCAAAATATCAATATTGACAACGCCAGCCAGAGGAACATTTGACTTTAAATAAGTAAGCGAAACTTTAGGGCTTGTTTCTCTCATTATAACTGAACAAATTTGAAATGAAATAAAATGCTATTTATTTACCAATACAAATTAACTAGTATAGTAACATATAATTTACTGTAAACGGTGATAGCCCTGTTGGTAATGAGCCAGACTTGTAATCCGAAGGTCGCGGGTTCAAATCCTGGTGGCGGGCCTGTACCACTAAATTCGACTTTTCAGATTTATGTACGGATTTCTAATTATCACTTGCTCAACTGTGAAGGAAAACATCGTGATGAAACCCGCCCGTCCTAGAAAATTCATTTCGAAAGAAGAGCGCAGTCCACCAAACCGCATTAGGCCAGCGTGGTGGACTATGGCCTAAATCCTCTTCGTGTTTTGAAGGGAGGCCCGTGCTCCTCAATGGGGACGTATATGTGCTGGTAAAAAAAAATATAAATAAATATATAATTTACTTATGTCCCCAGGAAATCTATGGGAAATTCTTGTTCACAGTTTCACTTCTCATACAAAAGCAAATCAGCTTATCGCAAAAGTTTTGTCATATAACGATATAATAAGATATATATAATACGACATAAGTATGTTCCTTATGGAAAGATGTTCAGTATCATGGGCTGATTCACATCCTTATTTTCGGTTTAAAGTCACCCAATATACTGTAAGAAGATGAGAAATCCCTTTTTCATGGCAAGTGGTAATCAGTTGAAAATAACACCACCCCATCTCTTTCTGTGGGTTTCGTAAGAGGCGACTAAGGAAACACAAATGAGACCTGCCTCCTAGTAATCCATCCCAGGCAACGACACTTCATTTTTTTTTATGAATCTGAGGTCTCTTCCTATGGTCTCATGCGGTGTGGTAGGCTCTGTAAAGGGCCGTCTGGTTTGCGACCACCCTCCTACCGAAGTCCGACGCCAAACAGCATGCTGTGTTCCGTCGGTGCGTGGGAGTACCAGTGCCTTAATTGTAATTTTCTGGGTTAACTCGCTCCATCGTCGACCTCATCTTTGACCTTTATGGTCAAGATTGAGGTCAAGAGATAACCCATCTTATAATAAATAAAAAAATATACCATCTTATACACAACTCACAGGAAGCTACAGGTATCCGTACTAGCCTCAAGTTAGGCAGCCTTATACACCCTTGATATCCCGCATTAAGTACAGGCGTTGGAATTCGTGTAGTTCACAAGATATGTTCCATCAGAGCGTTAAAAGACGGAACGATCTATTGTTTTCATTTAGATTTTGTTTCTGGTTTGGTAAAAAGTGTTTTAGGGGCCAAAATGTGTAAGTTGCAAGATAATTCTTGACTGTTATGAGGCTTGATATCTTTAAGTAACGGTTTATAATTGTAAGTAATGTTTAGCCTTAATTAAGAAGTATGCAGCAATAACTAGCTGCAAATTCACACATAAACGAAGAAAGGGTGGTAGTCGTAGCATCATAGCTTGCTATGGCATATGCTTAGCATGGGCCTTTCTATTTTAAAGAATAGAAACGTTACTTTAGCATTATCTCCATTTAAAAAAAACTATGTTCGAATTCATAATACCGGCCGATTGAAGTCTATTAAAAATTGAGTAAGCTAAGAGAAGAGTGATAGCAGATGTGGTGGGTGACATGAAAAGAGGATCTTCAAGGGTTTATACTTCGCTTTTGTGTTTCTGCTTGCCTAATAAATTTATAAAAGTGGAAAGTTACATAAACACATTAGACTTCAAAACAATTATAATGACAACAGAAAACTCATATCAAAAACAAAATAACTTATCAAAAATACAAAAATGGCGTGTTCCAAAGAGTTCACGACAAAGAGCTTAAGTACCCAATTTTTTAAACAAGCGTACTCCAGACCCTTCCAAAGTTAAAGCTCTATGGTCATTTCGCAGTCGTGTTGGACGTTTAGCATTAAATATATGTTTTACCACCTTATAAAGACGGCGCTTGCGATCCCGCGGGCACGACGCACGATGCTGCGACTTGACAGTTATGGTATAGGCTGGGAGATTGATAAAAATGAAGTAGGTCCTTAATTTACAAGGATTATTTTAGTCAATTCATTAGCTTCGCTCAAATTTGGGTCGCAGTCAGTTCTTTTTGCTGCTTTAAGTTTTTTTCCCTGTGTTCCTTGGAAAAATATTCAGTTTTGTAGGCTTATTCGCATCCATGATTTTTGCTAAGTAATTTAAAGTAACCAATATATGTAGATTAGCAGCCAGCAAAACTAAAGAAAGTTAACAATTTAGTAAATTATACATATAGTATTTTGTTAACCAAGAGCCAACGAGATGGTTTAAAAGAGACTGATTTGTGTTCAAAAATTATTCAGTAAGTAAACTTGAAAGTTTTTATTTATTTTACTTTTTGAGACTATATTTTGAAATGCTTTACCTGCTAGAGAATTATTATCTCATGTGTGTGCGTGATAGCCTCACGGCTGCCATGTATTAAGGTACACATACACAAATCACTCGTTCTTGACCTTTTAGGAGTATTTCTAAATATTTTCCAATTTTAATTCCACTTTTACAGGGTTTTAGGCAAACGCTTCTAAATACGAATACGACTCGCTGTACTAATGATTCTCAATGAAAAAAGTAATAAAAATAATAAAAAGATGACATTTTTTATAATAAATTTTCGTAAACACTATTTGATGTCAGTTGAACCCAGAAACGGTAATTAAAAGTATACCTAAGAAAACAAATAAATATAAAAATTACATTACAATTTTGAATATATATTGAATCAGTTTCTGGTGTCAATAAAATTGATTAAAAAAAGCTATAAATGTAATTTTCATGATAATTTTAATTAATGAAAATTAAAAGTGTATTTATTTATTTGTCCTTTTTTCACACCTGAACGTAGTACTTTTTTTCTACAGCAGTAGTTATGTTAGAAAAGCTGTTAAAAAGTAAGTACCTACGTATTTATTTTTAATTTACAACTCTCTGAGGGATAAATATGCTATTATTATCTTTTCAGTGCATAATATGCATTTTTTTATCTGTAGTAATAAGGTAGGTCTATACTGTGTGATCTCTGCTCAGGGCATGTGTGCAGCGTGATGTCCAGACGTGACTCGCGCGCGGAATGTTTATTGGATGCCCTGTATCACGGGGCCTGGGCACGCTAGGGATGGGACACCGGAACTATAAGCTTTACTTATTATCCAGTACCTTATACTATTCTGGACATTACTTATTATCCAGTACCTTATACTACTTTGGACATTAAATCGTGTGGTGATCGGTTGAGAATAAATACCACCCCATCTCTTTCCGTGGGTGTTGTAAGAGGCGACTAAGTAAACAAAAATGAGACCTGCCTCCTAGTAATTTATTTTAAGGAAACAACACCTTAGTTTGTTTTTGAGTCTAAGGTGTCGTCCTATGGTCTCATGCGGTGTGGTAGGCTCTGTAAAGGGCCGTCTGGTTCGCGACCATTCTACCGAAATCCGACGCCAAACAGCTTGATTTGTTCCTTCGGTGCGTGGGAGTACCACCAGTGCCTTAATTGGTATTTTCTGGGTTAACTCACTCCATTGTCAACCTCATCTATAACCTTGGTCAAGGTTGGGGTCAAGAGTTAGCCAATCTCATTATTAATATATATATATATATATATAATATATATATATATCATCCTAATTGCGTAACCTACTACCTGTCGCAACATCTGGCAACTTCCCACGACTTTATAATTTTTAATTAAATTCCATATTTCAATATTTACTGGTAAAAACAGACAATAATATTTTTTAATATTAAGTAAAGATAAAGCAGGGTACCACCTAAGCAAAGCTGATGCTGATTGAACGAATGATGAACGAATGAAATGATGTATACATTGCTGTATTTGGTTCATGTCGTTAATCAAGGTCTCCTTATGAAGAAGCAATCGACAATATTCCATTCGTTCACCCAGCATCAGCTTCGCTTAGATGGTAGCCCCCAGGACCAATCGAGGTGGAGATTTCTGGGGGAGGCCTATGTCCAGCAGTGGACGTCTTGCGGCTGACATGATGTTAAGTAAAAATAACAAATATTTTATAAGGAATGAAAAATGTTCGGCGCGAATGCAACTTGAACTGTATTATTATCCGTTCAGTAGTTTTTGAGTATGTCGCGTGGAGACACACAGATAGACAGACAGAGCGGCGGGGGATTTTGTTTTATATTACCTATACAGGGTGACTTTTAAATCACCAGCCAAATTTTTCTTACGGTCTCAGTAACGTTGATAGAACGTAAATAAGGAGGAAAAAATCTTTTTTTCATAAAATTTTCAGATTTTGATATCCATTTTTAACGTCTTAGAGAATGAATTTTGTAAAACGCAGAAACACGGGTGTCACAAATTGTGTTGAAGAGTACTATTACCAAGTTTCAAGTCAATTGGACGATGTTTTTTTTTCCATACAAAAATGTTGATTTATTTTCATGCTTCAGACGATCTAGCTTCAAATATTTACATAAAACGTAGAAAAAAATACGGGTCTGTTAAATTGTCATAAGTTTTACGTATAAAAAATTTGGATGGTGATAATAAAATCTTCCTGTAACTGCCGTACTCAGAGACGTCAATTAAAGTTAAGTACTATTAAACTCTAATGTTGTCTCTTTCACTGTTGTTTATATAAACAAGGATAGCATGACATTTAATTACTTCTTAACTTTAATTGACGTCTCTGAGTACGGCAGTAAGTATAGTATGATCTTCTTCTTCTTCTTATCGTGTAGGTACGGTCAAGTGTCTGGCGAACTTGGCTAACCCTAGTGTCAGAGCTTTCAAACCGCACAATGGCCTCTGACTTGGTTTTAACGACTATAGTCAATCGACAACAGCCGGGACCGACAGCTTAACGTGCCCTCCGAAGCACGGAAACGCTCGTGATAAATTGCCACTTTGGTCACCCATCAGGTTCCCTGCCTCTGTGTACGTTGCTTAACCTCACTGATCGGTTGAGATCTGCGAGAGCCACTGGGCTACGAGCGTATGATGATGATGACGAAAAATTGTGTGCAAAATAGCCCAGCTCAAGTAAACTAGCTTCCCCCACTCTAGTAAGCACCCCTAGCCCACCGCTTTAACACTTTAATACGCTACACAATCAGATATTTGTTTTAAATTATGGTAATAAAACGTCTTTTAAAGTCACGAGCGGTTGAGCGAGTGCGGGATGAGCGAATTGGATCGGTTAAAGGGGTTAAGTATCGTTTTATAAGACTCCTATAAGACTTCATGTTTTATTTTGTCTTGGAGATCTAGCTTCCCAACTGGGTTCGCTTTTGACGTGTTTGATAAACTGTTATGCTTTGGGTGTTATTGCTTTTCGCGTAGTCAATATTAGAGGGATATTGTATCGTATTGCAAAATCGTTTAATGTAGATACAGGAGCTTCGTTCCCGTGGGAATTTGGGAAAATTATGAAGGCCTTTGTTACTCAGGGGTTATGTAGCATTCTAAGATTTTTTTAAATCGGTTCAGTAGTTGCGGAGCCTATTAAATGCAAAACAAACAATCAAATCTTTCCTTTTTATAATGTTAGTGTAAGTGTTAGTCTGAGTACTAAATAAGTACATTTTAAATGTAAACCAGAAACCATCTCGATTATATCAGCTTTCAAACAAAAAAAAACCGCATCAAAGAGTTACGATGCCACAAACAGAAACACAGACAGACACTCGTCAAACTTATCACATCCCTCTTTTTTTCGGGTGTTAATAGACGAGAATTATCATAAAATTTGTAAAAATTAGTTTAGATATTTTTTGTAATCAGAAAAACTGTGATCAACAGATTTTCTTTGTAATTTTTGACATTAGAAATGAGTTTTCGTTCGCTCCAGTATAGGCTCCGATTTCACGAAAAAGTGCGATTCCCTTATATCTCGGGGAATTGTGAAGATGTGATATTAAAAAAAAGCTCACAAAACGCGTATTTAAGAGAACTGTAAGGTGCAAAATGAATTATTCAAAAAAGTCAAAAAACGAAAAAAGTGATGGCCGAAATAGTGAAAAAAAAAACATTTCTTTCCGAATTTTTTATTTTGGCGCTCGATATTTTGAAAACGAAGAATGACATCAAAAGTTTGTGAAAATTTCCTCTGGATAACTTAGTCAGCTACAATTTGAGCCTAAAACAAAGACGATCGGGTTAAGGGTTTGCCCTGTAGCCTACCCTTTTTGGAAAAAGTCAGAACGACATTTTTTCGAATTCCGTAGATTCATTTCCAATCTGCTCGACAGTCGTGTGAGGCACGAAATCTGTGAATTTTTTTATCCATTTTTTTTCAAAACTTATACAATGCCACAATACAAAATAAACTTGTTCAACTCTGAAATAGTTAAGACATTACGAACGACATTCTAAGACTAATAATAAACTTACTTATAGAGGTAAGTATACAAATACGAACTCATAGAAACCATTTGTACAATCGACATTTTCCTTACCGATATCAATTGTGGGAGTTTTGCATACTTAACCAACTTTCAAAAGCTGATATAACACTCTTATTACACTTCTATCGCTTTTATTTCACTAGAAATAGAGTTGCAAATTCAGTAGATTGTAAAATTTTATCGAAAAAGATAAGTTGGTGATTATACAGAGTGTTTCATCTAAATCGGTCAGTTCCATCGTGTGGGGCCGTCTAGGAAATAAATCTGAACATGGTATAGGTTGTTGAAAAGTTTGATTTGTGGGTAGATTGGGAATTGGCTGAAACTTGATTCTTGTTGTGGTTTTGATTTAATCTGATCGAGTATGTTTACTTTACTATAGGACCTTGAGCCCTCTGTAACTTACGTTGTGTGTCGATGAAAAGGTGAAAAAAGATTCAGGTGGCGAAATTGAAAACTATTTGATTTTCATATTCTTGTGACAACCACCCCGACCAGCAGCGCTACCGCCAACCGAACGTAAAGTTGCAAACTACCAGCAACTGAACATGCAGTTGGCCGTGGCGCCACCAGTCTAAGCAGTCGTCATTAGATAAATGAAATTTGGGTAGTTCTCAATTTCGCCACCTGAACGGATAAAATGGCGACCATTCCATCGACACACAACTCTTCTTCTTCTTATCGTGTAGGTACAGTCAAGTGTGTGGCGAACTTGGCTTACCCTGGTGTCAGAGTTTTCAAACCGCACAATGGCCTCTGACTTGATTTTACCGACTGTAGTCAATAGAGCAGCTGGGACCGCCAGCTTAACGTGCCCTCCGAAGCATGGAAACGGTCGTGATAAATTGCCACATCGGTCACCCATCCGGTTTCCTGCCTCTGTGTACGTTGCTTAACCTCAATTTACTAGGCTACGAGCGCTGTGTTTACGTTGAAAACGTAAGAGTCAAACGACTTCAATCCCAATAATGCCTATCAGTAGATAACCACAAGCCAAAACGACATCTAAATACGTATATGTCGTAACATGGTAAGTATGTCTTGTTTGTTTTCATTGTTTTTTTTTAATACTGATGATGTATAAAAAATCTTGAAAATAAACGAAAAGTTGGCCTTGCACTGCCAATGCAAGTACAATGCGATGATTGCTTACACTTATTATGTTTTTAATAAAAATTGTTTTCTTTTTTAGGGTTCCGTACCCAAAGGGTAAAAATTAAGAGTCCGCTGTCTGTCCGTCTGTCTGTCTGTCTGTCTATCACCAGGCTGTATCTCATGAACCGTGATAGTTAGACAGTTGAAATTTTCATGGATGATGTATTACTGTTGCCGCTATAACAAAAAACAGAATAAATTCAATATTGAGGATGGCTCCCATACAACAAACATGATTTTTTTGCTCATTTTTATAGATAATGGTATGGATCCCTTCGCGCGCAAGTCCGCCTCGCACTTGGCCGGTTTTTAGGGTTCCGTAGTAATCTACGAACCCTTATAGTTTCGCCATGTCCGTCTGTCCGTCTGTCCGTCTGTCCGCGGGATTTTCTAAGAAACTCTTGACACTACAGAGCTGAAATTTGGTATGGTTATACATATTAATCACGCCGACAGAACTGTAGAGTAAAACCTTAGAAAAAATTTTTTTTTCGGGTGTCTCCCTTAGACGTGAAAGGGCGATGATTTTTTTTTTCTCGCCAATATCATCGAGTGGGGTGTCTAAGAATAGCTTTTTAATAGACAAAAGGGGTTTACTAAGAACGTTTTTCGATTTAGCACTCCGTTTGCGAATCATAAATTTTTAAAGTGAAAATTTTTGCCAAACACAAGTTAGCTCTACCAGCTAAACAGTTGTTTCTAAAAATGTGGAAAAATTCACAGAGGTAGAATATACATCAAATTTAAAAGGAAAACTATAAAACATAAGTTGGCCCTTCAAGTTTGCGAGTAATGGTAAACCAAGTGCCAAACATTGTTGGGATTAATAAGAATATATTTACTAATATTAGATACTTGGTACTACAGAGCTGCAATTTGGCATGTTCATACATATTAATTGCGCCGACAAAAAGAAAAAAAAAATTTTGTAAAAAAAATTTTTCGGGTGTTTCCCATACATGTGAAAGGGCGATGGATTTTTTTTTCCCGCCGATATCATCGAGTGGGATGTCATAGGATAGTTTTTTAAAAGATAGAAAGGGTTTACTACGAACGTTTTTCGATTCAGCAGTCCGTTTGCGAAAAATTAATTTTTACAATGAAAAAAAAAGTTAAATATTTCACGAGCATTTAGCATTTACGACGAAGTTCAGCCTAATCCAAAATAACTGCCATACAAAGTTCCACGCTAAAAGTGAGGCAAGGTCGAAAGCCAAGCTGTAACATATTGACATTTCATATGTCGTTATAGGTTTTTGGGGGTGTTAATTACGAAAATGACATCAAAATTATACACAATCGCCACGCGACCTGCTCTTTAGCACCAGCTCGAAATTATTCCTAACAATACTTTTGTAAGTAGCTAAAAAAAATTTTTAAAAATAAAATTATTTTACAAGTCAAATAAAATTTGCGCTCGCTTCGCTCGCGGATTAAATACTTACATTCTGTTGTATTTAGCCCTAAACCAAAGTTAGTGTCCCCCCCCCCCTCTACCAGCTAAACGGTTGTTTCTAAAAATGAGAAAAAATTCTCGTTGGTAGAATATACAACGAAATTAAAAGAAAAACTATCACACATAAGTTGGCCTTTCAAGTTGGCGAGTGATAGTCGACCAAGTGCCAAACGTTTTTGGAATTAATAAGAATATGTTTACAAGGTTCAATACTAAAAGTGAGGCGAGGTTATTTTATCAGCAGGTCTATATTATTTCTAATAATATTGTCGCAAAAAAATAAAAAAAAAATAAAAAAAATTTTCGCTCGCTTCGCTCGCGAATTTTAGAATTTCATTATGTTGTGTTTAGACCAAAACTAAAGTTATTTCTGAACCTACAAACTCTTTAATACATTTGTTTTTTATACTATAGTATTTGGAGATTTTAACATCGACTATGACTAGTGATGGAAGATACTCAGTCTTTTAAGGCTTTTAATAAAGACTCACCTTATTTTTGACGCCTCGCGACTGATTCAGTCTTTTAGTTCCCAACCTTTAGTCATAAGACTAGCTTTTGTAGTTGAAGTCTTTTAACGTAAAAAACTGAGCTGTTACTTAAACAGCTTAAAGGACTTAAAAGACTGGCGACTCATTATCTGGGAAGTCGACAGTCGTAAGGTATGTGTTGATAGAATGTAAATATCTCATTTTATCTCCTTGTCAAATGTTATCAAAATGTATTTAGTGGTTTAGGCGTGAATTATTCCTTTTGGTTGATAGGTTACAAAAGAAATATTTAATATCACACACAAACTGCGGTGCGATCCCTTTTACATAAAAGAACTTGAGTCGTTTAAGTCTTTTAGTATTTTGAAAACAACTCGAGTCGTTTCAGTTTTTAATCTTTTAAAAAACTACTAAGTCTTATTAATAAAAACTCGAACTTTCAGTCTTAATTTTAGAGTCAAGTCCTGTAAGATGGAGGCGAGTCTTTTTAATAAGCCTTAAAAGACAGTCTCTTTCATCTCGAACTACGACCGTAACGATAGTACACCCGTTTTAAATGAATACGTAATGTAAACAATTTTTATACATCCTTTGCATCCACACGAGGTGGTTATTAAACAGATGATTTTTTTTTTAATTTTCCTTGTGGCGCTGGAATCTACATTTCTCCTTTAGTTACCTTCTTTCTTTGTGACCTCGTTTTATTAGACATTATTAGCGATTTAACCGTCCATATGCTTGTAGAATTAAGAAGCCAGCTGCATATTTGAACCATGCTGCTACGGAACCCTACATTGCGCGTGTCCCGACACGCTCTTGGCCGGTTTTTTTTAGATTTTCAGGGAAAAAATAATTATTGATTATTTGAGATGATCTTTTTCCTGATTTTTTAATTAACTGGGAACAAAAATCAAAATATTTAGTCAAATAATGATTTATCCGAAAATCAAACTTTATCAGTAACACAGTAATTGCCACATACATGACTTGAAAGAGCAATCTCGCAGAGCACTGGCTACGCCCACAAAATGACAACAATTTCATTGAACACACGAACAAACATAATGTCTTTATACGTATACGGATAATGCACGGCACGCTTATACGAGTACTTCGATCATTGAAGTTAAGCAACGTGTTCTGGAATTGAAAATTAATGGCAATTTCCTACTGTCAAATCAAATTAAAATTTATTCAACTCTACATAACATTTGATTGTTTTTTTTAAATACTGTTAATGTAGGTAATTGTTTTAGATTTCCTAGCTTTTTTGTTTATATTAACTATGTATGTATGTATTATTTTATTTATAGAGTCCCCCTGTTAATGTTGTGCTAAACTGCCAGCTTCTACTTAACGTACTCCTTTTGTCATCTCTTAGGTTGGTTATAAGCAATCCCTCCAAAGGATAAGCTCGCCTTTATATATTTTTTTTGTATTAAAATCGTTGGTTTTTATGTGCAGTTTTCACTTAAAGTTATTCATAAGTCCGGCTCCCAACCATTCTGTACATTTGCCATCTATCTAATTACTCAAGAGCTAGAAGCACGTATAATTATAAACTATCTATGCAAATATAATTCACTCCAAATGCAAACTTCTAAACAAAAAGTAAATCGCAGAAAAAGAAAAAACCGCAAAATTCGAACAGCTAATTCAAAAGAGCGTTCGAAATTCAAAATGGAACAGATGAAGCTCATTACAGAGGTCACAATCGGTCGCGGCGTGATACTGGCCGAATGCAAATCCGCTACCGAGCTACGCAAGGACCGTTACTACAGGGATGGGCAACTCTTTTCCTCTTCGATATTTGAACTTTTTGGATTAAGAAAAACGAATTGTACAGTGCTACTATTTACTTTCATAATATGTCTCGGCAAACAGTGTGTGTGTCGTTCTTGTCTTTTGAAAATTAATTTAATTATTCGAAATACGAAATTTGCCGAACCACTGTAAAAGGGTTTTTTCACTTTTCACCAGCCTATATACGTCCCCACCGAGGGGCATGACCCCCTTCGAAACACGAAGGAGATTCAGGCCTTAGTCCACCACGCTGGCCCAATGCGGGTTGGTTGACCGCTCGTCTTTTGAAATCGAATTTTCTTGGACAGGCGGGTTTCATCACGATGTTTTCCTTCACCATTGAGCAAGTGATAATTAGAAATCCGTACATAAATCCGAAAAGACGAATTAAGTGGTACAGGCCCGCACCAGGATTTGAACCCGCGATCTTCGTATTACAAGTCTGGCTCATTACCAATTGGGCTATCACCGCTTCACGGGCTAAATCAATTAAATTATTCGAAATACGAAACTTTCCGAACCACTGTAAAAGGGTTTATTGAAGGAAAAAACTCCAAAGCGGTAGTGACGCTGTCTAAATATATAAAAGGAGAAACTGACTGACTGACTGACTGACATATCAACGCACAGCCTAAACGGCTAAACGTAGGTACTTGAAATTTGGAAGGGACGTAGCTTAGGTACCGTAGAGGTGCACTAAGAAAGGAATTCCCGAAATTCCCACGGGAACGGGAATTAGCGGGAAAATCCTTTTGTATGAAAAATCTAAACCGCTTAAGTTAGACGCTAGACCTTAGTAAACTTAAAGCTTAGTTGCAACAGGATATTGCAAAATTCCCACGGGAACGGGAGTTAGCGGGAAAAACTTTTGTATGTAAAAATCTAAATCTTAAAACTAAATGAAGGTCCATTAATGGACCGTCAATAAAGTGTAATCTGTTCAAAAGAAAAAATTAACACGCAAGCGAAGTTGCGGCATCAGCTAGTCTCTCGATAAATGGGTTCTGAGTTCGGAACCTAAGATACAAAGTAAAACCTTAGCGTGGACCTTTGAGTGTGTAATGTTTATTTGTTTTCATTCTATAGCGCTCGTAGTCCAGTAGCCCTCGCTAATCTCAACCAATCAGTGAGGTTAAACCACCTACACAGAGGCAGGGAACCTGATGGGTGACCAAAGTGGCAATTCATCACAAGCGTTTCCGTTCTTCGGAGGGCACGTTAAACTGTCGGTCCCGGCTGTCGATTGACTACAGTCGTTAAAACCAAGTCAGAGGCCATTGTGCGGTTTGAAAACTCTGACACCAGGGTTAGCCAAGTTCGCCACACACTTGACTATACCTCACGATAAGAAGAAGAACATTCGTTAATCTGGGTTACTTTACTTTATTGACAAAAATTAAAGATGTGAATGATTCTATGTCATGGATTTTGTTTTTTTTTGATATTAATAATTTATTCATTTTAAATACAAAAAAAAAAATAATTAATTAAGGTCAAAATTAAATTATTAAGGTCTTAATAATTTAATTTAATTAAATTAATTAAGGTCTTAAATACTAAATTCACTAATCGCACGTCCTATTTATAAGTAAAATAACCCGCCTTGTGCCGTACCGGACGCAAAGGTGCCCATCACACTCGCCGCGTTTCCGCGTTGAATAGCAATCGACAACCTTTGCGCCAGGTAGGACCCAGAGCGCGCGTCATGCCCACCCTCCCTAAGACGACGCCCAATCTCTTTAACGAAAATCAAAGCCTCCGACCCCCAGCAACCCGTAGTCTCAAATGCCAGCGGGACAAAGTAACAACTGGCTTCTAGAGCAGAGTACTTGTCCCGCTTTTTGGCGGCTGCAGATTCGGCAGCGGCTCCGGCTACCCTGATCGTGCGTCTAAGGTGCGAGGTGGCAAAAGTGCTAACACACGTGGCGTTCCATAACAGGCACTTACCTCTTTGCCACGGCACCATAGTAAGACCCGACCTTTTTCCGTCAGAACGAAAAAGGGATGTGAGTTAGCCTACAAAACTGAGCAACTATTAAAATGTTTACCGAAAAACAATACAGTATTAGACTGTACATACTCAATGTAAGGAAGAAAAATAACTTACTACTACTACTACTACAACAACAACACACACACACATTAACACTACACACACACACACACACACACACACACACACACACACACACATTAACACTACACACACACACACACACAACACAACACACACTATACAATACTTTAATGTAGGGAATGTTTGTCCAAAACTCACTTAGTTCTACTTAGTAATCCGTGGCTAGCGATGTTGGTTCCACAATAACCTAAGCTATTTTACCTAGTTTTTAAGGAAACCTTTGTGAAACTGTTTGTTGGCCCTTAATAAATTTAAAAAAAAAAGTTTTCCCAAGAAACACGAAATCCTGAAAGTTGTACATAGAGGCTACATTTTTTTTTCATATTTCGACCCATGTTTCTTGGGGACAGTTGTTCAGTTTCGTGGGTTGATTAGCATCTTTAAATTTGGTTAACTAATTTGAAGTTTTAAGTTTTAACCGTGTGGTAATCGGTTGAGAATAACACCACCCCTTCTCTTTCCGTGGCTGTCGTAACAGTCGACCAAGGAAACACAAATGAGACCTGCCTCCTAATAATCCATCCCAGGCAACGACACTTCATTTTTTTCTGAATCTGAAGTGTCGTCCTGTGGTCTCATGCGGTGTGGTAGGCTCTGTGAAGGGCCGTCTGGTTCGCGACTACCCTCCTGCCGAAGTCCTACGCCAAACAGCTTGCTGTGTTCCGTCGGTGTGTGGGAGTACCAGTGCCTTTATAGGCATTTTCTGGGTTAACTCGCTCCATCGTCGACCTCATCTTTGAGCTTATGGTCAAGATTGAGGTCAAGAGTTAACCCATCTTATAATAAAATAAAAAAGTCACTCCTTAAATTATTAATGCAGTAATAATTCGACTTAACTTGCATTTTATAGTGTCTCCAAAATAGTACTAATCTGATATAGACATAGTCTATATCCTTTAGTGATAAATAGTCTATGTACTCCATACTAAATAGAAATCGATAAAAAAACATTGGTTACCCCTGCCCGATTAACTCAAGCCCGGTAAAAACGTAATTATACACACGAATGCGCATGATTCACGAAATATTCGATACTGTACATACATTCGCCACGCTGAACAACTTGAAATACTTAAAAACGTTCAAAAATCAACCTTATTTCTAAAGTTACAGGGTCGATATTTATTTAAAAGAATAAGACAATAAATTTTAAAATTCAAATAGAGTTCGAATCTTTGAAAAAGTGTGTTTATCCAGAGTAAATTAAATTTTGTTTTATAATCCGTAAGGTTGGTATTACTGTGAATTTTCCAGGTTGACCAATTTAAGGGATATGTTATGAATTACGGCTTACAGACAAAGATGTATTTCGAGGTCTATAACGATCGGTTAGTTAGGATAGAGCTACCTACTGATTTTTTCAGAAGTTGAAACTCTATCGATTGAATAGCAAGTATGGATATTTATTATCTTTAGGGATCTGGATATTTCTTTTGGGATTATAAATGAACAAAAATTAGCTACTTTCTCGTACTAAGGTTTAACCAAATTTGGCTTAAAACCTGCCGTCACGAAACAGAACAAGTTAAAAAACTTTCTTGCTCATTACAAGGTGATATTGTTAAAAAATAAAATGAAACGTTTATGCTGCCATGTCAGTATTATTTTCGGCTTAACAAAACACAAAGCTTAATTTTATCACCATCACAATTTGAGTTTTAAAACATGTTCTTTTATTTTAATTATTTTCGAAGTTCTTTGAGGTTAGCAATGAGCAAATATAATATTACTAATAGTATAGCATTCAACTGAGACATCTAAACACTATGTTCCAAGACGTATTACATGTCAACCCCCGATTTCGTAGGAGAGTGATGGCTGTGTGATGTGCAGATGGCGTGGGAACGTTCGATTTTTGAAATTGTGGCCGCAACGAGAGCGTGAACTCAAGATCGGTCCGAAGATAGCCAGACTTGTAAGTTTACTCTATTTTGTTACTTGCAATAAATAATTGTATCGCCGCATCGCGGGGTTTTGCGTAGAAATTCTTGAGCATAACGGGTTTGTTTTGTGTTAATATTTACTTCATGGTTTTATTGTTAGCTTTTTAGAGATATGTGTTATGTAGAATATTTTATATTGCACAAACAAAGTAATTACCTATAAACAATTAGACAAGGAGTGTTCGATGGCGAGCTTTTCCCTAAAATAGATCTCTTCCAGCGAACCTGAGGAGATTAAACAGTGGAATTATATATTTACCCAGTTTTTGACACTTTTTCATAATATCCATCACAAGCTTTTTAAATTAAACAGAACAGAAAAAATAGGATGAAAAAAAAATTCAAGAAAAATTAATTTCCGATTTACCATCACGTGAAAATAAAATACGTATTTTCTATTATGCGCCAATCTGCTTTTAGTTCTTTGATATTTCATTTTTGAAATCACCTGAGCCCGAATGAATGATTGAATAAATGTTTTTTATTGCATACGTAAACAAAACAAAACAGAAGGAAATAAAAAGCACGTGCAAAAGGCAAAATATGATCAAAAGTAAGGGATGTCTTCAGATTAACCCTTTGATCTAAAATCCCTTTAAAATCGTTAATCCTTTCGATAATCGATTTGCACGCACGCGACCTTACCAACTTACATTTTCATTTCTCCAAAAACATTCGATTCTATTTTCGAACTTAATCCCTTTAAAATAAAGACTAAGGAGTTTAAAACGGAAAGAATTTAAAAAAAGTTACATGAGCGTTCGAACGAAACGACCACATCCTGTCTTTTGTTCGATTTAAATCGAGTGGTATCGAGATTGGACACTTTTTGTAATGAGACGTGTCTTTCGATGCGTGTGTAGTTTTTTAAAATCTTATTATTAGACTAGCATTCCGTCTGGGACTTCGTTCCCGTGGGAATTCGGGAAAATGATGAAACCTCTGTTACTCAGAGATAATGTGATATTCTAACGGTGAAGGAATTTTTAAAATCGGTCCAGTAGTTTTGAAGCCTATTCAATGCAAACAAACAATCAAATTTTTCCTCTTTAGGATATTAGAAAAACGTTGGGTTTAAAGTGTGGAATCAAATCCTTTTATCCCGTTATGATTATAAACACATTTTAGTTTTAAAGTTAATAAGTCCCGACATACAACTAAAATTAAAAAATTTGTTTGACCCCCCGTATGACATTTATCGCTTATAACTTATCAAAGGCTGAATCAATTTTGATCAAATACAGGGCTTTAGGTAAATCTTTTCAACCTCTCGGGCGGTTAATCAGTCCATAAAACTGAACAACTTCCCCAAGGAGCATAGGTCAAAATACGAAAAAAAAATTTCAGTTCCCATACAAACTTCATCAGCATAAAGCGCATTTTGTATGGGAGATCAATTCTTTTTTTGTGTATTTTGACCTATGTTCCTTGGGGAAAGTTGTTCAGTTTCATGGACTGATTTAGCACCCGAGAGGTTGAAAGAGATTTACCTAAGGCCCTGTATAGCTAATCACCATCTTGATTATATCAGCTTTCTAATTAAAACAAACGCATCGAAATCGGTCCATTCGTTTAGGAGCTACGATGCCACAGACAGACACACAAATACACAAATCAAACTTACAACACCCCTCTTTTTTGACGGGTTTAGAAATAAAAATAAACCTTAAACCGAACCAGCAGGCCGAGTACGATACTGACAGCGCCGCGACAAAACCGCGGTCCTGAGTCAAAATGTCAACATTGACTACGCCATAGGGCGAGCAAGCCTTTGCGCGGGACCCTCGCACAATCAAAGTGAAGTTTCAGCGTGAGCCGAGCGCGAGTTTGTCGTTATAGTACTAGAGCTGCTGGTAAATGTGTTATTCTACAGACAATTTCATACCTTCGATAAATCTTTTATTTTTAATAGGACGTGAGTCCGCCTCGGCTTTCATGTTTCAGTACAAAAACAAAAGGCGGTAACAGTTGTAATAACTATCCCAATTAACGAAACAAACCTATCAGATACAGGCACATCACTAGATCTATCGATAAACTGGACTCCAAGAACAATGTACTTGTTAGAGTGTAAGGTGGGAACGGTTATTGGGCGAAGAAAACGCGTGCGGATAGACTCTGATGTCATATTTGTAAATACAAAATTTGTTACATGAATATGAAAAAAAAGGAACATGTTCAAGGAAAATACTTGAAAAATAGATGGGAGTTTTTTTTTGCTAAATTATGGTATTATTAGAACTTAACCATAATTCTCGTTGATCCAATTTCATCTAATCATTTGCTCTTAAAACAGGAATTCATTGTTTGCATTGCGTCTGTCTTTTTTGTGTCTCATGGCCCACAATACTAGAGCAATAAATAAAAAAAAGAGCCCGAGCCTTCGAAACAATTAGGCCACTACACACTACGCTGGCCAAAAACAGTGTATGGTATTCGCTAATTATTGTATTTAATATAGGTATATGCAGCGTAGGTACTATGTTTAATCAAGAAAATCAAAAATTGTGATAAGAACCCGTTATTAAATGTTTAAAACTACTTAGTGAAAACAACCGCAAGAATCTTAAACAATATAAAGAAATTATCACCTAACCTTATTTCTATTGGAGTGCAGTAAAGTATACTCGCATTGTACTGTATTCGTCCAAAGCTTAAAGCTTCAACTGTACCCCGCATCTACCGTTTTAAAAACGATGCTTATAACTGCTTTTTGCTGTGAAACTTTGTCAATTCAATTATCTATTCCGAAAAGAATAAAAAAATTGAAATATTTTTACGACCACCCACGACCACCTTCGTCTGAAAAATAGCCGTTCTTTCAGCTCAATGAGCGTTACCACCAAACACTACAACATATCGATAATGATATTTTGACATCCTGACGTCTTATTAACTAGTTACTAAGATGGGTATGATATCAATGTTTTTTATTTTATTTATATTGATGATGTTGCATTAAGCTTTAAGAGACGGTATGATCTGCTATTATTACTGTGATTAGACATCCATTGTTAAAAGATTAATCAATTTTTTTTCTTTTAGTTTGATTCTCTGGACTGTTATAGTTGAGAGGAAAATTAAAAAATAAATGTATGGTAGATAAAAAAAATTAAAAACCCAGATTTGTAATCCGAAGGTCGCGGATTAAAATCCTGGTGCGGGCCTGTACCACTAAATTCGTCTTTTCGGATTTATGTACGGATTTCTAATTATCACTTGCTCAACGGTGAAGGAAAACATCGTGATGAAACCCGCCCGTCCAAGAAAATATATTTTCGAAAGACGAGCGGTCCACCAACTCGCATCAGGCCAGCGTGGTGGACTATGGCCTAAATCCCCTTCGTGTTTCGAAGGGAGGCCCGTGCCTCTCGAAGGGGACGTATATGGGGTGGCAAAAAAAAGGTAGATAGGGTTTAATTTATACAATTGTAATTTTTTTTAATAATAGGTAATCTTGACCACAACAAGGGCAAAGATGTGGTCGAAGATGTAGCAAGTTCACCCAGAAAAAGCGTATTCACTCAAATTTTAAAGAGATTTGGGTTATATGAGACGCAGACAGAGAATACAAAGTGTGAATAGTTTTATTTGTACACAAAATTGAGTTTTTTCAAGAAATCGCCTAGAAAATAAATAAAAAAACATTAACTTCTTATATGATCGGCAAAGATCGGTTTTTTCTAAAACTTTCTAAATTATTCTGCTCCCTATGTCTTTTATGATTTATCTGATTCAATTTTGTAAAACAATTACTTACCTACAATATATTTATGTTTTGCTACATTGCGATTCGAAAGAAGAAACAAAACGAATGGAAACATTTGAGTTTCATATTTGATTCTATAAACTAATTATTACTTTAATAGAACATTATTTATATAGTTTTCTAAGGAGTTCCTATTGAAAAAGTTTTATCTATACTAATATTATAAAGAGAAAAGATTTGTATATTTGTATGTAACGAATAGGCTCCGTAACTACTGGACCGATTTCAAATATTCTTTCACCATTAGGATGCTACATTTTCCCTGAGTAACATAGGCTACGTAGTTTTTCCCGAATTCCCACGGGAACGAAGTCCCGAGCGGGAGGTTAGTTAATCCATAATTTTATTATTTTCCGTGAGTGCAAAGGTATAAGTCTGTCTCGCGATTGCAAACGTGCTTTGTGTACTGTTCAGAAAATGGTGCATACTAGCGCCATCTGTGGTCGAGTAGCGGAACTTAAAATAAGTAAACTCCGTTTTTTAACTTTCTATGGATTTAAACTTTCAATTATTTATCTGTTTAAATAAAAAACAAGTTAAGTGAATTCATAACAATAATTTATTCACTATAATACATGGAATTATTTATTCAAAGCGCTTAAGATAAAATTAGTTTAAGTGCTAATTCACAATAGTTTGAAATGTTCGTTTTTGATATTAGATTAAAAAATTAATTAAATCTACTATCTCCCAGTTTAATTTAAGACAGTGGCAGCCTAAAAACATATCCCTGAATATTTTAAGAAGTCATGTAAAACAATTTTTTTTTAAGGTAACATTGTTAAAGCTTCTTTAAATGTAATGCTGTCCTTGTTTACGTCAACGAGTTGAAAAGTGACAGTACTATATTTAAAGAACCGTTAATTTTAATGGACGTCTCTGCAACTGACTTTCAGTTCATTAAAGTTAAAATTCACGCCAACAAGACGGAAAGTGAGAGCATCATATTTAAAGTGGCATTAGTTTTAATGGAAGTCTCTGAAACAGGATGAAAGTCAAGTATACGATATTGTGTTAATAGTGTGTTCACCCATACGCATCTCATTCCGATTTTTGATTTATCGAATACAGGGTGATCCTTTGCCGGGCGTAGCCAGAATTCTTTTTCGGGGGGGGGGGGTTTAAGATAATAAATTAGGAGGTAAGGCACAGATATTGTCGATACTACTTTACGGTGTTTCGTAAAGAGATAAGGGCAGGAAGATGATCATGATTTTGAAACTACGCCCATGATCCTTTGACAAATTGTTAAAGCCAGAGATCTATACAGGGCTTTAGCTAAATCTCTTTTAACCTCTCGGGTGCTAAATCAGTCCATGAAACTGAACAACTTTCCCAAGGTACATAGGCCAAATACGCAAAAAAAATTGATCCCCCTTACAAAATGCGTTATATGCTGATGAAGTTGTATGGGAACTCAATTTTTTTTTGTATTTTGACCTATGTTCCTTGGGAAAAGTTGTTCAGTTTTATGGACTGATTAAACCACTCGAGAGGTTGAAAGAGATTTACCAAAAGCCCGGTATAGTGTGACTTCAAATTGGTTAGTGAAACTTCAGGGGGTTATACTCCCCATGAAACTGAAAAACTTTCCCCAAGGAACCTAGGTAAGTATATGAAATTCTCGAAAAAATTCGGCTTCCCATACGAAGGCAAATCAAACTGTTCGCACAGGTTGTACGGGAGGCGAATTTTTTTTTCATATTAAAATTTGAACTATGTTCCTTGGAGGCAGTAGTTCAGTTTCGTGGACTGATTCACTTAGTGAATTTTTGCTAGCTAATACAAAGTCATGAATATAAATATGGACGAATATGAAGATAAACTATACAAATCAAAGGAATTGTTATAATTCTGACTATTTTATTTATTTATTTAACAGTTTATTGTACACAGCACAAATGACAAGTATATATTCAGACTAGACCGTAGGAATTCGGGAAAATTAAGTAGCCTATGTTACTCAGGGATAATGTGAAAGAATTTCCAATGGTGAAAGAATTTTTCAAATGCAAACAAACAATGAAATCTTTCATCTTTATCATATTAGTATAGACAAATAATAAAAAAACGAACACAAAAGGCCTAGCTTATTTCTTTAATAAATTTACTTTCGCTGTGTTATGAAACATATTAACAGATTTAACAAATACAGAAGCGCGAGCAAAATAAAATGTAACCAGAAAAAAGCTTTTATACGGACCAAGTAGAACGTAATTCATATTCAAAAATGGAAATCCACATCTCGCATAATTTACTTCGAGCGTATTCTATTTTTAAATCTCCAGCGGACGGAATAAGAGAAACGTATGAAGGAAACAATTTTGTTTATTTGCGGCGGAGAATGAATTTAGGGCCCCCTGTATACAGCATGGCTGGTGTTTTCTTAGCATTAGCGAGAGGCGGGAAGGTTTAAATCTGGTGACTACGTATGTTAGGGTTGCTATCATATCATAATATATTATAAAACAAAGTCCCCCACCACCATGTCTGTCTGTCTGAACGCGATAAACTCAAAAAAAAAAAACGCTTCACACTCAAAGGCCCACATTAAGATTTTCCCTTGTGTCGTGGGTCCCTTGGAACACACAAAGACGGACACAAACACCCATGACCCGAGAACAAACATCTGCTTTTTACACAAATATTTGCCCCGACTGGGAATCGAACCCAGGACCCGCCGATCGAGAGGCAGTGTCACTACCACTCAACCAAATCGATTTTCATGTGATTTTCACGTGATTCAAGAGGAAGATTTATAATAATATATATTTTGTTTATTAAAGCTACATGGGCTCATTATAATATGTTGGTTAAACTCATCCTATGTTAGTATTTTACAAAATGTTGTGTGTGTATACTTCATTTCCAAAATTCCCACGGGAAAGAAGTATAAAATATCTCGAAATTTAAAAAATGGTATCATCCTCAACTTTCGATTGCTTATAACTTTTAAATGGCTGAACCAATTTTGATCGAATATAGCTAAGAACCATTTCGATAACATCAGCTTTCAAACAATAGCAACCGTATCAAAATCGGTTCATTCGTTTAGGAGCTAAGATGGCACAGAGAGATACACAAACAACGATACACAGACACGTCAATGAAACATAGCTTTAAGTAAAAACAGCTTTGACAAAAATTCTTTCAGCCGTTTAAGGCGACTACAGCACCTAACTTACGATTTTATGATGCGTAGATAAGCATGACGCACTGCATTGAATCGAAGAAAAAAAATACTACGGTAATATTCAGGACATAAACTAGATAAATAGCTTGCTGAAGACATGATTCAGCATTTTTGGTTTGATAGAAAAAGCTCACAAAGTCACCTCTAAATACCCAATATTTCTATCTTTTAAGCTGTAAAAACCATAGTCAAATGCATACAGGAACTTGAATTTGCTATCGAAATGTTCGTGATTGAACACTCTCGATAAGTAGTTAACGCATTTTTCGATATAAGCTGTCACCTTTCCATAAATCTTATATTTCTTACTTTCGAACATGTTTTTACGCACGCACGCTTCCATATGAGAGCCATCTGCGCTCATGCGCTCACCACTTGCTCGGTGAAGCTGTCAAGGCCATCAGCGGCCAACAGCGTAGTCTTTCCAAAAAAAAAAAAAAAAGCACGCTTCCATAGTCTGTAAACTTCGTGTATCGACACTGTTCGCACTGCCAGCCCAGGCCTGTTGAGAGACGGAGATGGCACTATTGCTATGTGTGCTGCTTTATCGGGTGCTGTAGTCGCCTTAAGAGTTCAGCAACGAATGTTGGAATCTTTTTTTAAATTTTAGGTTTTTTGTCGTGGTTAAAAATGGAAACCAAAACATGATTCCCTGTTAATTTTTACACAAAATAGTCCACAAGCTAGACAGCCCTACCCCCATTTTGCCACTTATTCCGCGTCGCCTCCCCTAAGTACTTACGTAACGTAGCCACACAATGCAACAGTACGTTATAATTTTTGCTACCCCAAACACATAGAAACAATAGGCCTGGGCCCCGATTCTGTAACTTCAGTTGTGTGTCGATAGAACGGAGGCCATTTTATCTATTCAGGTGACGAAATTGAGAACTATTTAATTTTCATACACTAGCTGACAACCACGTAAAGTTGCAAACTCTAGCAACTGAAAATTCAGTTGGCAGTGGCGCCTCCAGTCAAAGCAGCAGTCATTAGATGTATACAATTTGGATAGTTCTCAATTTCACCACCTGAACAGATAAAATGGCGTTACAGAATCGGGGCCTTGTACGTTGGCTACCCCAAACATATCCAAACAATAGGCTTGCTAATGAACGTATTGCGAATTTCGCGAAACCATTATTATAAGCATTGTTAAAGATTTTGCCTCACACTAGTTTTGGGAGAAGGTTTTTGTTTTAACTATTAGTTTTCTGTGGGTAGTTTTTGTTTTACGTCGGTTGAAAATATGCTTTTTAATGACTCTACATTCTGCTTTCAATTTTTTCCTTTTTATTTATTACTAGCTTTCCGCTCGCTCGGGACTTCATTCCCGTAAGAATTTGGGAAAATATGTAGCTTATATGTTAATCCAGGTTGTCAGCTATCTCCACACCAAATTTTATGAAAATAGTTCGAGCAGTTTGAGCGGTAAAGTGTAACAAACATCCATACATATATAATATTAGTAAGAATGGGTTTTCTCTTGACCACAATCTGGAAAAAGGGCGAAGATGTGGTCGAGGTGGTAGCAAGCTCACCCAGAAGATCCCTATTCACTCGAACTTTAAAGAGATTTAGATTACATGAGCTCGGAAATACAGACGCTGGCAGGTGATTCCATTACTTAGCGGTTCGCAATATAAAAGATGATGAAAAGCGCTCAGTGGGGATCCGCAAGATCTCGACAAGATAAGGGTGGTACCCAGCAGTGCGTCTGGACATCCGATAGAAGAAAGTAGCAGGCGGAATGAGCTCGCATGTAGCTCCTCTGCACACTCTCCGAAGTACTCTCCTTATTTAATTACCATACCATACACCCATGCCTTTAAATCCCCTTGGGGGTAGGCAGAACGTCATAAAGATCTAGAACCACTTGAAGCCACATTTGAGATTTATTCTGAGAGTTGTTAGATGGAACATGAGTATAGTGGTGATAAGTTGTCAGCCTTTCGCCTACGATACAGTATAATCCTCGTGTCTCACTTACTGGCTTCTATAGTATGCCTGGGAAGAGTTGACAGGTGGCACATTCTAAGTTTTTCTTACATTCCCAGCCCAGCAAGTGCTCCACATTCAAGTACTTCAAATTCCAGATTGAAAATCAAGAATTCCAACATAGCATTGTTCCTTTGGACGAAGTAAATTCCCAAAAACTTTCCCAAATACTTTTAAGAAGTTCTATTCCGGCTGCATCTACAATTTCCCACAGGGTATCAATTAAAGAAACCGTAACATACTTGTGTATGAAAAAGATGATTAAGTTTTCTTTAGTACCCTTCACTATAACATAAACAACTGCTGTTCATAAGTAGCGCTTCTATCCATGCCCAGTCAAACTGTCGTCTTAACCATATATTACTTTTATTAGCAAGTCCTTTTTCTTCTTCAAAACCATGCGACCTTTGTGTGCAAAATACAATGCACAAATGCATAAGGTCACCGCTTATGACCTTTCAGAATGCACCAGTTGCAGATCTGAAGACGTTTAATGTGTGCACTTCTTATCGGGAGGAGACATGCAGTCTGAAGTTGGTACAGATTGCAAAAAAGTTGAAATCTTTTGATGATATGTACTCCTCGATTTTCTTTCATTGTTAAAATCTATAAATTAAATAGTTGCTTAGATGCCTGTCATAATTCGTAAAAGAATATTGTAAACTGTGACTGATTTATGAATGCTTTTTTTTCAAAATTTTTAAGAAGTCTAAAAAATAAAATCTACGTGCACCACTCATAGATTCAATGTTCAATATCTACGTGCTTCATTTTGTGCTTGTTTTTCGAATTTTTAATAAAATTTGGTGCCAACTTTTTGAAAGCGGGAAAATAATAACAGGACAGGTGAACTATGACGACAATAATGGCAACTTTTCCCTTTAAAATAATTTTATACTATTCTATTTCTTAATTTGATCAAAGCACGAGTTTCTTCGTCGTGATATTTCTTTTAATTCTTGCCTTACATGTTTCTTCAATGAATTTCTTTGAATATGCATCATGGCGCATCACATCATGTGATTCATAGGATGTATTTTCTTCGGTTCCTAAAAATATTTTACGAGAAACCATATTGGATATTGAAGGAATGAAAAATGTTCGGCGCAAACGGGACTTAAGCCCACAACCCCATGATTAGGTCTCCTGCGTGATCCAACCAACTAAGCTATCTTGCCTTCAAGTCAAAAGGCAAAATTTCTCATTATGTCTTTGTGGATATCCATTTACGCGAGAAAGCTTTTTATAAAACAAGAAACCATAATATTCCAAAATAAAATTTATACTTTTTGCGTTGTCGCTACTTTAAACAAATATTCTTCCATATTATCGGTACATCGAGCACATTTGAAATATTCATACAGTAACTAGAAGGCATTAATGTTCAATGGCATTTATCATACGTTGCCTTGTCGTCTCTCCGCACTGACTGGAATATTGTTGAAAATGTTCAGTTGAATTTCTTTGTTAGGGCTGATTGTTAGATGGACCGGTCTTTATGAGTCTTACTAACGCATGCTGTGATCGACTTTTAGTAGACACATTATTTTTTATTATAAGTTGGGTTAACTCTTGACCTCAATCTTGACCAAGGTCATAGATGAGGTCGACGATGGAGAGAGTTAACCCAGAAAATGCCTATAAGTTTTCTCATTTTTGTAGCAAAAACTTTGCTACCGTAACAGCTTAAAGGAGTGGTATTAAGGAGTATCTGAGCTACTTTACATTCTTTCCTTATCGGGTAGGTATAATCAAGTATGTGGTGAACTTGACTTACCTTGGTGTCAGTTTTTCAAACCGCGAAATGACCTCTGACTTGTTTAACGACTGTAGTCAATCGACAACAGCCGGGACAGATAGCTTAACGTGCCCTCCAAAGCACGGAAACGCTTGTGATAAATTGCCACTTTGGTCACCCATCAGGCTCCTGCCTCTGTGTATTTTACATTGATCACATTATCAAAACATAATAATATAATTGAAAAACCGCTAAGAAAAAACATTGCTTTGTTACTCCAACGTCAAAGGTGTTCAAGCTAAAAATAAACAAATCTTTCAGGATCAAAGCCCTGTATTTATTCATTCTCCGAACCGAATCAGACATTGTAATAACTCGCAGACTGAAGGAATCTAATAAAGGGTGTCTGAGAAAAATCCCGAGACATACGGCATTGCAGGTAATGTAGTGGAATGATGTGAAGTTCCTGATTGAATCAGCGCACCACCCTGTATACGTAGGGATGTAATGTGCGGTTTAAATTTTAGAATCGTTTGATTTGAGCCCAGATTGAGGAATTGAAAATGATTATAATATATGTGGATGACTTCATTTTAGGTCAGATAGTATTTACAGCTTTAAGTCTTTTTTGTATTTTATGTTTTCTAGATAAAAGTACGAGTATCTGTTGAACAAATTGCGGTGTTGGATATATGCCAGTTTTATCGTAACTTTTTGTATAAACAGTCAAATCGACCACCATCATACGTGGTCGTCTGAAACCACAAATTTCAAATTATTTAATAGATACACCTACTATATTAATCATCGTTATATTTTGTTTAAGATTGTGACGATTATTTTACAAGATTTTAACAAATATCGGGATACAAGACGGCTACGTAATTTGTTTTTCCTAGTGAGATAATAACATGCGATTACTTAAATCTACATAGTGTTTTCATACAATCAATTTATTTAAAAGAATAAAAAGTATGTAAAAAAAAAACTTTGATTAGTTAGAATATATAAATCTTAATGTTGTTTTAAAATCCAGGTACTTCTTTCAAGTTAATCAAACTGTAGCATATTAGGTTCTTCAAAAACCAAGACGTCTCGCGTCGTCACCACAAATTACTCAATCTTCAAATTCACATTGCATCTTATAAACTTCGCTCGAGCTGAGAAACAAAAGAAAGTTCGTATGTATGTGTGCGTGGGTGTTTGTATATGTTACATTAACACTCCCTTATTCTCCTTTCTTTCGCAAATTCTATACAAAAGTTTTGAGTAAGAGTAATACACGTCTTGTCTTGAGTGTAGGGGTACCATGATTTTGTGTTTGTTTGGGATTTATTAATAACTTTTAGCTGTCAAGAATCGTTGTTGCTGTTGTGGAAAACTGTAGATATTGTGAAAATTTAACAAACAACGAGGACTAACGTGTTAAGTTCTGAAGGCTAAAAGATAATTATGGCAGGTGAGTCAATTGTAAGGTCAGTATACTGGCACAGGTCGATGATGCTGAGTAAATTGTCAGAATTTTAATTTGAAGTAAATTCTGGGCAAGTTGGTTTTTATTTTTGTAAGTAACGAATGGGTTCGCTCTTAACTACAATCTAGCTCAAGGGCGAAGATGTGGTCGAGGATAGATGTGGTCGAGGATGTAGCAAGCTTACCCAGAATACATCTATTTACTTGGTTGGCTAGATTTTGCAATATGCTTGTTTTAAAATTAAATACACTTTTCTACCAGTAAGTCAACACATCAAAATTGCTATCTGTTGACCCTGCCAGCTGACCGTACTTGACCAAATTGGATCATTCTTACACATTTAATCTCCTGAAAAGCAGGTAACCCCTTAGTAAAAAGGGCACCCTCAGAGATTCTTGCCTATTCTTCTCTGGGGATACACCTTTGCGAATAGGCGTAGAGTCAGTAGGTTCAAAGGAACGAATGTGTATGTATCTATTCAAATCCTTTGTTTGTCTGTATTTAATGTAATTTTGACTTATTTTAAGTAAAAACCTGAATGTTCCATATAATCAAGATATTTTGAGTTTTAGTTTGAGTATACAACGTGTTTCAAAAAGACCCAAAAAAATGATAATTCAAAATTAATTAAAATTTAGCTTATTGCGCAGCTCTATTACAAATATGACAAGTATGTCATATTAATTATATGAAACTTTCATTTTGAAAGACGTCAAACCGTGCAACTGATTACTAGAGTTGCGACTATTTCACTTTAAAAATTAAATTTTGGAATTTCTTTTATTTCGGTTTTTTTGAAACACCTTGTATATTATGATGACCGCGTGGTGCAAAACTTCATGTTTTTTGACCCAATGACCTTTACGTTTTGATGAAAATAATTATCATATCTTCATTTTCGTCAAAATCGTGGTCTCTCTACATTCTCAATGGGAAGCCAATTGTTCTCGAGATTGGTTTAAGCTGCCGCATATGATCTTAATTAATGAATACGAACGAATGACGAGGCTTATTCCGTTAATTTATTTATGTAACCAAATGAGATCTTTCAAAGTACGCTCTTCATGTTCAGGAAATTTCGCATGAGCTTTCAGAACGTATTCATAAGCGACTGTTTGTTTGAAATGGAGATTTAATTTTGTTTCAATTGTTAATTTATGTTTGTGTGTAATATCGTTTTCATTTTTGTTATTCTAAAGATTTTGTTGAGGTTTTTTTTCGGTAGCATTGCGTAGAATTGAAAAAATACAGTTCGTAGTCTAATATTTCATAGAGGAAGCATTTGCCAGTGATGGATATAACCTTTTATGATAGAAACATTTTAACCCTAAAGTTAAATCCCCGATATTCATCCTTACTAATATTATAAACGCCAAAGTTTGTATGGATGTATGTATGTTTGAATGTTTGTTACTCTTTCTCGTTCAAACGGCTGGACCAATTTAATTAAAATTTAGTGTGGAGGTAGCTGACACCCTGGACTGGATAAAGGTTATACAGGGCTTTAGGTATCTCTCTTTCAACCTCTCGGGTGGTTAATCAGTCCATGAAACTGAACAACTTCACCAAGGAACATAGGTCAAAATACGAAAAAAAAAGTGTTGAGTTCCCATACAAACTTCATCAGCATATAGCGCATTTTGTATGGGAGATCAAAGATACCTAAAGCCCTGTATAATTTTCCCAAATTCCCACGAAAACGAAGCGCCGGGCAGAAAGCTAGTCGCTTATAACTCTTGAACCGTATTGAAAACGGTTCATTCGTTTAGGAGCTACGATGCCACAAACGGACACCAGACACACAGATACACATGTCAAACCTATAACACCTCAATTTTTTTGTCGGGGGCTTAATATGTATTTCCAAGTACATTAATGTAATATACAACTCATATACATTTTAGAACAGACAAACCATTCATTTTGTAACGTGTCGCAAAACATTTTAACTTAAAGGTACAAAACCTTACATGTCACGATTTCTATTACACATTTACCAACTTATTTTTACGCGTGCTATAGCTCTTATTGTGTGAAAATAAGGCTGAAATTGTAAGATTTCGTTACAGGGTAGATAAAGATGTGTAAGCTAACCTCATTCGTACAAAATTGCCGTCGACAGTTGTGGTTTTGACTGCAGTAGTATTCTGGGAAGTACTACGACAATTGTGTAAAGCCCTGGGGCGTTCACGTTTCAGAGTCTTTCAGTGAGGTTAAGCAACGTACACGGGGGAAAGGAACTTGATGGGTGGCCATAGTGGCACTTCAACACGAGCTTCTCCGTGCTTCGAAGTGCAAGTTACACCAGCGCTGCGTCGAAATTTTTATTTTATTTTTATTTTATTTTTATGGTGGTATTATGTACTTAATGGGGTGACTTTAGGTTAGTTAACGAGACCTTAGAGGGTAATTCTACTTATGAAACTGATCAACTTTTCCTGAGGGACCTACAGTGATTATTTTACTCGTTCAGGTGGAGAAATTGAGGACTAGCGACACCTCATACATTTGATAGCAGCCGCCTCGACCACCAGCGCCACTGCCAATCTAACATTATGTTGCAAATTACTCAGCTACTTAACATTTTGGCGGTGGCTCTTCAGTCAAAGCAGCCGTCATCATGTACGAAATTTGGATAGTTCTCACTTTCGCCACCTGTACGAATTAAATGGTCACGATTGGCATGCCACTGCCATTGAGACTTTAGTGGAATAGATCTCTTTTTCTTCATATTTCGACCTATGTTTCTTTTTATAGATTCACCCTTGATTCACCAAAAGTCTATTAGTTCATAAAATGTCAGAATAAACCTCACAAAGACAACACAAGGAAAAAATTAATAAGTACAGTGAATATTAACACCGTTAAACAAATGAGACGGCGGTCGTGTGAGATTGCACGTCTGTCTGTCGCAAATTGCACCACAGTACGGCAGAAACTAAAACGGAGCGAGTATATGGAAGTGGTGACAAGATTTGCACCAGCAGCGCCTAAAGCAAGCCTTAAAATACTTAAAAGGTTGTTTTACGCTTTTTGACAGGCATTAATGCTTTTAATTAGAAAAATTATGAAGCTTTTTAAAGAAAAAGAAACTTAATGTTAACGGACGAAAAAACTGCAGTGTGAAATAATTCGAACGGCACGGCACGGCAAAAATTGAATCACCATAGCCCCCTTTGTTCCCAGCTTCTAATATCAATAGTACTTGGGAGGCAATGGTGATAAAATTTTGCCGTACCATTTTCGTTTGACTATATTTGATAACTTCAAAGTAAAGAAAACGAAGACAAATATAAAATTTACCTCTTTACATGATACAAGTTTATCTACTCAAACTTAAACAATTTACTGTAAGAATTTCATAATGATTTGTTAAAAGAGTCTGCTAAATTGTTCACTATAATTTAGCAGACTCTTTCAACAAATAGTTTTGCTAAAACAGACAAGTTGATTTAAAGCAAATTCTCTCTATAGGCGAGACCCCTTCAACAGTAAAACTTCAACAGTGTCCTACACACTGGTAAATTATTTAATAAAGTTTCGTAAAGTCAGCATTTTACCACTTACAGAAGCGTTGGGTGACGTGACGGTAGTCGTCTCCATCCCACCACAAAGGTAGGTAACTCATTGACAATGTAATTATGTATTTCTCAAATTTTTGCCACTTACATATTGGACTGGGAGTGAAAGAAAAATTTAGAATGTGCCAGCTACCAACTCTTTCCAGGTATACAGTAAAAATCTGTAAGTGGGTTTCGAGGGTTTTGCTGTATAATGGGCGAAAGACTGACTACCTCTTACCATTATACAACTTGTTCCATCTGATAACCCTCACAATGTGGTTTTAGAACCACTGATGCTCTGCCTACCCCAGTAGGGATTATAGGCGTGAGCGTATGTATGTATGTGTTAAATTTTTGCGCAAAGAAATGTGTCTTGGAATATTATGGTTCTCCAAGTGAAACCAAGCTCATGGCATCTCAACAAGTGGAATGTTTGGCAAAGCAGCAGCGGAACCACGTTATATATCCTTCGAAACTAGAATTATTTCTAGCTACCCTGCCTAAGCAATAAGACTTTTCTGTCACGAGAGTATAAACTTCCAAATCAACACAAGGAAGTTTGTTAAAAAGAAAACTTCTCTAGATACAAAAAGGGTCCAGTTTTTGTATTTAGAGAAGTTTTCTTTTTAACAATTTAAGGTTATTTGTACCTAAACATCAATCTAATATAAACCAATGAAAAAGAAAAAATCTTTCGTTAGACTTAAGGTTCTGTTTTCCTTGGCAATCAATTCTGATGAGAGTGAAGTTTCATTGCATATACTAGGGCAGCAGGAAATACAAAAACTGTTTATGCTTTCTCCAAATCTTTCCACCTCCACATCCCAGACATCTGTAATTGCGAAGACAGTTGACGTTGCGCTTTTCTTTCTTCATATTTCTAGCAATTTAAGGTTTATTTTAGTTTCTATTTGTGCTATTTGCATGTTGATGTACAGACAGACATAGCTTGTGACAATTATCGTTCAAATTATGGTTCTGTGCTGCTTCGTTGACTAGTCGGGACAAATGTGTTTCGTTTATAAAGTTAATGACAAAACTAATTGGAAATTATGTCTTCTTTTCGTCGGTGGTTTGAGATTTTGATTTTTTTTAAACTTTGCGATACTTTGCGGTGTGTAGGTAATACAAATTGTATATCAAAGAATATCTTGTTTGACGTATGTCGTCCCAACTGCTGGGAGAAGGTCCCTAGGTAGAAATCTATAATTTATAATTATAATAAGAAAAGATTACATTTAAGAAAAGTAATCAACATTCGACTTTCCAAGTTAAAAAGACAATGAAACGTATTTTTGAAACGATAGAATTCCAATTCGCATACGAATTGACAAGATTCGCGTGAGAATCTCATACAAATCTTGTCAATTCGTATGCGAATTGGAATTCTATCGTTTCAAAAATCTGGCCCAATATCCCTGAAGATCACATTTCACCAAGTCTCTATCGCATGAGTTAACCAATTGAGTTGTAGAATTAAATGTGTCTTTGACTGTACAAATGAGTCTAACATACATAAAGGTTAATAATTCAACATTAAGAACATAAGAACAATAAAGTTTCCCAAAAATTCCCAACGTATCAACGTAATTTATACAAAATGGAGATAATTTAGTCAAAGATAAATCTCGCTTCAGATTTAGAGGCGACGATACTAAAGACATAATACACCGTATTACACACGAGACATTATGTGCGCATTTACGTAGGGTAAAGGAACATGTCGTTGGACACGTTCTTATTTAACCTTTAAAGCATTATTTTACACAGTAACTGAATTTGCATTTGCAGTTATTGTTTGAAATAGAAGTTAGTACGAAACAGAACCGCATGAAACTTAAAACGTCAACTAAACGTGAAAACCGTAGTGTTTAGAAAACTATGCTCTGTTTATTTATTTATTTAAGTGTATTTCCTGATTTTTTTCATACATATACAGGGCTTTAGGTATCTCTCTTTCAACCTCTCGGGTGGTAAATCAGTCCATGAAACTGAACAACGTTTCCCAAGGAACATACGTCAAAATGCGAAAAAACAATCTTGTATGTGCTATAAGCTGATGATGTTTGTATGGGACTCAAATTTTTTTTCCCTTTCTTTCACCCGAGGTAAGCACTGTGCTTTTCATTACAAATACAAAGAAAGTAAAAATAAAAACATGAATAAGCTGAACTCATTGCTGCTATGCGAAAGTTACAAAACTCTACAACTCGAAAAAACAAATGAATATCTGAAGCCATTTTCCCCCCTATTATTTTTTTTTCACTGGCTGGCCAGCTATTCAGCCATTATTTTTCATTTTCATAATTTAAAAAAATTGTAAATATTTTGCCAAAATCTATTTTATTTTAAAGAAATAGCTAAAAGTAAATTATTATAAAGTCAGTCAAAAAAGTATTATTTAATGAATATTTAACTTTTGTTATTTCAATTTTACATCGCGCTGTAATAGAGTGGCTGTATAGGAAGTTGGAACATATTTTTTTGAAAGCGATTCTCCCTAGGCTTGAAAAGTATTACTTTCAAGCCGCTCCGTAGGCAACATCAGACCTACTTTCTGAGTACGAGTAATGAAAACCTCATTTTTCAAACCGTTTCCAGTCAGAAATAAACTTTATTGTCTAATGTGTAACGTCCAAAATTATTTAATATCATTTTTTGATGTCTTTAAACATTTTTTATACAATTTGTTAATAATTATCACAACTGACCCTAGCTGATACTGGCTTTGATAGAGTTCAGTCATTCAATGATAGAGTTTACAGTTTACATGCATTTAAAAAAAAATCAGTAAGTAGAGATTACATCATGTGGGGATAGCGATGGAAAAAAAATCGATGCAACATGCTTTCATTTCTGAAAAAAAAACTCGCCTTCTCTATAGTGTCTGTTTCATGGTCGGTCGCTACCTATACTTACAGTGGTGGTCATATAATTAAGAACGCTTATTTAAAGGGAAGATTTTTTCAAACTACTGAGTTTATTTAGTTCCATGTATTTTTTTGTATTTCTCTCGGTATCACAAAACTTTGCCATACTAATGGTTAATTCGTTGGTACATATGATTAGCCAAAAACTAAATAGATAAACTTTATGCATTCGATCCGAACCTAGTATTACTCCTTACTGGCTGGTCACATAATTAAGAACGCTGAAAATTTTATTTTTTATTCAAATTTAAATAGAGAACACTTCGTGGCTCTATGGTTGTAGGTCACTGTTTGTATCAATTTGGCGCCATTTAATTCTATAAAAGTTTTAAAAGTGATTGTTTTGTATTAAAACAATGGGAAAAAATAAAAGTTGTGATGAATCTACAAGGGAAGTGATAATAAAACTTCATCAAAAGAATTGGTCGTATAAAAAGATAGCCGACCATCTGCAATGCTCCAAAACTATGGTTTTTCACGCTGTGAAGCATTTTGCTACTTATCAAACAACTTCAAATGTTATACGTGCACCTAAACAACGTAAGTCCTCTTGTCGAGACGATCGAAATATCATTCGCTTGGCAAAACAAAACCCTTTTAAAGGCTCGAATGACCTAAGAAAAGAATATTTTGGTGAAAACAACCCTTTAGCAATCTCAGCACGTACTATTCGAAGGCGTTTGGTAGAAGAAAAGTTGCACGGAAGGATAGCCAGGAAGGTGCCTATGTTGAAACAGTGCCATAGGCAAGCCCGGCTTGCATTCGCAAGAAAGTATGAAAACTGGACAGTAAGTCAGTGGAAAAATGTACTTTTTTCTGATGAGACAAAAATAAACAGGGTATGTTCGGATGGTAAACGATACGTACGACGCCCTCCGAACAAAGCATTCGACCCTAAGTACACAAAAGTGACATTAAAGCATGGTGGGGGAAATGTGAAAATTTGGGGGTGTTTTTCTGGACATGGGGTTGGACCTGTTAAGTTGATAGAGGGAAACATGGATCAATATCAATACAAAAATATACTGGAAGAAACAATGTTACCTTATGCTGAAGACGTGCTTCCTGTTATTTGGACATTTCAGCACGACAATGATCCCAAGCATACTGCACGCACCGTTAAGGAATTTCTCAGGGCGCAATCAGTTTCGGTGTTAGATTGGCCAGCTAACAGCCCGGATCTCAACCCAATAGAGCATCTTTGGTGTGATGTCAAGAAAAAAGTTTCAAATCGACAATGTGGCAACTTAAGAGAGTTATTTGCTGCTTTTTTAGAAGAATGGAACGATATCTCTGTTGCCAAATGTCAAAAATTGATAGAGTCAATGCCTCGCCGGTGTAAAGCCGTAATTAAAAGCCGTGGTCATGCTACCAGCTATTAAATTTAGTTTAAAATTTTATAAATTGTTTGTTTTTCTTACGCACTTTCATTTAATGTGATTTAAATTATCTAAGTTTGTTATGGAAAAACTCTCAAGCAGTTTTATAAATCGTTCTTAATTATTTGTCCAGATTATTTACTATTTGTTTTTTGTTACTGTGTTTAATAAACTAAATTTATAAAAAAAATGGTAGAGGTTATATTTTATATTCCTAACACCTTTTGCTCTATTCATGTGGCTATTTCATAGCATAGCTAGTTACTTGTAAGATGGAACACATAACTAGATATGATGTGGTTAAGATAAATATTTTCTAGAACATTAAATCGTTCTTAATTATATGGCCACCACTGTATATTGTAACGAGAAAAGATTTGTATTTTTGTATGTAACGAATAAACTTAAAAACTACTGGACCGATTTCAAAAATTCTTTCTTCATTAGGATGCTACGTTATCCCTGAATAATTCCCACGGAAACGAAGTCCCACGCGGGAAGCCAGTTAAATATAAAATAAAATAAAATTTTATAGGGTTACCAAGATAGGTACTTTTACCCTATGATGTTCTTGCAAATACATTTTTAATGAAGTCCATTCTTTTTGTTTTTCGGATTCACATGTTTTTGAAAATGTCGTTTTGATGTGTGCATCTACAATTTGAGATCAATGATATTATGCTTTGAATAGTACAAAATTAATGCATAAATAAATGTGATGTGAAGATTGCAATGATGATGATGATGACGAAACTAACACTTGTTAATTATTACTTATCATACATTAGTTTTAACTAAAAGAAAAGACAGTCAAAACAAAAGATTTTATGGTACCTTTTATGATAGAATGGGTGAGAAAAAAAAACTTGGAATTTGCCAGCTGCCAACTCTTCCCAGAAATATTATAAGAGTCAGTAACTGGGATGTGAGGTTTTGTTGTATTGCGAGCAAAAAACTGTACATAAACAATAGTAGATTGAATTTGCTAACAAGCCGAGGGTGGAAAGAATCAATTCCCGTCCGAGTAGGAATTGATTCTTTTACCCGTGTTAAACACTCTACTTTTCATTTCGGATATGAGGAAAAAAAACTAGTTGTTTATGGAAACTATTTATTGATAATATATAATAATACTAGCGACCCGCCCCGACTTCGCACGGGTGCAATGCTGTAAAGGACCATATTGATCTATATTAAATGCACAAGTATTTAAGGTACTTAGTTGGATAAGGATTATTGCTGTATTGCTTAAAATCGCTTCGAAAATAAGCCATTATTTTTCGTAAAAAGTAAAGGATAAAAAAATGGTTATTGTGGGTTATCCCTTAGAGATAGACATATACCATTGAGGACTTTTTTGTAGCCCTTTTTAAGGTGTTCAATACCGTAGTAGATTATTTTGATCTATCTCGTAGGCTTCAGCCAGCGCAAAAAAATGTGTTTATTTACGACATCACATTAGAAACCTCTAAAATTATCAGTTTCTCTCTACTATATTACGCCTGTATTATACATATAAACCTTCCTCTTAAACCACTCTATCTATTAAAAAAAAAACATTAAATTCCGTTGCGTCGTTTTAAAGATCTAAGCACACATAGGAACAGACAGACAGACAGCGGGAAGCGACTTTGTTTTATACTATGTAGTGATTAGTAGTACCTATTTTTTTGAATTCCGTCACAGATACATAACAGATTAGTATTCCCCTAATTTATGTCGACTTTTTAAATTTTAAATATGGAACTCACCATGTAATTGTTGCGGCTTATTCCGCTCAAAGAAGTTTGCGCTAAGTTCACACTGGCTGTTTACAAACTCACATGGCCGCAGCATTTTTTTTAATTAGTTTTTTTTACATAAAAATCTTCACAGCTGACAGCAGTTCTATTTTCATTCATTCCGGCCCTTAGGTGGGTGAGTTTTTCCCTCCCTATGGAAGGAAACAGCATTTTCCACCCAATAATCAGATCAAAATAACACTACTTTCCGAGTATGAGAAATGAAAACGAATTTACAGACATACTTAAGTAGTATTTATAAAAAAAACTTTTGTAGATTCTGTACCTCTACTAATATGGGGTATTTGGAATGCCAATTTAAATCAGTGCCATCTAGCGAACTTTGATAGTACTAATATAATTCCTGAAAAACTTGCCCTCTTGAATTACATTACGCTCAGAAGGAACGACTCGAAGCTTTTAGAAGCTCTCTTATAACTTGATCAATTCGTTTGAATGCCAGCAGATGGCGCTATTTTAAATTGCATGAAGTTTTAAAAAATGGAAATCAAAGGAGAAATTAAAATGAATGCCATACTTTTATTAGTATAGTCCAAAATGATCTGGAAATATTTAAATTACTAAACTTCAGAGAGTCAGTCTCCCCGTGACAACAAAATCACTTTTCCCGAAGAATACAATAAATCAAATGGTAAAAAAAAACTTCGATCCTTATCTGAGTGGCAAACAACCAATGCCCAAGTTATACTACGGAGAGACTGTTTTTAGTACTTATATTTATATTACTTAGGAAAAAAAAGTGGTTAACTTAAGTTTAGTGGGCTGATTCAACATCCTAAATATATTTTTGAGACACTTTCAAGAATGAAAAAATATTATTAAATTTATTTATTCAACAAGTAAACATGACAGTATAAAGCGTAGATTAAAATTAACAAATAAAGTTTAGAAATAAGTACAAAAAAAGTGCATATCTACCCATCGCGCGCTTTACGCTGCGTGCGATACAAATCCTACACGTACGGGCGTGCAGACATCGCGTGAGGGTTTAATAAGAAAATAGAACCAACTTCAAAAAAGCGAAAAATAAATACAATATCATTTAATGTGTTATGCAGTACCTACCTACTGAGCTGTTTGAAGTCGGTGCGAAGGTGGCCTATCAAACTTAATTTTCATGGCACCGACTTCAAACAGCTCAGTAGGTAGGTACTAGATAGCACATCAAATGATATTGTATTTATTTTTCGCTTTTTTGAAGTTGGTTCTTTTTTTTTAAATTTTTATTTTTCCATTTTTTATCAAAATGAAATGGGGTACAGATTTTATCAAAATGAACTTAACCTTAACATTGCAAGGCATGTTTACATCCCAATCCTGTCATAGAATGTCATGGACGTTATGGTGGAATAATGACGTTATCAGTTAATTGAATGCCCGTCAAATAGGTGAATGACATCCACCCACGTAGACCTTGGTACTTGAACAACTTATGAATGAAACCGTAACCAAGTCCTGACAAATAATTTTGAGAAAAGAAAAATGTTCGGTGAGAGTAGGACTTGAACCCACGACCTTAGGACAAGAAAAATGTTTGGTGCGAATGGGACTTGAACCCACGACCTCAGGATAAGAAAAATGTTTGGTACGAATGGGACTTGAACCCACTACCTCAGGATAAGAAAAATGTTTGGTGCGAATGGGACTTGAACCCACGACCTCAGGATAAGAAAAATGTTTGGTACGAATGGGACTTGAACCCACGACCTCAGGATAAGAAAAATGTTTGGTGCGAATGGGACTTGAACCCACTACCTCAGGATAAGAAAAATGTTTGGTGCGAATGGGACTTGAACCCACGACCTCAGGATAAGAAAAATGTTTGGTGCGAATGGGACTTGAACCCACGACCTCAGGATAAGAAAAATGTTTGGTGCGAATGGGACTTGAACCCACGACCTTAGGATAAGATCTCCTGTTGCTCTAACCAACTGAGACTTCAAGTCACGCGGCGAAGTTTTTTTTAATACCTATTTTTTTTTGAAATACTAAATTAGGTACTGACCGTTTCCGTAGTTATAAGTACAGACGGCCGCAACTCAGGTAACCTCACGCGTGCACTCTGTATCGTTGCGATAAGAGCGGTTTTGCAATGAAAATGGAGTAACCTGATGCGCTGGCCTCTGTACTTACGTACGATTGGATCCCTTCTTTGGTCTCACCTAAAATTCTTGTTGCGTGGTAATAAAGCTTAAAGATTTAGAAGAAGAAACTTGGAAGAAACTTGGTTGTTAAGCCAGGGAAATAACTGAAACTTTCGACTCAATTTTGCCTATTAATTAAATATTAAAAAAACAAATAAACGCTACACACTCAAAGCCCCACACCCTTGTGCCGTGAGTCCCTCGGAACACACATAAAGACAAACACAAACACTCATGACCCGAGTACAAACATCTGCTTTTTACAAAAATATTTTACAAAAATATTTGCCCCGACTGGGAATCGAACCCAGGACTCGTTGATCAAGAGGCAGCGCAATTACCACTGGACCAAACCGGCCGTCAAACGAAATAACATCATGCACAAAATAAGATCTGTAAATATTACTTATGCAGTTCAGCTGTGCCCGCGGCTTTTGGTTACCTTGTTGCTACGCCTCTATACAGGGTGTAAAGGACAGCTTAGCAAATACTTAAATGGTGGAATCTACCCATAACTATCATTAGCTATAAGTAATTATTATTTCCCGGAAACGTCATGTTAAGGAGTTTTCATTATTCACCAACTTTGGCGTTACGCAACGTATAGTGAAACCGCGCCCCGCGCGCGATCCCCCTGCGCCGCACTGCTATCGGAGTGCGATGTACATTGCTGGTTTTCATGTTTTACGTTGTTGTGATTGTTTTTTATTTCGATTAAATAACAAAAAATGTAAGCAGAATATAATAAAAAAACATGAAAAAAATTGAAAATTTTTCGGAGAAAAATTCCACTGGAAAATCATTCAGAATTATTGTCTGAGTCCAGAGTTTCAGTTTTCGCTAAGCTGTCTTTTACACCCTGTATAGTAGTTTATTTATTTAGTTACCTTTACCAAAAGTGTAAATGACCTTCAAAGTTTACGTGGGCCTTCGCTTCGCCAAAATTTTGATATACAAACCATAAATCACACTTTCGATAAAAATGCTTTCATACTAATGGACTACTGTAACCGTTATCTCGAGTGGCCAGAAAATATACTGTGTGAAATACTAGGTCGTAACCCGGGTTTACATGGACCGAGAGAGTTAAGTTTAACTTACTTCTCGACCTCAGCAACGAAGAAATTAAGACCAGATACTTAATGCATTTTTATCGGTCGAATATTATGTTTTGACTGCCAAATGCACAGTTGGAAGTCTTGCCTTACTTTAGATTGCCGTGCTTCGGAGGGCACGTTAAGCTGTCGGTCCCGGTTGTTGTCGACTGACTACAGTCGTTAAAACCAAGTCAGAGGCCATTGTGCGGCTTGAAAACTCTGACACCAGGGTTAGCCAAGTTCGCCACACACTTGACTATACCTACACGATAAGAAAAAGAAGTTTAGATAATGAGCCATTTCTTAGCGTGCCCTAAAACATGCACTCTGAGATCTGCGTAAAGCCAAGTCAAATGCGGTTTGTGTTACCAGAAACTGATCTTCCAAAATCATCAATACGAGAAGATGAAAAAGTATATTTTTGAATCACAATGGCCCAATGATACCCAATGGTAAGCGCGAAAAACTCACGACAAACATAACATTAAGGATAATATTTTGATAGGTAGTTTTACAAGCAATAGGGTTTTCTGGTATTTAAATTTGATTTTCATAAGCACAAGAGCTGATAATGACATTTTAATTTAATTTCATTAGCAATGGAACGATTCTCTGTGATTTCACCAATGTTTTGTCAATATAAGCAAGGCTTTTATCATAATGTGACAAAATCTATGCTGTACTATTTCAGGTTCCAAACTTACTGTAAACTGGTCATCCATAAAATTCAAAGCAACTAACAGACACGTCTAACTGTGCTTCATAATAACAGTATGCAGTATAATATTTTCCCTTTTGTTCTCCCAGTTATCTATGTCCGTGGAATGGACTCGCCGTTCTTGCTAAAAATGATAATTTTTGAGCCATAGAAAAGTGCATTTCGTAAAATAGGAAGTTATGGATGAAGACTTGGATTTCGATGATTATAGTGCAAGGTCTTATGGAAACTGGACTCAGGATTACTTGAATGATGTAAGTGGGTATTTTGGTCATGAGCCGTTCCACGACGAAATCAAAAAATGGATTGTCTCAAAAACGGTGTAATAGATCATCAGCAATCTTTTTACCCAAAAAATTTGTTTATTGTTACAAGAAACTGTAAAACCTGTCCTTTTTCGTTTTCAACGCTTTTCAAATTTTCTTTAACTACCAGTAATTTTTAAAGTGAATATAAAAAAATTCGCTCTCGTTCACAAGCTAGCAAATAGATAAAGATTGTGGTGAAGGATGTAGCAAACTCATCCAGAACTTTAAACAGGTTTTTAAAGTCATTCTTTAAAAGTACTTTTTAAAAATATGTTATGACATTCTTTGAGGAGATAATTCACTAGATGTTTTGACTTTTTTACAGCTTGACACATCCCAGTATCCATTTCCCAATATACTATGGCACATCAAGCCTGCAAAAGAAATAGCTATCAAGACAACAATAGTTGTCTGCATTGCCGTACCAGGGTTGTACCTCAATGGAGTCATGTTAACGGTTATGGCCAAAAACAAATGGCTGTGGACCCCCAGTAACCTACTTCTTGCAAACTTGGCTTTGGTTGAGTTTATTACTCTGCTATTATGCCCTTGGTTTATGCTTGTCAGAGACTTTTATCAGAACTTTGTGCTGAAGAACTTTGGATGCCGTTTTGAGGGATTTTTGCAGGGTAAGTTGCATACACGCGAAGGTTCACATGAACACACACAGGTAGCTAGATTTACATACACATATTCTGATTATCACAAAGATGTAATGTGTCACGGTCATAAAAGAAGAACGTTACTAGTTTACAGGTTAAATAAGTTTGTTTATCAACAATAATCCCTGGGTCAGAATCTTTACCTTACTATAAGCAAAGCTCCTAATATCAAGCGGGTCCCCATGAAACAAGAAGGTATCAAAAAAAAGAGTAACTAAAATTCTATTAAAAAGTGATCGCAAATTTTGTAGTCAATTGCATGGTTGCAAAATTCAAAAAGTTAGGTACTTTACATAAGAAACATAACTTGCCTACTTGAAACAATGCTTATTATTAATATTAAAAATTATAAAATCAGTGTCACAATAATAGGCGTAGGGATTTAAGAATGGTTTCCGTAGACTGATTTTAGAACATACTTTACATAATTTTTCTTATTGGCTATTTTGAAACAACCTTGTAGTAAAATGAAGTCTATTTTCCAGCTTCTCTCCTCCTATCCGGGGTAGGAGCAGTAATTCTAGTGTGTTACGACCGATTGGCTGCTGCTGTTTTACCCACTGATGCCAGGATCACTAAAACTGGGGCTCCTAAAGTGGTCTTGGTCTCTTGGGGTGCTGCTTTACTTTTCTCCGTACCTTGGATAGTGAAGAGGAAATATGTGGTAAGGTTTCAGCTGTTTTATGAAATAAATAGGTAAAGAGTTATTTTTATTTTGAGTGACATTTCCCGTGACAGTAATTTGAGACCTGCTTTTATAGATTTTACCCAAAAGGTCTGCTTTACCACAAAAATTTAAAATGCCCCACTTAGATAATGTCTAAAACATGAAAGTAATTTCTTCAATGCAAAAATTGACATAAGCCGCTTTCTAAGTTTTAGCCTTATTTTTTTTAAGTAAGGCCCATTATGTATAAGTTAAACCTGTACAGGTGGAGGTCTTTAATTCATTCGTTGGGAATATGATTCATGACCAAAGGAGAAGTGCATGAAATGTGTGGTGATAAAAAGATGATAAAATAAATAAACGTTCATGTTTGAAAAAAAAAGGGTGAGATCTTCTTAATCTTGTTTGTGTTGCAGGAGAGGCAATGGCTGGACTACCTGGAGATGTTTTGCGTAGAAGATCCTGGTATTCTAAAGATCTACTGGCACTTTACTCTTGGTCTGGTGGTCTGGATGCCAATGGGAATCATGATTTTAACGGTGAGTACAATCTTTTTAATAAATCGTTCTACGTTCAGGTAAAAATAATGAAATTTGATAGAAAGTGATAAACGTCACGTGCGGTACGGGTCCGAAGGACGAAAATGTGACGGATTTTTGGCAATTGGTTGTACCACAATGTGGCACGTTGTATTCGTATTAAAGAAATCTAAATGAAACTTTTTTTTGTGGTCTTCTTATTATAGTGTAGATATAATCAAAAGTATGGCTAACTTGCCTAATCCTGGTGTCAGAAGTTTCAAACCGCGAAATGGCCTCTGACTTTTTTTAACGACTGTAGTCAATAGACAATAGCCGGGATCGACTATTAAATGTACCCTTTGAAGCATGGAAACGCTCGTAGAAAATTGCCACTTTTGTCACCAACTAGGTACCAGCATGCCCTTGTATAAGTTGCTTGACCTCACTGATCGCCTCGGATCAGCGAGCTCTACTAGGCATCAAGCGCTTTTTTTTTATAACCAGACCATATCACTTCTGGAAAGTTTAGTTCAAGCATCAAATCACAAGTCACAATTAGCACCCCCATCAAAAATTCATAATTGTAAAATTCTTAATTGATTCTGGCATCATACGGGGACAATACTGATAGCGTGCAGAAACCACTGTTATTATTAATATTTTTTTCAAGTACGGAACCATAATGTGGCGTCTAGAACGTAGCTCCAGAAAGCTGAAGTCCAGAGGAGGTGGTCAGCTCGTGGCCAGAGCTAAAGGGAGGACCCTCAGGGTCACAGCGTGTGTGCTGTTTGTTGACGTCGTTTGCAGGCTGCCGTACTCCATCTTGATCTACATGAGGAGTAGGAGCAACATGGAAATTAACTGGGTATGTTAATATTGTCTTACTAATAATTTACGCTTTGCTGATGACAGTAGAGTATATGTATATGGGGGGCTCTAGCCCAGCGGATGCGAAGTAAAAGTTAAAAGTTGTAAGCAATGAATCTTCTTCTTAGGTATAGTCAAGTGTGTGGCGAACTTTGCTAACTCTGGTGTCAGAGTTTTCAAACCGCACGATGGCCTCTGACTTGTTTTAAACGACTGTAGTCAATCGACAACAGCTGGGACCGACAGCTTAACGAAGCACGGTAACGCTCGTGATAAATTTCCACTTTGGTCACCCATCAGGTTCTCTACCTCTGTATACGTTGCTTAACCTTACTGATCGGTTGAGATCAGCGAGCGCCACTAGGCTACGAGCGCTTCAATGAATGTCGGGTGTTATACAATATTTTTTAATTTTGTATAACACCGAATTATTTTATTACTTATCAAAAACCTTATCACACATTCCGTTCATTTCTTTTTGGTCTCTCAAACTCCAACGAATGAATTACGTTACATATAGGTGTTACTTTATAAAACATTTTAAGCTAAGACAGTTTGGGCTAATTACATTTAAGATTAACTAGTTTTTTTTTTAAATTATGAGATAGGTTAACTGTTGACCCCAATCTTGATTAATTAATTTTTGTTCATTGTTTAGGTTGACGGCTACTATTCGATCCTGTGGTTTGCAGCAAACTCTTTGTTATTTCTCAACTGTGCTATTGACCCTCTCATATATGGATTCACCAACGTGAGGATTCTAAAGGCCATGGACAGGACGCCAGGAGTAGCCTGCTGCAAGTATGGGACGTGGTGCTGTGTGTGTACTTCGGTGAGTGTGGTCATACAAACAAATTATAGTTTTTCTTCCATTATCGGCTTCTAAAACTTTTAAGGCCATTTAAATTGTGTGTTGAAAACTCTATGAATTAACAATTTTAACAAATAGTTTTTCAATTATATTAGCTTTCCGCCCGCGGCAGCGCCCGCATGGATTTTTCATGCCCAGTTGTGGAATAAAATGTATGTCAGTATGTCCTCTCCCAACGTCTAATATATCCTTGTTCCAAATTTAATCAAACTCATTAGTTTAGGCATGAAAGCATAACAGACAGGCAGACAGAGTTACTTTCGCATTTATATTATTAGTAGGGATTGACAAAAAAGTGGTCACATGGGGGACGGGAACCCATCACTCGAGGTAGGTTAGTGGAATAAGTGAAGGACAACAATAATAAAACAAATACTGTCCAGCAATGGCTTGTCCTAATCTTATTTCTGTGCAGCGAAACAATCATCAGCTATAAATCTTATCCAAGCTCCTCCTATGTGGATGACATCATATTGTTATAAGCCATATTTCAACCTCCTTTAAGCAAGATCTCTGTTTAACTAACTCAATGGAGAAAATAAATCATCAACGTATTCCGACCTTATTACAGACAGCAAGAAAAGAGCTCCGAATACAGGATAAGAACACGGAGAAGATTTTCATCATAGAGAGCACACCAAGGCCAAACAAGAAGCTGACCAGAATAATCAAAAACATTCTCCACATCAACGCAGATGCTATGGATTTAAGTGTCCCTAAACTAGAAGAAGTTACTACAAAACCTACCAAAGTGACGCCTTTAAAACCTGAGGGTTGCGAAAAAGTTAAATATAACCCAGAAATTGAGTAAATAGTAGGTACACACACAAATAAATTGTAAAATATGCAAAGTAGTTTTCTGCCAACAGAGACATTTGTGTAAGATAAGCGTGTTAAAGAATTAAGGTTCTCTAGCTTGCAACTTAAGCTCGAAAAATTAGAGAAAGCTACATTAAACTAAAAATTCTTACAGTTACCACTCTATGCTCAGTGTTGTCAATTTATTACTGGTTTATGGAATTATACTAAAGTTGGATATACCAATTATAATTATGTAGTTTTGTGCATTTACTTCTACCGATCTGACAGTAATTTTATGTCATCATTATATTCATATTTTAAGAAGTTTGATTAATTTGGAAATAAAACATTTTGTTTCGATAAAGCTTATTAATTTAGCCAATTTATATTACGAGAAACTTCTCAAAAAAAAATTACCTGTCCAAATAACAGTATCTTCGAAGTGTTTATAGAAGTCACAATGTATTTAAACTTTAAGTCATACTAAAAGTATTTTCATAATATAAATAAAATTGAAATACACTTTTTATTGTAATTATTGGCCAGAAATATTACACAGTCACTTTCAGTCAACAGACATACATTCAGAACCGTCATTGGTGCTGTCAAGTTGGCTGGAAAGCTCCTGGATCTTGGCTTCCAGAGCATCTCTCATGTGCGGTTCCACTCGAAGTATATTCGTTGCTTCTTGTAGTAGCACCATGCTTTCCATCAGCTGATCCTGAAATAAAACAAAATTGTTCATTAGATTTTTTGCCGGTTAATGCTGGTTCAGATGTACATTTTTAAAATGGTAGGTTCACCTACCTCAATAGTTTCAAATAATGTGAGCAATTACTACAAATGCTTAACGTTTCTCTTGCAAACTTTACAAAGATTTGTCGTCACATCGATATAGAAACTAAGAAAATTGGACTATGTTTCAACAAAAACCACCCTACTGATGTACTATAACTATTACTGAAATCACAGTCCATATTCAAACTAGTTGGATAGAACAGTTGGAACACTGCCCCAAAAGTAAGTACGTAATCATAAACAACAGAAGTGTTTTACTCTACAACTTATTGACATTCAATTTTTATGATTTAGTATAAAAAAATAAAGCTAAAGAGAAGAGTGACATGAAAGACTTCACTTCGGTTAAGTTTTTGATGAACATTGAATAATGAAAGTACTAAATAATGGTTTTGTACCTACTGAATAAAAATATTGAAACATTGAAATCTTTAAATACAGAACTAAACACCCGTGATGTGTCGTTTCAAATAACCAAAGAAACTGACCAAAGATAATTCGAAGCTTGTGAAAACAAGACACTTGTTTCCTGTAGTCAACTATCAAAGAGATACTTATTATTTGGAGTTTAGCCAAAACGTGAAAAGTATTACTGTGATATAGAGTTGTAAAACTTCTAAATGCATTAGTTTTCTTTTCGTGAAGTACAGTAAGTGAATCAGTACTTATCTACTTGGGAAATAATAGGGTGACGACAATTCCATCACCGAATTTACTATAATGGGCGTTCGAAATTTTGTTAGTGAATAATAACGGATTAACTTGCCAAGAGAAGATTAGGAAAGTCAGATATTTCTAACATAAGACCACTTCTTTAATTTAAAAACGTGTTCGTTGTTCTCCACCATTTAACGCAGGGATAAGGTAAAGAAGTGGTCGAGAATGTACCAAGCTTGCCCAAATGATAATAATATCTATTCAATCGACTTTAATACTATCATTCCTAATTTTGATAAGAAAAACATTACGTATTAAATATCTAAAGAGAGAGTAGTAGGACGGTAGCGGCAACAAACATAACCAAAGAGTTCAGATAAAAAATATGAAAACTTTACCTGAGCACCAGCTTTCGTAATTTTATCAGCCTCAAACTCTCTCTTGGTCTGGATTGTCATAGCAGCTTGTAGATCTAGAAGCAGAGTTCCTCGGAACCTGGTGTAACCTGGTTCTAGTTTGTCCGCAAGTTCTAACATTTCATGACACAGGTCTATTTTGCGCTTCAGCAGGTGATCTGGAAGTTCTGAAAAGAAAGTAATATATGCTCACGTCTATAATCCCTAACGGGTTAGGCAGAGCATCAGTGGTTCTAGCGAACTACTTGATGCCACGTTTGACACAAATTGTGAGGGTTATCAGATGAAACAAGTTGTATATTGGTGAGAGGTGACCGCCTTTTGCCCATTATACAGCAAAACCTTCGTATCCCACTTACTGACTTTGACTTTACACTTGGGAAGAGTAGGTAGCTTTTTTATTATTATGAGATGGATTAAATCTTGACCTCAATCTTGACCATAAAGGTCAAAGATGAGGTCGGCGATGGAGCGAGTTAACCCAGAAAATGCGTATAAAGGCACTCGTACTCCCGCGCACCGACGGAACACAGCAAGCTGTATGGCGTCAGACTTCGGTAGGAGGGTGGTCGCAAAACAGAGAGCCTACCACACCGCACGAGACCATAGGACAACACCTCAGATTCAGAAAAAAATTAAGTGCCGTGGCCTGGGATGGATTTCTAGGAGGCAGGTCTCATTTGTGTTTCCTTAGTCGCCTCTTACGACACCCATGGAAAGAGATGAGGTGGTGTTATTCTCAACCGATCACCACATGGGTAGCTGGCACATTCTAAGTTTTTCTTTCACTCCCAGTCCAGCATGGAAGTAAAAAAGTTGGTTATTTAGTTTAGGATTATTTCTTTTAATTAATGTGTTATAAATACTATAACGAAAGGAATGGCATTAACATTTTTATTTAATTGATTATAACATTGACCTCTACTCCCGAAATAGATCGTCATTTGTGAAGGTTGACAAATTGCACCATCTGAGCCAACAGTAAAATTAAAATTTAGTGAACTTTTATCTAATTTGAAATGACAGTACAATATACCTTACTTTCCGTTCCGAAGAGGACTTGGGAAAACTATCTAACCTATGTGTTATTCTGATTTCTAAGCTATATCACTGCAAAGTTTCATCAAAACTCATCCAACTGTTCTTAGTATGGTCTAATTTTTTTTAAGGTACACAAGAACGCTCAAATACAGGAAACATGACATTGAAATTTTGTATTGACTTGGAAGAACTGAAATTTTGCGTAAAGGTTTCTTTTATAGGTATAAAATCGTGAAACTCTTACCTGGCAAAGCATATCCTTTATAGTTTCCGTAAATCTGAATCAAGGCTAATTTTGCTTGAACCACTAAATGATTATTCGGATGCAAAGTTTGACTGTATTTTTGAATGAAATCTTCAAATCCTTTTGGTCCAGTTTTGTCCAACTTATTTAAATCTTGTTTCAGGGCATTACTACCCCAGAACATTTGTCGGCTCTGAATATAGTGATCACATTTTTCACATTTCCATATAGCCGTTTCATCTAATGGATCTGTTGATACTAACATAGCACCTCCTAAGGCTCCTGGGCCATTGCAAATTGAGCAGTAAATATTTCCTAAGTAAGTTCCTAACTCGGTAGGGTCTTTGCACCTGTCGCATTCGCAATCAAAGCATTTGCTAGTCCTCAAGTGTCTTCTCCTATCTAAAGTACCCCAAAGAGATTGGGTGTATGTCGTAGTTATAAGTTCACCTTTAGCAATTGGCACGGTCGCAATGAATGCAACATTATAATCATCGCCCAAAATGATATGTCTAGTGTTGGGCTTGCAACTATGGTCCATCATAGATGCAGTGACATAAATAGCTCGTAACCTTTTCGTTGCATCTGGAGATCTGACATCAAATGAGTTCGTATCAAATATCGACGCGATTTTCAAAATAGTTTCCTCGTCAAAGTCTAAACCCAACACTTGAATTATAAATGTAACTAGGTTAGCCTTTAAAACTATGTAAAGTGGAGTATTGATTCTGTCTTCCAAGTGGGATTCAAGGTTCATGACATTTTCATACTGTAAAGGATTAGATTCTTTCATAAGTAAGACTCTAAGAGGGGCAATAACACAATATGCAGCCTCAACCTTATCTGGGCTTTCATATTTGATGTTGCACTTATATTTTCTTTCCGTCATAATTTTGCATTCAGCTTTGTGCACGTCAGATTTCTCGCACTGAGGGCCACACATTGGCCAGTTGCAGGAGGAACATTTGTAAAAATCATAAACGTCTCCAATTTTTGTTGGTTCACATTTTTTTCCACAAGAGAGGCAATGAGCCGTGCAGGATATTCGAGGGCCTAATGCAGCAGGCTTTTCTTTCAGGATCATTTCACCTTGTTTGATGTCTCTTGTTGCTACCATGTGGCGTCCAAGAGTGTCGGAGTATTGGATTTTGAAGGCACAGCATTTGAATTTGTGGCCTTCTCTCCATCCTAGCTTCTGATGGGCTTTGGAGCAGTAGTAAACTAGTTTGCAGCCCCCGCAGGTTTGGCTTGCTGGTTGTTGGCAGACTTCACACAGAGGGATCTCTCGTTTTTTATCCATTTTTCACTGTTCGATTAGCAGGCACGGCCGGCCCGGCTGCTGTTCACTAAGACACTCGTTTTAAATAGATATAGTACTTATACACCCATAATTAACAACGGCCTAATGGTTGGGACGTTGCCAATCAAGCGTGTTGTATTGTTTGCAAGTGCTATAGCCTATAATACATATGTTAGATTTTGATAAGTAATTGATGGATGTGCAGATCAAAATGGCATTTTCATTTCATCTGAATTCTATTCATAGAACTGCAGATTTATTCTTGGCAGCCGACATGATTGCATAACGTACCTACCAATAATTATTGAATGGTATTTAGAATTAGGGCTACTAATCACTTATACTTTCCTATAGTTCTTGCCTTCGAAATATAAAATCATTGTAAAAAAAAAAACAATTACATACAAAGATTAACTACTCATCACAAAAATTAAAACACTATTCAGACAATATCTAAAACCGTCTTATGTATTCGGTTCTAGACATTGTCTAAGATTAAGGGCGACTTGCACCACAGTGCTAAACTTTTTTTTTATTATTATGAGATGGGTTAACTCTTGACCTCAATCTTGACCAATAGGTCAAAGATGAGGTCGACGGTGGAGCGAGTTAACCCAGAAAATGCCTATAAAGGCACTGGTACTCCCACGCACCGACGGAACACAGCAAGCCGTTTGGCGTCGGACTTCGGTAGGAGGGTGGTCGCGAACCAGACGGTCCTTAACAGAGCCTACCACACCGCATGAGACCATAGGACGACACCTCAGATTCAGAAAAAAATGAAGTGTCGTTGCCGTGGATGGATTACTAGGAGGCAGGTTTCATTTGTGTTTCCTTAGTCGCCTCTTACGACACCCACGGAAAGAGATGGGATGGTGTTATTCTCAACCGATCACCACACGGGTAGCTGGCACATTCTAAGTTTTTCTTTCACTCCCAGTCCAGTATGGAAGTCAGAAAGTTGGTTATTGAGTTTAGGATTATTTCTATTAATGTGTTTAAATACTAAAACAAAAGGAATGGCATTAACATTTAACGATCACCACACGTCGCTTATTTAGTGAGAATAATTTTGTTTAATTTGATAGATTTTGTTGTTTTGACAATTGAGCTAAATGTGTTATTTAAGGCTTTGGTGAAAGTCGCCCTAAGTCTTATTTATTTTGGTAAGGCCCATATTGTTTAAGATTCTCACTGCGTTTAAGAAAAAGGGATATCACCACGATTTTCACAGAAACCGTTATGATATGACGAACGATTATGATTATGTTTGAAACTAGTCTTCTTCTTTATTTTTTTCTTTACTAACCCAGGTGTCAGAGTTTTCAAACCGCACAATGGCCTTTGACTTGGTTTTAACGGCTGTAGTCAATGCCCTCCGAAGCACGGAAACGCTCGTGATAAATTTCCACTTTGGTCACCCATCAGGTTCCCTGCCTCTGTGTACGTTGCTTAACCTCACTGACCGGTTGAAATCAGCGAGAGCCACTGGGCTACGAGCGCTGAAACTAGTCAATAAGATATTATCAAAATAAATCTGCCGAAAGAAACCTAATGCCTTAACATTTATATCCTTTTGAAAGTTCGGAAAAACTATTATGTTTACTGAAAGGAAAGCTTCTGCTCGAAGCAGTTCAGGAAAACTCAGCTAGATGGCGTTAGAGTGCGTAATAAAACTCTAAAAAGCTACTAACAGCTACTAAAATTTTATAATATTGAATTGGTAAAAAGACAAAGGAAACAAGGCTTTTTAGTTCGTACTTTTAACCACCGACAAAAAAAGAGTGCTGTTATAAGTTTGACGTATGTACGTATTCTGTGGTCTGAGTATCTGTGTGTATGTCTGTGGCTTTGGCATTATGGTCCTAAACAAATTTACCGATGTGGATGCAGTTTTTTTTTATTTGAAAGCTGAATTGAGATGGTTCTTCGTTGTATATGTATAAAATTGATTCAGTCGTTTAAAAGTTATTAGCAATCGAATGTCGGGAGTAATACAATATTTTAACATTAGAGTTACCTTATGTGAGTGGTTGACCAAAAAGGGACCTCAAGGGAAAATAATTGATTTTGAGTAAATAGCGTTTAAAGTTTCGAGTCGATATGAGATTCGCCTCGAGCGCGCTCACTAAAAAATCCACAAAAAAAAAACTATGGCACTTAAAAATATTCTGATTAGACCAAAACAAAGCTGAAAGACCACAAAAACAAAATTAATGAAAAACAAAAAACCCTTTCCAATCCCTCCAGCAGCCCTAGCATAAGCACTGAGACTTCACTCTCATGACAGTTGATTGCCAAAGAAAACATAACCTTAAATTTATATACAGAAGGTTGCATTTCTTTTGCATTCAATTGACGTTGACACATAATCTTGAATTGCTAAAAAGACGTATGTCCAAATCAAAACGCAAGACAAATGAAAACTTCTTCGAATCCGAATAGGGTCTATTTTCCTTGTGTTGATTAGGGAGTCTATACTCTCATGAGAGAGAAGTCTCATTGCGTATGCTAGGCTGGCTGGTCTCTTTTTGGTCAACCACTCACATATAGTAAAAAAAATCTGTCTATAACCATTCATACTTTAGAAGCTTTAATCGTAGACTCATTTCTTCTTTCGTGTTAATAATAAAATGTAGGGCTACATTTTTGTGAACGTTCACGCCTACAATCCCTATCGGGGTAGGCAGAGCATCAGCGGTTCTAAAACCACTTGATATCACGTTTGTCATAAATATGAATCGATTGTTTCTGGATTCAATTCCCAATCCTTAGTTTATAAAACACTGAATGTTCTGAGGTATGGGTAAGTATTTACGATTGCCTTTGTATGTGTCCCAAGGGACTCACGATTAGTGATGAAAGAGACTCAATCTTTTAAGGCTTTTAATAAAGATTCGCCTTATTTTTAACGCCTCACGACTGACTCAGTTTTTTAGTCCCCAACCTTTAGTCGTAAGACTAGCTTTTTAGTCGAAGTCTTTTAACTTAAAAAACTGAGCTGTTACTTCAACAGCATAAAGACTTAAAAGACTGGCGACTTATTGTCTGGGAAGTCGACAGTCGCCAGGCATGTGTTGATAGAATGTAAATATCTAATTTAGTCCCCTTGTAAAATATTATTAAAATGTATATAGTGTTGGCCGTTGATAGGTTACAAAATATATACCTATTGAATATCACACACAAACTGCGGTGCGAGCCCTTTTACATAAAAGAACTCGAGTCGTTTAAGTCTTTTAAAATCAGCTGGAGTCGGTTAAGTCTTTCAGTTTTTTGAAAACAACTCGAGTCGTTTCAGTTATTAATCTTTCAGTAAAACGATTAAGTCTTATTAATAAAAACTAGAACTTTCAGTCTTAAATTTAGAGTCGAGTTCTGTAAGATGGGGGCGAGTCTTTTAATAAGCCTTAAAAGGGACCTTAGTGTGGGCCTTTGAGGACATCATAGATAAAGCAAACTATAGGACATTTTCAAATATTGTCTGTAGTGATAGAAAAAAAACCCAACCACAGGTTATTTTTGCTTCGCCTAGCAATAGTTATCTGCAGAAATTTATACCTAGCAACACGACCGCCTATTTGTAAACCATTTTCTTTCACTATACTTACAATGTTTTTTTTGTTTGCGTTACTTTATTAAATTAGCAAAAAATTAGGCGTATTAATCAGCCCACGAAACCGAACAACATTTTTTAAGGAACATAGGCTCTGATATTTTTTAAAAATTTCGCCTCTCCATCATTGTACGGTCAGCTAATTGCCTTGGTATGAGAAGTCGTTTATTTTTGAGAATTTCTCATGGATTCGTTGGGGAAAGTTGTTCAGCTTCATGAGGAAAACTACCCTCTACAGTTTCGTCAACTATTTTATTAGATTATTAGATTAAAACAGAGTGGTCGTCACCACATTAAGAGTGTCCTAATTGAAAGTCACCCCATGTAAAAAGTAATTACACACACATCAACACGGTCTAGGGATATTGCACGATTTTTCATACAAAAGAGGTCTGTTTAAGAACCAAGATATAAAGGCATACTCGAGACACATGGAGGGATATAATTTTCAGATGAGCAAGTGTCAAACTTGAATTTTCAATTCCAGTCAATTAATTTTGTTTCTGTTGAAATTTGTTAAAACGTGACGGAAACGAAAACAAAAATGCACTTTTTTTCTGCTTTTTGTATGATAATAGTGGAATTTGGGGAATATTTTTTTCATTTTCGTCACGCAAGAAAAAATAAATTCATTGATTTATGATCACTTGCTCATCTGAAAATTATATCACTCCGTGTATCTCGAGTATGCTTTTATAGCTTCTCAAACAGGCCTCTTTTGTACGAAAAATCATGCAATATCCCTAGACCGTGTTGACGTGTGTATTATAGTATAGAGTACCTTACTAACATACCTATATGCTTTCATTCATAGTAAATCATTGCGCAACAAGAATCCGGGCAATATGAAAAGTTTGCGATGGCTCTCAGTCGATCTGCGTGCGCGCAACACGCGACTTTGGAAATATTCCATGAAAAATTCGGGAAATTTCGTGGAGAAACGTTTTATTTTGAGCGGTTTCGGTTTTTAATGAAAGTGTTTATTGGACTTATTTTATCTTAAATGTAAGTTTCAGTATAGTTTTTTTTATAACAACTGATTTGATTCCTGCAAAGAATCTAAAATTTAATTATAATTTTTCGTCATTGAAAATGCAAATTTTTTGTAGCGGTACAATAGATTAAAAATTCATATTTAAACACAAACTGTAGAAATATTAATACTTAAAATACTTTTCAAGACTAAATCAGAAATTAATATAATCAGGAAGATCATTGTCCAAAAATTAAAAAAGATTGTTCCCATATTTTCCTAATTTAGTTAGCCCTGACTCACTAACACATCAACGCCCAGCCCTAACATTTGGACCCAAAGGTTATTTTATAACATAAGCAAGGACTAAGAAAGGATTTTACGAAATTTCCACAGGAAAGAAGTCCCGTTCGTCCTCTAGTGTTACTATAAAGCATAAAATATTTTTATGAAGCATATTAGCTATGAAAACGCAATGATACTTCAGGCGCACTGAAATAATCTCAAGGCCCCTCCATTTATTGCCAAAGCTGACATCATAGTGAATTTGCAACAATGGCAGAATATATTTTAAAGTTTCAGCTACATGGAAAAATATATAATACTAGCATTCCGCTCGGGACTTCGTTCCCATGGGAATTCGGGACAATTGTATAGCCTATGTCCATCGGGGATAATGTAGCTTTCTAATGGTGAAAGAATTTTTCAAATCGGTCCTGTAGTTTCGGAGCCTATTCAATACAAACAAACAAACAATCCAATCTTTCTTCTTTATAATATGTTTATAAAGATGTTTGTAGCAAAACGAAGCTATTATTTACGCTAGATAATTAAGTATAAGATATTTGTGTTTATGTATTCCTTATAGTCGTTTAGAATCAAGTGTCTAAAATGAGTAAGTTATCTACATAATATACCTACATACACTCACGCTTGTAACACCTATCGGGGTAGGTAGAGCATCAGTGGTTCTAGACTAGAGATGCCACGTTTGACAGACATTTTGAGAGTCATCAGATGAAACATGTTGTATAATGGTAAGAGTTTATCAGCCTTTCGCCCACTGTACAACAAAATCCTCGCATCCCACTTACTGACTTTTAACATTATGCCTAGGAAGAGTGGACAGCTGGCAAATTCCGCATTATTTTTTCAGTTCCAGTCCAGCGCGGAAGTATCATCTGCTAGCAAATTAACACTATAAAAAAAACACAAATACTTTAGCGCAAAATGTTTAATTCTGTAAGTCTACGACCGATATTTTGGAGTTTCAGGTGTCAGTATTCAGTAGATATTACTCTTGCGTTAAGCATATAATAGTGACAATGACAAGTATCGGACTTAGTCGGTTGTAGTGACAGGTGACAAATATCGGTCTAATGTCGGTCGGTTGCACATAATAATCTAAACCGCTTAAGTTAGACGCTTGAAATTTGGCATGCAGATACCTTAGTAAACTTAAAGCTTAGTTGCAACAGGATATTGCAAAATTCCCTCGGGAACGGGAGTTAGCGGGAAAAAACTTCACGCGGTTCCCGAAATTCACGCGGGCGGAAAGCTAGTCAAGTATGTGGTATGTGGCGAACTTGACTAACCTTGGTGTCAGAGTTTTCAACCCGCCAAATTTGACTTAGTTTAAAGACTGAAGTCAATCGAAAACAGCCGGGACCGGGAATAAATTGCCAATTTTGACATTTATTACTTACGTATAGATCAAAATTTGAGTCTCCTTCTTTAATACAGGCCAAAGACTCTCCTCAAAATCAAGACTTTCAGCTTCAACCTGCTTCGTTTTACCTGTAAAAAGTAGACAATAGCTGTAATAAACAAAGAAAATGTAAAAAAAAGTCGTTGCGAGTGAAAGATTTCCCAAAAATAGCTCAGTTTAACCCAGTTTCGAGAGCCACTGGAGCTATTAGTAAAACGTGTTTAGCGGAAAATGTTTACATCGGCAGTAAAGCATACACGACATTCCATCAAATATAAATTAACATAGAGACCGACTAGTTATCACGAGCGTTTTCGTGCTTCAGAGGGCACGTTTAGTCGACGGTCTCGCGGCTTTTATCGATGGAATACAATTGTTAATCAGGTCGAGGCTATTTGGTGGTTTGAAAAGTTTGGCTACATGATTAGTCAAGTTTTATATCTACTCGATCCTAGTTTATAGTTCATAACTCTAAAATTAAAAATGTTTTATCACCCTCGACATTCAATTGCTTATAACTTTTAAACGACTGAACCAATTTTGATCGAATATAGCTAAGGACTATCTCGATTACATCAGATTTAAAACAAAAAAACCGGATCGAAATCAGTTCATTCGTTTAGGAGCTACGATGCCACAGACACACACATAGATACACAAATACACAGACGTACAGATACGCATTTCAAACTTCTAACACCCTTCATTTTTATCGGAGACTTAACATACTCTGACATAGGCAAAATCACTAATTGACGTCATTTTTAACCGACTTCAAAAAAGGAGGAGGTTTCTCAATTCGACCGTATATATTTTTTTAATGTATGTCCGCGGATAACTTCGTCGTTTATGAACCGATTTTGATTATTATTTTTTTGTTGGAAAGGGAGTATCCCAAGGGTGGTCCCATGGTAAGGAAACCAGGATCTAATGGTGGAATCCTGAAGGAATTGAGGGAAACTCTCGAAAAAATTGTCTTTTTGGGATTGAAGTCGGTGACTCTTACGTTTTTGACGTGGAATTTTACCAAATAAAAATTGGATTGTTTGCTTGTAAAGAAGTTTGTAAATTTTTTCGATAACTGCATTAGGTACTTACATTGCCTACAAAAAAAAATTATGATATGTCAAAACTCAACTCAACCGATTTGCCGATCAATCTAGGTCTAAAAGTAACCAAGAAAATAATGTTTAGCAGTTACTTTATTAATTAGGATCAAGGCATCTGGGCTGATGCCAGTATCAACCGACGACTAATATTGATGCTCTTTAATGTTTGGATTGACCTTAAATGTCTATAATGATGGATGACCTCTTTCAGCGAGATAAAATTACAGGCATATAGATACGGTTTTTCCTAGCACAAGAAAACGGGAATTCTACTAATATTATACCTTAATGTAAAAGTTTGTTAAGATGTATGGATGTATGGATATTTGCTACTCTTTCACGCTCAAACGGCTGGACCAATTTTGATAAAGTTTGGTATGGAACTAGCTGACACCCTGAAGTAACACATTGGCTACATAATTTTCCCAAATTCCCACAGGAACGAAGTCCCGGGTGGAAAGCTAGTGGATGATAATTGGATCGAACAATTAAGTATAAATTCTATGAGACAAATACCAACCAAAAGGAAGAATTGAATAATTAAGCATGTATCTCTGTTTAATTTATACAAAATCAGGAATCGAACTTAACGAAGTTGTTCGAAACTGGGCAGATTCAAATAAAGTGTGATTACGCTACACACTACAGTACAAAATAGCAACGTTTCTTTTCCCTACGCATAAGTTAATTAAACAATTAATTATACTTATATTTCAGAACCTGTCATGGGCCTGGAGAATGGAGTACACGACTTACCCTATGAGGTAAGAAACACAAATTGGTGTGCAGCGCCATCTAGCACAATTTCCCAGAACTTTTTGTTTTCCCCTCACTTCACAACCTTGTATACTCACCTCAAAAGCTTCAACTGCACGTAGTTCAGAATTTTCACCAGAGAGGGCGCTAAAAAAGGTTACTGAATGTTGACTAGATGTCGCTACTTTATCGGATTATAGGGCTAAAAATAAAATGCACTTCGATTGAACCTTGTCACGATCAGAAAGTTTTGTGATCAGACTATTGTAATGAAATAATGATGCTGTTTATTGAAGAAAAAAATGTGATATTTCAACATGTGAGTACTAAAAAAATTGCAACAACTATTAACTTTCCTTGATTCGTTTTTCAAGCCTCTATTTCATGAATTAATAAATTATTTCGCATACTGTGATTAAATTAAAAATCTTGAATAGGTATTCAATTTGAATCGGCTGCTCAGCTTTAAGAGTTATTTAAGATGTATTTTAAGTAACTTTCTGAATGTTCTATGGATAAAGCTTTTTGAATTTGCTGGACATTGCCTATTCCAAATAACAAATGACTAGGTATCTATCAATCAATATCATACCAGCAGCTCTAGCACGATAACGAGTTTGGTGAATTTTCCCTCCTGCAACTTTAATCCCGTGACAATATTGAAACATTTTATATTATATCAGAATTTTGAAAACCATTTCATGCTTCTATTTTTATAATATCTCTCGGCAAACAGAGTCTGTCTCTTTCTTGTCATTTGAAAATCAACTATTCGAAATGCGAAAGCCAAACCACAATAAAAATAAAAGCACTTGTACGAATTCAGCGAAAAGTAATTCAAATATTCTTCTTTATTTTTATTATATTTATTATAAGATGGGTTAACTCTTGACCATAAAGGTCAAAGATGAGGTCGACGATGAAGCGAGTTAACCCAGAAAATGCCTATACAGGCATTGGTACTCCCATGCACCGACGGAATACAGCAAGCTGTTTGGCGTCGAACTTCGGTAGGAGGGTGGTCGCGAACCAGACGGCCCTTTACAGAGCTTACCACACCGCGTGAGACCATAGGGATGGATTACTAGGAGGCAGGTCTCATTTGTGTTTCCTTAGTCGCCTCTTACGACACCCACGGAAAGAGATGGGGTGGTGTTATTCTCAACCGATCACCACACGGTCAATTCCTCAGAAACAGTCACGATATTATAAGTATTAAAAATATTTTTTGTTATATTTTTAGTTAGAGGTTTAGGTGCTATTCAATTCCATTGTTATAATCACAGTTACTTTCTCCATAAAAATTTTTACACAAAAATTTTAACAAACATTTTATGTACAGAGAATAGGATACAAATGGCGAGCTTAACTCAAAATGAGTTCTCTTCCAGCTAACACTATTGAAGCGACAGAGAAATACTATTGAAGCGAGCAAAAGTGTACAACTCGGGGAACAAAAATATTGATTTATTTATTTAATTCAAGTGATGGATTTTGACTAAACCAAATAAAAAATGACGATCTACAAGCCAATCTACGATTACCAATTTGAAGATAGTTTGGTGAGATAGTTTTTTTTAAATATTTTTTAAAATTTCCAGGCCAGAACTTCAGAAGAGCTGGGCCGCTACCTCATCGCGGCTCGAGACCTGTCTCCAGGAGACCTGGTGCTGACAGAAAGACCGCTGGTCTTCGCGCCCAAAACCATGCCGGACCCTGAAGCCACCATGCCTTGCGTGGGATGTTATAAGCCCGTTTGTACCGATGTTGGGGAACGATGTGCTAAGTATGTAGTCATATCTCGTCAAAGATATACTCAATGACACAGACGACTACTACTTAAGTATAGATCAGAGTCTGAGTCGCGTTCTGTAATACGGGCCTTACATTCAGTAGCAAAATCGTTCATTTTTAAATATTTGATTCAATTCAATTCTTGATAAAATGGCGTCTACAATTTTCATGATTTAGCAAGTAAGTATTAAAATTTAGAATGGTAAAGTCACTAATATGAGAATAGAATAGAATATAATAATCTTTATTTTATAGGACATCCAGGATGCCACTTAAAATAAGCCAAGATTACATTAAATACAAACAAACATACATTAAAGGATTTAAATACATACATACACATTCGTTCTTTTGACTCTACTGACTCTACGCCTATTCGCAAAGGTGCAGTCTTTCCCAGAGAAGAAAGAAACTCTGAGGGTGCTCTTTTTAATCGCGTTACAATCTTATTTTCTAATTTTAACTAAATCTGAAATAATTCTATAGCTGAGCAGTTCATTCCCATGGTCTGATAGATAATCAAAAATTCTGTAATAGGCCTTTTTACAAAGTTTTGTTTAATTACTGTCTTAATCAAGTAGAGAAACCCATAAGGGTTGAAATACGCTAGAACTTTGTTCGTTGATCAGCAGGGTGCACCGCTAGGGGGCCATCCATAAATTATGTCACACGAATTTCATGATTTTTTGACCCCCTCCCCCCTCCTTGTCACACATTTGTAAGACTGCCCCCTCCCTAGCGTGACGTCACATATTTTTCATATTTTATTTTTTTTGTAATTTTCTAATAAAAGCAGTACTTAAAGAGTTGTTATTTTTTTGTCATTCTCAAAACTCATTGTCTCAACCAAAGTAAAAACGTAAAGAGTCCTTGGGACTGAGGAGGTTGAGTGTGTCGTTAATAATTAACGCGTTTTAATACTCATAACACATTTTAAAATGTGACGTTACAAAACTTATGACCCCTCCCACCCCCTTGTCACACAATGTCACACTTTGTCGACCCCCTCCCCACCCCTTAACGTGTGACGTAATTTATGGATGGTCCCTAGCAGGTGAGGATAACGACTTTGGAGCATTACGATATTATGACCCCACACTTCCCAAGTTAAAGGTTCTTAAAATGTAATGCTGTGTCCTTGTTTACGTCAACAAGACGGAAATTGATAGTATGACATTTAACTAAGTTTATTTTAATTTTGAAAAAGAACCAATCGAAAGAAACAACAGCAGCTCCAGCACAATAGCGACAAACTCGTGCGGAGCGCCACTGGCTGTCGCTAAAACTTCACTTTGATTGCGCACAAAGGCTTGCTCGCCCTCTGGGCCCTGTTTTATAAAGCTGACAATTCGACATATATTTATTTGTTTGTTTATTTTATGTTCAATGTAGTTATATTAGAAATTAGCAACTGTTTTACCTTGTATAGACTGAAGAATAAGACACTAAGACAAACCACATGTGGTTTAATAGTGTCTTCATGAAGTTATTGTTACTTTTGATATATATGTCGAAATAAATAAAATTATATTAAATGTTATATATATGTCCATATCCCCTTCGTGTTTCGAAGGGAGGCCCGTGCCCCTCGGTGGGGACGTATATGGGCTGGTAAAAAAAAAAAAAATGTCCACAAATGACAAAATTCTAGAATGGTCGCGCTAAGGCTGTTTAATAAAGGTGACAAATATGTCAAAAATCGACCATGGAAATCTTGACATATTTGTTATCTAATAACACGTTTAAAAAACTCTGCATAATATGTCAAAAATCGACCATGGAAATCTTGACATATTTGTCATTTAATAACGCGTTTAATAAAACTTGACATATGTCAAAAAACCACTGTCAAATTATTACGTCACGACAATTGTCAAATTGCCGTGACAATCACGTCAACCTCTGACATATTAGTTGTCGCGACAATCCAACAACACATAAGTTATATGAAACAGAAAAATTTACAAATTATCACTTTTAGACATATGTCGAATTGTCAGCTTTATGAAACAGGGCCCTGGCGTTGTCAATGTTGACATTTTGACATGACCGCGGAGCATTACGTGTGCGCTATCTCCTTCGAGCTGCAGTTTTATGAACTCTATTTATTGTTCCTTGAACTGATGATGTTGTAGAGATACTCGTAACTCATCAATCTCAATGTATCACTTTTAATTAGCTGTACAATTAACTCATCATTATATTAATTCCAGATGTGGCTGGCCAGTCTGCCGAGGGAACTGTCCAGGTCTGACTGATCCCATGCATCACGGCGCCGAGTGCCAGATCCTCAGTGCACGACCTGACTGTGTGCTGGACAATATGGCTAATTACTACAGGTATTTTACTTCTTAGGTTGGCAGTCAGCTTCGTATGTCTGCTTTTCTCTTTTTAACCCCCTACAAAAAGAGGGGTGTTATAAGTTTAACATGTGTGTATCTGTGTATATCTATGTGTCTGTTTGTCTGTCTGTGGCATCGTTGCTCCTAAAACGAATGGACTTATTTCTTGCGTTTTTTTTTACTTGAAAGCTGACGTGATTGACATAATTCTTAGCTGTATTTTTTTTTAATTGGTTCAGCCATTTCATGTTATAAGCAATCGAATGTCGAGGTTTGTACATTGTTTTTTTAATTATTATAGTTATTTTTCCGTCTACCCCGATTTAGGTGTTGCTTCATGTACCAAGAGATGAATCGTTTAACTTATATTTCAACACATCAGTACATACTTACCCTAAAGCATCATAACTGAACCACATAACGTTCTGCCAACCCTGAAAGGGATATAGGCGTGAGTGTAGGGATGGATGGCAGAGCTTCTATTTTATATCTCTCGGCAAACTGTGTCCGATTCTTTCTTGTCTTTTGAAATCAATATAGGGTGTAAAGGACAGCTTAGCAAATACTTAAATGGTGGAATCTACCCATAACTATTATCTGCTATAAGTAATTATTTTTTCCAGTAACGTTATGTTAAGGAGTTTTCATTGTTTACCTACTTTTGCGCTACGCAACGTATCGTGAAACCGCGCCCCGCGCGCGATCTCCCCGCGCCGCGCTGCTATCGGAGTGCGATGTAAATTTCTGGTTTTCGTGTTTTACGTTGTTATGATTGTTTTTTATTGCAAAATGGAGTGTATTCGATTAAATAATAAAAAATGTAAGCAGAAAATATTAAAAAACATGAAAAAAAAAGAATATTTTCCGTAGAAAAATTCCACTGGAAAATCATTCAGAATGGTTGTCTGAGTCCAGGGTTTCAGTTTTTGCTAAGCTGTCTTTTACACCCTGTATACTTATTCAAAGTACGAAATTTTCCGAACCACAATAAGAAAATAGAAGTACTGTACTCATGCTGTTTTGGTTTTTTTTCCAGACACGACGCCCTCCTGCCTCTAAGATGCATTCTACTTCAAAAAACAGATCCTGAGAAGTGGAAGAAACTTCTAGAAATGCAGTCTCATATGGAATGTCGTCTTCCAGGGAGTGAAGCATACGAGTGAGTGACTTTGTTACTAATCAAATCATGGATTTATATTTTTATATATATTTTCACATTTATATTTTCATGGATTTATATTTTTAACCCTCATTAATTAGGCCAGCGTTGTGGAATATGGCCTAAAACCTCGTCACTGCTTTGCAATGAGGTCGACCTAATTTTTTGAATAGGAGGCTTTTTGGCCAGCTCAAGCTAAATAGGATAGTTAGAAGACTAGAGTACAAGGTAATATACTTACTCGTACGTAGGTAAGTTACTTTTGCACTCGAACAAAATAGCTAGCGGAAGAATCGTAGGAATCAGAATAAACTTTACCTCTTGAAAGTTTAGTGCTTTCATAAATAAATCTATAGGATATTAGTTTCACTAAAGCAATACCTGGTTTTTATTTCAGCGAGGCCAACGAGTTCATCGTCGAATATCTCATGAATGACTTCTTTAATAAATTAGATGCGAAGCTCAAAAAAGTCATCCCAGAGATATCAGCAGACATAATTCATAGAATATGTGGAATCATTGACACTAACGCCTTAGAAATTCGTCTTCCAGAAGGGGCAGAGCTTTTTGGATTGTATACCAATACTTGCATCATCGAACATAGCTGCATCCCAAACACGAAACACACTTTCAATTACCACCCGAAAAACAAAATTGACATCTATAAAATTACTCTTAAGGTCGTAGTTCCAGTGAACAAGGATAGCCACATCACTACCATGTATAGTCATGCTTTATGGGGCACACAGGGTAGAAGACAACATCTGAAAGATACTAAATACTTTGCATGCAAATGTACAAGATGCTCTGATCCCACCGAACTAGGCACTTATCTAAGCGCCATGAAGTGTCTGGGTGATGGTAATAGTCCTTGTGATGGAATCCATTTACCAGAAGATCCTTTAGACGACGAATCTGATTGGGCTTGCTCTAAATGCAGAATAAAGGTAAGCAGTTCTCAAGTAAACATGTTGATTTCGCAAATGGGTGAACAAGTGGATAACGTACAAATGATGGGAGGATCAGTTCCTATGTTAGAAAATTTGTTGTGTCGCTTATCTACTTTTTTACATCCGAATCACTACCACATGTATTCGATAAAGCACTCACTGATACAGCTATATGGAAGACAACCAAATTACATGTCTCAAGAAATACTGGATAAGAAAATTAAAATGTGCAAAGATTTACTTGGTATCACTAAAATGTTAGACCCAGGAAATGCTAGACTAAGTTTGTACAGTGCAGTTTTGTTTCACGAGTTACATTCAGCTTTGGTGCTAAAATCTAAAAAGGCTAATGCTGATGGCTCTATAAAATCGGAAGAAGAAGTGAAATCTTTAATAATCGAAGCTAATGTAGCAATTAATGATGCCTTGAACTCACTAAAAGACGATTTGGATGAGCCTGCTGGAAAAAAGCTGTATGGTGTTATTGAACAGAGTAAGAGAGATTTCCAACGTTATGTAAAAGAAAAACAGATTTCAGTTTGATTATTTTATTTAATAAACGGTTTTGTACTTTGTTACGTGCTTGAAATAAATATTATTGTTATCTTTGTTTTAAATAACTTTTCTAATTATTATAATATCACAGATTTGTCCATATACCTACCTTACATTATTTTAAATACCTTTTCAATTAGTTTCACAATATCGATCAATTTATCAAAATTGTTAATTCAAGTGTGGTTTCCACTTCAGTAACAAACAAAGTCATTCAGGAATTCATGTCAAGTTAACATTAAATAACAAGTTTTACATTGAAATAGATAAAGTACCTAGTTATCACAGATTTAAACAATCACTACTACATAACTATAATTGTGGTACTAGTAAGACACTAAGGCAACATTGTATAAACCATTTTCATGGTAACCGTGGTTTTAAAGATATAACAAAATAAATAAATAAATTCTATTTTAGTGTAAGTCATAGAAATTACGTGAGAAACGATGTGAGTGCCTATTAAATTAGAGGGTTTCCCTCGATTTCCTCGGGATTCCACCATCACATCCTGAAGATGAAACCCACCTCTGGAGTATATTATTTCCAACAACAAAATAACATTGAAAATGGTCCATAAATTGCGGAGAAATCGGTGAACATACATAAAAAATACATACAATCGAACATAGAATCTCCTCCCCTTTTGAAGTCAGTTAATAAAACACTTCATCAGCTACTATCCAATTAAACTCCTTAGAACTAACCAGATCTAGGATACCAACTAAGCCCACTTCTGGAACTATCCCTGTTGATGCTATCAATGATCCAGTCAATGTATCTGGATACCCTGGTGTATATTCCAGGCATTCTTGCTCTTGCGCAGCCGCTGCCAGTGGACACTACTCCTATAATCATCGCCCGGCCTTTTTTTCCTTTCACCATGAGAGGACCACCGCTATCAGCCTGGTATAAAGAAAAAGCTTAAGATTTTTTCCTGGGATGCTGGACTGAGAGTAGAACAAAAACAGAATGTGCCAGCTGCCTACTGTTTCCAGGTATACCTACTCTAAAATTAAGTGGGACGCTACGGTTTTGCTGTATTATGGACGGAAGGCTGACAACCTCTCATCACTTACATTATGTTTCATTTTATAACTCTCTGAATTTATGTCAAACGTAGCATTATGTGGTTTAAAACCATTGATGCTCTGCCTACCCCGGTAGCGATTATAGGCATGAGCGTATTTTTTGCCTTAAAGCTGTAAAAGTTTCACTTTTCCGATCCGTTGCCTATTTTTCAAAGTAGAAATGCAAATGGGCTTAATCTCAGTGGCGTGCATTCCATACAAGCAGAAAAGCAGTGCCTACCCTAGGGTTTTCAAGGCAAAAAAATACAAAAATAAATATTATAATTTACACCTAACGATCACAGATCTTTGTGAAACGAATAAACGTTTTCCGAAATGACGTCATCTACATTTCTTTACCGACCTTTAACTTTTCAAAACAGCGCCATCTAAACTTCTAATACTGAACTAGTAAGAGCCCTCGTAGGAGCGCGGATTGATTATTCGTTAAAAGCACTCGTTTGAAATGCCTTTTTTGTCGATGTTTTGTGTTGTAATGGGGGCTTCTGATTGGCTGTTTCGTCTACCCCGCCAAAAATTTACGAACTGATTGTAGGGAGAAAAAAGCTCTGCCTATAAAGCGATGCTACCAAATTGAGAAGTGTCAATATTCGGTAAGTTTGAAAGAGCTGTTATAGATTTTTAATTTTGCGGATTTTTTTCTTATTGGATGCATTCAGCCATATTGGTATTGGTTTGTTTTTGTTTTGCAACTACGTAGGTACGAAAACTTTTGCAAATTATTGTTTTATCAGTTTATAGTGTTTGTAAGACATTTGTTTAGAACAAAATGAGCGCAATAAGTTGTGAAATGTGTGGTGATGATGTTTGTTTGCCGAAACTGCGTGATTTTTCTTGTTTACCTTTTCAAGGAAAAGTAAACATTACTTATCGCAAAAGGCCGATGCATGGATTTGACGCAAAAAAAGGTACCGCAGTAAGATATTTTAATACTAAAATATACAATACCTATTCATAATTGGCTCACGGGTTGTGTGCATACTAATCGCTTAAGTATTTTGTTTTCCGTGCATTTTGTTTTCAAACTGTTATAAAAAAGGTTTAACGGCGCAGGGTTATTTTGATTTTAATAACCTTAATACAGCGATTAAAAAGCATGAGCTTTCTAAAAAACATCTCAAAGATACGTTGAAAGTTTTCTCGTTTAGCAAAAGTCGCATAGAAACGAGTTTGAGCGGTCAATTAAAACTAGACAAGTTCACTGCCTACCCTGCCTAAAATGTCTATGCACGCCACTGCTTAATCTAGTACCTTAGCTTAGCAAATAACAGATTATTATTAAAAAAACAAAATACCCGACTGCACACTAAAAATATTTTTTTAAAGGGAAATTTAGAAAAAATATTATTATGTCTTTATCCCGTGGGACTTTTAGGATAAAATGTATCCTATGACACTCCCGTAATCAAGACAAATCTAACGATACCTCATACATCAAAATCCATCAAGCCGTTTAGGCTACAGGAGGTCACAAAGGAAAAGACATACATACATACTTACATACACTCGAAAAACATTACCCTCCTTCTTTGGCAGTCGGGTAAAAATATATCAATACCTGCTGTCGTGGTTCTACTGACCTACCAGAATCTTAGCTTAAGCTTAAATAGCTTTCGATCCGGAACTTCCAGGATTCGGGAAAATTAAGTACCCTATGTTACTCAGGAATAATGTAGCATTCTAATCTAGAAAGAATTTTTGAAATCGGACCAGTAGTTTTCGAGTTTGTTCGTTACAAACTTACAAAAATATAAATCTTTCCTGTTTAAAATATTTCTTGTGGTTTTTGAAAGATATACAGATAGAAAAAAAACTGTATTAAAACACAGTTATACAATACAAACTTATATACACAACAATACAAAATAATTCGAAACAACTTAAATAGTTAATAATTAAAAACAAAAACTGTATATTAAAACGGCACTGACTCAGCGTATGCTGCCACAAGACAGCGCTGTTCTTCCGCTAGAGCCTACAGTAAGCGACTGCGTCTACACAGTACCAAGATTCAGGTATAAGATAAGTGAATCCAGACTCACCCAACAAGAATCTCTGCCTCCTTGTTCATGTCCAGCGCACATCTGCGCCGGCGCAACCTTTACTTTGCTGCCTTGTGATTCGTACCACTGGTTACACTCCTCATTCGCCACCACCACCACGTCAGTCTTTTGGAGGATATTGGGTCTGTCGCCTTGAAAGCAAATCATAGTTGCGATTTTATCTTTCTTACTATATAAAACAAAGTCGGGTTGGTACAAACACTTATATGTACAACTCGAGAACGGCTGGACCGATTTTGATAAAATTTGGAGTGGAGGTAGCTGATTTATTTTTATTTTATTTTTATTTCAATGGAGGACCAACAGTAAAATAAACAGAATTGAAACTTAAATTAACAATGTCGGAACCAGTTAAAGGCCCTTGCTGATAGATATAACCTGGATTAATACATAGGCTACACAATTTTTCCGAATTCCCACGGGAACGAAGTACCGGGCGGACAGCTAGTTCTAATAAAAAATAATACTGACGTATTTTTGCTCGCGACATAAAAAACATAAAGCAACACAAATCTTCTACCTCGTAGCACTTTGTCTCGTTTCATTTTTGAGATGTACTTGAACTCAACAATGGCAGATCTAAAGGTACAATGTGTCTCCCATAATCCTTGATCAATATCACATATGGCAGTGTTACTTTGCAAAGTGGTAGTTAAGAGGGCTGGAGTGACATAAGCTACTTTAATATTCTAAATATATAAAATTGCAGATCCTGACTGACTCATTAACGCCCAGCCTAAACCCTTAGACTTAGAAAGCTGAAATTTGGCCCATAGGTTCCTTTTATAACGTACGCAAAGAACAAGGAAGGATTTTATGAAATTCCCACGAGAACGAAGTTCCGGGCATCTTCTAGTTTAATTATACTATACAGGGTGTTATGTAGTTCGGTCTTATCCTCTCAGGTGGTGAATCAGCCCATGAAACTAAACAACTTTCCCTAAGAAGAAACGCCGAAATAAGAAAAAAAAATTTTGACTTCCCATACAAAACGATTTATCAGCTGATGCAATTTGTATGGGAAGTTAAACATTTTTTTCGTATTTTGGCATTTCTTCTTAGGGAAAGTTGTTCAGTTTCATGGGCTGATTCACCACCCGAGAGGATAAGATCGAATGACTAAACACTTTGTATAATTGTGCAAGAACTCTACTACGACAAAACTACAAATCCTCATGGTATCAAAAGAAATGTTCTTAAAAATATCATGTTCACAAAATCATCAAGCAAAGAAAGCAAAAATATACCTTGAGCCCTGTCCTCATTGGTGAATCCCCACCCAGCAACAGTAGCAGTTACCCCACTGAAATCTGGAGCCACGGACTGAGGCAAACAGGCTGGTCGAAGATCACTGGTCCATCTTAACTGTCTAGCTGTCTTCAGAAGAGCAACATCATGGGATTTCTTGCTGCACCTGCCAGCAAATATACAACTTGTTAGAGTCAGCAATCCAGCTTCAGTTAACCCTCGATAAAGGGGTGACTTTTAAGTGGTAGCCCAGTTGGTAATGAGCCAGACTTATAATTCGAAGGTCACAGGTTCAAATCCTGGTGTGGGCCTGTACTACAAAATTCGTCTTTTCGGATTTATGTACGGATTTCTAATTATCACTTGCTCAACGGTGAAGGAAACCATCGTGATTAAACCCGCCCGTCCAAGAAAATTCATTTTCGAAAGACGAGTGGTCCACCAACCCGCATTGGGCCAGCGTGGTGGACTATGGCCTAAATCCCCTTCAAGTTTCGAAGGGTGGCCCGTGCCCCTCGGTGGGGACGTATACAGGCTGGTAAAAAAAAGGGGTGTTATAAGTTTGACATGTGTCTCTATGTATCTGTGTGTCTGTGTCTGTGTATCTGTAGGTATGTCTCCGTATCTGTGTATCTGTTTGTAGCATCGTAGCTCTTATACGAATGGACCGATTAATCTATCTATCTTCTATACATATTATAAAGAGGAAGTGTTTGATTGTTTGTTTGTTTGCATTGAATAGGCTCCGAAACTTCTGGACCGATTTGAAAAATTCTTTTACCATTAGAAAGCTACATTATCTCCGATGGACATAGACTATATAATTTTCCCGAATTCCCACGGGAACGAGTCCCGGGCGGAATGCTAGTCTATATCTATTCTATATCTATATACAAATATTAAAGAGGAAAGATTTGATTGTTTGTTTGTTTGCATCGAATAGGCTCCGAAACTACTGGACCGATTTGAAAAATTCTTTCACCATTGGAGATAATAGACATAAGGTACATGATTTTGCCGAATTTCCACGGGAACGAAGTCCCGCGCGGGAAGCTAGTATTAAATAAAACAATAATAATTTTAAATGTTTATATCATGTTCAAGCAAAAAAGATTTTAGTCGGTAAAAATAGATAATTATGAAGCATTTGAATCACTCTTCAAAACTCTGAAAACAAAATCAATTTACTCCAATCGTAAGATCCAGAGCTTGATATTTTATTGGAAAAGTCTCCGAAGAGCAAAGATTTATCGAAGACTGATTTCATTGTTTCACTGAGTTTATTTTGTTAAACGATTTCAGATAATCCGGATTTTCTTGATGGACTTGTTTATTTCATCATCTATATTGAGAGCCTATGTTTCGAAATCCAATTAATAGGTTTAACTAATTATTTTGAACTTCCTACGAAGGAATTTGTTGAGATGGATATTTTGAGCAATATTACTGAGTAAATCTTAGGCCTTAAAAAGTAACTTAGTAAACAGGGCCCTTTGTTGACAAAGGCTGGATTTTTCGGAGTTTAAGTGGAAAACGTGGAAACGTTGTTTGTCTGTCTGTCCGTCTGTCTTTCACGTCTAAACGAACCGATTTTGATGTAATTTGGTACAGAGATAGATTAGAGCCTGGGAAGACAGGCTACATTTTATCTCACAGTTTGGCACCATATAACATGTAATCCACGCGGGCGGAGCCGCGGGCGTAAAGCTAGCACATATTTGCAAACATACACACACACACACACACACACACACGCACATATATGGTTAATCATGTTCTATATATTATTATTGTTGATGGTATTGTGTTAATATATAATGTGAAGTTATCTGTTACTTACTAAAATTAATATATTTTTGTTTAAAATTTTCGTAGTTAATAAGTCGATGTTTGGTATCTATAACAGTGAATTGTTGTAAAACGATGTGACGAAATGTTGAAGAGGAGCGGACACTCCCGCCACAGGTAACTTTGTTGCCCACTGGGAGTGCCCAACAAATGATATGCTAATGTACAACATTAATAATTTTCCACGTTAAAAACGTATGAGTCACCGACTTCCATCCTAACAGTTCGCACAAAGTAGATATCTAGTATTTTTTGTGGACTACAATGCTTATTAGCAGATAACTACAAGCAGAAATGTCATTCATTTATTTAGATGATGTTCTAGTTTGTAGTATTTTTTGTTTTTGTTGTTTTTTTTTTAAAGCGCTGAATCATTTTTGATAAAATTTATATGGGACCTCTTCAGGAGTATACTCTTTCGAACAAATAAAGAATTATTCAAATCGGTTTATAATTGCCGGAGTAATCGCGTAACAAATATACAAAAAAAAAATACAGTCGAATTGAGAACCTCCTCCTTTTTTGAAGTCGGTTGAAAAGAAATAAAGTTTTTTTTTTTATACAGAGGTATAATAATTTCTGAAGTCATCTATACTGATAAGATGGCTGAAATTGAAATATGAGTGGGTGCGTGTGGAGTCATACCATCTTAGTGCTCCGAAATCGTCATCCTCGCTTACCGGTGCACCCTGCTGATCAACGGACGAGACTCTGACGTTTTTCAACCCGTAAAGGGTTTCTTCTCTTGATATTGGCGACTTTGCCAGTCTTTAATTTTAATATAAGATGGTAAACTCTTGACCAAGGTCATAGATGAGGTCGACGATGGAGCGAGCTAACCCAGAAAATGCCTATAAGGCACTGGTAGTCCTACACACCGACGGAATACAGCAAGCTGTTTGGCGTCGGATTTCGGTTGGAGGGTGGTCGCGAACCAGACGGCCCTTCACAGAGTCTACCGCAAGAGACCATAGGACGCCACCCCAAATTCAGAACAAATCGAGGTGTCATTGCCTGGGGTGGATTATTACGAGGCAGGTCTCATTTGTGTATCCTTAGTCGCCTCTTACGAAACCCACGGAAAGAAACGGGCTGGTGTTATTCTCAACTGATCACCACACGGCACTAAATGATTTTGGACGCCATTTATCAAAGAATTGAATTGAATTATGAATGAACTGGAAAACGTTAGGTCTAACCGGATATTATCAAAAACAATCCCGCAAAACTGGGTCAATTTCTTTCCGTTCTACTGTATTTCACAATTGCCACAACCTCATTCCTCCTACCTATATATCCAGCCGATTTGAATTTCAAACTCTTTACGTCTTCAGGCAAGTTCGTCATCGGAAGTGTGCAATAAATCAAGAGCTCATGTTTATGTTTTCTAGAAACAACAGGTGTAATGAATAGAATAGAATAGAAAAAATCTTTATTTTATATAGGACATTCAGGATGCCACTTAAAATAAGTCAAGATTATATTAAATACATACAAACATACATTTAAGGATTTAAATACATACATACACATTCGTTCTGACTTTACGCCTATTCGCAGAGATGCAGTCTTTCCCAGAGAAGAATAGGCAAGAAACTCTGAGGGTACTCTTTTTAATCGCATTACAAATTTTGTTATTTTAACTAAATCTAAAATAACTCTAGAGCTGAGCAGTTCATTCCCATGGCTGCTTGTCTGTTAAATAAGCAGAAATTCTGTAATAGCCCTTTTTGCAAACTTTTTGCTTTTTGCATAGTTTTGCAAAGTTTTTTTGTAATAGCCCTTTTTGCAAATGTATTTTGGGTGACGTGAATCCGCCTACATGGAAGGTCGAAATTCTTTTTGAGAATTTTCTATGGGTTTTTTGGGGAAAGTTGTTCAGTTTTATAGGGAAGGATCACCTTCTAAAGTTTCGCTAATTAATTTAAAGTCACTTCTTATCTATACTAATATTATAGAGAGGAAAGATTTGTATTTTTGTATGTATCGAATAGGCTCCGAAACTACTGGACCGATTTCAAAAATTGTTTCACCATTAGGATGCTCCATTATCCCGGAGTAATATAGGTTACATAATTTTCCCAAATTCCTACGGGAACGAAGTCCCGAGCGGGATGCTAGTGTCTAACAAATACTTATCAGAAAGCTATTCTGTAACTAGGTGGGGTGACGATATTTGTAAGATAGTGGACAGTGCTAGATTGCTAGATTCACTATTTTTATTCTCTGTGCTCATAGTACAAATACTTATTAATTTGTATACTTGTGATCTGACAGTTTTCTGACTGCGCCTTAGCGTTCTCTGGGTTTCCACGGAAGATTTGCGTTGTGGATTCTTCTGAAACCACAACTATGATCAGTTGGAGGCCCACTGGCGTCATTAGATTATAATTAACATTAAATTACTTTTAAGAATTGTCGACTTATCAATAATGATGTCAATAAACATTTTTTATTTCTTTCTTTCAATGGATGAAGGAGGAGAGCTGAAGACCGAGCTCAGTGGCGTGCCGTATAGGAGACGCTTGTGGATTAAAACAGACGGATGTTGAGATTGATGAGTCTATCTCATATGAGGTGACTTAAAAGTTAGAGAAACTATACCGGGTTGTGCAACATTAAAGTAAGATTATTTTAATTGTATTTAACATTAGTAAGGCTAAGATCGAACTAAGATCGGTCACAATGGAGTTTCCATGCTTTGGAGGGCATTTCAAGCCGTCGCGTTGGTCCCGGCTGTTATCGATTGACTACAGTCATTAACCCAAGTCAGAGGTCATTTGGTGGTTTGAAAACTCTGACACCAGGGCTAGTCAAGTTTGCCACACACTTGGCTATGCCTACACGATTAGAAAAAGAAGGTTACAATGGAAAAAAGGAAACGGCCTTTACCCTAAAGTGGGGCACTACAGGCTGATAATAAATAATTTTCCACGTTAAAAACGTATGAGTCACCGACTTCAATCCCAACAACAGTTCGCACAAAGTAGATATCTAGTTTTTTGCGGACTACAATGCCTATTAGCAAATAACTACAAACAGAAATGTCATTCATTTATTTAGATGATGTTCTAGTTTGTAGTATATTTTGTTTTTGTTGATTTTTTTTAAAAGCGCTGAATCATTTTCGATAAAATTTATATGGGACCTCTTCAGGAGTATACTCTTTCGAACAAATAAAGAATTTTGAAAATCGGACAACAGTTGCCGGAGTAATCGCGTAACAAATATACAAAAATATATATATATTTAATGGAAATAAAATAATTCGTTGGTTAATTATTGATTCTCAAATAATGATTAATATTATTATAACAGCTAATAAAAAAAAATACCGTCGAATTGAGAACCTCCTCCTTTTTTGAAGTCGGTTGATAAAAACTTACCTGTAATCTGGGTGTGGAATTATCTTTGACACTGGTTCATCGTTGCCAGAAGAAGAAATGTCAGTGTAGCCGACCACGACTGTCAACTGTTTGGATTTGTAGAACTCATCGAAAACGCTGGAAAGAGAAAGAAGACATAAAACGAATATCTGTTATCCTTAATCCATCTAAACAGTCACGCCTATTATCCCTTTCGGGAAAGGCAGAATATCGTCGTGTGGTTCTGGAACCACTTAACGCCGCGTTTGACATTAATTCTGAGGGTCATTAGATGTAATATGTTATAGTTTGTAAGACTTAAGCCTACAATATGGTAAAACTCTCTCGTTTTCTTCAGTATATCTGGAAAGAGTTAGGATTGGGTACATTTTAAGTTTTTCTTTCACTCTCTCACCTGTGGTCTTTGAAGAGGTAATATTAATTCATACTACCGTCATATTACCGTTTTAACAGTGTGGTGACCGATTGAGAATAACACCACCCCATCTCTTTCCGTGGGTGTCGTAAGAGGCGACTAAGGAAACACAAATGAGACCTGCCTCCTAGTAATCCATCCCAGGCAACGACACTTCATTTTTTTCTGAATCTGAGGTGTCGTCCTATGGTCTCATGTTGTGTGGTAGGCTCTGTAAAGGGCCGTCTGGTTCGCGACCACCCTCCTACCGAAGTCCGACGCCAAACAGCTTGCTGTTTTCAGTTGGTGCGTGGGAGTACCAGTGCCTTTATAGGCATTTTCTGGGTTAAGTCACTCCATCGTCGACCTCATCTTTGACTTTATGGTCAAGATTGAGGTCAAGAGTTAACCCATCTTATAATAAAAAACCGGCCAAGAGCGTGTCCGGCCACGCGCATTGTAGGGTTCCGTAGCAGCATGATTCAAATATGCAGCTGGCTTCTTAATTCTACAAGCATATTGTCATAGTTGATGTTAAAATCCCCAAATACTATACTTAATATCATAAACAAATGTAAGTTTGGCCTAAATATAACAGAATGGAAGTGTTTAATGCGCGAGCGAAGCGAGCGCGAATTTTTTTTTTGTTTTTTTTTGCGACAATTTTATTGTAAGGAATAATATAATAATATCAAGCTAAGCAGGTGTATATTTTTAATGTCGTTTTCGTAATTAGCCCCCACAAAAACCTATTAAACGACACCTGAAATGTCAATATGTTACAGCTTGGCTTTCGGCTCGCCTCACTTTTAGCGTGGAACCTTGTATGTTAACCATTTTGGATTAGGGTACACTTCGTCGTAAATGCTACCCTCGTGAATTATTCCACATTTTTTTCGTTATAAAAATTAATGTTTCCTAAACGGATTGCTGAATCGAAAAACGTTTGTAGTAAACCCCTTCTATCTTTTAAAAAGCTATCATATGATAAAGCACGTTAATGGGAAACACACGAAAAAAAATTTTTTATTTTATTTTTTAGATTTGTCACCACAATCAATAGGTATGTATGACCATGCCACATTTTAGCTCTGTACTATTAAGATCTGATATTAGTAAATATATTCTTATTAATACCAACTAAGTTTGGCACTTGGTCGACTATTACTCGCAAACTTGAAGGGCCATCTTATGTGTGATAGTTTTTCTTTTAATTTCGTTGTATATACTACCACCGTGAATTGTTTTAAATTTTTAGAAACAACCGTTTAGCTAGTAGAGAGGTAGACACTTGTGTTTGACAAAAATTTTTACTTTAATAATTTATGTTTCGCAAACGGAGTGCTGAATCGAAAAACGTTGTTATAAAACTCCTTCTGTCTTTTAAAAAGCTGTCCTATGACACCCCATTTTATAATATTGGCGAGAAAAAAAAATTCATCACCCTTTCACATCTATGGGAGACACCCGAAAAAAAAATCTACAGTTCTGTCGGAGTAATTTATATGTATGACCTTGCCAAATTTCAGCTCTGTGCTACCAAGGGTTTCTTAGGAAACCTGCGGACAGACGGACATGGCGAAACTATAAGGGTTCGTAGATTACTACGGAACCCTAAAAACAAATGTGTTATTAAAGAGTTTGTAATTTCGGAAATAATTTTTTTTTGGTCTAAATACAACCGAATGTAACTATAAAATTCGCGAGCGAAGCGAGCGCGAATTTTTTTTGTTTTTTTACGGCAATATTACTGTTAGAAGTTAGAAATAATATCAACCTGCTGTTAAAATAATTTTGATGTCATTTTCGTAATTAACACCCCCAAAAAACTATTTAACGACACCTAAAATGTCAATATGTTACAGTTTGGCTTTCGACCTCCCCTCACTTTTAGCGAGTAACCTTGTAAACATATTCTTATTAAATCCCAAAAACGTTTGGTCGACTATTACTCGCAAACTTGAAGGGCCAACTTATGTGTGATAGTTTTTCTTTTAATTTCGTTGTATATTCTATAACCGTGAATTTTCTCACATTTTTAGGAACAACCGTTTAGCTGGTAGTGTTCCCCCCGGAAACTTGTTTTTAACAAAAAAATTCACTTTAAAAATATATTTTTTCTCAAACGGAGTGCTGAATCGAAAAACGTTCATAGTAAATCCATTCTATATTTTAAAAATCTATCCTATGACATTCAATTCGATGGCATCGGCGAGAAAAAAAAATCCATCGCTCTTTCACGTGTACGGAAAACACCCGAAAAAATGATTTTTCCAAAATTTTATATTTTAGATCTGTCGGTGCAATCAATATCTATGACCATGCCAAATTTCAGCTCTGTAGTACCAAGGATCTTATATTAGTAAATATATTCTTATTAATCCCAACAGTGTTTGGCACTTGGTCGACTATTACTCGCAAACTTGAAGGACCAAGTTATGTGTGATAGTTTTCCTTTTAATTTCGTTATATATTCTACCAACGTGAATTTTTCCACATTTTTAGAAACAACCGTTTAGCAGGTAGAGGGGGGGGACACTTGTGTTTGACAAAAATTTTCACTTTAAAAATTTATATTTCGCAAACGGAGTGCTGAATCGAAAAACATTTGTAGTAAACCCCTTCTATCTTTTAATATGCTATCCTATGACACCCCACTCAAAAATATTAGCGAGAAAAAAAAAAATCATCGCCCTTCCACGTCTATGGGAGACACCTGAAAAAATTTTTTTTTCTATGATTTTACTCTACAGTTCTGTCGGCGTGATTCATATCTATAATCATGCCAAGTTTCAGCTCTGTAGTTCCAAGGGTTTCTTAGGAAACCCGCGGACAGACGGACAGACGGACATGGCGAATCTATAAAGGTTCGTAGATTACTACGGAACCCTAAAAAAATATATAAAATATTTATAAAAATAAATATTTTGTTCTGTATTTCTCACAAGAATGGCAGGCTGTCAGGTAGTTTATTTATCATATTTTGTCTGTTTTTAGTTTGAGTTAAAATGATAAGGACGTCAATCAAAAATAGATTATTTGAATACATACTTTAAAAATTTAATGACATCACAAAATTAACACAGAAAACCCAGACTATAGTGCCTTACCTACGAGTTTGTACAAATTTAATTGTCGTCTCATAAAAAGAAGACTTCATAAGACTCATAAAAAGAAAATAAGCTGGGGAACAAAAGCGGACTTGTCCAACTAATTACATTTTACACTTGAGCAAAAAAACTGAATTAGGTATACGCATATGGGCTGAAATTAGTCCGCTTTTGAAAGAAATCATGATTTTTAACAATTTTTTCTATTAGATCGGACCGTTTTTGATACAAAAAACTCCGGGGGTCTTTAGATATGAGCTTAAAGAGTGTAAAAAAATAAAAATCAGGTACAGTGGACAAGTCCGCTTTTGTTCCCCAGCTCCTCAAGTGATATACTCGTACTTAACTTGAAGTACTTAACATCATAGCTTAGAATAGCTGTTGGCTATTTCATATTTTGTAACTAGTTTTATTGTCATATGATGGTACCACAGACTGAGATTTTTTTCATGGTTGGAAATGGACTAATATACGAAGGTTATATTGTTGGGTTTCTACCCAATATAAATATAGAGTATTCTTCTTCTTTCGTAACAAAAAACCGGTACTTAGTCATGAGCTCTGGTGCAGGTGTTAGGGCACGTGGAGCATGAGATGAAGTGAGCCATGGTCTTCACTGGCTCGCCACGCTCACACTAAAGGTTGGAATTGTTAGTGCAACCCCACCTGAACCGATTAGGCCTTTTCATAAATGGAAAACGGCACGTCAAAATTGTATTAACATTCCTTCCTCTGTATTTGTGATACTAAAAGCTGGGAACATAGGGGGCAAAGGTAATTCAAAATTTGATTTTTAAAATGGGCCATTATCCTTATCTTCGGCCAATTTGGGTTCGGAGTCGGATAATCTCACATCTATATTTCTATGGTTACATACAGTGCAGTATTCCAAAGAGGTTACTACAATACCTTATTATACTGTTCAAGGAAGAACTGTCTGCACTAATAGTCAATTCAAACCCATAAGTGAGATGTAGGAGAGGTCAGGAGATCTAATCCTGTGGTCGTGGGTTCAACTCCCTTTCATGCTGAACATTTTTCTTTCCCTAAACAATATTTACAAACCCACAAGATCTAACTTACCTACAAACGCAATGTCCAGCTGTCAAAAGCCACCGGTCATTAATGACTGTGGCCCCACACTGATGGGTGCCCTGTCTCCATATGCTTGCAGCCCATGGGAACTCAGCTGGAAGACTGTCTGTTCCGCCAACTATTCTACCACGTCGAGCAACGTCTACTCCGCATTCTACGTCTGCCACTATAAGATGATAGAGAATTATATTTTTATTACAGTTAGCTATTATCAAGTATGCAAGTGGCAATCTGTGGTCTTTGCCTACCCCAACAATGGGATAAAATCATGAGCTCCTGACCTCTCCTAGATAATCAAGTGTGCGGTAAACTTGACTAACTCTGTAGTGTCAGATTTTATAAGCCGCCAAATGGCCTCTGATCACCTGGGACAATCGACAATACCCGGGACTGACGATTTAATAAGCCCATGAAACTGAACAACTTGCCCCAAACAACATAAGTAGGTCGAAAGAAGAAAAAAAATTCGTCTCTCCATACAACTTGTATGAAGCTGGTGATTACCTATTTTTAGTATGAGAAGTCGACTTTTTTATTATAATTTCATATCCTTGGAGAAAATTGACAAAGACGTCAAAATTATAACACCCTCTTTTTAGTCGGGGGTTAAAGAATGAGTTATTCCACAGAGTTCATTGATTTATTGTAATAATTTTCAAAAAAGTGCCCTATTGTAAAATAGGTTTTTGGAAAGCCATGCTATTTTTAAATCTTTCTTCGGGTAGCTTTACTAACCAATTCCTAAACAGTTAATGACTATGTTAAATTACTTGAAACTAGGTACTTAAGAAAAAATACTACAAAACTACACAATTTTAAAATTAAAAATATTATTTTTGTGTGCAAAAATATTATTTTTTGGCAATTTATCCATTAAATAGGGTTACTAATACAATTATATATATATTTCTTGAATTTACCATAGTTGTGATACACTATTTTTAAATTCATAATTTTAACGTTTCGTGGTATTTTTAAGAAAATATAATGAAAATAACTGCCAGAATCTTAAATATTCATCTTTAAGCCCTATCATCTAAGATACTTTCATATAACTTCATAAATCACAATTCAATATACTTTCATCAATCTCTTTACCAAAACTTTTTTTATATCTAACGCTACATACTCAAAAGCACACACTTAGATTTTCCCTTATATCGTGACCCCCTTGGAACATACACAAAGACAGACTAACCCCCTAACCGTTAACTTCTGAAAATGTCTAGATACCTAATTAAAAAAACATAACAGTAAACAACTAATCTACTAAGTATTTAATTTAGGTACTTACGGTTTACGTAACAAAATCCAAAATCGGAAAACACAGCAATCAAAACAATCACTAACAAACGACACATTGTCACTAAACTAAATTTAATCTGAAGATGGCACTAGAGACGATATTGTTTATATATATTTCCTTTAAAACTAGGTCTAGGTCCAGATAAATGTAATATAAATAAAATAAGATATAAATAAATATATATATAAAGGCGCCGACACGTCACCGTCTAAGTGCGTGCACCAACTACGTTGAGTTCAATTTTTCATAAGATATTTAAAGAACGCTATGATTTGTACTGAAATGACCCTCTGACAAGTGTTTGAAGGCCTGACCCCTATATCTTATTAGAGATGGACTGGTTTGTTTGTCGACATCGATGCTTAACCTTTGCTTCGCTAAAGCGCGGATCCGCGTCGCATCATACTGGTATTTGCCTCTTTCCTTGCTAACCGCCGCATCGTAACTATTAAGCACGTGTTATTTTGTGTGTTAATAATGTTAAATAATATTCAACTGCTAGAAATGTGGTGCAATAAGATCTTACTATAAACTCAGCCATTACATTTCGCCATTATTGTAAAGGCTCCTTCATTTTAACTTTCACGATAAATTATCGTTCGTGAACATAGAGTTATAAAATTTACGAAATATACATAATTTAAAAACCAACATATATGACATTAAAGAGCCACAGAGGCCTATGTCCAGCGGTGGACTAACACAGGCTGATCATGATGATATTTTAGGACAAAAAAGAAATACAAGAGATTTTTTTAAAAAATACCAGTATGTCATATTCTTGAATTGAATTTATTTTACTTCTAACTGAACTGTGGTTAAGAAAATAATTTTAAAACATATTTTAATTTAAAAACATCGTTATTAATTGTTATTTTTTATCGATATTCCACCAGTGCACATCACTAGCAACAATTCATTGTCAGGTTCGCCACTCAGCCTCGATAACGCGATAACACTTACGGAACTGACTGTCATTATCGAAATATTTCTATGCAATGTCATACTTAAGTATATTTGAAAATGGTGACTATAATTTCAAATTTTTAGAGACATAAGGCTATGAAATCATTTCATAGAACCAGGGGAATTATAAAGGTATAAAAGGGGCAATATAGGTTACTGTAACAACGTAGAGTGTACTTATGATTGCGGTTATTTGACTTTCTGCACTTTTTACCTATGCAGTTGCAAGCAATGACTTTCATGTATTTTGGGTGATTTTAAATTAACAAGCGAAACTTTAGGGGGTGATTCTCTCCACGAAACTGAATAGCTTTCCCCGAGTAACCTACGCAAAATAAAAAAATAAAAATATCGTCTTCCGAAACAAAGGCAAATCAACTAATTGCACAAGTTGTGTGAAATTGGTTTTTTTCTCATATTTCGGCCTTGGCAAAAGTTCTTAAGATTAGTGGACTAATTCATATCCTTAACTTTTGCTAAGTTATATTTTAAAGTCACTTATTGTAAATCCGTCTATAATTCAAACATATAGGCGAAGATCCCTTTGATATTTCGTATATATTTTTTAAATATTAACCTGAACATCGCATGCTACATAATGGATAGTGAACCAGGAAAATAGAATTGCGTCGAGATTATCACAGACAAGTTTGTTCAGACACTATACAATCTCATCTTGTAACTAAGACCGTTGTTTTATTATTAATGTGTATTGTTATTTTGCATCTAGATATAAAATATAATTGAATGCAAGACACTGTGATGTAAGCATTTTTTTAAAATAATTAGCAGCATTTCGCCTTCATATAATAAATTGCACGAGATCCATAAGTCAGTGACAACACAGACTATTTTTTATTTTATTCCTTAATACACATTGCAACAGTTTCAAAACTTCAAGAATATTACCACAGTTAAAATGGAGAATTTTAAACGGTGTTCTAAACTTCTTTTTAAAATTAATATTTTTAATTGCAGAATAAGTGTCTGAATAGTCATTATGCTTTTTTTGTAGAAGGTCCCTCGGATACATTTTGATCGATAACATTTCAAAAATTTCAATACAGATGCTAGAAATCAAAATCGGCGAAAAAGTTTCTAGTTTTTCTGGCTGCTCGGTCCTAATTTATGAATAAAATAAGTTAAGATACCTTTCGAAGAATCAAACGTCCTATTTCCTACTTATCCTACTTCCCACTTACATCAAAAATGCGTTATTTTGAGAGGATGTATAGATATTTGTAACTCCTTTACGCAAAAAACTCTGGACGGATTTTTATGAAAAATTTGCACGTATACAGCTCAGACATTGGGCCTTTTTATAATTCGAAAACGGTACGGCAAAATTGTATTACCATTGCCTCCTATGTAATAGTAATACTAGAAGCTGAGAACATAAAGGGCAATGGTAATTCAAATTTTGAAGTACCGTGCCGTGCCGTTCGAATTATAAAAACTACTTAATTTTCTCAAAGTCCCAAGGGAACGAAGTTAAGCGTGAAAAGCTTATTTTATAAAGATAAAAGTTTGTGAGAATATTTCGGTGTTAGTCACCTTTTCGCTTAAAACTAGGTTTTGATGAAACTTTGCACTAGCTTAGACATCAAAACAACACATATGCTGCACAATTTTACAAATTCCCACGGGAACGAAGTCCCGGGCAGAAAGGAGCCGTCACTAAAGGATAAAATACGAATTTGGTATTTGCGAGACCAAAAGTGTGGTCACCCTATCGAAATGGGTATAACACATGAGCTGCATTTCGGTCAAGTGCAACTAAGTAGGGCGATGCATCTTGCCCCACTTTATGCAGTGATCTGATTGCACCTCGATAACCTACTGGTTAATCGTTGATGGAAAATTGTAGTATTAAAGGGTCAGAATGAAAGGAAAAGTTTTCTAGCGTTCCAAACTTCGTCTTTGAATCGTGTAGGGATAGTCAATTAGTGTGTGGCGAACTTGACCAACCGTGGTATCAGAATTTTTAAACTGCCAAATGGCCTCTGACTGGGTTTTAACGACTGTATTCAATCGACAATAGCCGGGACCGACAGCTTAACGAATCACGGAAACTCTCGTGATATATTTCTACTTTGGTTACCCATCAGGTTTCCTGCCTCAGTGTACGTTGCTTAACCTAACTGATCAGCTGAGATTAGCGAGTGCCACTGGACTACGAGGTTCCAAACTATAATAAGATGTTACTAAAGACTTATAAATTTGTCACGACAATATGTTAAGTAAAGACTTTGTTAGAGTGTAAAATTATAGGTTTTGACCATAATTTTGTGCTGAACTGGAGCAAAGATGTGGTCATCTTTTCTCTCCACCGCCCATGGTCTTACCGACCTTTCAGTCATACGAACCGGACCAAATCTTGGGAGATGCGCGGGCTACTGGTTCGGGGCTCTTTCACGCGCGCAATTTCTTGAGCTCCCTACAAATTCAGATCAACCTCTTTGTACTTTTGGCCCCTCCGCTTTTTCCTTTCTGGAGCTCATCTATAAATTATTTGGACTGGTTCATCGGCTGCCTCTTGCTGCTAAGAGCTTGCTGCTGCTTTTGCAGTGGTTGTGGACATACTATAAAAACGGGACACACTCCTTTTGCCGTGTGGTGATCAGTTGAGAATAACACCACCCCATCTCTTTCCGTGTCGTAAGAGGCGACTAAGGAAACACAAATGAGACCTGCCTCGTAGTAATCCATCCCAGGCAACGACATTTAATTTTTTTTCTGAATCTGAGGTGTGGTTCTGTGGTCTCATGCGGTGTGGTAGGCTCTGTAAAGGGCCGCGACCACCCTCCTACCGAAGTCCGACGCCAAACAGCCACCTGTGTTCTGTCGGTGCGTGGGAGTACCATTGCCTTTATAGGCATTTTCTGGGTTACCTCGCTCCATCGTCGACCTCATCTTTGACCTTTATGGTCAAGATTGAGGTCAAGAGTTAACCCATCTTTTATTTTAAAAAAAATACTCGCCGAAGTAAATCTTGATGGGTTAACCCATTAGGCTTTGGAGCTCATACTTTGTGACCTGGGAGCTTCCTTCATTTAGCATCAAATTGGTCTTGCATTGGTCCCTTTCATGCTGGATTGGGAGTGAAAGAAAAACTTAGAATGTGTCAGCTGCCAATTCTTCCTAGGCATACTGTAAGAGTGAGTAATTTGGATGAGAGGTTATTGTTGTATTGTGGGCGAAAGGCCGAAGATGAATGTATGACAAACGTGGCGTCAAGAGTTTAAGAACCACATTAAGCTCTGCCTACCCCAACAGGGATATAAAATGTGAGTGTATGTATGTATGTATGTGTGGTCTTGTAATCTAGTTAATCTTAACTATTCAACTATTCATCCCGGAACCACTATTACTTTACCGTTCAATAAACGATAGATTTCAGTCAACACACCAACAAAGTTTAAGATTTCATCTGCCATTGCATAGGACTGACTGCCGATTTGGTTGATAGACAGGTCCTGGCTTCGATTCCCGATCGGACGAAAAAAAAGTGAGAACCAGATGTTTCTTCTCTGGTTTTTGTGCCTGTCTTTCTGAATGTTCCAAGAGACCCACGACCCAACTGAGACCTTAGAGTGGGTTGTTGAGTGTGTAACGTTTAATAACTTGTTGAATCCTATAGTTAAAATACAGATTTTTCTCCAAAATTCTGGTTAAAAAATCTTATCAAATTATTATAAAAAACCTTCGTCTAAAAATAACATTGCCTCATAAGGAACTTGTAGCGGAAAAAAAGTGTTTTATGTCACTGATAATAAAGGTCATTGGAAGGTTGTCTGTTAATAGTCTGGGCAGGCCCGCATTTGTTTTGTATTGATGATTTACATTTCCTGAATGTACTTACATTGCGAAGATACTTTATCTGTTGTAGATAATGTGATAACTTACTTTTAAATAAATTAAACTTTAAAATTTTTAATGATTGAGGGTTTGTTCCACGTGTGTTTTCACTGTTCGAAATTCAATATATCCCAAGGGATCAAAATAAAAGCCCACAGGGTGCCTTATAAAATAGCTCCGCTATGAAATTGTTCAGGTTAAAATGTCAACGACAAATGACATAAGTAATTCTCTATAGTAAAAAAAAAATATTCTTGGGCAACTTACGCAGTATCATCTAACCCCAAGCTAAGCAAGTCTTGCACTGTGGTCGTTAGATAACTCATATATTTACTTACTACAATTTTTGTAAATACATACATATGATCCTTAGAAAACTTTATAAAATCATTGAAATTATGATTTTCAAATATTTGTGTCGGTCGGGAATCGAAACCGCAACATTCAAATCAGGTAACTGAGCTATCGAGCAGTAATAAAGATAAAAGCTTATTAAATATGTAAACCGATTTTTTTTCTGGAGTAGAAGAATACAAATTCATGAGTGCTCCAAAATCGTCATCCTTACCCTGCATGCGGGTGCGCCCTACTGATCAACAGACGAGGCTCGGACGTACTTCTAAATATATAAAAGGAGAAACTGACTGACTGACTGACTGACATATCAACGCACAGCCTAAACGGCTAAACGTAGGCACTTGAAATTTGGAAGGGACGTAGCTTAGGTACCGTAGAGGTGCACTATGAAAGGAATTCCAGAAATTCCCACGGGAACGGGAATTAGCGGGAAAATCCTTTTGAATGAAAAATCTAAACCGCTTAAGTTAGACGCTTGAAACTTGGCATGCAGGTACCTTAGTAAACTTAAAGCTTAGTTGCAACAGGATATTGTAAAATTCCCACGGGAACGGGAGTTAGCGGGATAAAACTTTTGTATGTAAAAATCTAAGTTAACACGCAAACGAAGTTGCGGGCATCAGCTAGTCAACTCATATAGGGTTTCTTTACTTGATATTGGTGACTTCGCCATTCTTTATTTTAATCTTAAAACTCTCAAAACTCAAAACTCTGTAAAATCACAAAAATCATAGACGCCATCTTATTAAATATTAAATTGAAAACAAATTGATACGTGTTCTTCTTCGTATAATAAAGGAGCTTCCGCGTTCCAGTTAATAATATAATATTTGTGTAAAGCTGATGTTTGTTCTCTTGGGACTTGGTGTTAGTAAATGTTTTTGTGTCCATAGAACCACGATACAAGGGGCTTTGAATATGTGGTAAATAGTTACATAATCTATCTCTATCTATATATATAAAAGAAAGTCGTGTTTGTTACAACACTTATAACTCGAGAACGGCTGGACCGATTTCCATGGTTTTTGATTTGTTGTATTTCTCTCCGTCCCGAATAGCAGAATAACTATTAAAAACATCGGAAAATTGACGGGGAAATTCCCACGGGAACGAAGTCCCGGGCGAAAAGCTAGTTTGTAATAAAAAATAGATTTTTTTCCTAATTATTTTATATAATTTTAATTATTTAATAATTTTGTCTTTAATAATAATTGAAATTGCTTTTAAATTATTTTTTAACCCAGACTTTTCAAAGCCGTTTAAATCCCAAAATAAATAAATACGAAATTATATAACAATAAAACATTGATAAACAACCACGTGTAAACTATGACTACACGTTGAATACAAACAAGCAGAAAGTGTTACATTGTCAGGGCTAAGGATCGACCAAGTGGGACAATGTCAGACCGACGTCGCGTGTGGTTGCAGCTTAATATTTAAGGGGGAGATTAAACTTTTTTTTTGCATCAATCTTACAATGTTACAAATTGCCTCTTAAAACCTTAAGGAGAGTTTGTTTACTAGCAATTTTTAATTAATTACAAAGGGCTGTCCACCCTAGAGAATAAGATCAAATTACTAAACACCCTGTATATATAATAATAATAAATAAATTGTTTATTTATTTCCAAAAGGCATACATGATTAGCATTAGAGAATACAAAAATATTAAAAATAAAAGCAAACTTAAGAGGATCGACTACCGCGCCCATGTCCATACAAAAAGGGAAAACGTTTTGCTACCCCTAAATCTTCTCCGATTTTGATAATTTTTCACTATGTTGTTGTCCCTATCAAAAACTATGCCTCTATGTTTTCCTTTTTTGAAAATTTTGTTTAGATAAAAAGTTATAAGGATCTGTAATCTTGCTTTATTGGGTTTGAAAAACATTCATTTTAAATTCATTGTATTTCAGAAATAAAGTAAATTTTCGGAAAAAACAAAAAATAGAGGCATAGATTATATTCTGCTGAAAAGATTGATACCAAAAAGTAGTATATTTAGTACAGTTTAGGGGTTGGGAAACGTTTTCCCCCCAAACGCGATTTTCGACAAAAAAATACCTAGAAACACAGCCGAGCTGCAACTGTCTCTATCGCACGTTTGCGAGCGGGGCCGAGCGCGGTCGCGACAGAGAATGATTCTCCAAATACCTATTTTCCTACGCTCGCGGCGCTATAGAATAGTCTTAACTAATTAATTAGGTATACGCCTGAACTAAGTGAAACCTGTGTTTCAGGCAATATGTATGGACTCAAACAAACAAAACAAAAACATCAAAAACGCTTCACATTCAAAGGCCCACATTAAGGTTTTCCCTTGTGTCGTGGGTCCCTTGGAACACACAAAGACAGACACAAACACCCATGACCCGAGAACAAACATCTGCTTTTTACACAAATATTTGCCCCGACTGGGAATCGAACCCAGGACCCGCCGATCGAGAGGCAGCGTCACTACCACTCGACCAAACCGGCCGTCGGCGGCAAACTCAATGCTCCAATTTAAAGAGCCAATTCATTCTAATTTGAACCTTATCACCAGGCCATCAATCCCATTAACTGATGGCGGTGGAATGATGATAGTGACCACTTCATCCGTTGAGGTGGCCAGGGTACCTACCACGATCGTTTAAAAGCATTTCTGTTTAGGATCCAACTTTGAACTGCTTCGCAATTGGAATGTTTTTTTAAAATGGTACCATGATGGCGTAGACAGAGAAAAGGCTATAGACTGCGGCCGAGCGTGCCACCGAAAGGGACAGAAAATATTAGTACTGCCGTAGTCGGTCGTAGTGCTGCGCTTTAATGTGCTATAACCCGAACGAATTAACTGTGCACCTCGCACTGTACTGTTAACACAGCGCAAGGTGCACAGTTAATTCGTACGGGTTACAGCACAGTAAATTGCTGGCCTTGAAAAAACCGGCACGCGCTAAGGGACAAAAAATGCCCAGCATTGTCTCTTTTTTTCACGTGCAATTGATATAATTTTGTCCTTATCTGTGCGACCGAAAAAGAAGATATCCAGCAGTCTATACCTTTTCTCTGTCTACGCATGATGGCGCTGCTTTTGAACTGCTTGGTTGTCTATGGTCCATTTTAAATGTCTACATCAATTGTCGCTGGTCTGCCTTTGAATCGCAACAGCGCCAAAATTGAATCGCTTATAAGCCATCATGGTACGAATAAGCGTTGCAGACTTGTTTAGGTCCTAAATTGGATCGCGCTAAGCGATCATGGTAAACCTCCAGGTGGCCAAATTTAGAACTATCTAAACTTTATACATTTGATAACAGTTACTTGGGCCCCAATTCTGTAACTTCACTTGTGTGTCGATGGAATCGAGGCCATTTTATCTGTTCAAGTGGCGAAACTGAAAACTATCATATACTTGCCAGCAGCTCCACCGCTAACCGAACGTAAAGTTGCAAACTACCTGCAACTGAAAATTCAATTGGCGGTGGCGCCACCAGACAAAACAGCGTCATTAGATGTATGAATGGATAGTTCTTAATTCACCACATGAACGGATAAAATGGCGACCATTCCATCGACACACAACCGAAGTTACAAAATCGGGGCCCTGGACTGAAGGCGCCATTAAAAACTGGATGTTAAGTTATATTATGACACATTTAACTTTCGTGATTTGGATGTTAAGTTGCTAGGTACGTTTTAGCAACTTACTCAACGTACAGTCTAGTCGGTGGTGCGGCGGCGCTGCTGATTGGGGCGATTGTCATCAATAGTATATGAGGTTTCGATAGTTCTGAGTTGTGCCACCTAAACGGACATAAAATAAATACCCGCTACTTTCTTTCTCTTCTTGATTTCTCTTCTCCGGTTGCCTTGAAAAAAATGCTGTTTAGCAATAAGGCCGCCTATTGTACATTTTTTCCGTGTTTTTATGTTTCTGTGATGTCCTGTTTTATTGTGCAATAAAGTATATATAATAATAATAAAATGGTCACCATTGTCATTCAACCGCCATTGATTAGTGGAATAGACGGCCAGCAGACAAGAAATTTCGGTGGATATTGGCGTATCAGGGTTATTTTGTAGGGGGGGCCTGGCGAAAATTAAATGTACTCTAGCATCAGTAACTGTATTATTATTATAGTATGTAGTGATAAATAAGTATGTAGATTTCTCGGTTGTCGGTAAACTAAATATTTTTTGTGTGAAGTTATCAGTATTTTGGCGTCAATCATAGAATTTCGAATTGGTAGCCCAACATTCTGGGGTGGGCCCTAGACCATACTGGGGTGGGCACGGCCCACCCAGCCCCGTCTCTTTATACGCCTGTGTGGATACTTGATTGAGGGAACAGAATGTGTATAGAGTCATCTTCTGAAGAACTCTCTTCTAGCACGATAAATGCCGAATACTGTCATCTATACATATTATGCAAGTCAATTAATTATAATTTATATTCCTTTCATGATGAATCCTTATCCTTACTGATATTATAAATGCGAAAGCAACTCCGTCTATCTGTCTGTCTGTCTGACTGTCTGTCTTTCCAGGCGCGGTCGCAGCCTGAAATTTTGGAGGGGGTCACTCACCCAATTCACAACTAAGTAGACAGCCTTTATCTTGAATCTTTACAATAAACCGATAAATTACATTATAATATTGTTATACAATCTTTATCATAACGACGCATATCGATTTTGCTTGGATTACCAAAACTACGTAGTTCGGTTCCTTGTTTCTAAACTAGATGTAATTTCCAAGTTATTTTGGCCATCGTGCGTAGTTCATAAAAACACCACTAGATGTCAGCAAACTATAAATTTATCGCTGTTAGGGGATAGCTTGAAACTTCCTTTTATTATTTGGCAAATTTTTGAGATTTTTCAATTTTACCTTAGATTTTGGGGGGGGGGTCATGTCCCCTGTGACCTCCCCCTTCGGACCGCGCCTGTGTCTTTCACGCCTAAACTACTGAACCTATTTTTGATGGGTACAGAGATAGATTATATAGAGCCTCGGAAAGGATATATGTAGACTACATTTCATTCCACAGTTGGGCACGATATAACCTGTAGACCACGCGGGCAGAGCCGCGGGCGGAAAGCTAGTACAAAATAACCAAAGAACAAGGGAACAAATAAATATATCATGTCTTCATAACCGATTCAGTGAATACAGAATTTATACAAGTCAAAGGAGAAAAAAATCCATATCCGCATGGAGATTCAGCTACATGCGTCCTTCAGTTTTATGGTATTTCAAGGTAAGTAGACAAGAATAGCATTTGTTATTTATTATACAAAGTAACTAGAATAATTTATATGTCCTTCCATGCCTTCAATGTCAGACTAAGTGAATTCAGTTTGAAAAAACTTGTTTTATTGGTTGATATAAAGTGCGTTTTTTTTGACTTTTTGAAGTGATGTTAATTTCAGTTCTTCTTCTTCTTCTTATCGTGTAGGTAAAGTCAAGTGTGGCGAACTTGGCTAACCGTGGTGTCAGAATTTTCAAACCGCACAATAGCCTCTGACTTGGTTTTAACGACTGTAGTCAATCGAAAACCGGGACCGACAGCTTAACGTGCCCTCCGAAGCACGGAAACGCACGTGGTAAATTGCCACTTTGGTCACCCATCAGGTTCCCTGCCTCTGTGTACGTTGCTTAACCTCACTGATCGGTTGAGATCAGCGAGAGCCACTGGGCTACGAGCGCTTCATTTCAGTTGAGAATTGTATTTATTTGATGTTGTTATATATCCCTTCGAAACGAGAAAATAAATAGGTACTTATATATATATATATATATATATATATATATATGTTTTCTATAGTTGATCGAAGATATATATATATAATATAATATTAGTAGAGATATATATATATATATATATTCGTTACTAAGACAGTCTTACCCTTAACTAAAAGAGTAGTAAAGCAAAGGTCGTTATTTATAGGTGAATCAAAGTTGGACGATACATCGACCTACCACGTGGATTTTATAGGCAAATGGAGTTTTACAGCAATGTCTCTTGCAGGGAAGGTAAAGAACACGAGAATATAATGCACTAGCTTTCCGCCCGGGACTGCGTTACCGTGGGAATTTGGGAAAATATTGTAGTGTATACGAAAATTATGTAATTTTTTTTTTTTTTTTTATTATAAGATGGGTTAACTCTTGACCTCAATCTTGACCATAAAGGTCAAAGATGCGGTAGACGAAGGAGCGAGTTAACCCAGAAAATGCCTATAATGGCACTGGTACTCCCACGCACCGACAGAACACAGCAAGCTGTTTGGCGTCGGACTTCAGAAGGAAGGTGGTCGCGAACCAGATGGCCCTTGAGCCTACCACACCGCATGAGACCATAGGACGACACCTCAGATTCATAAAAAAATTAAGTGTCATTGCCTGTAATCAAGGGTGTCAGGGTGTTCCCGTGGGAATTTGGAAAAATTAGTTAGCCTTGTATTAATCCAGGGTGTCAGCTACCACCACACCAAATTTATCAAAACTGGTCCAGCCGTTTGAACGTGAAAGAGGAACAAACATCCATACATACTTACATCCATATCCCATACATCCTCACAAACTTTTACATTTATAATATTAGGATGTACGGAGGGCCGCATATCAGGGTACCACACGTGTGCACTCTTTGCTGTTGCAATAAGAGCGGTTTTGCAACAAAAATGGAGTAACGTGATATGCTGGCCTCTGTACACACGGCAGCACAGATTTACATGTTGATCTTGACGTCGCTCTCATCTCGCACGTAATAGCGTCGGCTTTTGTAGTGTATACGCCATTAAATTATGTCTTATCAGGAAAAGAATAGTCATTAACTATACAATGTACTATTTTATATCTTTTTGTTTATTCATTTACAATACTAGCTTTCCACCTGCGGCTCCGCCCGTTAGGACTACAGGTTTTATTGTGCCCAGCCATGGGATAAAATGTAGCCTATGTTCTTTTCTAAGGTCTAATATATCTCTGTATCTAATGTAGTTAGCGTTACTTTCGCATTATTTTGTAATATTAGTAGAGATTTTTCATATGCGTTGTTACAAACAAATAAGACACTAAAATAAATAATAAAATCGGCCAGGTGCGAGTCGAACTCGCGCACGAAGGGTTCCTTACCGTTACCTATAAAACCGGCCAAGAGCGAGTCGGACTCTATTAAAACCATTATCTCTATAAAAGCGGCAAAAAATAACGTTTGTTGTATGGGAGCCCCCTTAAATAAATAATTTATTCAACTTTTTAGTATTTATTGTTATAGCAGCAACTAAAATACATCATCTGTGAAAATTTCAACTGTCTAACTATCACGGTTCATGAGATACAGCCTCAGACAGACTTATCTATAAAAACCAGCAAAAAAAACATGGTTTTTGTATGGGAGCCCCCTTATATATTTATTTTTTTCTGGTTTTTTATATTTGTTGTTATAGGGCCAATAGAAATACATCATCTGCGAAAATTTTAACTCTCTAACTATCACGGTTCATGAGATACAGCCTGGTGACAGACGGATGGACAGCGGAGCCTTAGTAATAGGGTCCCGTTTTTCCCTTTGGGTACGGAACCCTAAAAAAGATAAAAAACTTGGAACAATTACATGGAAACAACTTCAACTGAATCCACATTTATATTTCTTCTAGGCAGTCATTTGTTTTATTCTCGAAACTTTTAGTCAAATTGACGTTTTTAAAATTCTGTTCCTCATTTAAATTCAAGATTCACCTGCCGATACATTTCTTTGTCCTCAAAACTGAATAGTAAGTCAAGTGTGGTATCGGAATATAGTTTAGTGTTCTGTAGAATAATAATTATTAAAAGGAACAAAAGAACTTAGAATGTACCAGCTACCAACTCTTTCCTGGCATACTGTAAAAGGCGAAAGACTGTCAACCTCTCACCATTATACATCATGTCTTATCTAATAACAATAACCCTCAGAATTTATGTGGTGATCGGTTGGGAATAACACCACCCCATCTCTTTCCGTGGGAGTCGTAAGAGGCGACTTGGGAAACAAAAATAAGACCTGCCTCCTAGTAATCCATCCCAGGCAACAACACTTCATTTTTTTCTGAATCTGAGGTGTTATCCTATGGTCTCATTCGGTGTGGTAGGCTCTGTAAGGGACCGTTTGGTTCGCGACTACCCTTGCTGTATTCCGTCGGTGCGTGGGAGTACCAGTGCTTTTATAGGAATTTTCTGGGTCAACTCGTTCCATCGTCGACCTCATCTTTGCCCTTATGGTCAAGATTGAGAGCAAGAGTTAACCCATCTTATAATAAAAAAAATGTCTAACGTTGAATTTACATTTAGTTTATAAGAACAAAGGAACAGGGTATATGAAAATTGATTAATGATGACGATAGTAATGATGGGAATTTTGTTTTAATTTCAAAAGTGTTGCAAAAATATCCAATAACAAAAAAAAAACTAAAGTAGATCCTACAAGAAGTCTACGGTGGCCATGTTTAAGTCCCTACGATTAATTTAAACTTATTTCTAAAATTGCGACCATTTCACTTTTGAATTTAATGAATGAATGAATAAATTCTTTATTACACAATTAAACAAAAAAAGCAGAAGGAAATATTAACATAAGTACAAAAGGCGTAAACTTTTTTCACTAAAGTAAATTTAATGTTGGATTTTTTTTGGATTATTTCCAAACACCTTATGTACAGACAACAGCAAGTCAGGTTACCCATTTGCACTTCGAAAACAGTCTTTATTACGAGCGAGATAAGGGCGACGTCAAGGTCAACATGTATAGCGTGATGTGCTGCCGTGTGTACATATAAATAACAAAATATACTTATTTATAGAAAATCTAACTGCAAAAACAGAACAAGCGAAATTAATGGACCACGGAACCCAAAAAATTATAAACTTACACCGAATCAAGGAGTTTTACGACTATGGTCAAGTCTGACATAGCTATTAAAACCAACTTAATTTTGCCGTCCCAAAAAACAAATCGCCTTAGGTTTGCTACATACTCTTTTCGAATTGGGTGTTTCGGACAAGTTTAACATTGACGAATTTCGTCCGGTTTAGTGGAAATTGACATAAACATGAAGGAATCAAAATTTTAAATGACACGGCGCTTTGTTGTCAACTGGGATGAAAAAGAATACTGAGGAGGGGTGTACATAAACTGGGTGTTTGAAGAAATTCGACCTGTATCTTATTTTACTTATTAAAAAAAATCCACAGCAATACAGAAATGCTTATATTTATACTTATAACCTAAACTTATTGCCAATTACGGATTTTATTATGTACACTAAACATGACTACACGGTTTTCGACCTGGACACAAAAAAACAAACTGAACAGAAAGACAAATTATAAAAGAAAAAAAAAACGGAAATAGTAGAAGAGAACTACCGGTCAGACATACGAAAACATTTTTGCCCAAACTGAAACGGAGATCCTACGCCCGTATTTTCCACGACGCGACCCCCTAAAGCCTGGGTTCCTAACCTGGGGGTAATTACACCTGCAGGGGTAAAAAAAAGTTATTAGAATCGTAAAAAAAAATTGTGAACCATATTCGTGGCAGTGCTACAAACTCAACATTCTTCAAATTTCTAGCGATAAAGTTGGTGCAAAATTAAATTCTCTTTTGTACCACACAGAGGTACCAAACAGAGAACACAAAAGTTTTTCTCAAAAATAAAAGATAAAACATTGCTTGTATTGTTTGTTTTGATAAAATTTTAAAGGGGGGGTAAAATCAGTTTTCCTCATAGGTTACAGGGGTAACAACATTGAAAAGGTTAGGAACCACTGCCCTAAAGTGTACTAGGTCCAAGTAGACTAACCTGGACAGCTATTCCACTGACCAATGGCATCTCAATAGCAGTGGAATGACAATGGTCGCTGTTTTATCAGTTCAGGTGGCGAAATTGAGAACTATCAAAATTTTAAACATTTGGTAACGGCTGTTTTGTCTTGCGGCTGAACTAGCTCAGTTGCTGAGTAGTTTGCAACTTAACGTTCGGTTGACGGTGGCGCTGCTGGTCGGTGTAGCTGTCATCACGTGTATGAGGTTTCATTAGTTCTCAAATTCACCATCTAAACGGGTAAAGTGGTCGTTCAACCGCCATCGATTAGAATTTTTTATTTTTTTATTATAAGATGGGTTAACTCTTGACCTCAATCTTGACCATAAGGTCAAAGATGAGGTCGACGATGGAGCGAGTTAACCCAGAAAATGCCTAATACTGGTACTCCCACGCACCGACGGAACACAACAAGATGTTTGGCGTCGGACTTCGGTAGGAGGGTGGTCGCGAACGAGTCGGCCTACCACACCGCATGAGACCATAGAACGACACCTCAGATTCAGAAAAAAATGAAGTGTCGTTGCCTGGGATGGATTATTACGAAGCAGATCTCATTTATGTTTCCTTAGTCGCCTCTTACAACACCCACGGAAAGAGATGGGGTGGTGTTATTCTCAACCGATCACCACAAAATAACGCCCTGTGGTATACTGTTTTAATTACCCTGCCAAATTAAATAAAACCTATGTGATAGTGAACAACTATACAAGCGTATGTAGTACACACTTATTTCGAAGCTTATTAGCCACTTTCCTATTTAGTGCGGAGTTTAAGCCATTCCCTATAAAAAAAGTCCTCGAAATAGTATCCCAAAAAGGACACCCTGGTAAAATATGTACAAGTTTGTATTATAAGTTGATTTATGAATCAAAGTCAAAAATACATTCAGGAAATAATGCAAAGCACCTAGTGAATTATATTAGTTCTTTTGACTCTCCGCTTTTCGAGGTCCAGACAAGAATAGATAAATCTTCGAGGGTTGCCCTTTTGAATTCTGTCACACTTTCCTTATTTCTTCATTTTAATTGACATATGAAAGCCAATCAAAAAATTAAAGGACATCATTCACGGCCCGTACAAAAAATACCAAAATTTTTGGCCGCCACTTTTAAATGACTTTTATACCATTCCACCTCTAAAAAGCTTCTTTTTTTCACTGAAAATTAGGGATAAAGAGCCCTTTTAGTCACAATTTTGATATTTGAATTTAGAACCCTATAAAAAATATTTTTCTCCCGCAAAACACGTAAAAAAAGAGCACTTTTTTTGACAATTTTGGTGTTTAAATTTCGAACCCTCCAATGTAATGGATAGACATACCATCGCAAAGAATATTTTAAATTCAAACTTTAAATAAAAATGTGTGTTCTTTGCTGTCATTAATTAATAAAATGTCGACAAGAAATAAATATCTCGTCACAGATTGACCACCCTATCGACAACAACAAGAAAATTACTCTAAACTTTAGTAATTGTTCAAATTTGAATGTACAGAGGGCCACACATCAGGTTACCACAAGCGTGCACTCTGTGCCGTTGCGATAAGATGAAAATGGGGTAATCTGATGCGCTGGCCTCTGTACATTTTCATTAATGTAACATTCCTTTTTTCTTGATTAAATGTTTATTTCCGCTTAAATCTTTCTTTTTCTCGAGGTCATGGTATAAAATATAATGAACAACTCTTGAATAAAACGGATTTTCATCGAGGGCTATGAATCACTCGCGTCATTCAGGATTCTAACACTTGAATCCTTCATTTGCTCGTGATCCAACTTTGGCCCTCGCTTAAAATCCGTCTTTTATTCCCGAGTTGCACAATATACTATTATTTCACCGTTGTAACTAAAGACCCCTCTATGAACCTGTTGAAGACAAAATTTCGGATTCCGAATACTAAAATTCTGATAACCGTTATTTTTTATAAGGGTTCAAAAGAAAACCCGATCAAGAGAGCCGCGTGACAAAAGACAGTAAGGACGAGTACCCATAACAAAAAGGGAACAAGAAATCTTACAACGAAAAAGTCAAAGGGAATAAGTATGTAGAAAATACATCAAACGAATTGCGGGTCACCAGACTTTCATTTTCTTGGAATTATGAAACATTTTTGTGTTTTTAGAAGCATTTTTGTAGGGTTAAGTATCCATATCCAACAAAAGCATGTAACACTTGTGTTTTTAAAAGCACATTTACAGGGTAATGTATCAAAGTACCATAGAGATGATAATAAGTAGGCAGTGGCTCTCGCTGATCTCAACCGATCAGTGAGGTTAAGCAACTTACTCAGAGGCAGGGAACCTGATGAGTGACCAAAGTGGCAATTTATCACGAGCGTTTCCGTGCTTCGGAGGGCGCGTTAAGCTGTCGGTCCCGGCTGTTATCGATTGACTACAGGCGTTAAAACCAAGTCAGAGGCGTGCAGTTTGAAAACTCTAACACCAGGGTTAGCCAAGTTCGCCACACACTTGACTATATCTACACAATAAGAAGAAGATGTAGGTATTCATAACATTACTTGAACAAGACAAATTTTATTTAATCCATCCATCCATACAATGACGGTAATCTTTGTAAGGGTAAGCAGAACGTCAGGCGAGGTTCTACATTTTATCATACTTAGGTGGTATTTTGACTTATTTTTTCTATGACTATGATAAAGTTGCTAGGTAGTTTGCAACTTTACGTTCGGTTGCTGGTGGCGCTGCTGATCGGGGCGGTTGTTATTAAGTTTATGAGGTTTAGATCATTTAGATAGTTTTAAATTTTGCCACCTGAATGGATGAAGTGGCAGTGGGCTGGCCATGTCTGTCGCAGAACCGACGAGCGTTGGAGTAGACAGGTTCTCGAATCGAGACCACGTCTTGGCAAACGAAGTGTAGAACGCCCCCCAGCCAGATGGTCAGATGTCCTAAAGAAGATAGCGGGTAGTGGCTGGATGCAAAAAGCTGAGGATCGTGCAAAGTGACGCACCTTGGGGGAGGCCTATGTTCAGCAGTGGACTGCAATAGGCTAATATACACATCAACACGGTCTAGGGATATTGCACGATTTTTCATACAAAAGAGGTCTGTTTGAGAAGCTATAAAAGCACTTTCGAGATACATGGAGGGCTATAATTTTCAGACGAGCAAGTGCAAAACCTGAATTTTCAATTTTTTTTAATAAATTTTGTTTTACTTGAAATTTGTGAAAACGTGACGGAAACGAAAACGGAAATGCACTTTTTGCCTGCCTTTTGTATGAAAATGGTAAAATTTACGCATTTTTTTTCGTCACGTTTTCACAAATTTCAAGTAAAACAAATTTTATTGACTAGAATTTAAAATTCAGGTTTAGTACTTGCTTGTCTGAAAATTATAGCTCTACATGTATCTCGAGTATGCTTTTGTAGCTTCTCAAACAGACCTCTTTTGTATGAAAAATCGTGCAATATCCCTAGACCGTGTTGATGTGTGTATGTTGAATGGATATTAATGGTTACCGTTGTTATTTAACGGCCATTGGGACGTTATTAATTATATATTGGAATAGACGTCCTGTTAGATTTTGTAACACATACTGCAAAAAAACAAAAAGAGGCTTGTTTCTCCAAATTTACAAACATGTCATTGTAATGTATAAGTGGAATCTATTCTTATTTCAGTTTTTCATAGATATTTTTTTTTATAGTCTTACTCATGAATAATGTGAAAGTTATGAGTGTTGTAGAATGTTATGGAATCGTGGATCTAGAGTTCATTCAAAACATTTTTTTTATTAAAAACTGAAAGTGCCAGCTGCCAACTCTTACTGTGTGAGATTCAGTAATTGGGATATCAGGGTATTATTTTATCGTGATTTTTGCATTTCTAATCAGGACAATTATGCACATAACATTTAAGTGATAAATGTGAACTAGACTCATCTTCGCTGAATCCCAAGTCACAGGCAACGTCCTAGTTTGGGATACAGAGATAAACAAATACTGAAATGTACAAATGTTTGGTAAATAAATAAATTTTATTATTATATTTATTATTATTATTATTAGTGAAGTGACCACCATCTGTTTGAACTCATAGTGCTACAAGTAACACGGCCTTACGATAATTAACTCATCATGAACTGTTAAAATTTAATACAAAGAAGAAATTGAAGGACCATAGGGCAAATTGATATCTATTTTGTATAAGAGGCTTCTAATGAGGTTGGCATAGTCGCCTAGGGTGACTGAAACTTTTGGTTTAATTAAATAAAAAGAAAAGATTTGCATTTCAAGTAAGACCCGGACCAAATATCACAATTTGTAAAAATTTGTCACTAGGTATACAAATTTTTACAAATTGTGATATTTGCGATACTCCTGAGAATGTTTACCATATTCTTTTGGAGTGTGTCCGAAACGCCTCAGAGAAGTAAATTTTATTCAAAATGTGAATTCATTTAATTTGGGTAATGGGTAGTCTTTAAAGTGTTTCAACAAACCAAAGTCCAAAAAATGTGAACTCTTAAACGATTTTTTGTATTATTGTTTGAGTAAAAGGTCATAGAATAAATGGGATCATAGGCGTGTGAGCCAGGGAAGGGGGGGGGGGGGTTGAATCAGATTTTTGTAAGTATAAATAATAATTAAAATAGTTATTTATGTATACAACAGTAACTTTCAAGGGTCTGCAGCAAAAAGGTTTATGACGTCTTCCATGAAAGAATCACCCATAGCATTGACAGCCCCCTAGGTCCGACTAGTGGTGGAACAATCACTGACTGATTAAAGCCCTTAATAAATTAAGAGAAAAAAGAAATTATCGTTTAACTGGATTTCTATTTATAAAATGAGTACGCATACATATGTAGAGTCGCTGCAAAATCTTTTGCATGATACAACCACTGCAGCACATTAAGACTGTATGTCATTTCATCTCACGTCATCAGTCACATTTCTTACTCCTCAGACTAACTAAGGAGATAGAGCTAGATACTGTTAGGCCCGTGGAAGTCTTGAAAACGCTGAATATGTAACACTTTAAATTTTATTGAACAAATAATTTTTACTAAAGCGGGTAGATTACCGCAAATTCACCACTCCGATGACAGATTGCTGGAACAACAGCAGTCTAACCGTAAACACGTTCAATCTTACCGCGATCGGCGGGCCGTATAGGTAATTTGTTGTTACCTAATCTAAGGTTAGGTTGGAAGTGCGATCCCGAACGCACGAGCCGAGCTAGCGAAGCGAGCAGCGGCCGGCGAAGTGCCAACAGGTCCGCATGTCGCAGTTCCGTCTGTTGCAATTCCATCTGTCGTATTTAAGTCGTCACAGCTCAATCCGCAACTGTGTACAGTATGCCTGGGAAAATTTGGCAGCTGACACATTCTAAGATTTTTTTTCACCCCTAGTCCAGTGTGAAAGCAGTTACGATATACAAAATATTTTTGTGAACCCTCAATCCTTTTAAACTTCAATCTCGTCCCTAATATTTCTTCAGATTTCTCGTAATTTAATAAACACCATTAATTTCCATAAGCACCTGCCATTTTTCATACTGCTTTGTATGAATAATCGTTTTTTAAATACAGTGTATGAACATGAAAGATAATTCTGTGGACTAATATATAGGACAGATTTAATTTTAATAACATTGAATTAGCAAGGTAAAGCTTTGTGCAGATAAATAATTTTAAGATTTTTTCGTCGCCATTTTTATTTTATTTTCAAGTAACCCTTAAAAAAAACAGTTATAACAAGTTTTTCTACAAATGGTGACTCTTGGCTTAAGGAATAAGAAGTGCAGAAAGCGAAAATCTTCAAGAAAAGAAATTGTTTATTCAAATTATGAATATGGATTTTCTTTTTTTCTGATATGATTCATGTATGTACCTATGTAAAACCTCTAAATAACCATAATAAAATACTAAACAACCGATAGTATAGTATATTTTTAATATCATTTTATATAATTGTATTCTATATTAATTTTATATGGATTTATGTCTGAATTAAATGAGTTATAAATATATATATATTATATTTATAGTTAAAATAAAATAAAAGTTTTAAGGCGGACTTATCCCACGATCTCTTCTAGTTTAAGATTCTGATTTCGCTGCGGATATTGTTATCAAAGTTACAGAAAAAAAAAATGTTTTTGATGAAAATAGGTATTAAACACCATTAAACAATGTAGTTTAATAAAAAAAGTCTAGAAAGCCGGTACTGACATCTAGTATTATCGGAGGTAGGATTCGCCCTTAGTGGTACACTAGGTCTAAGCGTGTCCTGTTTATGTCATAGCATACAAACATTTTTTTTTAATCGACAATGTATTCTAGTGTTAATATTGTTATGGAGTAAGGTTTTGAATGTACCATGAAAAGGCGTATAATTTTTGAAATATTAAATAATCACATAAGCTCGCGCCTTACAATTACAGTCTTGGAAATTAAAAATGCCTCTTGATTTCCTAGTCTTTACTATTACTTTTTAACCCGTCGCACGCTTGTTTACACCGCGTGCGATACAAATCCTGCACCTCGTGCGGTGTGCAGACAGCGCGCGAGGATTAAACCGACTTTTAACGCTTTTAGCGCCAAGAGTTTTCGTCCAAAACGCCCACCACACGCCACGACAAAAAAAGCGTATGGCGTTGCGTATGGCGAACGCTTGGTGAACGATATTAAAGTTAAAAAAAAAAAATGTCTGATATATCAGGCTTTGGCGGCGAGGGCACGAAACTTAAACGTCTGATATATCAGACTTTGGCGGTGAAAAGGTTAAAAGGTAGGAAGTTCTATGTTCGACTGTTTTTATTTTTTGTATGTTCACTTATTTATTATTTTTATTTATTATTTTTGAAGTTTTTTGAAGAGTTTGTCGTGAGCATAATTAGACGCTGAAAGCCTGGACAAAATTAGGATTAAAAATTATAAATTACATTGGCAAATTACTAAACGTTATTTGAATATTTTAAGCATGTCTTGAAAAACAAAACAGAACCTTCTTTTAAATTGGTTCATTAAAACAGAGTTGTATAAGGCCCGTGTTCACCAAAAATATAACCAACGGTTAAACCGCGGTTAGAAGCTAATCAGACAAAATGTCAAAAAAAATGTATGAAAATGACATTGTCACATCTCTGGTTAGCTGCTATTCGTTGTTTAAATTTTTGGTGAACACTGGCCTAAGTCAATGTATTTTTACATGGTCGTATTTAATTTCTGATGATTACAGGAATTATGTTTACATACCAACCCTCATCGGGCCAGCGTGGTGGACTATTTCCTAAATCCCGTGGGGACATTATATGGGCTAATGAAAAAGAAAAGGAAGTGACTCCGCTGCCGGTACCGGCAACGACGAAAAATATGAAACTATGTAGTCGCAATGTTCAAAGGCGCTGGAGTCAAACAGCTGTGAAGTTTGCGCCTCTACATAATCTGTGGTTGCGCTTGCGCTCAAATAGGTCATAAAAGTTAATGACATTCCACCGATCGCGCTCCGTAGCAAGAAATGCAATTTTTACCTGCCGTTCAATCGCCACCTTATAAGTTTTAAGGGTACTTTGTAAGTTTGCGTCATTTTTTAAGACTTGCGACTTTATTCATTTACACGGAGAAAAAAAACTCATAAAAGTAACAAAAAGTCTTGTGCCAAATGGGACAGCTAGATAAATTGTAGTAGTTACATTATTTTTGGTAATATTATATATTTGTACGTAGTTTTTACTAGAATTTTAGTAGGTGCTAAGAAAATTATGGTTTAGGCTAGAATTTCTGTGATAACAATACTTTCTAGTAGTCTTGTAGTACCGCTTTTTTCTCAGTGTACTAGCTTTCCGACCAAGACTTCGTTCCCTTAGGAATTTGGAAAAATTATATAGTCTTTGTGTTAATCCAAGATGGCAGCTACCTCCATACTAATTTTTTTCAAATTTGGTCTAGCTGTTTGAGCGTGAAAGTGTAACAAACATCCATACATACAAACTTTCGCCTTTATAATATTAGTAAGGAGTAGTAAGGATAAGGTTTTTAGAGACGCATATAACACCCATCAGGATTGACGCTTAATGTACCTTTGGTTCTAGCTGTTTTTGATTAAATACCGTTGTAAGCCCAAATCATAGGCCATTGTGTCTGTCTGTGGCATCGTAGCTTCTAAACAAATAGACCGATTTCGATGCGGTTTTTTATTGTTTGAAAACTGACGAACCTAGCTATAGCTAAAAACCATCTCTAATCAAGATTGTTCAAAATTGGTTCAGCAATTTAAAAGTTATAAGCAATTACTGCTCTACCACAAAACATCAAAACACCAGTGACAATGTCTTGAACTACGTAATTTTTTTGTTGTGTAATTTATTCCTTTCGAGAAAGGCAAAGGAATCTATGTCCACACAGCCATTTTTAAACATTGAGTTTTAGTTATATAACTTAGAGTTTTACTTTTATTTTTGTGGCCCTAAATGTCGGGGGTTCTACAATTTTTTTAATTGTAGAATTGAAAATTTTCGATTTTCTTTACGTCAATAGAGTGTGATATTGTCAAGTTAAGTTTTATTCTATCTCGCTCGCACACGACTAATCGCAAGACTTGTATAGAAATCGCATAGTCGCACTCCTAGAGTCTGCCTTAACAAAATTATCCTATAATTATTTTAAACGTTTTAACTTAATATTTAAGGCGAAACAGCGGATGTGTATTTTTATCGTTATGGCGACTTGAATTTATAAAATAACGAGAGCTTAACTTAAGGAAGGTGTAAGAGTTTACGGTAATTTGTTTTTAATGAAGATACTGTGTTCTTTAGGATTCCTTTCAACTCGGTTGCTTGATTGCTTGTTTATGTTATGCATACAAATAGCTTATTTTGAAGTCGGTTCGTGTGTGTCTTGTTAGCAACCTTATTTCATAATGAGTATAATTTTAAAAGAATCCTTTGAGAAGCTTGTGAGATGGGGTCTTCATTGAGTCTTTTTATAAGAAAGGATAAATATTTAGCATATTATTAGCGGTGTTTATTCTCGACATAATGTGGTGTGATGCCTGAGCTCTTTTTTGCATTGAATGCATGATCTGTGCACTGTTTAATGATTGCACAAAAAAACTGCGCAATGATCGTTGAAATAAGTAGTATATTCTTTTTTATAACATGGGTTAACTCTTGACTTCAATCTTGACGGTCATAACCTTTCTTTTTAGTTGGTCTGAGGTCATAACTCAGAAAATGCCTACTAAGGCACTGATACTCCTACACACCAACGGAACACAGCAAGCTGTTTGGCGTCGGACTTCGATAGGAGGGTGGTCGCGAACCAGACCATAGGACGTCACCTGAGATTTAGAACAAATTGAGGTGTCGTTGCCTAGGATGGATTAATAGGAGGCGGGTCTCATTTGTGTTTCCTTAGTCGCCTCTTACAAAACCTATGGAAAGAGAAAGGGTGGTGTTATTCTCAACCGATCAGCACCCGGCAGAACTTTACTAACTTAACAATACAGTAATTAGGGTACATTATTAGTAGGTCCTACACTACAATAAGAAGCTACAATTTCAGTGAGAATTTCCACGTTTACCCCGCAGCAAACACTTTATGTTACGTTTTAGGGGGTCTTAGGGGGTCGCCAGAACTTTTCAACCTCCAAAGGGATCACGAATTGAAAAAAACTGAAAACCACTGAACTATTCCATCGCTAAATAGTATTGTTAATAGAGAGAATGGGAGATTTTCAGCAAGTGCCTACATACAAAGTTGCTTGGTTTCCTTACAATCTTTTAGCTCCCAATTTCAACCTCTTCTAGCCTTTTTTCGCGATGAAAGGTAGCCTATACAATACACAATACAATATACTTTATTTGCACACAAGGACATACAGCACAATCAACAGAACATAAAACATAGTGTACAACAAGGCGGCCTTATTGCTAGGTAGCAATTTCTTCCAGGCAACCTTAGGGTAGAACAGAAGCAAGATAAGAAGTAGTAGGTGGTGCATAAATATATATACTTAATACAAATATATGTAATATATACATTATATATTATATATATATATATATATATATATATACAAAAAAAAATATATAAAAAAATAATATATCTATACCTATGTCCTTTCCTAAGCTCTATTTTATCTGTGAACCAAAACATCAACATCGGTTCAGTAATTTAGGCATAAATGCGTAACAGACAGACAGAGTTACTTTCGTATTTATTAATATTTAATAGTAGGGATGTGTAGCTCACTAATCGATTATAAAATTAAACTTAAACTATTACGTTTTATTATTATTAATATTAATAAAATTTCCTAACTCATTTCATTATATTACCTAATAATTATATTGTGAAGCATTTATGACTAGAAAGCTTCTATTATATTTTTCCAGGAATCGATCTTTATGGTCAACTCAGAATCAGTAACCAAGTTTATTACTATTTCATTAAACTATAACTATAGATAACCAAAATAAGTTGAACTCTACAACCTCCGTCAATAGCTACCGCAGGAAGGACCAACAGAAAATGGATATTTTATGTCGGCTTGTTACAAAGGATGGAATATTGCGTTTGCTTTATGTACAGAGAGTACCATGTCAGGTTACCCATTTGCACTACGAAAGCCGGCGTTATTACGAGCGAGATAAGGGCGAAGAGCCAATTCGGGCAATATGGGACTGTAAATGAAAGCTGCTTGGTGGTAAATACTATTTTCATCGAAACTCAATGTCAAAACTAGAAAAATAAAACACCAAAAAGAAGTGTTATTCAATATGTATAGCCCATAGATATAGAAAAAAATAGTTAAATACCACGTATAGCCAGATGTGATGCCGGGTGTACAGACTGCTTTCACCCGCGACTTCGTTCGCATTCCTATCACTCTTGAGACCCCAACTATCTGGAGGCAGAGTTTTAAAACTGCCGAACCAGCACCAACCAACTGTTTGAAAATAATAGTAGATTAAGCAGCAAGGGGATAAAACAGTGTATTATGTCACGGGCAGCATATTGAATCCTGAGCGAAATGAAGGATTCTGTAGTTCATTCCCGAACGTAGCTCGGGAATTATTGTTAAGAATCCTGAATGAAGCGAAGGATTCAAGTCTGCCCAAGACTAAGACACTTTTATCCCCGGGAAGCTTACTCTACTTTATACACCTACTGTGAGGTTAAATAAAAAAGAAATCATAAATTCATCCCATCAATAATGTTTTGAGCCTCCGTTTCTATGTCAGAGTCGCTGGAATTATCTGCATACTGGACTTTTTTTTTAGATTTATTAAAAAAGCTTACCAAACAATTTAGTAATTCGCGGTAAAAATCACAGATCCAAAATCACCGACGACGTTTTCTTATAATATTTAGTTCCGAAGGCAAAGGAAAGTCAATAGCTAAGACATACAGCCAAGTTTTTATACTAAATATTTTTCATAAAAGTAAAATCTCTTTGATGTGTCAAATTTTATAGTTAAAATCTCCTTGGACCAAGGAAGTTAAGCCTTCAATAGCTTTGTTTTTTTTTCGAAATTATTTTTGATAGAAGTTTTTGTTGAAATTTTGGCGTTCCATATTTAAATGTCATTAATGCCCAAGGGAAGTTCCATACAATTTTATTTCCCTTAAGCTTTAATGGCTTACTTTTAAATATAGAATATAATACGTGCTCCAGATGCAAGTGGTGTATAAAAGTAATTTAACAGTTGTTCTAATAGCTAGGCCATTGTGTGGTTTGAAAACTCTGACACCAGGGTTAGCCAAGTTCGCCACACACTTGAACCGAAAAGAACCGAAAAGACGAAGAATAGCTACACGAGCGAAACACGCTTACTATAAGCACTTGTTGTTGTTCATAATCAACAGTGTTTTAATTTTTTGACGAAAATTTAACATTCCAAAGATATTAATGTGCTTCTATGTGATTAAATATTTACTTACTACGAATAACTTCTGAATTCCTTCTTCTTCTTCATCAGCCCATATACGTCCCCACTGCTGGGGCACGGGCCTCCCTCAATAACATGAGGGGTGAATGCCATACTCACCACGCTTGGCAGACGGGTTGGCGAGGGTTTTGATATAATTGCAGAGCTTTCCTTCTCTGTGTGCAGATGAACTTGCTTGCATATTTACCTTATGGTCCTATTCTACTCTGCCCAGGACTCACACAGCGTTCCTTGCTTTACCTAGTGCTAACCAAAGCCAAAAACATGTCCGCTCAGGCATCCAGTCGATTTTAGTGCTTGTGTCGAATCGTTACGTTTCATACTTTTGGGATGGCTTCGCGGACCACTTCATTCGTCAAGTGATGTCATCGAGCAGCGGGTCCACAGTAGAATTTAATTATAATATAGTTATTTGTGGTAGGTTTTTATTTCATTTAAGAAAGAGCGCTGAAGTATGGTCATTGGTCATACTTTGACAGCAGCGTTTTAATAGTGACTGCAACATTTTGGAGCGTAATGCTTGAGTAGTATTAAGTAAATACAGATTATAATATTTCATAAATTGTCACTTTTTACGTGTATTTGAGCCAACACACTCATGTCCGTAAAAATCATCTTTTAATTCACCTCCTACGACCCCTAATATTGGAGCGCGTCTCGCCATCAAACTGTTTAGTTTGGCGAGTAATATACTTAAGAAAAATTGTAACTTACCGTTGTACGGAAGGCCGTAACTCAGGTTACCACACGCGTGCACACTATGCTGTTGTGATAAGAACGGTTTTGCGATGAAAATGGAGTAACCTGACGCGCTGGCCTCTGTACAAATAAAAAAATGTGTTTCCGATGACCACAAGTGGTTCGCGGATCACCGTTTTATGTAGAGAGAAGTGACTGTACCACAGAATACCGTCTGCGATCCTTCTAAGACCGACCGGCTAAAGATGGCGCCTCACGATGAATAAAATCTCTCAACTTAATAATTAAAACTTATTAACACCTGTCGCTTTATCTCGGATCTAGAACTTTAATACGTAATCTTTCAACAAGATTAACTCATAATAATTAATTGAGATATCAAATCAGGAGGCTCAACTAACATTGTACTATGTATAAGAGCATTCCATTGCAGCTTTATGCATAAACAAACAAGACGCACGCAAGATCATAAATACTTACTTATAAACTAAACCACATAATTAAACCATCGATAAACGTGAATAAACATACTCTACACCCTTATTCCGAAGCAATAAAGGTCAATATAGGACGAAGTATAACTCTCACAACTGATGATAAAATTTGGTCCGATTTGCAGAATGAGCCGATATCGAGATCTGCCTATTAACGCGAAGAGGTTAGGGCGGGGCCAAGCTGACGTGTTGATTACATCTTTCGGTACCGAAAACCGAAAAACTTGGTACCGATTACATCGCTACCGGAGAATGAAAGATTTTATTTGAGACGAAGCGAATAATAGTAGGTAAAGGCTACTATTATAATTAAAAATTCTTGGATAGTAGGTAAAGGCATTGGATAGTAGGTAAAGGCACTCGCATTTCATCTCTGAAGTAAAATAATCATACTGTTTTTTATGTTGTTAATAAGTCCAACCATGAAAAAAAAATTTTTATTAGATTTCTCCTTCACTGTTATGACATCAATTGCTTTAGACTACAACGATTTTGGGAAAGAAAATGTTTTGCCATGTAAGAGACTTGACACCAGGCTTAGATCTCCTGATCTAACCGATTGAGCTATCATGTCTTCAAGTAAAACGGCGAATTTGTGATTCTGTCCGCCCTATAAAAGAATCTATAGGCATAAGTGTATGGTTGCATGAACGTCTATGAGTACGATTTATTCGATATCTCTAATTAAACAAAAGTCCTATCGGTCGAAAGTTTAAACACTTTTAAATCACTCATGCTCACTCCACGAAGAAGTTTACTAGCTCCACAAAGCCAGGGCCGGCCCCACGGGGGCTTCAGTCCTAATGAAATAATTTCTCGTGTAATTTAAGACTGTTTAAGACGTCAAATTTTAAATTGGATGCGTGAAAAGGGACGTTTTAAAATAATAAATTAATCGTTTCCCTGAAGTGAGCTAAGTGACTTCGGTTGAAGTATATGAAACTTGAGTTGGGAACGCCCATGTTGTTTGTGGTTTTGGTGCATGGTCTTTTAAAAGTTTCTCTCATTTTAATACATTCATCCATACAATATCGGGTGACTTTGAATAAGTTAGAGAAAATATGTGAATCAGCACACGAACTTAACAACTTTCTCAAAGATATGTACTTAGGTCAAAATATACATATCAACACGGTCTAGGGATATTGCACGATTTTTCATACAAAAGAGGTTTGTTTGAGAAGCTAGAAAAGCATACTCGAGATAGATGGAGGGCTATAATTTTAATGCGATCAAGTGCTAAACCTGAATTTTAAATTCTTATCTATAAATTTTGCTTTACTTGAAATTTGTGAAAACGTGACGAAAATGAAAAAAATGTTGCTTAAATTCGACTATTTACATACAAAAAGCAGGCAAAAAGTGCATTTTTGTTTTCGTTTCCTTTACGTTTCCACAAATTTCAATTAAAACAAAATTTATTGATTAGAATTGAAAATTCAGGTTTAGCACTTGCTCGTCTGAAAATTATAATACTCAATGTATCTCGAGTACGCTATTATAGCTTCTCAAACAGACCTCTTTTGTATGAAAAATCGTGCAATATCCCTAGACCGCATTGATGTGTGTATTATAAAAACATTCGTAAATGAGGCTGCACAGATTTTTATCAAAGAGCCATCTCGGTTTGTTCAAATTTCAAACAAACAAACCACATCGAAACTGATTCTTCTTTTAGGAGCTACAATGCCACAGACAGATACACATGTCAAACTTATGACCATTGACCACCCTTTTTTTATCCGGAGTTAAAAATTTGCAAAAAAACATAAATCTACTGCCTAAATCTCTAGTACTCTTAAAATAGTATTTTGCTATTCAACTAGAATACAAACAAAAGCTTCTTCCGTACAACAAAGCGAAATACAGACAGACAGTCAGAGGAGGTATGTTAAAAGATATATCCTTAATTTAGCACACGACGAACTGTCCATTGTCACAGGTTATATTTAACGGCGGACGCGGTCCAAGCATTCTGAACTCGATGGGCGCTAATCCTGCTATAAGAGCAAGTGCGAATTGTTTGATGTCCATTGAATAGTATCGTTCTATTGACAAAGAGTTTCAGAGAATCCTATCAAATCAACAGCATCAGAATACTAACACACAACTTAATGACGTGTGCAAGTCACCAAAGCCACTCACTCGGAAAATCTATAACAACCTTCTTAAAAATATTAAAAATATTGTTAAAAAATATTTTACTATATAGATAAATTTAAAGACCCCGGGGAAGGGGCCTCCGGGCCCTCCTGTCATATAAATTAAAATTATTAAAACTAACTTGAAGGGTGTCAACTCAATAACCTCACAATCTTTAATATTAAGATTATTTTTAAGGAATTTTGTTCTTTGTGTTTAAATTGAAATAAACAGTTTAATTTTTTTATTATTATTATTCTTACAACTATCTTTACAGGTTTTAAACCTGATGCGACAGTGTAGCTACAGTATTATACAATCAATAACAAATAACTTGTATAATGTTGTTTTTATAAATTTACTCCGCGAACATGTGAATAAATCAATCCATTCAGCGACTTTATTTTAATGCACAACGTTAATGTACAAGTGAAAACTTGTACATTAACGTTGTGCATTAATATTTAATTTAATTTTTTCTAGGCTGACACCGGATGACATCTTGACTTTAGCAGTTTTAATTTCCTTTATTTATTAAACACCCCTCCGCCTTACGGATTTTCGATCAGGGTCACGTGACAGACGCGTGACCCTGACGCGAGCATTTTTTACCCATACTTCAAAGTGCAAAACGCCGCTAAAGAAGTTTTCACTTCAAAACTTACCAATCGACTTCCCAAACCAAGGTAAATCAGCTGATCGCACGAGTTGTATGAAGAATTTTTTTTGTATTTAGACTTTATGTTCCTTGGAGAAAGTAGTTGAGTTTTGTAAGCTGATTCACATACTCAATTTTCACTAAATAATTTAAAATCACCCAATAATATAACTAGTCCTAATATATAACTAATATAACTATACTACTCTTAGAATTCAGTGTAATGTTCACCAAAATTTTGCCGACAGGAATGAACCCCAGATTTGACAATTACATTGTAATTAATATGTAATTAATAGCAAATGGATCAACCGTGTCGGTTGATTCTTTGTGGAGATAGCCATTAAGTGTTAGAAAAGTACACAGCAGGGCAAATCTGAAGGGGTTACAGTAGTGGTTAATTATCACGAACGTGTCATCTCAATGTTTCATCTGAATCTCAACCGATCAGTGAGGTTAAGCAACGTACACAGAGGCAAGGAACCTGATGGGTGACCAAAGTGACAATTCATCACGAGCATTTCCGTGCTTCCGGCTGTTGTCGATTGACTAAAGTTGTTAAAACCAAGTCAGAGGCCATTGTTCGGTTTGAAAACTCTGACATCAGGGTTAGCCACTTGACTATACCTACACGATAAGAAGAAGATCACGAATGTTTTCGCTACTTTAAAGTCTGTTTGGTTTTAGTAATAAAACAGTAATGTACAGCAATGTACCTGTAATGTATCAAACCCGTATGTATGAACTAACAACCAAAACAATACCGTTAAGAGTTATAGTAGAATAGCTTCCCGAAATGACAGTTCATGTGTCAACTGTAATTAAATGGAACTGAAATTAACTCATAGATGATCATTGATTTTTACCGATTTCAAAAAAGGAGGAGGTTCTATGTTCGACTGTATGTACTTTTTTTATGTATGTTCACCGATTTCTCCGCCAATTATGGACCGATTTTAAATTTTTTTTTTTTGTTCGAAAGAGTATACTTCAGAAGTGGTCCTATACAATTTTTTTCGAAAATGATTCAGCGCTTTTAAAAAAACTGAACAAAAACAAAAAAATACTACAAACCAGAACAACATCTAAATAAATGAGTGACATTTTCGTTTGTGGTTATGCTAATAGGCATTGTAGTCTGCAAAAAATACTAGCTATCTACTTTGTGCGAACTTTTGTTGGGATTGAAGTCGGTGACTCATACTTTTTTAACGTGAAAAAATATCATATCATTAATTCATTATATCATACAATTGGCGATTAAACACTGCCGCTAATTTTGAAAGTGATTCTCATTATTTTAAATCATGTGTCTCTTAATTTCATTACACAATTTTTTAGTTATTTAATTTTTCACGCAGGTCTCAAATAAATTAAATTAAACTATAATAATTGATGGAACCCTCACGTTCAAGAAAATGCCAGCGTGGTGGACCATGGCCTAAATCCCCTTCGTGTTTCGAAGGGAGGCCCGTGCCCCTCGGTGGGGACGTATATGGGCTGATAAAAAAGGGGGTGTAACCCTATTTGATTTTTTACTTTAATATGTTGAAAATGGAGTAGTATTTTTGTAAGTAATAAAACCCAAAATTATTGGCAATAAGGTCAAATTAATTTATTCACATTTAATAATGCCATTTTTTTATTTTTCACTGAAAAACTAAGCAATTTAATAGAAACTACTTAAACCAAGTTTTTAACAGTTTAATTTTATGTCTGTAATTTTTAAACAATTAAATAATCTCGCTCCTTAATTGTTACTTTAAAAGGCACATATATAATTAAATTATTATCAACTGTGTTGATTAAAGAGAGAAAAAGGCCTAGAACAAAGTTGACTCGTGTATTAAGTGTTCCGTACATTTTACACGACTGCCTGAAATTAAAAACCTGTATTTCAAAAACTAATAATTTCGCTTTTTATTGAAGCCACTGTGAACATTTTTCGCCATTAAACTTAATAGTATGTCTCATCGAATATTTTATGTAAATTTTTTGACAAATTTTTATTTTTTTGACATTTATTAGACATTCTTTTTTATTTATTAGATATTATTAAACATCCTTTTTTTTTGAAAATTGTGACAACTTAAAATATGTTATATATGTGCTGTGTTAAAAACCTGTAAAATTAATTAAGTATGAAATTATGTAAGAATATTATAATGCTATCGATTTGGGCCCCGAGCCTGTCATGATATCATTTTGTCTGTGTTAAATTGAATAAATAAATTGAATTGAATTGAATTGAAAACAATGTCTTTAAAACTGTGGGTCGCGGGAAAAGAAATAAACAATTATTTGTAGGTCCAATATAATTAGAAAATACAATTTAAGTGAAAATGCTGAGTCTGCATAATTATGCCTTCTGCGACTACCCCGCAGCAAACTATTTATATTACGTCCGACGTAGTAATTTGTAGATTTAACCTAGGTCCTAAGGAGGTTGCCAGAACTTCTTAACTTTCAAAGGGGTCGCGAATTCAAAGAGTTTGAAAAACACTGATTTCAAACAAATTATTATTCTTTTAAAGCATTCAGCTGATTGCAAAAGTTCTATGGAGAGGATTTAAAAAAAATTGGGATTACTTTAAATTAATTGAAACGAATAAATACAAAATCACCCATTCAGTTAACCAAGGCGGTTGCAAACGCCTGTTAAGTCGAGGTAATAAGGGGTTCGTTCATAATTTGCTCACGGAACCCTAAACAGGGTACCGACGAGAGTTTCGAAAAGGCATTACTATCGGTTTTTCGAAATCGGTAATAAAATTAACATTCGTGCGTTTTAAAGCTTGATTTGCGTATTTGTGTTCAGGGCTGTCAATAATTTGAAGTTCTGGTATTTTTTTAGGAAGCTGGGAATAACAATTAAAAGGTTATTTAAAAAAAAACTTTTTATTAAAAAAACCAACTTTTTTTAAAATCTGTTTGAAGTCGGTGCGAAGGTTGCCTATCAAACTTAGTTTTCTTTGCTCCGACTTCAAACAGATTAGTAGGAAGGTATAATCGCGGACAAACATACATACATACATACATACATACATACATGTCAAACTGAGAACCTCCTTTTTTTTGAAGTCGGTTAATTAGACCAACTTTTAATTTGAACTACCTAATCAGAAGACAAAACTATGTATCGATTTTCGTTGAAATGGATGACTTTTAATCCCAAAGCTCCGTCAAGTAATCATTGTTATTTTTTTAATTTACTAGCTTCCCGCACGGGACTTCGTTCCTGTGGGAAATTCGGAATTGAACCATTCACGTACACCTTCTTCTTGAATAGAGAGATTGAAACTTCTCAATAACTCCATCGCCTGTTTAACTGAAGGTAGCGGGTTCAATTCCCGATCATCACAAGAATTTTTGAGGAGTCTGGATGTTTATATATAAACGAAATTGAAGCAATAAGTGAAATAGTTAGGTCGTTATGTCTATGATAAAAACGAAATTCCGATCTGTATTGTTCTCTTCTTCTTATGAAATACAAATATACTTTATTGCACACCAACATTACAGAACATGATACAGAGTAAAAGTTACATTATGAACAGTAATAAAGTTAGGGTAAAAAAGGCGGCCCCATTGCTAAGAAGCAATATCTTCTCGGCAACCTTTGGGTATGGAGAAGATGATATTACACCATATAAGTGTATACTTGACTATATCGTGTAGGTATAGTCAAGTATGAACCCTTGGCTAACCCTGGTGTCAGAGTTTTCAAACCGCATAATGGCCTCTGACTTGGTTTTAACGATTTGATTTGTGTTATTTATTACTGCATTAGATTTTCATAAAACTGTCTGCATTCCCGTAAAACTGACACTTTTGTGTCAGATCTATTGACACTTTTGTGAACTTAAATCCTAAGCTGTCTGAAAATCTTTCATTGACAATGAATAACTGAAGTAATTGCAGATTTTACTATAAACTACTCTAAAGAATCAAGTGTTATTTAAAAACGCCATAGCTAAACTAAATTGCAATGAAAAACGCATCCCTAAAGCTCCCGCCCAGTCTAGCGCCAAACATGCACTTTTTGTTTGTTTGATAGCGTTCGGGTGCATCGCTAGCGCACGCACGCAGTTGCAATCGGACGTGCACGCATACGGTTTGTGCCACCGACTACCCCGGCACCGATATATCGGTTCCGATTTATCCACCTTCAGGAATCGCCGCGAGTGTGATGCCACCTTTATAATGGTTTAGTTTTTTCGTGCGTCGTTTGTTTTGTAAATGGACAGTTATTGTTCGTTTTTCAATCGTTCTGATTTTCAAATTTTGGAGAGAACTAAGCTGTACCGTGTGTATTGTTTCAGAGTTATTTATTATTAAATTGTGAATAGAAGTAAACTATACAATGTGTATTTAATACTTTTCCAAAATCAATATAGAAGTTTGTCGTGAGATAAATGTGTAAAGATTTTTTTATTGAAGCCGCAGTGAAATGAATTCAATATCGGGACCTACCTTCATAATAATTACATCATGCTAAATAAAGCACCTATCTAGACCCATAGAGTTAAATAGGTAGTTATCTAACACTATTACAAAAAATAAAGATAGAAAAATCAAGAAGATTTTAAACGTTCGAAAACACGAGCAAGTTTTTCAAAGGAGATGTGAATAAAATGCAACCTTCCACTTGCTGACTGCATAATTTAAAAAAAAAACGATAAATTCAAAATCGGAATCGATTTTTCACATCCACATTGACTTTTAAATTTATCTTTTATAAGCGCGCAGTTTGTAATTTTGTGGACTATTTTGTTAGTAAGTGTCTGTGGAGATGTTTGTGTTCTAGACTTTTTTGAAGCTTCAGTGGAAAAGGAATTATAAAATGGGGTAAGATATTTTTTTTTTTTATAGAAGATGGCAAAACAAATGCAGGTGTGCGGATTTATTTAAGAGTAATTACGAAATGTATACTTCTGATTTTGATTTAAATATTTAAAGAAATCTAAAACTAAAATAAATTCTTTACACAACTATAAGATAGAGTATGACTTTTGACACTCTAAAATAATAGTATTCCACTCGGGACTTCGTTCCCATGAGAATTCGGGAAAATTTACCATTAGCATCCTAATGGTGAAAGAATTTTTGAAATCGGTCTAGTAGTTTTTAAGTTTATTCGTTACATACAAAAATACAAAACTTTCCTCTTTATAATATTACCTAGTGTAGAAGAAGACTTCTAAGTCAAGAGGCTGACAACCGTTAAAATGCACTTGGTAACATCTCCCTTCTAAAAAAATAAAACAAACAATCAACTTGAAAAAAAACATGCTTCTTGATTTACAGGACTTATTTCTTTTTTTTTTGAAGTCTATTGTGACTTAATTCTCGCTGAAGCTGTAAATAAAATAAATAAAATATAATAAAAACTGAATGCTGTTAAACTATAAATCAGGACTTCAAAATAGCTGAAAATATTTAAATATTTTTTATTCAATCAGAGTGTTTGTGTATTGACAATAAAATACATAATTTTTATGCAAGTAATTTTATGATTCTATCACATTCATGCTTTATCCCTTTATAAGACAAATAAAAAATTTAAGCATCATCTATCACTGTCGTTTAATTTTTTGCTCGATTTTGTATTTCGGTCCGGAATAACATCACTCTCATCCTTTGCAACGAGTGTTATGAAAGGAGGCCGCATAACTAAAAAGGATAAATTAAAAAAAAAAAACACTTTTTCAATTTATATTAAACGCCGACGATGGTTCTATTGAAGCTCTATTTTCAACCCCGACAAAAAAGAGGGGTGTTATAAATTTCACGTCTGCTATCTGTGTGTCTGTCTGTGGCATCGTAATTCCTAATCGAATATAACCAACTAGCTGATGCCCGCAACTTCGTTTGCGTGTTAATTTTTTTTTGTACAGAGTACACAGATTGAAAACATCTATCTTACGTGATTTAGATTTTTACATACAAAAGTTTTTTCCCGCTAACTCCTGTTCCCGTAGGAATTTTGCAATATCCTGTTGCTACTAAGCTTTAAGTTTACTAAGGTACCTGCATGCCAAATTTCAAGCGTCTAACTTAAGCGGTTTAGATTTTTCATAAAAAAGGATTTTCCCGCTAATTCCCGTTCCCGTGAGAATTTCGGGAATTCCTTTCTTAGTGCACCTCTACGGTACCTAAGCTACGTCCCTTCCAAATTTCAAGTGCCTACATTTAGCCGTTTAGGCTGTGCGTTGATATGTCAGTCAGTCAGTCAGTCAGTTTCTCCTTTTATATATTTAGAGATAGAAGATGCGGGTTTTAGTTTGAAAGCTGATGATGTTCCTACTTAATTGGGAATCTTTTATCAAAAATGTTTCAGCCGTTTAAAAGTTATAAGCAATCAATAAATGTTGGGGGTGATACAACATTTTTTTATTGTTATCTTAGAATTATGACAATTGTACTTATCTATGGATGGAGAAGAATATTTTTATTCTGAGGCTACCTGAAATGTTAGTGTAAGAAAAGAAACAGGCCAAAAAACATATGCATAAAACAAACTGAATGCATCTAGGCATTTTCTGACGTCAATTTATACATTCAACTTCGGAGCCAAAATATTTTGAGGTCATATTTCAAATGTCAGGCAAGTAGAATAAATAAGAACACCATTGACGTATGAAGGCCTATTTTAGAATTATTTGCTGAATCACATTGATTTTCAAATATATTAGAATTTCGAATTGCATTTGAATTAGGAACAAAACAAATTTGACACAAAAGCTAGGTACCTATTTGATGCATCTGTATTTGGAAATGCGTTCGCAATTTAAAATTTCGGCATGAGATCCATTAAATCTGTAAAATTTGTTACTGCCCTCGACATTTATAGCTTGTAACTGTTAAGCGACTGACCAAATTTGATAATAACCATATCAATGACGTCTGCTATGAAATAAAAAACAACATCAAAATTGGTCCATTCGTTTAGGAGCTATGATACCACAAAAATATATACAGTTAAACAGACGCACAGATGTAGACGTCAAACTTATCACTTCTCTCTTTTTTCGTTAAAATCAACACTTCTCTCTCTTTGTATGTTTCTTTTTTATGTTCTATTGTGTACAATAAACAGTCAATAAATGAACTTAAATAAAATCTAACTTAGTATAATAAGAATCATTCGCTGGTGACTCACTAAGGAAATCATAACAAAGTCGTCAATATACAATACTTAGCTACGAGTAATAGGTGATTACCAGTGTAGTAAGTACAATGTTTTACCTATGACCCCCTGTAACATGAGTGGAAGCCACTCACATGCAACATGCGACTTTGACACCGTTTTAAAACATGACACCCGTAATCTATTCGACACATTGCAATAACATTATCTTCTAATAAGCAAGTATCTGAGCATGGCTCCAAAAATCGAGAAAAATATCTTTAGACAAGTTTTTTGTATACACACATACATATAATTAAAAAACAAAAAAAAAGGATATGAGTTTAACTCAAGTAAAGTGTTATTATAGAAACGTAAAAAAATCCATTGTTTATTCAAAACTTACCTTCGAAAATTTAAGATAATAATTAAACAAAAACTTTGTATAAAGGGCTATCAAAGAATTCCTGATTATCTATCAGATAATCGCGAATAGGCGTAGACACAGAATATAAAATAGTACCTGTAGAGTAAAAACAACTAATGTAATTCACAACTTCGACTTAGTTTCAATTCAATTCAAATTCAAAAAGTTTATTCATTTCTCCCACAAAGTATGTTAAATAATTTTGGTACAAAAACAGTTTACATATAATTTTGTTACAAAAACAGTTTACACAATAATTATTATTTGAAGTAGGAGACTGGTGCCCTAACTAGGTTTACCTGTAGTTAGGGATCGCCAGGCCCCTCCCTCGGTACTGTGGTATGCAGACCTTCATGGAGGATCTGGCATAACGCAACTTCTTTCTCATTCAGTCATTTCGAAGAAAATTATTTGAATATTATTTTTAAAGGTTTGAAATGGTATTCGATGTCAGCATTCGAAATGATTGAAGATCTGGTCTTCCGCCTTTCATTGTAGAGAGCTCGCGGAATAAGTTCTTGTATGCGATCATAGGCGTGCAAATAGCACTTTCCTAAGCGTTATATAATAATAAATAACTGTGTATACGTTTACAATAAACAACAAGTGTAATAGAAGTGCCAGTAATTATTTAGAAATATAGCACCTAGTAGAAGAGCTATATGTTTCATTCCTTGCCCTCAGAATAGGTGCTACAGTACCTATTACAGATTTCAACATAAAAACCATACAGTTTTATATTAACAAATAACATACGTTGATTTAAGTAACGTAAAATCCTAAATATTCTCTGAAATTAAACTGTTTTGACCTGACTGAAATACTCGAATAGTGTTTACATATAGCATATATTTCATGTCAATACTTCATATCTATAAAATTAGAAATGCAAAAGTAAGTCTGTAACAATTTAAATGATTTTTTTTATGGATATAGTCTACATAAAATACGGAAATGGACATAGGTTACGATATGATACTTACTAACTTAAATCTAGTGTTACATAATAACAAATATTGCGTTACATGTAAAAGCTTCATTTATTTCTCATTCTATAAACAAGGTAAAGCACGTACAAACTAAATCTGAATCAAAACATCTAATTTACGCAATTCATAACAAAACATATTAACAATGTACAGTCAAGAGCAGGTCACGCTTTACTCTACCAGTTTGACTAGAGTTCCAGTGCCTTTCTTTAACACAGTTTTTGCAAACAGAAGCTAAGAATATGGTGTTCCGATGATCTATAATAAAATTCATACAGATATAAATAGGACAAACAACTTAGCAATAATAAATTCAAATGTGAATTACTCAATCTACTCAAAGGGTATGACTATGATGAAATTTAAAAACTTTTTACTAGGATATTACAATACTTATACAAGATAATTTACATGTACTAATCTTTAAGTCCTGTATTAATTGGTCTCACAAACACATACACACATATAAACAAACCCACACTCACACGCACACACACACACACACACACACACGCACACACGCACGTCTAACCCTTAGTTTATTTAGTATAATTAGTTAGCACAGTTTTTTACTACCACAGGCTTCAGAATTCATTGTATTGTTACATATCTTACAGTTAAATAAAGATTTTTTACAGTTTACAGTTTTTTTTACAGTTTACAGTTTAAGCTGAGCTCTGATTTATACTGCGCGCCATACAATATACAATACAGGGCCGGTCCAAAGTCCAAAGTGTCAAGCTTGACGTGCTCTTGAGTGTACTGTATCTGTATAGAGAAACCAAATCAAACTTTGTATGGAAAAGATACTGTAAATTACACCAAAATATTACTTGTTGTAATTTCTTATTATTTTTATAATTAACTAGCTTTCCGCCCGGAACTACGGAAATGTATCATTATAATGGTGAAAGATTTTTTTTTATCTGTCCAGTAATTTTAGATTTTCTTCGTTATAAAAAAAAATACAAATCTTTCCTCTTTATAATTTTAGTGTAAATAGGCAAAAATGAAGATACCTACTTTGGAATTTAGAAAAAATATTTTTAGCTCACTTCTGTTAATTAATAAATTTCATCTTAACAGGTCAAGATAATTTCACAAAAACCTTTGCTTTCAAAATTCTTGAACAAATCAACTATCGAAACGCAATACTTAAGCGAACCTTGAGTTTATTAATAAATGCGCTAACGAACCAAATCCGTGCGACATAAAGTGAAATGCATCAAAACACAGACAGAAATACAAAACAGCAGACAGGCAGGCAGACTTGGTTTAGTTATTTATAGTAAATATTGCAAGACGCAGTGTAGATTTTGAGGAAAGATCCTTCCCTCGCACACCGTTTGAAAATAGAACAATAGAATCTTTTTAAATTAGAAGCTGATTCGAAAAATCAAATTTTAAAAATTAAATTAAGAATAATTATTTTCGTAAAAATATTGATAGCATTTTTTTTTGTTAAATTTATCCCTTTCCGGAAAGGCAAAGGAAACTATGTCCATACAGCCATGTCTTCAGTGAAAAATCTTCTTTCTTCAACTTAACCTAAGCCCTAAGCTTCTCATGTTCTGCGTAAAACCGGATAGCGTCTGTTTTACGAAAACTGGCGGCGAGAAGCACAACCGCGAGGATCTTTGTCGGTACCAAACGGAGCAGAAACACTGTTATCACTTGAATTTTACATCACTACACGAATTTTAGTCAATTTACTGCATAATAAACTATTAATATTACACATTAAACAAGTTTTTCACGCAGAAAACGAAAATTCAATTGACAAAGCAACCGCTCACGCCGAGTTCTCGCCAAAGACCCTATTGGTAGCATTTACCGTAGAATGTATGATTTTTGTAGTGTATGGCCTGGTTGCAAGATTTTTGACTAGAACATCAGTCTAAAAACGGTGTAAAATTTTATTCAATTTTAAAGTCACAGATAAAAATATATTTTGTTAGGCTTCGTGTTCTAGCTATCCACCCCGAATCATGTGTTATTCTAATTTTTAAAGTTACTATACTACAAAGTTTAATCGAAATTTAAAGTAGTAGTTTTATGTGTGAAAGAGAAACAAACATCCGTCCATACATCCATTCTCATAAATTTTGCATTTAGAATATCTTTTTTTATTTCTGTTTTTATCTATTTCTTTTAGATTTTTACCTGTTTATTTTAATTTTTTTAAAGAGTAGCTGCAGCTTCTTTGATTCAATTCACGATAAGTCTTATTAACTATAAAATTTTTAAAAAAATTATCACCTCGACATATGATTGCTTTCAACTTATAAACGGACAAACTAATTTTGATCAAACATAGCTAAGAATAGTAATTTGAAAGCGATTACGTCAGCTTTCAAACAAAAACGCATTGAAATCGGTCCATACGTTAAGGATAGAACTACGATGTCACAAACAGAACACAACACAAATACATACGTCAAACTTATAACACCCCTCTTTTTTGTCGGGGGTTAAAAAGTATCGAAGGGAAAGAAACAGAAAAAAAACTGAAAAAAGTGTCTCTGCCGTTTTTTCCTAAAACATCTGGCTAAAAACTTGAAGCAATAATTTAAAGAGTCAAAGTCATAAATCTGATCGTCACATCACGCTTCGGACTGCAATCGTAAATCTCGCGAACAAAAACTGAACGTTTGAAATATAATTTTAGTTGTGAATGTCATATGTGATTCTTTTAATAGAATTGGTTGCGATGCAAGATTTATTTATTTATACAAGGTGATAAAAAACCTCCTAGCTATATTCAAAATCCTGAACCAGTATCACTTACTGAACACTTTTTTTTTTATTTTTTTTTCGGAGGATTTTTTTTTTCCTAAACGTAGACACCACTCGGGTGCACCCCCCGAGCGCTACCTGAACCCCTCGCATGCCTGGTTTAGGAGTAACATCTACGTTTAGGCAAAAAATGAACTATTCCAATTGAAAAATTTTTTTTTTTCATAAATGTGTTATTTGAGTGATACTGGTTCAGGAATTTGAATAAAGCTAGGAGTACAGGGTGACTTAAATTAGCTTGCAAAAATTGTGGATGTGAATCCACTCAAAAAACTAAACAACTTTTCCTAAGACACATAGTTCGAAAAATGAAAAAAAATGTTACATAAAACATATTTTAAAAGAAAGACAGAATTATCATTTCTGACATCACAACACTTAGAATAGGCAAGATTGTGCGATCAGCTGATTTTTCAATGTATGAGGAGTCGACTTTTTTACAGAGAACTAGACAAGTTGTATTATCGCGGGAGATTATAATTCCACTTGTGAAATTGTAATATTTTGGCTTTTATAATTTTCTGGTGACATTTTCACTAGCACATTCGACGTGATGTACGGTCGGCCAAGAAAGTAGTTTATCAGTTTTCACAGAACTTCCCGTGTAACCAAAATATCGCTAAGGTTCACAATGTAACAAAGAAAGAGATAGAATTATGACATATTATAATGCAGTTATACGTCCCCACCGAGGGGCACGGGCCTCCCTTCGAAACACGTAGGGGCCATCCACCACGCTGGCCCAATGCGGGTTGGTGGACCGCTCGTCTATCGAAATTGAATTTTCTTGGACGGGCGGGTTTCATCACGATGTTTTCCTTCACCGTTAAGCAAGTGATAATTAGAAATCCTTACATATATCCGAAAAGACGAATTTAGTGGTACAGGCCCGCACCAGGATTTGAACCCGCGACCTTCCGATCACAAGTCTGGCTCATTACCAACTGGGCTATCAAGAAGATGACATATGGAGTCAAAACTATCAGTTGGTCTGTAGGGTCAATAGAACGAATGCGTATGTATGTATTTAAATCCTTTAATGTTTGTTTGTATGTATTTCATGTAATCTTGACTTGTTTTAAGTGGCATCCTGAATGTCCTATAAAATAAAGTTTTTTTCTATTCTATTCTAGTTCATTACCGCAAGAGAAAACAACCTTGCTGTTTTATGTTATACAAAATACTAAGTATTCAGAATACTTAACTCTAAAATGATGATGAAATGTTCCAAATAAGTCTTGGCTCAAAGGTCTTGTAACCAGGCCATAATCTCTAAAGAAAAAAAAACGAATTAGCCTTTGAGTATGTAGTATTTGTTTAAGTATTTGTTTAATTAGAGCACATTTTTGGCCGACTACATGACGTGTTTGTTCTTTGTTTCCGATAATTGAAAGTCACCCTGTTGTGAGTACTAGTACACCCGTATCCGTAGCCACTTCGGGCGTGAACAAAAATTCACAGATTTTGTGCTCACATGACTATCGAGCACATTGGAAGTGAATCTACGGAATTCGAAAAAATGTTGTTCTGACTTTTTTTAAAAAGGTTAGGCTTCAGGGCAAACCCTTAACCTGATCGTCTTTATTTTAGGCTCAAACTGTAGCTGACTAAATTGTCCAGAGGAATTTTTTACAAATTTTTGATATCATTCTTAGTTTCCAAATATAGAGCGCCAAAATCAAAAATCCGGGAAAAAATGATTTGTTTTTCACTATTTCGGCCGTAACTTTTTTCGTTTTTGACTTTCTCGAATAATTCTTTTTACATCTTACAGCTCTTGTGAATTTGCGTCTTTTGAATATCATATCTTTACAAGTCTCCGAGATATAAGGGGATCGCACTTTTTCGTGAAATTGGGGCCTCGAAAAGACATTTCCAATGTCAAAAGCTTCACTTCCGCCGCTACTAGATAGCGCACCCAGTAAGCTAAAACGCGTTATCGTTCTGTTCCTTAATCCACGCCGCTTAATCTCACGGAAGTTGTAGAATTCTTATTAAATGTTTGATACTCGCTGCCTCGTAAGGGCGATGTCTTAAACAAAGGTATTGTCCGGTAGGTAAGGAGTAATATAATAGAACTTGTAACATAGTACAGTCAACAGCAGATCAGGTTACCACAAACTGTCAAATTTCCCCAATGGATAAAGATTTCTAAGGCTTGGAGATAAAATTGAAAATTTGACAGTTTTGGATAGCATGATGTGCTGTTTACCTTACACTTTAAACTGTTAAATTTTAATGTCAGTAAATCGGCACGGCTGGAATTGAAAATTAAGGTAGGAAATTTTGCAGAAACTATGACTGAAAAGTATAAAGTAAATGCGGAATTAATAGGGTGTATTTTGTGGGTATATTACTTTATTTGTTACAAGCTTTCCGCCTGCGGCTCTGCCCGCGTGGACTACATCGTGCCTAGCTGTAGGATAAAATGTAGCCTATGTACTTTCCCAAGGTCAAATCTATCTTTGCACCAACTTTCAGTTCAGTAGTTTAGCCGCAAAAGCGTATTACTTTGGCATTTATAATATTAGTAGGGATAGGGGTTTCTTGGGGTGACTGTTCAGTTTCATGGGGACGATCACCCCCTAAAGTTTCACTAACTAATCCAACATAACCCCATATATCTATCTTTATTTACTCTTGCGCCGGCTGGCTGCGGGGGCAGGGTGAGTCGGAGCACGATGAAGTAATAAGGAGATTACATTTAGGCTGGATTACATTTATTATACAAACGACACCCCATACAAAAGCTTTTGACGTTAGTTTATCACAAAATACATAAAACGGTATATAATGAGCGGGCGTGCGCCTGCGACGGAAACTCAGTTGGGTCTGTGTCATCCCAGCGAACGAGAACGACAACTAGAAGTGTTCAATTTCGAATTTGGATTAGGAATGCCAAAACTGAAGAGTAAAAATGTCGCGAAAAGAGAATGGAGAAGGAGGATGAAGACGAGGCGCATGCCGCCTCGTTAAACTCCACCCTTCCCTTTATTGACATGAGAGCGGTATACCTCCATAATTGGCAAGATTCTTAGGAGGTCTTTTATTTCACCTACTTTTCATATAGGTAATCATACAGTAATATTTGTGACGTTGCAACGCAAAAATCAGTTGACGTAAAATTGGTTAGTGAAACTAGCCCTGTAATCTATCTCTATACCAAATTAAAATCGGTTCAGTAGTTTAGGCGTGAAAGCGTAACAAACAAACAACTAACCGTGTGGTAAGAATAACACCACCCCATCTCTTTCCGTGGGTGTCGTAAGAGGCGACTAAGGAAACACAAATGAGACCTGCCTCCTAGTAATCCATCCCAGGCAACGACACTTCATTTTTTTTTTAATCTGAGGTGTCGCCCTATGGTCTCATGCGGTGTGGTAGGCTCTGTAAAGGGCCGTCTGGTTCGCGACCACCCTCCTACCGAAGTCCGACCGACACAGCTTGCTGTGTTCCGTCGGTGCGTGGGAGTACCAGTGCCTTTGTAGGCATTTTCTGGGTTAACTCGCTCCATCGTCGACCTCATCTTTGACCTTATGGTCAAGATTGAGGTCAAGAGTTAACCCATCTTATAATAAAAAATAAAAGAACATTAACATTTATAATAGGTATTGGTAAGGATTATTTTTTTGATATTTCGAGCTTGTTACTTAGCGAAAGTTATTCAGTTAAGGATTGCTTCACATTCTTGATTTTTTTTTAACTGGTTTAAAAGTTGGCCAATAAAGTTCTTGCTATAGATGACAGATTCCTATGCTGTAAAAGAACAAAAATGTCTTTAAGGCATTTTTTATTCTTTTTTAACCTTTTCTATGTTTTTTTAGGCGTATCACAGCATTTTGACCATTACTTTCCAAGTTAGGTACCGAAGAAAATCTTCAAAATTCAAAGTAAAATATGCACAACTCTTGAGCACTCGTAAAAAATAACGATGCAAAGATTTATAGAGCTTAGCCCTCAGAGTATTGAAAATATAGATGGTGTACAAATACATCACCTCAAGTCAGGCTGCAAATATAATATTGGTATGGTTTAAAATCCGTTTTCGAAAGGGGTCCACCAACCCGCATTCGGCCAGCGTGGTGGATGAACTATCTGGCCTAAATCCCCTTCGTGTTTTGAAGGGAGGTCCGTGCCCCTCGGTTGGGACGTAAATGTATAGGTAAATAATAGAATTACCACCACCTTGTGTTTAGGTTCGTTTTAAGTATGGTGACATTCAATACAATATTATCTTAAAACTTAAAGCTACTTTAAGTATAAAGAATCTTCATTCTTTTACATGTTTTGAATATATTTAGGTAGCCATGTTCATCTAATTTTACTAGTTCCAAACACGACTATTTTTTTTTACATTCAACTTTTAAAAGCGCTAAAAAGATTACATTAATTTTGGTAACCAACAAAAATGTTCACAACACGTAATACCTATTTATTAATTTGTGCCCTAGCTAGGCTATTTAATTATATTAAAATCAAATAGTGATCTTTCAGGAAACAAAATTAATCTGGTATCATCTGGACGTCATATGATAGAAACTCATCTAAAAAGTAAATTAAATACTAACAAAAATGCGTGGCATGACCAATTAGAATTTCTTATTCCATAGAAAGCGAGACTTTAGCTCAAATACTGATTTTACAAGACCTTCAATATTTTTTGCTTTAAGGTCTTATGAAACAAAGCCCTTTGCGGTGGACCGGGCAAATTTATAGTCATTTCACCATATGAGCTCATTGGCTTGGCATTGGAATCTTAACCCCTTGCGATCAGTTGTATTGTAATAAACTATATATTGTATTGTATTGTAGGGGCAAGGCCTAGTGGACCCACTTTTTGAACTTATATACGTTTCAACTCAAGAAAGCTGTTTTTTTTTAATATTTGAGATTTTTTTTGCTAAACAAAAAGGGTTGAAGGGGTTAAAATAGGTGATGAAAGTTTGTATGGAATTTGGTTATTGCCGAAGATAAAACCTTGAAACTTTGTATTTAGGCACTTAATAAGAATTAATAAAACTTATTGGTTGTAACCAGTGCCGGATTTATATTTTTTATGAGTGTAGGCCATTTTATTTCCGCCGCCCTATGCACCTTTCTAAAATAATAATTTTCCATTTTGTAGTAAAGAAGGCACTATCGATAAACAAACGAGTAAATTAGTCATTAAGAAAGAGCGTAAGAACGCTCACTCGTTTTAGAGGATAAAAGTCAAACATAAGTTCACTGGTTTTCTCGTGTGCGTACTCTGAAATCTGCCGCCCCTAGGACGCTGTCGCCCTTAGACCGCGGCCTTTACGGCCTATTGACAAATCCAGGACTGGTTGTAACGTTTTTCCTGTAAAAAAAAAACAGAATTTTGAAAATCGGTCCACAAATGACGGAGAAATTGGTGAACATAAATGAAAACATACACACAATTGAACATAGAACCTTCTCCTTTTTTAAAAAACGGTTTCAAAATAAATTGTTATCCGAAGTAACTATTCCATGAAGACGAAGTCGCGGACAAAATCTAGTTATTTATAAACACAACACAACCTGCAAGCCAAACAAACACAAACACAAACTTACGCAATCCAATAAAGTAAACCTGTTACAATGTTCCAAAGTAGCACACAACACGCGAAGGGTTAAACAAAAATAAAACAAATGAAACTGTAAAACAAAACAATTTGGCCAATAAAACAAAAGAAGTTAAACCGAGTGTTTAGTAAAATACTTGTTAGTTCGGTGTCGGGTTTACACAATGGGTACGGGTTACAAGAAAGTAACATTTCAGAGTTTTATTACGCAGGCGGCCTGTATATAGTATTCTTATGTTGATATTACGACTAGTTTCCTAACAGGGCCGCTAGGTGGCATTATCAGTCAATTTTACATCGCGGTATTGAGGTGTTCACGCCAAACTATATAAACTTTCATACATCTATTTTTATCTGATTCCACCAATTAATGTGTGGTTTTATTTCAACCCTTATATAGTTAGATTGGGATTTATACACAGCCTATAGAGCTTATTTGGCGTTTAAAAAAAAGTCTACCTACTCAATGTTTTTGACAATACACAATCGGTTTACGGAGGAAGGAAGGAGCTTATGCAGGGAAAATACATTAAAGACTTGGCAGTGTGTCTCCATAAATTATTTTGCCTTTCCAGAAAGAGATGAATTTAACAAAAAATACTTTGAGTATGTAGTATTAAAAAATAACATGTGTAACTGTCAATGTCACTTTGCGCGCTTTCTACTAGTAGAAAGTACAAAAACGAGTGGTTGGACCACTTTAGCGGATTCGCATGCGAATCTTGTCAATTCGTATGCGAATTGAAATTATATTGTTTCAAAAATACGTCTCCTGCTCAGTACACACATCAAAAAAAGTTTGCGATCACTTGGAAAAGTGCTAATATTTTTTATTGTAGAAGAATAAAACTTAATCACTTTTTATCTTTTGATTCCTTATTTAAAAATATGAAATTTAAATATAAAATAATTTCGTAATTCAAATGTTTCTTCATTTAAAAAGACAATCAACCCTTGCTTGCTTTCATTCAGAAATTTGACATAGTCGCAACTTATCAATATTTTCAATTTATTCAAAAAAAATTAAGTTGGTAACGATGCCGAGAGGATTAACTGCAGTTTTACGAGCCAGAATTCTAACTTTAAGTGGAGAAGGCTATTCCACGAGGGAAATATCACGCAGAGTTCATGTATCCCAATCCTGCGTGGTGACCACGTTGGAGAGGTATCAGGGCATGGAAGATTTAGCTGATCGACCTCGCAGTGGTCGCCCAACTGTTCTTACTGCAATTCAGAAGCGATATATCAGATTACTGGCTGCCCGTGACCCAACAATGAACGCTACTAAAATGAAAGCAGAGCTGCGAGCTGCCACCGGCCGCGAAGTTAGCACCCAAACGATTAGAAATTGCTTACACCAAGCTGGATTACGAGCAAGGAGATCCTGGCGAGCACCTCTGAACTCACAGCAACGGAAGCGGCGCAGATTGCAATGGGCTAGGCTCCGTCAAAATGAAGAAATTGAGGACGAAAGCATCTGGCAGAACTGCTTCTTCGTTGACGAAACGCGGATCAGTACACATCCAGATAACCGACGTGTCCGTGTCTGGAGAAGACCTGGCGACTCTGAAAGGCAGAGAACTGCCACTGGAACCGTTCAGCAGGGCGGGAAATCAGTGTCCTTTTGGGCCGGGATAATGATTGGGGCTAGGACGCCCTTAATCCCGTATCAAGGCACCATGACCGGAGCCATGTACAAAACGATTGCAATCGATGGATACGTCAGACCATTCCGCATCAACCACGGGCGCCAATTCATAATGGTAGATGATAATGCGCCCGCACATCGAAACGGACGTGTTGATGCTGCTCTCCAGCAATACGACATCACCAGGTTAGACTGGCCTGCCGGCTCGCCTGACTTAAACCCGATCGAGCATGCGTGGGATGCTCTTAAGCGAGCTGTTTGGAACCGTCAGCCACCTCCGCGAACAGTGTCAGAAATCAGGGCAGCTGCTATTGAAGAGTGGGACAGGTTACCACAAGAAATGCTAGATAACTTAATTCTTAGCATGCCCAGAAGGGTTTCCGCATGTGTGCGAGCCAGGGGAGGAGTCATTTTATACTAACTATTAATTTTTTCTAAATAAATTTTGTTTGTTTTTTCATTAATTCAAATTTTTCATTACATTACATTTAAGCCAAAATTGCATTTCCTAGCTTTTGTTAATAAAAAGTAAATAATTAATAATGATTCTTTTATTTACTTAGTGCATTTTCATTATAAAATCATAAAACGTAAACAGTTTCTTTAAATAATTTATATTTTAAAGAATACACCTGATTTTGCTACTGATCGTAAACTTTTTTTGATGTGTGTAGGTACTACAGACGACATTAAATGATTTTGACTTTATTTTTCGGTTTTTTGAAGTCAGTTTAATTTTTTTTCTTAAAAAAATAGAAGGAGAATGAGAAACATTGTAAGTAGCTATTCAATTCAAGGGTTGCCCTCGCTTTCCCTGGGATTCCAACGTCAGATTCTGAATAATTGGTGACAATGGGACCACCCCTGAAGTATAGACTGCACCTTTGCGAATAGGCGTAGAGTCAGTAGGGTCAATAGAACGAATGCGTATGTATGTATTTAAATCCTTTTATGTATATTTGTATGTATTTCATGTAATCTTGACTTGTTTTAAGTGGCATCCTGAATGTCCTATAAAATAAAGATTTTTTCTATTCTATTCTATTCTATACTCTTTCGAACAAAAAAATTTATGTTCCACAAATGGTGATTTGAAAATAGGTACACAAATTGCAAAGAAATCGGTGAGCATACATTAAAAAAAAGATATACATACAGTCGAACATAGCACCTCTCTTTTTTGGAAGTCGGTTAACAAAAGAAGTTAAACCGAGTGTTTAGTAAAATACTTGTTAGTTCGGTGTCCGGTTCACACAATGGGTACGGGTTACAAGAAAGTAACATTTCAGAGTTTATTTGCTAGGGAGTTATTTTATGAGAAGAAAATACAGTGTGTAAGAGGCAGCTTAGCAAATATTTAAATGGTGGAATTTATTCATAACTATGAATAGGCTAGAAGTTTTTTTTTGCCGGGAACGTCAAGTTAAAATGCGTTTTACATTGCTGGTTTTCGAGTTTTTACTTTTTTCCAGTATGCAATATTACATTTAAAGAATTTATAACTGATTAACGTTATTCTTACAAATCTTTTGAATTCCGTTATTTAATGGAAACATTAAATTCAATACATTTAATTTAAGCATTTAAATACAATTTAAGAAATGTCATGTTAACAGTAAGATTTGTAGAACCCTTACTAATATTATAAATGCGAAAGTAACTCTGTCTGCCTGTCTGTCTGTCCGTCTTTCACGCCTAAACTACTGGACCGATTTTGATGAAATTTGGTACAGATATATTAGAGCCTGGGAAAGGACATAGGCTACATTTTATCCCACAGTTGGGCACGATATAACCTGTAGTACACGCGGGCGGACCCTTGGGCGGAAAGCTAGTTTAATAATAATACGTTTCTTCATTTCTTCACTCACACAGATAATTATACAAGAGGTAGCTTATTCTAAGTGTACATTACTAATTAGGGTGTTTATGTGTGATACCATAAACCTAGTACTGGTTTCCGTACTAGGAAAACCCTGTATGACGGATTACATAATCAAAATAATATAATTAAATCCGTTATAGTGTGTTTTTTATTCTCAGAGACTAAATTGACATATGCAAACGTCAAATTTACAAATATTCCGCAAAATTACGAGACTTAAAAACTTGGTTTTTTACTCTTAGAGACTGGATTGACGTATGCAAGTGTCAAATTTTCAAATAATGTAAAAAACAATTGTGAATTTTACATTTGCATGTGTCAATTTGGTCTCTGAGAATAAAAAACACAGTATAATTGTGTGCCAAAAAGGGACTTCTGCAATTTCTGGACGAGCTGGGGTGGCTAGACTGACAGCCATCCTAAATAATCAATCACGCAAAAAAGGCGCATGTTGACGTCGAGTTGCGGAAACCAGCCTTTCTTACAATTACAATTACAAAGACTGTAATGTGATACCATCAACTCTTCACAGCATCCTGAACATCTTCACGACGCGTCTGGCTGCGCTGATGGTGGTACACGCGGCTGGAGTGGGCCTGGCGTCTCCAACGGTCCTGGTGACCAGGCCAGCACCCAGGGTCGTGGAGTGGCTGTCCACTGACAACCAGACCATGTACAGTCTCATGGAAGGGGAGAAGAGGAGGTTTGTCGCTTTTTATTTTAATTTTGTGGATGTTTTTGGGTTCATATGAAAGTGTTATGCAAGCTCTAGATTACAAAAAAATACAAAAATAATTGGGTTTATGTAAGGGACAACTTAACAAAAAACTGAAACCCCTAAAATTCAGACTATCATGAATGATTTTCCAGTCGAAATTTCCTTGTTTTGATTATTTTTGATATTTTCTGTCTATTACAGAATTATTTTTTTCAAATACATTTAACTTTTCAATGAAAAACAATAATGGATCACAAAAACTAGCAATGTACAGACAGCAGTAAGTCAGGTTACCCATTTGCACTACGAAAACCGACGCTATTACGAGCGAGATAAGGGCGACGTCAGGGTCAACATGGATAGCTTATGTGTTAGGTACCGTGTGTACATCGCATTCTGACAGTGAAGCGGCGCACTATTTCGCGGATATAACAAAGCGCTAAAATAGTTAAATAATGAAAACTCCTTGAATTGGCGTTTCCAGGAAAAAAATACGTGTTTCTAATCTTATTTATGGACAGATTCCGCCATTTAAGTATTTGCTAAGCTGTCCCTTACACCCTGTATAGGTAAGTAGAGAGAGAGAGAGTCCAACCCATATACGTCCCTACCGAGGAGCACGGGCCTCCTTTCGAAACATGAAGGGGATTTAGGCCATAGTCCACCACGCTGGCCCAATGCGGGTTGGTGGACCGCTCGTCTTTCGAAAATGAATTTTGTTGGACGGGCGGGTTTCATCACGATGCTTTCCTTCACCGTTGAGCAAGTGATAATTAGAAATCCGTACATAAATCCGAAAAGACGAATTTAGTGGTACAGGCCCGCACCAGGATTTGAACCCACGACCTTCGGATTACAAGTCTGGCTCATTACCAACTGGGCTATCACCGATCAGTAAGGTAAGGTAAGGTGAGTATTAACTTAAAAGAAAATATCAAAGATATTCTATCATTCGAACGGCACGGCATGGCATGACAGAATTTGTATTACCATTGCCTTCTATGTTCCCAGTTTCTAGTATCATTAAGTGCACAGGAGGCAATGGTAATACAATTTTGCCGTACCGTATTCGTATTATAAAAAGGCCCTATATAATTGGTTAAATTAAAACTCAAATAAGCTAAAAAACCTAAAAATAAACTGAAATGCTTTTTAAGTTTCTTTTCAACGTTGAGCGTTGAACCTTATAAAGCCTTAAATTACTGAAAACTCTAACAGAAGCAGATTTTTTCTACTCTCCAATCAAACATAAATCAAAGTAAGTACAAAAAAAATTTCTTTTGTCATCAATCGTTTGTTATATTTTTGCTTGATTAGAGGAGTATAGAATCTTAAAAAACTTTCTTTCTGCGTGATGGATGATGGATAAATCCATACTGTTTTTTTTTCTTAGGTATTGATTATTTTTTGTTACCTACAAGCTTTTAATTAACTTGCAATCTGTGTTTGTTTGGGTCAAACCTTGCAACTGAGTTTTAATGCATTTATCCTCGGAAATTTTGCACTTTCATACAAGTAGCAGTGATAGCCCAGTTGGTAATGAGCCAGACTTGTAATCAGAAGGTCGTGGGTTAAAACCCTGGTACGGATTTCTAATTATCACTTGCTCAACGATGAAGAAAAATATCATAATAAAACCAGCCCGTCCAAGAAAAATTTTCCAAAGACGAGCGGTCCACCAACCCGCATTGGGCCAGCGTGTGGTAGACTATGGCTTGAATCCCCTTCGTGTTTTGAAGGGAGGCCCGTGCCCCTCGGTGGAGACGTACGAGTATATGGGCTGGTAAAAAAAATACAAGTTTAGTTTGGATGACAATGCATGGTGAGCTAAGTGACGTCGTCGTTCTAAATACAATATGGCGGACTATTTCTTTTAATTTGCACTTCTGTGATATAAGTATCATATGAAAATGTTTTCTGAGAACAATACGAGAAAAATAAGTTTTAAATAAAAGCATGTTTTTAAAAATGTTTTTTTTACCCCCGACCAAAAAAGAGAGGGGTTATAGTTGGACGTATGTAGGGTTCAGTGTGTCTGTGTATATGTGTGTCTGTCTGTGGCATCGTAGCTCCTAAACGAATGAACAAATTTCGTGGTGTTTTTTTTTGTTTAAAAGCTGACTATATTTGACCAAAATTGGTTCAGCCGTTCAAAAGTTACAATCAATCGAATGACTTATTAGATCTTACGAAAACTTGAAGCTGAAAAATCGAACGGGCAGAGTTGCAAAACAGCATATTATAACTTCCTTTCTTTCTTACAGCTTGGAACTCAACACCTCAGCGTTACTCCAAAAGCAAGTGTATATCACAGTGAGCCCCTGTGGGCGGGACTTCCATTGGGTGATGTACCATGGGGGAGAGGGTCGCCTCTCACTGCTTAAGGAGTACACTGGCACAGATATGTCCGTGTTTTCTTTCGTCGTTGTACCACATACTAGATATGTTTTACAGGTAACTATGAACTTTTTCTGTACTAGCTTTCCGCCTAGGACTTCTTACCCAGGGGATAATGTAGCATTCTAATGGTAAAAAACTTTCAAAATCGGTCCAGTAGTTTTTAAGTTTATTCGTTACAAACATTCAAATGTTTCATCTTTATAATATTACTAGCATTCCACCTGGGAATTCGTTCCCGTAGGAATTTGAGAAAATTATCTAGCCTATGTTACTCTGGGATAATGTAGCATTCTAATAGTGTAAAAATTTTTCAAATCGGTCTAGCAGTTTCGGAGGCTATTCAATGCAAACAAACAAACATCAAATCTTTTTATGTTATTAGTGTAGATGATACAAATGCTTTTTTTTTACCAGCCCATATACGTCCCCACCAAGGGACACGGTCCTCCCTTCGAAACACAAAGGGGATTTAGGTCATAGTCCACCATGCTGGCCCAATGTGGGTTGGTGGACACAAAATGGATTGTAAATATCCAAATAAACATTTTTTTACTTTCGCAATGTGAACACATGATTAAACTCTAAAACGGGTCTAAATTCACATATATATATTTATTTACCTATTTCCCGACGTTTTGACGCGACGCTCTTCATCAGCCCATATACGTCCCCACTGCTGGGGCACGGGCCTCCCTCAATAACATGAGTGGTAAATGCCATACTCACCACGCTTAGCAGACGGGTTGGCGAGGGTTTTGATATAATTGCAGAGTTTTCCTTCTCTGTGTGCAGATGAACTTGCTTGCATATTTACCTTAGTCGCCTTGTACGACACCGCGGTAAGAAAGAAGGTCCTATTCCACTCTGCCGGGGACTAAATAAAATACATATACGCGAACTAGCTGATGCCCGCAATTTCGTTTGCGTGTTAATTTAGATTTTTACATACAAAAGCTTTTTCCCGCTAACTCCCGTTCCCGTGGGAATTTTGCAATATCCTGTTGCAACTAAGCTTTAAGTTTACTAAGATACCTGCATGCTAAATTTCAAGCGTCTAACTTAAGCGGTTTAGATTTTTCATACAAAAGGATTTTCCCGCTAATTCCCGTTCCCGTGAGAATTTCGGGAATTCCTTTCTTAGTGCACCTCTACGGTACCTAAGCTACGTCCCTTCTAAATTTCAAGTGCCTACGTTTAGCCGTTTAGGCTGTGCGTTGATATGTCAGTCAGTCAGTCAGTTTCTCCTTTTATATATTTAGATTTATACCCGTTTTAGAATTTAATTTATCAGTATGTTCTTATTGAGTGATACACCTACTTGAAAATGCTCATATTGTACCTACTACTCTTCATCAGCTGTCATCGTCGCGAGGAGGGTCAGCAGTAGTGAGCGTGCGAGGCGAGGCAAGCAGATCAGTTCGAATGCGACTGCGTGTGCGATCCCGCCGGAGACTATCTGCTAACTGGGAACCTAGGTGAGTAGAATATACACTACCCTATCTCTTTCCTTGGGTATCGTAAAAGGCGACTAAAGAAACACAAATGTGACCTGCCTCCTATTTATCGATCAGCAACGAAACCTCAATTTGTTTTGAATCTGAGGTGACGTCGTTTGAGGTGTGGTAGGTTCTTTAAAGGGCCGTCTGGTTTGCGGCTTCCTAACGAAGTCTAACGCCAAACAACTTTGTGTTCTATCATCTATGACTTGGTCAAGAGTTAACCCATCTCATAATAAAAAAAAGAGAAGCGTGATCGCTCAGCATTTATTTTACAAGTCTACGACAGACGAACAACCGATACGTCTTGACTTTATCCATTACTGCCATCTGAGGGGTATTTGGGGCAAAACATCTTAGTGCTCCAAGATCTTCATCCTCACCAGGTGCACCCTGCCAATCAACAGACGAGGCTCTGATTTTTTTTTTAATTTATCCCTTTCGGGAAAGGCAAAGAAAACTATGTCCATACAGCCATGTCTTCAGTGAAAAATCTTCTTTCTTCAACTTAACCTAAGCCCTAAGCTTCTCATGTTCTGCGTAAAACCGGATAGCGTCTGTTTTACGAAAACTGGCGGCGAGAAGCACAGCCGCGAGGATCTTTGTTGGTACCAAACGGAGCAGAAACACTGTTATCACTTGAATTTTTCATCATTACACGAATTTTAGTCAATTTACTGCATAATACACTATCACTATTACACATTAAACAACTTTTTCACGCAGAAAACGAAAATTCAATTCAATTGACAAAGCAACCGCTCACGCCGAGTTCCCGCCAAAGACCGACGAGGCTCTGATGTATTATAACAGGGTTTCTCTATTGCAGTGTTTTTCAATCTTTTTGGATTCGCGACCCCTTTGGATCGTATAAAGTTCTGGCGACCCCCGAAGGTCCCTAAGACCCTTTTATGCTAAATCTGTGTACTACTTCGGACATTTTAAAACACATAATAAAAGAGTTTGCCGCGGGGTCGAGGCGGAAGGCGGCGGGAGGCATCACTATACAGGCACGGCCTTTGCACTGAAATTGTCTTAGTTTAGTGTAAGATTTACACATTTTTGGCTTTTTCTTTTACCTGCGACCCCCCGAGTAAGGCTTCACGACCCCCCTGGGGGTCGCGACCCACAGTTTGAAAACACTGCTCTATTGATTTAGGCGACTCCGCCATTATGATTGATATTGGCAAAATCACAATTGTAGACGCCATGTATCAAAGAATTTAATTGTTGCTCTCGATAGTTTTGTGTCGCTATCTGCTGTCACTATCTGTCACGGTCATCTATATAGCGTTGGAGAGAGATGGAGTGACGGAACAAAGATGGTTACTAAATCTAGATTGCTTAGGGAAAATGCTAGAAACAATTTGTTACATACGATAACAATAATTATGTATCTATTGCTTTCCCTTCAGTATAATGAACATAATATTATATGTATTGTTTATTTATGTGTAAAATATATATCTGTGTATTTATATAAAGTATTTATATATTATATGTATGTGTAATTGTATTTTTATGTAGTTTATTTCATTGGTTAATTTATGCACGTCTGTCTTTATTTATTTTACGCCTCTCACTGTCCCAGGTCTGCTGGAAGAAATTTCTTAAAGAAATAAGCTGTGCCTTTTGTGTTCCTTTTTCTATTTGTCTGTATTAATATTTGTGTTCTTTCCTGTGTACAATAAACTGTTTAAATAAGTAAATAAATAATGAGTTTTAACCGTTTCTGTTTCGTCAGTCAGTTTTGAAGTGATATTTGTATGAAAATTATCTGATTTTGTTTGAATTTAATATCAGCATCGGGTAGGAATTGAAAAACTTAAACTTTATCATGTATCATGTCATTTTCTGCCTTTTGATTCCATCACTCATCTAAATCATACTTAGAATGTACCAGCTGCCAACTCTTCCCATACATACTGTAAAAAACAGTAAGAGGGACGCGAGGGTTTTGCTGTAGTATGGGCGAAAGGCTGACAACCTCTCACTATTATACATCATATTTCATCTAATAACCCTAGAAAATGTCAAATGTGGCATTAAGTGGGTCTAATACCACTGATGCTCTGCCTACCCCGATAGAGATTATAGGCGTGAGCGTACGTATGTATGTAAATCCTTTATTGTACAATAAATATTCTTACAGGAGCAAAATATGGTACTTAAAGTTAGAATACATTTAAGGTACAAAGGCAGACTTATCCCACTAGGGGATCTCTTCCAGTCAACCTAACGAACATTGAGAAGAAATCTTGATGAGTAGGCGTAAAGTACAAAAAGGATTAGAAAAATTAATAGAATAGATACAGAAAGACAAATAAACAATGAAGAACTATACAATACTTAAATAACATTATTAAAAATATAAACATATATTTAATATATATAATATCAGAAGTGAGATGAATAAGTCGAACGTCAACTCAACTCAAAACATCAGCGTTGTAACCGAAGTGTTTTTTCAGTCGGAGTTTAAAACAGGCGGGCGATGGGGCCTCACGGACTGACAAGGCAGGTTGTTCCACAGCCTGAACAACTTGCCTGTATGTATGACATCTCTATCGATATCATGAAACTAAAATTATAGGCTTAAGATGCCAACATTCTTTCTTCGAAGAAACCTCCCGCTTTTCAACCCATCCTGTATAATAAGGCCTATACAGTTATTATGGCACAAAATACGTATCTATATAAAAAACCTGTCACCTAGTCCGTTAGGCAATACCTCTCGGCCTATAAATCCAAACTGTCTGTCCGTCACAAGAACACGTATATATGAATTTATGATACAAGCCTTGTATAGGAGAGATATGAATTTGTAAAGGGTGTTGCAGACTTGTGTGTTTTTTAAAATATATTTTTAACGTAAACTAATTAAAAGGGAGTAATGGCTGTTAATCAGTGATTATACAAGGTGATAAAAAACCTCCTAGCTATATTCAAAGTCCTTAACCAGTATCACTCAAAGAACACATTTATGAATAAAAAAAAATATTTTTTCAATGGGAATAGTTCATTTTTTGCCTAAACGTAGACATTACTCCTACACCTGGCACGCGAGGGGTGCGGGTAGCGCTTAGAGGGTGCACCCGAGTGGTGTCTACGTTAAGGAAAAAAAATCCTACCGAAAAAAATAAACAAAAGTGTTCTGTAAGTGATACTGGTTCAGGATTTTGAATATAGCTAGGAGGTTTTTTATCACCCTGTACTTATATAATAATCGCCCAAAAATATTCTTGTTATTCGTAAGTACAGGAAGAAGAAACCATCAAATGTTTAAAGAGACCACTTTAAGAGTATTTAAAAAAAAAGGTCCACAAATGGCGGCAAAAAAGGTGAAAATAAATTAAAAATAAAGTTCTCTCTATACAGTCGAACATAGAACCTCCTCCTTTTTTGGAGTCGGTTAAAAACTAGCTTTCTGCTTACGGCTTCGATAATGTGGTACAAAATGATTATTTAAAAAATACAGAAGTGTTACCAAGATCCTGCTCACTAGAGACAAACGTACTTATAGAAATTGTACGTAGAAATTGATCAAAATATTACAAAAAGGATTTCTTTTCTATCGATTTCCTCAGAAAACTTTTTAGTGGGCGTTCATAGAAATGGTCATGCAAAACTCTATATCTAGTCATTATTTCCGTGTGGTGATCGGTTGAGAATAAAACCACCCCATTTCGTTCCGTGGGTGTCGTAAGAGGCGACTAAGGAAACATAAATGAGACCTGCCTCCTATTAATCCACCCTAGGCAACGACACCTCAATTTGTTCTGAATCTGAGGTGTCGTCCTAATGTCTCATGCGGTGTGCTATAGGCTTTATAAATGGCCGTCTGGTTCGCGACCACCCTCCTACCGAAGTCAGACTCCAAACAGCTTGCTGTGTTCCGTCGGTGCGTAGGAGTACCCTCAATAGGCATTTTCTGGGTTAACTCGCTCCACGACTTCATCTATGACCTTCAAGAGTTGACCTATCTCATATTAAAAAATAAAAAGAAGTTCAGCTTTTGCTTTAAATGTACAGATGTACAGACGCCACCAGAATATCCTGCATTCTGGGTGCCCTCTGTGCTGTTACGATAAAACAGGTTTTTCAATGAAAATGGGGTTAAATAGGTTACTAAGCGGTGATAGCCCAGTTGGTTAATGAGCCAGACTTGTCATCCGAAGGTCGCGGGTTCAAATCCTGGTGCGGGCCTGTACCATTAATTCATCTTTTCGGATTTATGTACGGATATCTAATTATCACTTGCTCAACGGTGAAGGAAAACATCGTGATGAAACCCGTTCGTCCAAGAAAAAATCGTTTTCGAAAGACGAGCGGTCCACCAACCCGCATTAGGCCACCGTGGTGGACTATGGCCTAAATCCCCTTCGTGTTTCGAAGGGAGGCTCGTGCCCCTCGGTGGGGACGTATATGGGCTGGTAAGAAGAAGGTTACTAAAAATAATTTTGGGGAAAGAATTTTTGGTGCGAATGGGACTTGAAGGCACGGTAGCACACTTCGTTATTGAACTCGAGTCTCAAATTCATTATTTTTATTTATTTATTTATTTATATGAAAGAGTGCGTACATACCTCATAGAATTTTTTTTTATGGTGTATCCTAAATGAAAAACAGGAGTAAAAAAACCAAGAGAATGTCTATGTAATAGACATAACTGCGATATCTAAATATATAAAAGGAGAAACTGACTGACTGACTGACTGATATATCAACGCACAGCCTAAACGGCTAAACGTAGGCACTTGAAATTTTGAAGGAATGTAGCTTAGGTACCGTAGAGGTGCACTAAGAAAGAAATTCCCGAAATTCCCGCGGGAACGGGAATTAGCAAGAAAATCCTTTTGTATGAAAAATCTAAACCGCTTAAGTTAGACGCTTGAAATTTAGCATGCAGGTACCTTAGTAAACTTAAAGCTTAGTTGCAACAGGATATTGCAAAATTCCCACGGGAACGGGAGTTAGCGGGAAAAAACTTCTTATGTTAACTGTTCTTATCTTAAACACTCTTGTTCTTCTGGTCTTCTGTTGTTGTTCTTATCTTAAACTAAATCAATATTTAATAAACTAAATGAAGGTCCATTAATGGACCGTCAATAAAGTGTAAAATCTGTTCAAAAGAAAAAATTAACACGCAAACGAAGTTGCGGGCATCAGCTAGTAAGATATACAAAATAAGTGTTACTATTTGCACCAATTTATGATTTGCTCATGTTCACGAAGACTAAGAAACCCGTTCGTGAAAATTATGCAGGGTATCAAATATAGGGAGATCTTTCAAGGTTTATTGAAATCTCATTTTCGAAAATCATACAGACCGATGATCTAAGTTTAGCGTTTCAGTTTTTGCTAACCCGTCCCTTACACCTTTTATAGTTTAAAATTTTCGTTGTAAAAATTATGTTCAAAACTTGTTTTTTTTTTAAAATAATAAAAGTATGAAAAATCTAGTTTTTGACCCAAAAATTGTCATCTGAATCTCTATGTAAGAGTCGTTTTTGAGAAACCGATTACATATAAAGTTACACGATTAGCTCGTTTAATAGAACAAGATATTGTCGGTTTGTTTGATCGCAGTTTTGTGTATATTTAGTACCTAGATCTAGTATTAATAGGACAACAGTCTCTTAGCGCCATTCCGTACTTTTAATAGTACATCACGGATCATTGCCTGAGCCATCTTAAACACATTCTTCTGTATACTCCCGCTGCGTTGTATTGGCTTCTTTTCAACCTATAGAATGGCCGTTTTTTAAAAAAACATTTTAGGAATATTATTTTTTTACACTGACGTTTTTGGAATTTTCTCTGGAATGAGAAATCCAAAAATACAATGTTTTTAGGAATATTTGGACACCATTAAATTATCATCATACTTAATTTATTGAAATTTGTAATTGTAATAAGGGTGCAGCAAAAAAAAATGAAATGGGAAATTCATCCATAAAAGAAATAATAATGTATTCAAGGGCGACGCCAGCCCTTGGCCTAGGGGGGGGGGGGGGGGGAGCAAGTTAATTTTACCTAGTGAATTTATTTTTTACCTAGTTACCTAGTGAATTTATTCGAGTTTTGACATGCGGAATTTATCAGCAAAGTAAGTCAAAAGCACCACCTTAGGACTTTGGTTGCTTTGAGTTGGCTTCATTTTTTTAATCTCTAGGGGGGGGCAGCTGCCTCTCCCTGCCCCACTTGGCGACGCCCTTGAATGTATTCCATATTTACATGTCTGGAACGCATTTATTTGTATTTTCGCATTACCTTTAGTTCATAAAACGTATATACCTGCTTGTATTATTTCACCAAAAATAAAATAATACGGACATGGAAGACATGTTGGTGTTTTCAATAAATTACTACTCAATTAGGGTTCATTGCTATGATTTGCAACAAAATCAAAAATTATGTTAATATAATGTACCTACTTACGTACTAACGTACTCACGTTTCAAGTATCCATGTTTCTTAATGAAAATGTAGAAAGTACTTTTAAATTAATATAATACTATTTAAGAACCCGTTATAAATGTTGGAAAGTATATTTTAATTTACAGAGGTATAATCCACAAACTAATTTAAGAAAGCAATGACTCGAAGCCAATACACGCCAACCTAATTACTATTACTACGGTACCAAAGGCAACTTCATCAAAAATAGAATAAAAGTCACTTTAAGGCAAACTTCATTCCAACCACTTTTTAGGGTTCCTCGATTAAAAGATTTTAAAATAACTCCTACCTTTACGCTTAATAATAGCTTAGAACCAGCTCGATTACGTCAGATTTTAAACAAAAAAACCGCATCGAAATTGGTCTATTCGCTTAGGAGGTACGATGCCACCATTAAGTACAGTGTAGTACAGCCATAATCCATGAAAATAAAAGTATAGGTTTGCTTTTTTAAATTGATTTTAAATCGTTTTTTTTTTAATTAGATATTTATTTTATTGCACTGGTTACAGAAATACCAAAGCACCTACTCAGGACAGTAGTAAAAAATTTAAACACGGGTGTTTTTGTAATTAGACATCATTTCAATAAGATTCTTAATTACCTCGTCGGCGACATAAAACATAAATGATCGTGAAATGTGCATCGATAATGTTGTACACGTTATATTAATACACGGTAGTTAATAATATTAATACACGGTAGTTAAGTTCAAGTCCCATTCGCAGCGAACATTTTTCTTTCTTTAAAATTATTATTTATGACAAATAACAACGTTTTGAAGCGCTCGTAGCCTAGTGGCTCTCGCTGATCGCAACCGATCAGTGAGGTTAAGCAACGTACACAAAGCCAGGGAACCTGAGGACTAAAGTGGCAATTTACCACGATTTCTGTGCTTCGGAGGGCACGTTAAGCTGTCGGTCCCGGCTGTTGTCGAATGACTACAGTCGTTAAAACCAAGTCAGAGGCCATTGTGCGGTTTGAAAACTCTGACACCAGGGTTAGCCAAGTTCGCCACACACTTGACTATACCTACACGATAAGAAGACGAACTATGTCTTGTACGATAGCTACTCAGATTTTAGAAATTAGTGATGTTCCTCCTTTAACTTTTCGGTCGGTTCACATTTAAAAGGCTAATGGCGCAATAAGAGCATGTACTCGTAGGTTACTCGCAAACATAATTTACATAGACAGAACCCTTTAGAATGAAAACTCGCTCTTGGCGGAGTATTTTTTATTTGCAAACCATACTAGAGTTTTAAGAGAATCGCAACTCAAGTGTACAGATAGAATAACTATTACTCCATTTTATTATAATTACGCGTTTTTGTAGGGTGTGACATTCTGATTCGACTTAAATGTAATTAAAAACGTCTCTTTAATCCAATCTTATTAAAAGAGTTAATTTTGTTTATTTATACTAATATTATAAAGAGGAAAGATTTGTATTTTTGTATGTGACGAATAGGCTCCGAAACTACTGGACCGATTTGAAAAATTCTTTCACCATTAGAGTGCTACATTATCCCTGAGTAACATAGGCTACATAATTTTCCCGAATTCCAACGGGAATGAAGTCCCGAGCGGGATGCTAGTTTGTTTATATTGGTTGATTTCAAATAGTTAACAAACATTAGGGGGTGATTATCCTCATGGAAATGAACATTTTTCCCCAAGGAACTTATAAGAAGTTCTCAAAAAAATTGTTGACTGCACATAAAAGGCAAATCAGCTGATCGCAAAAGTTGTATGGCCAAATATTTTTTTTTCACATTTTGACCTACGTTCCTTGGGGTTGTTCAGTTTCGTGGGCTGATCATCATCCTTAATTTTCGTTAGCTAATTTAACGCTAGCTTATAAGCGGTGACAGCCCAGTTGGTAATGAGCCAGACTTATAATCGGAAGGCTGCGGGTTCAAATCCTGGTGCGGGCCTGTACCACTTAATTCGTCTTTTCGGATTTTTGTACGGGTTTCAAATTATCGCTTGCTCAACGGTGAAGGAAAACATCATGATGAAACTCGCCCGTCCAAGAAAATTCATTTTCGATAGACGAGCGGTCCACCAACCCGCATTGGGCCAGCGTAGTGGACTATGGCCTAAATCCCCTTCGAGTTTCGAAGGGAGGCCCGTGCCCCTCGGTGGGGACGTACGAGTATATGGACTGGTAAAAAAAAATTAACGCCTCCCGGTGCTCGATGACGTCACCCAATATCATCGAGCACAAAGGTTATTTGCTCGATGCCCAATATATATCTTTTATATATAAAAATGAATCCCTATTTCCCTTGCCACGGCATCACGCGGGAACGGCTGGACCGATTTGGATGATTCTTTTTTTGTTGTATTCCTTATTGTCAGGAGAAGGTTCTTATGAAAGAAAAAAATAAGAAAGTTGAAAAAAAAACAGGACATCGTCTGTCGGGTCAGCTAGTATATATATATGTATAATGGTAAAAGGTATCTTGAAAACGTCTCCAACGATTATGATGAGATTTACAGGTTATGAGTATTTTCAGTCCAAAGTCAAATTAATTACGCATTTATACGCAACAAATGATGGGGGTTATACAAAAAAAAATTAGAGCTATTATTTGTGAAAGATAAGATATGTTACTTTTCAATTAATAATGTAAGATATATATATTTTTTTATTTATACATCACGTAAGTTTCATATACTTCACTTAGTTCTCGCCAAACTAAACTTTATTGAATAATAAAACTAAAAAACCTACCACCAATTTAATTTACCACTGTGAACCCACTGCTCGATGGCAGCACGAGGCGATAGAGCGTCGGTGGTCGGACTCTTAAGCGAGAGGTACCGAGTTCGATCCCTTGTGCCACCATGACTCATTTTCAGAGTTAAGTACATTAGTTGAACACTATAACCGATGCTCTTACGGTGAGGGAAAACAACGTGAGGAAACCTGGACGTTCAGGAGACTGAATGTGTAACCATGATCCAATCCGGTCAGGTTCCCCTGTTAGCAGGATCACGGAGATCAGATGGCAGTCGCTCCACTGTAATAACTTGACCTGCCAAATTCTGCATCATGGTTAAGCATACCCTGACTGAGAAACGGGACCAAGCGATAGGAAGAAGAAGACGAATGTTCATTAAGTAGTCTAAAACCATTTCACGCCAAGTTTGACATAAATTCTGGGGTTATTAGATGATATGTATAATGGTAAGAGGTGGTCAGCCATTAGGGGACCATCCATAAATTACGTCACACGTTAAGGGGTGGGGAGGGGGTCGACAAAGTGTGACATTGTGTGACAAGGGGGTGGGAGGGTCATAAGTTTTGTAACGTCACATTTCAAAATGTGTTATGAGTATTAAAACGCGTTAATTATTAACGACAAACACAACCTCCTCAGTTCCAAGCACCCAAGCAACAACTCTATTAAGTACTGCTTTTATTAGAAAATTACAAAAAATTGAAAATATGCAAAATATGTGACGTCACGCTAGGGAGGGGGGAGTCTTACAAATGTGACCAGCTGTGACAAGGAGGGGGGAGGGGGTCATAAAATTATGAAATTCGTGTGACGTAATTTATGGATGGTCCCTAGCCCATGATACTTATATTTGAAAACCCTTGACCTTTTAAGTTATTTGATGATATTTATTAATTTTAATATACATAATATAAACAGTAGGTCAAGAAAGGTAAAAAAATATGGAATATTCATTAAAACCTTTTATTAAAACGTTGACGGCCGGCCGGTTTGGTCGAGTGGTAGTGTGGCGCTGCCTTTTGATCGTCAGGTCCTGGGTTCGATAAAAAAGAGATGTTTGTTTTCTGGGCATGGGTGTTGTGTCTGTCTTTGTGTATGTTCCAAGGGACCCACGCCACAAAGGATTTTTTTTTTAACATAATACGAGAAAAGTCGCAATACGAGCTGAATTTTGTACTTCACTAGCAAACCAGTAAAGTTTTTCTTAAGTTAATATAAAATAAGATATAATTAAGAACCCTTACTTATTTGATCACTGACGGCATAATTACGGAACTCAAAAAATCGTAAAAAAATCCTTAAAAAGATTATACTTAAAAAAACCTCTTGACGTGACTCTTATACTAATATGACAAGTTTAATTGGCATAGCCGCCGCATCGGCACCTTTGCGCTTTTTATACGTTCTATAATTGTAATGCCGGCACATAGTGGAGCCGGATGGTGATAACTTAACCATTTTGTAGGTGGAACCCTATTCTGAAAGTGCTCGTTAATCCAATACGGTCAATTATGTGTCGCGGCGCGGCGGCGGCGACTGTTACTGCACTTAGGACCTGGCAGAATATCAGCGCTACAGGTGAAACTCTAGCATTATGCTGAGCCAGCGTCGATTTCGTCTGTGCAACACAGATAGCACAGTGCAGAACTTTGTTTTTATGTTTGTAAGTGTTTTTGTAATTGTATCTTTGATTTTATTTATGTCTGTGAAGTGTCTTTTGTGCTTAAGTGATGTGTGTGTTGTACCGAAATAAAGACGTAACGTATTTTCTATACTATTTATTCTATTGGGAGACTTTAAATTAGCTATCAAAACTTTAGGGCGTGATCCTCATCGTGATTTTTTGCCGTGTGGTGATCGGTTAAGAATAACACCACCCCATCTCTTTCCGTCGGTGTCGTAAGAGGCGACTAAGGAAACACAAGTGAGACCTGCCTCCTAGTGATCCATCCCAGGCAACGACACTTCATTTTTGTCTGAATCTGAGGTGTCGTCCTATGGTCTCATGCGGTGTGGTAGGCTCTGTAAAGGGCCGTCTGGTTCGCGACCACCCTCCTACCGAAGTCCGACGCCAAACAGCTTGCTGTGTTCCGTCGGTGCGTGGGAGTACCAGTGCCTTTATAGGCGTTTTCTGGGTTAACTCGCTCCATCGTCGACCTCATCTTTGACCTTTATGGTCAAGATTGAGGTCAAGAGTTAACCCATCTTATAATAAAAAATAAATAAAAAACATGAAACTGAACAGCTTTCCCCAAGGAATCTAGGTTGAAATATGAAAAAATAAAAAATCTCCTCTCCATAAAACTTGTGCAAGCCTTTAGAAGTCGAAAATATTTTTTAAAATTTCATATACGTTCGTTGGGGAAAGTTATTGGTTTTCATAGGGAGGTCGTAGCCTAAAATTTCTCTAACGAATTTAAATTTATTTTATATAGACGTTTTTCCCAAGCGTCCGTGGCCACTCTGGAGTAAGTACTCAATAGAAATCACTTTCACCAATTTTAGCGAGCAAAGATAAATAGACGACACTAAATAAACGCTACACAAATGCCCACACTAAAGTTTTCCTTTGAGTCGTAGGTCCCTTGGAACATACACAAAGACAGACGTAAACACCGATGACCCAAGAAAAAACATTTTCTTCAGTGATTAGTAGTTTTTGGTAGAAAAGTAAATACTTTTGTGACTTTCTAACTCGGTAATAATTAACGAGTGGTTTAAGAATACCTGCGTACCTTTGAGATGTAAACAACTTTTTCAGTGCTATTGATCCCATACCCCGAGACGATATATGTACGAGGCAATGCCATTAAAGTCACTCAAAGGAGTTCCTCACATAACTTTGGCATACCTTCAAGTTTGATACTTAAGCGTGATAAGCCAAAGACGCAGGAATGCGTTCTGCGAATCTATACTAATACAGTTTCTATTGCCATTTTTTGTCACTTTTGCCGTGTGGTGATCGGTTGAGAATAACCCACCCTGTCTCTTTTCGTGGGTGTTGTAAGAGGCGACTAAAGAAACAAATTAATGAAACCTGCCTCCTATCAATTCATCCTAGGCAACGACACGTCAATTTGTTCTAAAATGTCCAATGGTGTATCATACAGTGTGGTAGACTCTGCAAAGGGTCGTCTGGTTTGCGACCACACTCCTACCGCAGTCCAACGCCAAACAGCTTGCTATGTTCCGTCGGTGCGTGGTGGTACCAGTGCCTTAGTAGGCATTTTCTGGGATAACTCATTTCATTGTCGACCATATCTATAACCGTGGTAAAGATTGAAGTCAAAAGTTAACCTATACTCATTATAAAAAAAAATTGAAAAGATATCTTATACAAAAAAGCTCATACTTGCTTCATATTGGGGTAGAAAAAGACCAGATCCCCCAGTTCCAGCTACAAATTTCTCTCCATGATAGGATAAGCCGATAGAAAACTCAACCAAGAGGCAGTTGCCTTAACGGTGTGGAAAATTTCTGCCCCCAAAGGGTCCAACTAGCGAGACAGCATAGAGGAGCCATATATCAACGTTTCAATCGTAAAAATTATTTGGATAATTTTAAAAGAGATGTCAGACCACAAAACCACAAACTAAACCACAAAACTAAACCACAAAACTAAACCTCTTTTCACTTGCGGAACATGTATCCAAGTATTTTTCAGCTTTTCATGCAACTTGCGAGATCAGCTGATTGCCTTTCAAAAATGTTTTTGATTTATATGGGTTTCGAGGTGAAAGTTGTTCAATTTAATCCCATCAAAAACATAAATGAGAAATGAGAGCCAAGTTCAATATTATGATAATTATATGCCTTGGTTTGGTGACTTCAACGACAAAAGAAGTGAGATCTAAATGGGTGCCAAGTTCAATGGTCAGTCCTTAAATTTATTGAAAACAAATTTAAATATATTTCTTCTTGTTACAAACAGGTATTCACCTAACAGTTACAATAACCCAGCGCAGTGGGAAAACAGGCAAACTTAAAAAAATAAAATAGAAAAAGTCAATTCTAGTGAGTAACCACATGGTTACCACTATTTTTTTAAATGTTGAAATAACTTTACTACAAAAGAAACAGAGATAATCTATATGAGAAAAGGGACAACGCTCTTTGAGTAACGTTAAAGTAATTTGTAAATATCGAATTAACGTAATTTATCACGACATGGCAGTAAGCTTGCTGATTGAACAGTTTCGATTGATTTCGGCACTTGACGATGTAAACCAAAGATAGCAATGCATGTACGGCTTTTTTATGCCATTGTTTTTTTTTCTTCTTTCAGTCCTGTCGATCCTCAAGCTACATCTTACTGCGTAGTAGCATCGTATCGTAAGAACTACACGTCCCTATGCGCCGCCCAATCAGATGCCAAGTTTAATCGATTAGACAAACCGAATCGATACAAACTCGATCGTTTAGAGAATGACACTCGCCTCGATTCAGTGGAAGTCGATAATAAAATCGAGTCAGATTTCAGCATCTATGAGGAGAATTTTAAGAACGTTTATAGGAGGAAAAAGTTTGGTGAGTTCAATAAACAAGATTTTTATTTCCTTAAGATTGTATGGGAAAAAACATCGTCTTAGTGTTTTTTCCCATACAAACGGCGTCAATGGATTCCATACCCTAAACGTCAACGGATCCCTAGGAAATTTTGGTATAATATCAGAAACACCAAAAAATAGGTCCGTACGTTTTGATTTTTGTGATATTTTTAGTAGACAAAAAGGTATTTGAGACAGCATTTTTCGCCAAAAAAATTCTCAACATTTAAGAGGTGACTGTAGAAAAACCAAGAACACTTTTTGAAAAAACAAAACGCACGAGCCTCGTTTACACGCTTACGAATCGATAGTGATTTCATTAAGTTTTTGGGGTAGGAATTCATTGACGCCTAAACTCATAATTTTGGAAATAAAACGCGACATTTCGCCGGAAAGCTGCAATTGTCCCTTTTGCACAAGTCTGAGGTGGGTGGTCGACATCGATACAGCATGAAAAATAACTGAGACGCTAGTCCAAACTGAGACGCTCCTCTTAAGAAAACGATTTGTTTTTTTTTATTGAGCGTATTTTGTAACGCTCTCTGGGCAAGGGATTTCTCCTATCTTGCTAGTCTTTTCTGCTAAGACTTCTATTCTAAAATATCCAGGTCTAACCGGATGCCTAGATGACCATGTTTTAAAGCTCTGGGTTCATAAAAATAACTCAGAATTGTTTGCTGTTCATCTTTAATTGTGAAAAACTTAAAGGGATCATTAGTTATGAAAATGGACCAGGTTATTAACAACTTCTCAATCAACAATAGAGATTTTTATTTAATAAGTATGTTTTTTAACCAGGTCGCAGTACAAAAGCAACTGATGTGGACCCTGTAATTGCATGCGTTGGTGAAAGAACACATCACATTATAGAAAACCTCGACCCAACCCTGGTAAATATTTTAATTATAAAATAAAAACCACTCTAATGAGAACAACCCTACATTTAATTGGGCCTTTTTATACTTAATTTAAAAACGGCACGGCAGAAATGTAAGTGTATTGCCTCCTATGTACTGCTGACGTTAGAAGCTGGGAACGTAATACAAATTTGGCCGTGCTGTGCCTTGCCGTTCGAATTATAAAAAGGCTAATTGTGTCTTCGACTGTAGCTATAAGAAAAAAACACGAGTTGTAATACCAAATAACAAACCAACCAACCAACTAATGGTGATAATGGTGACCACTACTCCGTTTAGATGGCAAAATTAAGAACTATCTAAACCTCATAAATAAAAAAATAATAAAAATATTTATTATTATTTATTTATTAAATACTTATATTCAGTTATGTAATGTAAATACTTATTTTCCCAGACATACTTCGTCAGTGTTTTCGGCGTGGCTCGCGACAGGAGAGCTGGCTCCCTATTGGCTACTGGCAGCGTGAAGCCTAAGTCTTCAACCGCCAAAAGACTCCGGGAGAACATTCCTTACAGATCTGATGTCAGGGGAAGGACTGTTTATTACTTTAAGGTTGGTTAAAATCCGCTAACGATAGATGCGTCTTGCTACACTAAAATTTTGTAAACTAACAGAGTGAATGAAAAAGATAGAAAGTGTCTTATGGCAACTTTGACCACAGGTGTACCCACTGTAGAAGGCAATATCTAAACAGAACGCGAAGTTATCTTTTTTCCACGATACAGCGAGGGTTAACCTGTAACACAACCTTTTACCACTATGTTGTTCCATTTATGTTAACCTTAGCATTAATGGCTATATAACCACACAATGTTCTGCCTACCCCTCTGCGCAATTAAACACAATACCCGAAACAATGATTCTATTTGGGGTTGCTCGAAGACTATAGAATTATGTAGGAATCACAAAGTTCGTTACTTGTAAAAAACACGTTACTTGTAGTTTTAGTATTAAACTAGCTGATGCCCGCAACTTCGTTTGCTTGTTAATTTAGACTTTTACATACAAAAGCTTTCCCGCTAACTCCCGTTCCCGTGGGAGTTTTGCAATATCCTGTTGCAACTAAGCTTTAAGTTTACTAAGGTACTTGCATGCCTTCAAGCGTCTAACTTAAGCGGTTTAGATTTTTCATACAAAAGGATTTTCCCGCTAATTCCCGTTCCCGTGGGAATTTCGGAAATTCCTTTCTTAGTGCACCTCTATGGTACCTAAGCTACGTCCCTTTCCAAATTTCAAGTGCCTACGTTTAGCCGTTTAGGCTGTGCGTTGATATTGACATATCAACGCACAGCCACACAGCCACACACAGCCACACACAGCCTGACGTCAGTGACAGACTGACGTCAGTCAGTCAGTCAGTCAGTCAGTCAGTTTCTCCTTTTATATATTTAGATTATTTCATTGCTTGTTTTGCCTACAAATTAAGGCGGTTGCTGAGGTGTCATTTTCATACAACACGTTTCACCAATACACGCCGGACTGAAAGTATATCAAATTCTCCAAACTACTTTGAAAAATTGTTTAAAAAATCTAGTTTTCGGCAACCGAATAAAATTATTAATAAATCAAACCATTTTTAAATTATAAGTCTTCGAAATTATTAAAATTTTTGCCTAGCTTCTGTTTGTGTGCGTTACATTTACACAAATTGACAGATACATAGATAGGAAATGTTTCCCGCCATACATAAACTGGCCGTTCTGAGACGTGATACTGTTTAACTTTGTTTCATAAAAATTAATATAAAATGAGTTAAATATCGCGTTATTTTAATTAAATTTAAATTTAAGGTAACATATATATAACAAAAACTACTTAGAAACGCTTATACTTATTTATTTTCATTTTTTTACAAGGCTTTATCCGAAATGTGTAGTTTTCAAACGCATTTTGATTAATGTCACAGATTATGAAATGTGTCAAGTTGTCATTGATTTGTTTGTTATGATTATAATTTTTGTAGATTTTGTATTTCCTCTAATTTGAGAATGGTACAAATGGTTGTTCATAAGAACGTAATTGAAATAAGCAAATCACCTAACAGCTTACGCGTGACCGAGGCTGAATCCCAAGCTGTCTCGAACTATATTTTTCCTAAAACATGAACCAAAAAATGCGTCGTAAGTATTTGTAAGCAGTAGGTAGGTATAATAATTGAAAATTCTAGTAACAGTAATCTACAACAAGTTTTCATTTTGTTTTATTGTAGCCGTAGAAAGGGTCCCGTTCTGTTTTCCCACTAAACTGAAAAGCTTTCCTCAGGGATCAGGTCAAAATGTGAAAACAATAGTTTGCCTCTCCATTCAACTCGAGTTATCAGCTGATTTACCTACTTAGTAGGTATGAAAATTTAAGAAGTCGAATTTATTTTGAGAATTTCAAATAGGTTTATTTCAGTTTTAAAGAAAATTAGCCTCTAAACTCTAAAGGTTCGTTTACTTATCAAAGTAGCCTTATAAAGAGAAACAAGCCCCCCGCTTTTGAGTGTTTTTAATATGCTAATTATTTTAAAAACTTCATTTTTGCAATCAATGAGCATTGGACAGGCTCATTCATTGCCTTTTTCTAGAGTAAGTACCTACCTAAGTAAGAAATAATTTCATTACAGATACAGGGTCAACTCAGAACATCGGGAAGGGGGCATTGGGACAAGACTAATTTTTATAAAACATGCATGCTGCCAAAGGAATGCCTTCCATTATGTAATGCAGAGATCCACCGTCTTATAAAGGGCCCAACAACTACAAAACGAGAAAAAAATAATATCAGCCTATCATAGTTTTGGAAAATAAAATGTTGATTTAAAAAACTTCTAAACGAGTCTCTCATTTTTTTTGTACAACCTGGTATGATTAGTTATTAATTCAAATCCCTAGAAACACCAGCCAAGTTTGCCACACACTTGACTTTACCTACACAATAAGAAGAAGAATTCAAATCCCTAATTCCCGACTAATATTACAAATGCGAAAGCAACTCTGTGTGTCTGTCTGTCTCTTAGTTATGCTTACACGCCTAAACTACTAAACCGATTACAGAGGTAGATTAGACCTTGGGAAAGGACATAAGCTACGATTTATACCATAGCTGGGCAACCTGTAGACCATGTGCGCGGAGCCGTGGGCGGAAAGCTAGTTATTTATAATTTAATACGATATATCCTCAAGTGTTCAGGCTCATTATGACATTTTTCTTAAAATGTCCTTTCTCAAAATGTTCTTTTCGCGTAATGTCCTTTTCGAAAAAAACTTACTTATGTACAAGCTTTGGCTTACTAGGTTATTTAAATTTTTGATTGTTTTTTCAAATTGGAATCCATGATATTTTTATTAATATGTTTTTTATAGACATACACTGTAGAGCTTATACAAAGTATAAGTGTAATATATTACATCATATATGATCACAGATATGGGTATATTAAATAATATATGTACATAGCTGTTTTGTAAGCAAGTATCCGCAATTGTATTTCTCAGTAAGTGAACTATGCAATTTCTTTTGAGAAATAAATTTCTTAAACCATAGATCATGATCGGCTCCAAATAACCATTTTTCCCGGAAACTTAAAGAAGGTATTGTTATCTACTTTAGCGCTACGCAATGTACAGAATGCGATATAGGTTTTTGGATGTTTATGATTTACGCTATTATTATAATTTTTTAATATAAAATAGACCACAATTCATTAAATAATTTAATTTTAAAGCAGAAAACCTTTAAAATAAGCATTTCAAAATGAACGGAACGAGGCAAAAACTTGGGTCATTGACTTGGGTCGTGGGTAATTTTTATGTGAAACGCTGGCAAGTTTAGTATATGATCACAGATATGGGTATATTAAATAATATATGTACATAGCTGTTTTGTAAGCAAGTATCCGCAATTGTATTTCTCAGTAAGTGAACTATGCAATTTCTTTTGAGAAATAAATTTCTTAAACCATAGATCATGATCGGCTCCAAATAACCATTTTTCCCGGAAACTTAAAGAAGGTATTGTTATCTACTTTAGCGCTACGCAATGTACAGAATGCGATATAGGTTTTTGGATGTTTATGATTTACGCTATTATTATAATTTTTTAATATAAAATAGACCACAATTCATTAAATAATTTAATTTTAAAGCAGAAAACCTTTAAAATAAGCATTTCAAAATGAACGGAACGAGGCAAAAACTTGGGTCATTGACTTGGGTCGTGGGTAATTTTTATGTGAAACGCTGGCAAGTTTTATGCCTTCCTGAAATCACACTGACTGAGACCTGCTTTAGCATTAAATATGTCTTTCAAAACGATTCTTGAAAATGTGTGGGACGGCTTCGCACAAACTGAAACCCTGATTCAAGCTGTCATTCTGAACAATTTTATAACGGAATTTTCCACGCGTTTCTCGTGGTTACACTGATTGTGACACCAGATTTCACTCGTTCCTTGTGGTAACACTGGTTTTTACACAAAGATAACTTTTCCCATAGGTAACACCACACTAGACATCGCATCGATTATCGATAAAACACATCAGAATATTTTTTAAACGATTTTATTTAGCTTGCCTTGTTATCTAGTAATTGAAATTTGACCCCTTCCTTTTGACGGATCGATCTAAAATTTTGTAGGTACGCACCTTTAGTTTGGATGATTATATAGTTTTTTTTATATTTTTTTATTACACTTAATTTTGCATCCACAGACTTGATGTCCGTGCCCTTGTCTTATTATAATTTATATTTTTAATACTAATTTTACATTTTAATACTAATTTTACATATAGTTTAATACATTCGGTACGATTGTAAACCAATATGGCTGCCAACAATTTTTATTGTATTTTATTAATTCCATAGATTGATGAGGAGAGTGGTGTAATGATAGGTACCTAGCACATACCGAATTATTTTTTAGCTTTGAATACATTGTTTACATCATTTTAATATTTATTTTCACCAAAATCGTCATAATAAGCTAATTTTTTTTCGTCATAATAAACTAAATATTCAAAGTCAAACTATTATGTAACTCCGTTTCCAGTAGTGAACTACTAGCAAAAAATTTCAAGAGGATTACGACATTAAGATCCGTGTTGTTAAGTTCTTCCGTTCTGATATTTGGCTGGTGCTTATATTTGCTATTTTTTTTTGGAATAATAAACCTTTGCGAAAAATATAATCTGTTGTAACATTAATTATTAAAAAAAACAAACTTCATTGTGATTTAAAAAAACACTTTTTCAAATTATTTCTGTGAAGAAAATCAATTTAAGGAGTTCGTTGTTCTATAAAACGAAATAACAGAGAAATAGTGTACTCCTTCCTTCCTTGTGTAGATGTTCGAAAGATACAAATGAAATATCAAAACGGTGTCTATACGTAACAATGTGTACCTATTAAAAATACCCAATCAGAAAAAAAGGTTCTGAAGAATGTCCTAAGATAAGTCAACTGACACAATTTTTAAGTTCCTGGGCTAAATTTTATTTAAAAGCAATGTAATTAATTTTAATACTTTAAATTTAAGCGCAAGGCTGTCATGTTTACTAATGTCAAGTATATGAATCTATGACATTAATGGATGACTAACCGCGCAACTGATTCCTAGATTTGCGATCTTATCTTACTTTTGAATTTAATTTTGGATTTCTTTTTATTGGGTTATTTTGAAACACTTGCCGACGTAACGTAGTATGTCGTTTTCATTGGTGTTCCACCAAATATGGTGAACAGGCTGTATGTTGTCTTTTTATTCTGATAAAAAATATTATCTGTCATTTATTCTGAAAAAAGTAACTACATTTCTTTGTCATTTTTTTGACCTGACTAATAAAGTAAAACCACAAATTAAGAATTATTTGTAACTGTTATGATGTTTATTGTAGAGACGATATAACACTATGTATATCCATTGGCTGTAAAATTTCTGCCCTTTATTTCATCAAGTGGATTTTATGGGACTTTAACGAACTTATAGACTTCAAATTTAAGAGGGTTATTAGTCGACAATTGTTGAAATACCCTGACTCATTCAAACCGAAAAATAGATACTCTAATTCGCTACCAGTTCAAATAATACCGTTATGAAATAGCATAGTCAGAAAAGCACAACTTTGAATATTTTACTTATTAATACGAAACCACATTCGAATGTGTTTCCTCGATACTCGATCTCTTCTGCGTTGGTACTAATGGGGAAAGGGTCTTCGACGTGGTTACACTCGTGTAACAGCCAGGATAACAAAAAAACGAGTGAAATCTAGTGTAAAAATCAATATAACGTGAAATGAGTGGAAAATTCCACTGAAAAGTTCATTTTTTGCAAAGCCATCCCTTAACACGAAACGTTTTGAAAGAAATATTGTATGCTTAAGCTGGTAGTAGTTGGTATGCTTTCAGGGAGGCATAAACTTGACAGTATTTTCTTTTACAAAAATTATGTCCGTCATTTTGAATTGTAATTTACCTATAGCAACATTTATGTAAAAACGTATATCCGTCATCTTGGGTTTCAAAGTGGATGTCCCATATCAATATTTAAAAAAAAAATCTTGAAAAAATTCGGCTACCTTGCATTTTTGGGGCCCTGTGTAAAGCTCGACCTTTGTCCTCGCTTTATAGGCAGCTTGACTTAGCCTGTGGCCTCACCTCCCCGTGAGACGTAATTCCCGTGAGACCCCGCCTAGACGTAACTCAATTCAAATTAATATGTGAGTCATTTTTAACAAAAAGACATTTTACGAATAAGACATTTTACGAAATGTACAAAATGAGCTTGGACTTTTTAAAATTTTCAACACCATGACGCAATCCTGATTTCCTACCTAGATATATATAATAGGTGCCTACTAACAATCCGCTTCGGCTTCGAAAAGGTATTGCTGAGTGAAGCACAAAAACAGTCACCTATCATAGTCAAGTTTTAGAATGGGGTACCTAACCTTAAATAGGTACTGCTTTCAAATATCATTGCATTTATTTTATAACCACAAAAACGGTCACCCATCACGCTTTAATTCTTCAGAAGGTTGCCTAACCTCATTGACCGCATTCAGATTGTAAATGAACTGAATTTTGTGTGCTCAAGAATCGAAAAGCGGCTTTTGAGAACTGAGCGTAAAAACACGCTGAAAATGATGGTGATAAGTGACCACAATATGCTAGAGAAGTTACGAACTCAAAATTTTGATTTGTATTTAGATTCCTAATAATCTGACAGATAAAACGCCTCCTACCAGTAAATAGACTTTAAACAAATACTACATACTCAAAGAAATAGACAGATAAATACGCGAGAATTTATGAATGAAACTCTCAATTCGAACGTCTATGTGTGCGTAGGGTGAACGCCCCTATTGCCAGCCCTTTGGTGCAATTTTGATGTTTAAAAAATCATCCTGCATAAACTTGTAGCTCAAAACTACTGTTATATATTTTAAATGATAGGTTATTTAATGGAGAATTATATTTATTAGGGTAATTAATCGTAAGTTGCGTAGATTTTTTTAAAAATAATGTCAAACAGAAAAATACCCTGTGTATCTAGTTCCAGCCACGCTGTATCTAGTACCAGCCTTTTGTGTACCGAATAGCAGCCTAGCATAGGGTCATGTCTTAAAAGTCTTTGAGCTGCATTCTGAATATGAATGAATAAATGCGTAAGCGTAACAAAATCAGTCTTTTATTTACCAATTACCCAAAAAATCAATAACAAATAAAAATTAGAAAAGTTAACAAAAACAAAACTTAACATAATTTAATAGTAAATTTGGTTAAGAGGCCTTAAACTGCGGCTTATATTGAATTTTTCGAAAGGTGGCGTCTTTTTTACAAATAATAATTAATAATTTATTTATTTATAAAAAAAGGTATATACCTAGTCTTGCCATAAATATTGTCACAAAGAAAAAAAAATATTTTTTTAATGCAAATAATATTTATTACTTTTACAGTGTGTTAGTTTTATACATAAATATAAAACAATTTAAAATATAAAAATCTTATTCGAAGTGGTCTCCATTGGCTGCTATACAGTCCTTTAAACGTTGAGGCCAGTTATCAATAGAAGCACGCACTCTTTCCATGGGAAAATTCTTCACTGCCAATCGTATGGATTGTTTTAGGGACTCCAAATTATCATGGCGTTTAGAGCAAGCCGTACTCTCTAAAACTGACCATAAATCATAATCCAGCGGATTAAGATCGGGACTAGACGACGGCCAGTCTTCAGCTCTGATGAAGTCCGAAACGTTCGCTTCTAACCAAGACTGCGTGGACCGAGCTTTATGACCCGGCGCAGAGTCTTGTTGGAAAGACCATGCTTGGTTATTGAACATGGTGTTGTTAAGGGGCTTAACTACCTTCTCAAGAATGGTATCTTGATACACTTGTGCCGATGTTTTGATACCTTTTTCACAAAAATATGGCTCAGTCACTCCTTCATAGCTAACACCCCACCGAACCATCACTGAAGTCGGGTAATGCCCACGTTGCACTCTGCCGACTAATTGGGAAGCTTCCTTAGAGGTTTGAGCATAAATACGGTCATTTTGTTTGTTAAAATGTTGCTCAATTGTAAAGATTTTCTCATCCGTAAACAAAATTTTTCTGTGAACTCCCTTTGCGTACAGCTTCAGTAGTTTTTTCGATTTTACCACCCTATTCATTTTTAAATTATCAGTTAAAAAATGACCAGTGCGTCTCTTATAGGCTGCAAGTCCTAAGTCATCTTTTAAAATACGCGACATGGTTCTGGGTGCTATCTTCATCTCCCGAGATAAAATCTTTTGCTTTCGGACAGGATTTCTGCGAATTCTTTCCCTTACTGCTTTGACCACCTTTTTCGTACGAACACTACGTGGACGGCCAGATCTTTTTCTGTCACAAACAGAGGAGGTCTCATTGTACCTATTGATAGCCCGGTACACAAACATTTGACTAATACCAAGTGTATGGAGAGTTTTAAAAATTGCATTTGGCTCCATACCAACTTTGTGTAATGCAATCACAGCGATTCGGTTCTCTTTATCACCCCACTCCATTTTAATATCGCAAAATATTATAAAATGTATTGGCGCCAAAATTAGAAAACACAATGAGCAATTGTATAAAAATGACAGATTCCAAATTCAAATGTAATATCTTTCTTATTTTTAATTGTAACAGTATTTATGGCCAGACTAAGTATTTATATATATTCTGTTTTTTATATATATATATAATATATATAATATATGTGTTAAATAAAACAAAATTGTTGAATGCTGGATTGTAAAGGTTGTAATAATCATAATATTACAAAAATCCAACAAAACAGTTTTACATAATTGTTGCACATAATTTGACTTAATACTGATCATTTTAAAAATTAAAAAACAAATAAAATGTTACATTCTAAAGCTTCAATGCTAATAAAATCACTGAATTGTATAGCCTCGAAGCTGCATAAAAGGTATTGATAATCAAATTAAAAATTCGAAAAAAAACACATATGAACACCGACAAGGAAGAAACTTAGCACGTCTAGGTTAGATCCTGGATATGACATTTAACGCGGGATACTTCATTACCACGGGCAAACTCATTTAACGCGGGAGAAACCGCGGGCGGAAAGCTAGTTAGGTAATATGGGGTAAAATACCATGCGAGTTGAGTAAATAATGAGGTAATCGGGTACAATTGTCGCTATTTACTTAAGTACTGTACTTATTCCATAAATTCGGAAAATGGCGATCTCCATTAGAACTACCTACACTTTATTTCTTCTAAAATCAACTCCACTGAGATCCAAACTTAACCTTCGAAAACGTTTGTGACATCCCTAATTATTAAGACACGGCTGTGATTAGGTACTCAATCGAATGTATGGAGTACCTAGTACCAGCCCCCGGGGCTGGTATTTGATGCTCCATACATTTCGTGTTTCTAATTGCAGCCCTGTCAATTTCTACTAGAATCACGGGCAAAACTTGTATATTTACTCAGAAATCCATGCATTACAATATATTAACCCATAATCTAACAAATCATGACATGCAAAGCAAGAAATATTTGAAATATAACTATTTTTAGCTACCGGTAAAATTGTCGGTAAAATAGCAAAATGGCGGATATCCACACCGAGCCAGATTCGATTTGAAACTGACACTCACATGATTATGCTAGTGTTGCCAAATTTGGTTTTAAAATTTCTACCGAATATATATTTTTTTTAATGGCAACAGGAGTACGTAATAATGAAAGGTAATCTTATTATCAAACAAATAAGTGAAGGGGCTGGTATTAGGTACGGGGCTGGTATTAGGTACGTTCACCCTAATAAACTTTTATTGCACGTTTTCGCAATACATGGGAAAATAAAACATTAAAATAAATTGAATCCTTACTATAACAGTCAAAGATAGATACAGGCTTTCGGCAATTTCAAAACATTATGCAAAACTTGTCTTAATTATGAAATAATCGACAAAATCATGACGAAATTACCAATTCTAAAAACAGCGCCATCTAGTGGGACTTTTTCAATTTTGGTTTCACAGCAACCGCCTTAAAGGGGCTGTTGTTATGAGTCCGATGTAGAACACATTAAATATATGGGTACTGATTGATTTTATATAGGCGAAAAATGCCTAATTTTCAAAATGAATAAAGTTATGTCTATGGTATGTAATGTTCTTCTCTTACTCGTTTTACAGGCATCGATTGGCTCAGGTGGAGGTGTTTGGATAACCATGTCCACTTGTGGGGGAGCAGTGGATGTGGAAGTACTAGTCAGAGGCAAGAGACTCTACTTTGAGAAAAATATTGGTTAGTAAACGATTTAATTCATTGTTTTTATAGTTTTGTGACTCATTACTTCTTCTTCCGTTTCATGTTCAGGTTACGCTAGACTCTATGCTCCTGTATTTTGCACATCAGTGAAGCAACTGCCATCAGCAGGGCTAAGCATGCCCAAATTTACTCTCATCTTACCCGTCAAAATGATGTCTCGTTTGCTGTCGTACCAGCCTTATGTGAGATTTGAATTAATCAGAAGCCTGCACTGACAAAAAAACTTATAAAAAGGCGAAATTGAAATCCCATTTCGCTAAAATTACAGCACGGTAGCCGAGATTACATCTGTCATAAGATTCATTAGGGAACCAAGTAGGTATTTTGACCTGAGAAATTGTGAAATAGGACCCGGCCTGCTTCGGCCTGCTAACAGGAGATCTTTGCCACTTTATACACCTGAATGTGCATTGTGCAGGTTTGTTTATTATTGTTGCGTGAGTGTCTTTAATTCAATACTTTGAAATTGTTCTAGAACCCCACACAAAATTCTTCGTGCCAGCTCCGATTCTATACTCTTCGATACAGGAAACCAGCGAAGAAGGCTCTGTCCAGTTCGACTCCAGCTCTGAAGAGACCAAAATCCGATACGTGGTCAAAGTAACACCTTGCAGGACGGATAGTGAAGGAGCTGTGGGGGTTGAGGTAAGCCAAAGTTAAAGTTTAAAATAGCTTTATTTCTTAATAAGACATACAAAATGTTGCTTAAAATTCGTCAAAATAGTGAATTGCATTAGCATTTTTAATTTTGCGCCTATTCGCAATCGCAAGGTACAGTCTTCCTCAGGAGAAGAATAGGCAAAAAACTCCGAGGGTCAGTCTTTTTAAGTCAATCATACTCATAGGCGTATAAAGGGATACAGCGTATTAAGCTAGAGTACATTTAATTTCCGCCAGCCCCCCCCCCCCCCCCTCTAGAAAATAACCCCCCCCCCGACCCTCTAATAGATACTTTCTTTACTTCTAATTTTAATTGACTTAATAAGTATCTGAATAACTGTGTGATAGCTGCTAGCCAGTGGTAGAATGGCAATCGACAACAGCCGGGGAAAAGGCTTAACGTGCCCTCCGAAGCACGGAAACGCTGGGGATGAATTGCCACTTTAGTCACCCAGGTTTCGTACCCCCGTAAAGGTTGCTTAACCTTACTAATCGGTTCAGATCAGCGAGCGCCACTGTGTTATGATTACGAAACACTTCAACTGTACTAACCTCACCTAAATGACTACTTTCAGCTCACAGCATCTACAACCAGATGGGGCATGAATACTCCTGAACTTCATGAAGATGGAGCCATAGTCAGGGAACTCCGCCCAAGAAGATCCTGCAAGTCAGTTGACGTAGCTTTCTTGCCAGCAACTCATAACGCCACTGATGTAATCAGGTACGTAACGCCTACCTAAACTTGTATAGCAAATATGTGTACGCAACTGACGGGTTTGCTCAGAGGTTAGTAGCAGGCGTTTGTGCAACAAAATGATTGCCTTATATTTTTTGCAGGCACTTAAGAATTTGTTTGTTGCAGGTATTGTATAACAGCTCGTGAAAATATAAACGGAGAAAGCTACACGTGTGTGTCTCCAAAGAAATCTGTTCCAAGAATGCAGTGCATCAATCATCTGCAGCGACCTCCGTAAGTATTTAAAGAATGATATTGTAGCCGTCTTGTTTTAGAATTAGATAATACTTATTGTATTTACCCGAACTTTTAGTTTTTTTTTCTAAGTTTGTTTAACAACCAGTTCGATCCAATAATCGTGACAATGCTTCGATAAATCCCCTATTTATCATCCATCCAGGTTCGATTCCCGGTCGGGTGACTGGTTTCCATTGAACGATATTGATTATTGGTTGTACAGCGGTCAGGGCATCAGGTTACCCCATTTTCATTGCAAAACCGTTCTTATCGCAATAGTACAGAGTACATGCGTGTGGTAATGGTAATCTGACGTTCGGCCCTCTGTACATTGCTGCATTTGGTTAGTGAGACGAATGGATCTATTAGGTACAGACAGCAGCACGTCAGATTACCCATTTGCACTACGAAAGTCGGCGCTATTATAAGCAAGATAAGGGTGACGTCAAGATCAACATGAATAGCCTGATGTGCTGCCGTGTGTACATTGTGTTTGTGTCCATGTTAGAACGGGACCTTAGGTTGTGACCTAGGCACACACTGCACACACAAGACATACCTAGAGATTTTTTTTTTATTTGGCGTCTACAACACATATATCTAATTGAAATCCTAGGCCATTGAATGTGTGGCTTAATTATTTATTTATTTCCAGGGCAAGAGTGATTGTACAGAAGATCACGGGTCTAAGACCTGGAAGGAAGTACGCGATTCAAGTAACAGCTTCGAACAAAGGAAGTGCGGTGTCTTACAGAGTGTTATATGCGGATACTAATGTGTCCTGTAAAGAAGATCAAAATCTATAGAAAAAATATTCAACACGTGTTCAATGCGTCCTTGTTGAACTTTTGAGTGTATTATTTCTGTTATGAGTACCTACATTCAAAAGACTTAAGTAGGTACCTAAGTAGGTACTACCTACAATTTGCTATTATTTATTCTGTGCAATTTGTTTTATTATTTTACAGGCGACGAAGAATCGACTGCTAAACTGTAAGCTTTTAATGAAATAAGCGATAAAATGTTTTGCAACTATAACTACTCAAGTGGGTATGTACTTAATAGCCAACATACAAGATCTCTGAGTAGTACATAATACTTGCTTTAGTTTACTTTTCGCTGCCATATTATACTTTTTTTTTAAGTATTGGCAACATACGAATTGTCTGTGTTGCCAGTTAATTTTCCTAGAATATATTGTAACATATTTCAACTAAATCGGAAATCAAACGAGGAAAAAACAGTTTAGACTACTACAGACAGACATCTGCTTGAAAAGTACAGGGTCAAAGAACAGGGTCACATCATGCTATCCAAAACTGTCAAATTTCTTCAACTGATTTTCAATTTTATCTCCAAGCGTTAGAGTTTACTATTCATTGGGGAAATTTGACAGTTTGTGGTAACTGTACGTTTATTTCATACTTTGCAAAAACGGATAACAAAGACGTCTAAAAATATGCGGGTGGTTGCATGAAAATGTCCCTGAGGGCTTTAAGTAAATCTCTTTCAACCTCTCGGGTGCTAAATCAGTCCATGAAACTGAACAACTTTTCCCAAGGAACATAGGTAAAAATACGAAAAAAAAATTTGATCTCCCATCAATGACCTATAATAAACAACTAGACTTCCAATCGCGCTCAAAACGTGTCCGCGGCAAATAAGTGCCCATCACAACAATTGGGCATTATTTTTGATAGGTTTTCTCACTCTTTCATTCTTTTGTTCAGTTCTTTTATCCTACTCACTCATATGTCAGTTCGTTCGAAAGCTCGGATAATTTTTGGTTGACGTTTCTTTGAGATTGGGTATCTGGTTGTTTTATTGTAAGTATATCAATGTCTCCCATACAAAATCCGCTATATGCTGATGATGTTTGTATAGGAACTCAACATTTTTTTTCGTATTTTGACCTTTTATTGGGGGAAAGTTGTTCAGTTTCATGGATTGATTAACCACCCGAGAGGTTGAAAGAGATTTACCTAAAGCCCGATATATTTTTTAATTTTGAAGCCAAAATCCAAAAAATTCATATTTCGAAATTTAAATGGTCGCTTGGTTTTTCTCCTTTTAAAAAGTGAGAATTGTTTGTCTGTGTAGACTCAAATTTTATAGATTTTGTCTTGAAATTTCCTTGTAGAGTACTATGTATCACTGGAGGAAAAGTGCGAATTCGAAGACCCCCCCCACCCCTCTCGTCAGTAATCGGTCACTTTTCCTCTCATTGAACAATGTGCTATTAAACTAATTTAGTATGTAATTAGTAAAATAGCAAGTTTGTGTTAAAAGGACTGTACTTATATTACAATACTATGAAAGAGTCTTTTAGTATAAGTGTAACGTGAATGTATGTAATCAGACCCTTTATTATATTTTTTATCCCTTCTATTCGAAAAGTGTCACTTTGTTCCTCTATAAGTGGGAGCAAAATGGCTCATTTCTGTTAAGAACTCTTGTGCGGGCTTAAATGAGCTTTTATGCCCGCCAGAAAATGATTGGCGGGCGTGTAAGATATTTGAATTTAGGACATGTGTAATTCATAAAAATCGAACGCGAATTGTATGAATACTGGCTGGTACGGGTTGGCTGCACGGCGGCGGCCCCCACGCTAATTGAAAAAAAAACGCGTGAATTAAGTCTCTATTCTTGTAATTTATTTTCTCATAGAAAGGGGATGAAAAGTAGAGTATATGACCCTAGAGCAAATTATTTTTACCTCGGGCGATGTACTTTGAATCCCTCGCTGCGCTCAGGATTCTACGTTAGAATCTTTCGCTTCGCTCGTGGTTCAAAGTAGCGCCCTGGCTTTAAAAATACTTCTTTGCTCTCTTGCCATACAATCTACTATTTTGACTTTCCTATTGCACAAATAATTGTAATTATATAATGACATCATTTTGTAGAGACAGTATTATATTTTATTGATCTTTGATACTTCCAGGTCATTTTTTTGTCCTTTTTTAAAGCAAAGCTGTCTTTTGTATTGTGTTTATATTATAATTAATCTGTTAACTTAAAATACCTAGTTGTAAGGTTAGTTGGCATTGCGTAGCTTACTGATCATAATTTAAGTTCTGCCTAACCCAATACAGAATACTTAGGTACAATAAACGAGAATTAGCCCATAAATATTACTAAATTACTCTTTAATACTTTCCCCTAGTTAGTTATGTAAATAATAGTATTCAGATTACACAAAGTACAACCTTATTTTAATTTATTGTAAGTTTAATAATTACTTTAGATTTATTTTACTAAACTCATAACAAAACAATGAAAACATAAAATAAAATGGCATTTATAAGTATTTTAGCTATTATAATATACATACATAGTTATGTAAGTATTTGTAAGAGAATCAGGTTCCTATTGTTTATGTAAATAAGAAACGTGCTATTCTATTATCTAAATAAATAATATACCCCAATTGACCAAAGTTTTCTAATTATTAACCGATGTACCTACCTACATCAATTCAAATGAAAACGTTCACTTTACGCGTCTTTATAGATGTTTGTAAGAGAAAATAAAACTAAACTCGTTTATATTAATATTTAATTTGTAAAACGTACTTCAGATATCATAGTTTTTTAACAAAACGTTAAGAAATGATTAGCATTTAATTAGACACGATAAAGCATAAACTTCACAGTCACCACAATTTGTTGATCATTTTAATAAAGGTTTTTTTTCTCTTAACTTCTTAAAGAACGATTTTTCTTTTAATATTAACACGGAAAGAACCATACGAAAATTGAAATTACGGCAGCAAATAGCCATTGTCAATTACATAAATACTTCCAGTTATACTCTTAGCATTATCACTTGCCACAAACGTGATTAACTTTGCGACCTCGTCGCTCGTAGCAAGTTTACCAAGCGGAGCGTTTTCCCTTCTCATCCTCAACATTTCTTCTGTTGCTTCTTTCCCACGTCCTAGTCGCTGGAAAAACTCTGTTTGCACTGGTCCAGGATTCACAGAATTGACCCTCACCCCATCAGCGGCTAACTCTTTAGCAATGCACTTTGTAAACATGTCTAAAGCAGCCTTTGAGATATGGTATGGTATACCAGGCCCTGGCTTTAGTGCCGCAATACTCGATACATTTACAATGTTACCTTTAGTTTTAATAATATGAGGAGATGCCAAATGGGTCAGCAAGTAGACACTACGAAGGTTTAAGTTGAGAGTTCTTTCCAAAGGCTCGATACCATCTTTCAAACTGGCGATGACACCTGCTCCAGCGTTGTTAATCAAAATATCGATTTGTCCGAAGCGTTTAATAGTCTCATCCACGATTTTCTTTACGTCGGCATCTTGTGTTAAATCTGCTTTGACAACTAATGGCTTGATTCCTTTAGCATTTTCCACAGTTTTAGCTACTTCTTTAAGTTTTTGTTCATTTCTTGCAACCAGTACTAATTTCGCAGATAATTTGGCAAAGTCATACGCAGTGGCTTCACCAATGCCAACGCTGGAACCGGTTATGATAACAACTTTATTTTTGAAATCCATTATTATTTTTCAACCTCATTCACTAACAACGCTCAAACATGGAATGATATCAGAATTATGAAACCAAAGTCTAACACAAGTAGTAAATTGTTCATTATCACTAACGAGACAAGCTATTTTCCTCAACTGCGATAGTGAGATTGTCTCGCGTAACTGATTAGATTTCTATTCATGATAAAGTAGGTACAAGTAGGTAAGTAATTTATCAGAATAGAAGTTACTTAAGTGATCACAACATTATGCATATCACAATATAAAACGTACTTGCTCGTACCTAAGTAAGCGGATAATAGCTCACAATAACTGAAAACCTCTGAATAGTTTCTGCTTACTCGTAAGTAGCTTAAATGAATAATCATTGTTCGAAAAGAAACCTTGAAAACTGAGCAAAATTAAATTATGATGCTGGTGATTATCTTAGGTATTTTAAATAAAATTTTCTAGTTCGTTGACTCAAAATGGTCAATGAACAGTCATTTGATTGGTGAGCTGCTTGATACACCAACGTTAGAAGATATTTTAAATAGCGCTACAAGTACCATCTACCTATAACTTCAAAGAGCGAAACCATTGTCTATAACGTAATGTCCTCCAGTAATACTCTGTGCGTTATCACTTGCTAAGAAAGTAATTAGTTTAGCTACTTCTTCTTCCTTGGCATGCTTGCCTAAAGGAGCAACTTTTCTCCAATTACACAAAAATTCATCAATCTTCTTTTCGCTCATTCCAAGTTGATCAAAGAAATCTGTCATCACAGGTCCAGGATTCACTGAGTTTACTCTTATTCCAAGAGGTCCTAGTTCTACAGCACATGCTCTAGTTAGCATATTCATTCCGGCTTTTGAAATACAATATGCCATTAAGTTGTCCAACGGCTTACATGCTGCGATGCTTGATACGTTGATGATGTTTCCTTTGGTCTTTTTTAAGTGAGGTAAAACCAAGTGTGACATTAAATACGCGCTGCGAAGGTTTGTGCTCATCATCTTATCATATATTTCGATGCCATCTTTTAGCTGGCCAAGTGACCCTGATCCAGCATTGTTAACTACTACGTCAATTTGGCCGAAGTGTTTGACTGTTTCTTCTACAATTTTCTTAACATCATCGTCCTTAGTAACATCTGCTCTGATGGTTAATGGTGGACAAACTCCTTTTTGTTGTACACTTTTTGCAACTTCTTTAAGTCTTTTTTCGTTTCTACCAGAAATTACTACATTAGCTGAATGTTTCGCAAAACATAAAGCAGCAGCTCTACCGATACCACTACTAGAACCAGTTATAATAACAACTTTGTTCGAAAAATTCATTTTTGTAAAAAAACACCCTGTACACAAACTGATTAAGCCACATCTTTTTGAAATTCCGTTTTTATACCCTTTTCAGAATTTTAATTATTTTTCTTATCTTTTCAATAGCTGTATGGATTTCTATGGAATTCGTTTTTTAAGTTAGTTGACCTACTTCATTAAATTTTTTACGGTAATTAATATCTGAAATAAGAAAGTCTGGTATGATTTGTAGATCCTATCTGTTAATAGGATCTACAAATCATTCATGTAGTATGGGTTTGGCTGGATTTGTTGGAAATAAAATATCATAGCATTCTGTGTAATGGCTAAGATGGCAATTTTTCTATTCAATGGACGTCATTTTGTTTTACTTTGATGAAGTGAGTACCAACCACTCACTGCAGCTGATGCCTATGCCAACTCTATACCAAGGAGCGTTAAGCTTACTGAAGTAAAAAAAAGAATTCTCTTGTTAGCGTAATTAGCATTAGCAGTTAGGCTGTCTGAGAAAATATTAATATCATATTATTATTTTATTCAGTAGGTAGTAGGTAGCGAGCAATACACCAAATGCAAAATTATTACAAATCTAACTTACGCTACTTTCTTCACATAATCTTGGTGTACGTACATGTACATGTGTGTTAAAGGCTTAAGGTAGATGGGGGGAATATAAACAAAAGATTAGCCGGCTAAACTTAATATAACCTAACCTAAGTTTAGCCAGCTGATCTTAAGTTCATGATAAAATGTGAGAAACAGGAAGTAAGTAAGTAATATTGTTTTTACGCTCACACTCATTTTATTTTATTTTTTCTAATAGTTATAAACAACATGACAAATTTAATGAAATATTTCAGCATTTATCAATTTTAGCTTTTAAAAATGCTCTCCTCAGAACAGTGCAACCACAACAAATTATTAAAATGTTTTTATCACGTTTCATTTCACCCTTTGAGAATATTAGTAACGGTTTCACCAATTTGCATAATTTAATTAATGTTTAACAATACAACAAACCATTTTCGATGAAATGGAAGCTACCAGTAATACTTCCGGCTTTACCGCTTGCCACAAAAGCTATAAGGTCAGCTACTTCTTCACTAGTAGCAATTTTACCAAGAGGACTTCTTTCGATCCGATTTTCGAAGAACGCATTTTCTTCTTCTTCGTTAAACCCACCTGCTTTGTGAAAATCTGTTCTCACTGGACCTGGGTTGACTGAGTTGACCCTTATACCATCAGTTCCTAAAGTTTTTGAAATACATTTCGTAAACATGTCCAGGGCAGCTTTAGAAATTGAATAAGGAAGAAGTTCAACTGCTGGTCTTGTACTGGCAACACTTGAAATATTCACGATGTTGCCTTTTGTTTGCTTCAAAAATGGGACCACAAGACTGGTCAATAGGTAAACACTTCGAAGATTTGTAGCCATAACTTCATCAAAAGGTTCGATTCCATCTGTCAACGTAGCCAAGGTGCCCACACCAGCGTTATTAACTAAAACGTCGATTCTACCGAAATTGTTAACAGTTTCATTTACAATCCTTTTTACATCTGCATCTATGGTCAAATCGGCTTTGACAACAAGTGGTTTTATTCCTTGGGCTTTTTCAATTTGCGTTTCAACAACTGTCAATTTCTTTTCGTTTCTTCCCACGATAACCACCTTTGCAAATAGTCGTGCAAACTTTAGTGCAGTAGCTGCTCCTATGCCAGATCCTGCACCTGTCACAATTACAACTTTGTCTTTGAAATTAAAATCCATGTTATTTCGTCTCTTTTTGTTAAGTAAATACAATTTGATGGAGACTGCCTATTGACGAATAAACTAAAATACAAGTAGGTACTTATCTAAGCCTTATCTTACTATAGGGAAGATAATGATGATAAACGATAGATATATTCATCAGATTTTGACTTAAGTGATAAGAAAAGACATGAACTGCTGACTGTAATACCTATGCAAATCCTTAAGTATTTAAAAACAGTTTTCTGTATTGTCCACCATTGCAATTGCAAGACTAAATTCGTAATAATACCTTCGTATTTTAGATTGCTATTTCATATAATAATAAATAGTGGTTAGGTCGTCAGCTGCGAACTTCGCGAGTCAAAATTTTTCGAAATGGGTGAAATATGATATTTTATTACGTTTTTAACTTATTACATGGCTACGCTTTCTTTAAAAAAAAAACAAAAACTGAATCGATAAAAGTATTCTACTTATTGAACCCGCTCACATAATTTCTCTAAAATCAGTTTAAAAATATACGACTTGTAGAGGAGCGCAGCTGGACATCTGGACACAGAAGCATTTTTGCCCAAGCTTAAATAGACGCTTCGCACTCGCTCGATTAATAAATACATAATATATAGAGCAACCAGACACCGACCAACCTCAGGCTTTTTTGCTTTAGAAACATTTTTCTCAAACATGCATGGAACGTATCGCAAAGTATCGAATTTACGGACAAAGAAGACCAAATCCATTGGTGGAGCGTTTTTTGAATTTGGAACAATAAAACGCTCCAGGAGACGTATTTATTATTGTCTTTTTTGGCTACTACGCTATTATAGTTATTAATATTAACGATACTAGTGTCGTAGGTAATGTGTAACGTGAGCCCATTTGAAACACGAGCGAAGCGAGTGTTTTATAGGGCTCTAGTTACACATTACCTAAGACACGTATATTGTTCAACGTTTTACAATGCAGTAGCCGAGGAAACAAAACTAAAAAAAATATTGTCAAAAACTTACATCGTATAGGTATATCCAAAGTTCTTAAAAGATAGTATTTCCAATCAAAATTCACTAAAAACGAGTTACAATTGAACAGTGTGAACTAATACTTTACGATTAAACAGAAAACATTTAGGAATAAACATTTTTATAAAAAAAAAATGATTTTGTTGAACAAATAATTTCAAATGGCGGGCAAAACAATGGCGAACAAAATATTTTTCTACAATTATGAAGCAAAGGCTAAGTAAATAAAATGCCAATTGCGCCTACAGAAATTATTAAATAGTTCAATTATTTGTTAAAAATCAGATTTGTTTGATTGAAAAAGTAAAATAAATTATTTACTTTTATATTTTATTTCACTGAAAATCAAGATTTTCGTCAGAAATAATTATTTTATCAGGCATAAAAACTCTTTTCTGTCATTCTATAAAGCCAGTATGAAGCTTTATGAAAAAGGTAATACTATCACTTGTCAAAAGGGTCACTGAATTATCAAATCAGCTACTCTTAATTGCGTCATACATTTTTGTCAGTATTTTATTCACCTTTTGCTTACTTTTTATGCATGATTTAATAAAAAAATAACTTTACTGGATCACAGAACAGCCACTCAAGTTGAATTTCGGTATATGAAAAATGGTCTATTTGCTCATTAGTTCAAATATGATTATTCTTTCAAAATCTTCTTCTCATTTCAAAATTACATAACATGACATGTGTTTTATGGGGTACACAAACGTACACTCCGTGTACATGTTACGGGGTTATTTCCGAGCAACTGCATTGTAATAGTTATTAACGATACTAGTGTCGTAGGTAATGTGTAACGTGAGCCCATTTGAAACACGAGCGAAGCGAGTGTTTTATAGGGCTTCAGTTACACATTACCTAAGGCACGTATATTGTTCAACGTTTTACAATGCAGTAGCCGAGGAAACGAAGCTAAAAAAATGTTGTCAAAAACTTACATCGTATAGGTATGTCCAAAGATCTTAAAATATAGTATTTCCAATCAAAATTCACTGAAAACGTGTTACAGTTAAACAAAGTGCACTAATATTTTACGATTAAACACAAAACATTAAGGAATTAACATTTTTATAACACAAAAATGATTGAGTTGAACAAATAAATTCAAATGGCGGGCAAAACAATGGCGAGCAAAATATTTTTCCACAATTATGAGGCAAAGGCTAAGTAAATAAAATGCCCATTGCGCCTACAGAAATTATTAAATAGTTCAATTATTTGTTAAAAATCAGATTTGTTTTATTGAAAAAGTAAAATAAATAATTTACTTTTATATTTTATTTCAATGAGAATCAAGATTTTCGTCAGAAATAATTATTTTATCAGGCATAAAAACTCTTTGCTGTCATACTATACAGCCAGTATGAAGCTTTATGAGAAAGATAATACTCTCACTTGTCAAAAGGATCACTGAATTATCAAATCAGCTACTCTTTATTGCGTCATACATTTTTGTCAGTATTTTATTCACTTTTAATGCATAATTTAATTTAAAAAATAACTTTACTGGATCACAGAATAGCCACTGAAGTTGAATTTTGATACCTATATGAAAAATGGTTTATTTGCTCATTAGCTCAAATATTTTTTTTTCTTTTCAAAATCTTCTTCTCATTTCAAAATTACATAACATGACATGTGTTTTATGGGGTACGTAAACGTACACTCCGTGGCCATGTTACGGGGCCATTTCCGAGCAACTGCATTGTAAACTATTTAACGATTTTCTACATAGACATCTAAGACCTGTGTTCACCAAAAATATAACCAACGGTTAAACTGCGGTTAAGAAGCTAATCAGACAAAATGGCAAAAAAATGTATGAAAATAACATTGTCAAATCTCTGGTTAGCTGTTAATCGTTGGTTACATTTTTGGTGAACACTGGCCTAAGTCTAAAACAGTTGATTTTGTTTATCACTGCAAAAATGCTATCACTATAAATAACGTTTTCATGTAAAAACCGAAAATTCAATTCAGCTATCGTGCCTTCAAACTGAAATTTTTCATTCCCTGCCAAGTATGCATAGTAAATTGGATGACAATGCAATATTATATTATGGTCAAGATTGAGGTCAAGAGTTAACCCATCTTGTAATAAAAAAAATATATATATTATATTATAGCTGTTAGAACTGTAACGGCGCAACTGCATTAAGCACCGTCAATTCGAGACAGATAATTTTATTTTGCTGTCTTGAAAATGTTTTGTGGAAACACCTTCTTTCTTCAGCAATTTTTATTCAATTAGTTGGCAACCACATGTTGCTCTGCCTACACCGTCAGGGATTATAGGCGTGAGTGTTAGGATAGATGGATCGAAATTGGCAACACTGTAACTGTCAATGTCAAAATTGTCAACCGACGCGACGATGGATAACAGATGTCAATGTCATTTGCTTTAGCGAGGAGATTGATTTATTGTAATGTAAAATCGCGTTTAATTTACAAATTATTCTATTGCGGTTTGACTAAATCTCGTTTAAAATAGACAAAGTTATGTCTAAAACCGAGAAACAGTTTTTTGGGCCACTAACATTGCACCAGAAAAGTGAAAAACCATCTATTTTCAAAAGTGACGAACCCTATGAGAGTTCTTGTGTTTTATGTGATGAAAAATTCGTTCTCCCGACTGCTGAGAAGCAGTTTCTTACTCACTTGTTCATGGAGCACCGCTTGGTTATAGCCGATGTCAACCAAATAGCTGATTTAAAGGAATATTTAAGATATTGGAGACTGAGGTTTGGAGGTTAGTTTTTAGAAGATATGTATTGATTTTTGTAAAGACTATGCCAATTGGTTGTATCTAGCTAGTTAATATGGTGTTTAGTCGGTGCATTACCATGCCGCAAGTCACAAGATCGAATTGATAACCTCATAAATGTCAACCCCACAAAAATATGCTAATTATAGTAAACAAGAGCCAAAACTCAACTGCAGAGAAGATTTTTTGTTCTCATATGAATGTTGGTTATAAGAAAAATCATTTTGCTTTTTTTACAGACAACAGCCTGCCTTTCTACTGCACCACAATGTTACTTGACAACAAACCAGATGGTACAAAGTCTAAGGATGAAAAATATTACCTTCTCAGTGATGTTTTGCCAGAGGATAAAGAACTGCGTTCAAGTGTACAACAGTCAAGGCTAGAGAAACTATTGGAACGACATCAGTTTGAACGTGAAGACAAAAATTACATTAGAGAATGCCTTTTCTGTCGCCACATTTCTACCACAACCAGAGCCGATTATTTAAAACACTTGTATGAAAAACACAACTTCCATATTGCTAAACCGGAAAATTTAGTTTTCGTTGATGAGTTAGTAAACACAATAGCACATAAGCTTGAAAAACTGCAATGTATTTTCTGTGAAGGCTATTTCAAAGACCGTACTATTCTTAAGGAACATATGCGAAAGAAGGGTCACAAGAGAATAAATCCTGATAATAAGGAATACGATAAATATTATTTAGTTAACTACATTGGTGATAATGATCAAAAACCAAAGCACTATCGATCGTTTAAAAACCAGTATAAGCCGAAAATGAAGAATATTGATAACGTGAATGACTCGAGTGAAGATAGTGATCCAGAGTGGTCCGATTGGACAGAAGAGAATGGACCCTTAATCACTTGCCTTCTTTGTGAACATACTGAAATGGAATTTGAAAGTATTCTTAGCCACATGGAACAACAGCATGAATTCTCATTTACTCAGGTAACTAAAGACTTTGATTTTTACCAGAAAGTCAAAACTGTCAACTATATTCGTCGCCAAGTCCACCTAAAACAGTGTCTATCTTGTGACACGAAATTCAATGATTCAAAGAACTTAGAAAAGCATCTGAGAGACACAAAACATCTCATTTTACCTAAAGAGAAGTGGGATCAACCAGAATATTACTTTTCGACATATGAAGATGATCTTTTCTTGTGCTTTATTCATGATGATGATGAAAGTTGGTGGTCAGGTGATGAACAAGAGACTGACAGGAGAAATAGTATGTCAGATAATATATCTAAAGAAATGGCTATGGCTGTGCTTAGCGATTGAGAGAGATCTTTCATAGACGAGTGTAATTTACTTAAATAAGTAATTGAAGAAACAAATGTTAGTCTATTTATTTGATAAAATTAGCATAAATAGAATAGAATTTCATAGGTAGAGGTCTTTTTTATGGCAATAAGAAAAAAGGGGCATTAGAAAAAAATGGACTATAAAATATGTAAATACACATATCAACACGGTCTAGGGATATTGCACGATTTTTCAAACAAGAGGTATGTTTGAGAAGCTATAAAAGCATACTCGAGATACATGGAGAGCTATAATTTTCAGACGAGCAAGTGCTAAGCCTGAATTTTAAATTCTAGTCAGTAAATTTTGTTTTACTTGAAATTTGACCAAACGTGACGAAAATTTAAAAAAAAATTGCGTAAATTCGACCATTTTCATACAAAAAGCAGGCAAAAAGTGCATTTTCGTTTTCGTTTCCATCACGTTTTCACAAATTTCAAGTAAAACAAAATTGATTGACTAGAATTTAAAACTCAGGTTTAGCACTTGCTCGATTGAAAATTATAGCACTCCATGTTTCTCGAATATACTTTTATTGCTTCTCAAACAGACCTCTTTTGTATGAAAAATCGTGCAACATCCCTAGACCGTGTTGATGTGTATATAAACACTACACACTCATTGGTCCACACTTAGATTTTCCCTTGTGTCGTGGGTCCCTTGGAGCATAGATAAAGACAGACACAAATGAACATCCATGACCCAAGAATAAACATCTGCTTTGTGCACACATATTTGCCCCAAATGGAAATCGAACTCAGGACCCATTGATCCAAATTACAATTTTACTTCTTGATACATAATTATGGTTAACTACATGTAAATAATATATCAAACCCAAACCTACATATATCAAAAATATGCTTTGACGGCATTGAATAGCTTAATTAATATTAATATTTAACTATAACTCAAAAAAATTTACCATCCCCCAAAATCGTCTATAATTTTTAAACAGCTGAACCGATTTTGATAGAACATGTATAAGAACCACCGCTAGAAAGCCTGCTTTTAAATTTAAAAATAGCATTGAAATTTGTTTACCCTTTTAAGAGCTACGGTGCCATAGACAGACATGTAACGGTCAAAATTATAACACCCCTCTTTTTGCTTCGGGTAAATTAAAAACGGGTGTTACTTAGCCACTTTTTAATGTTCAGTGAAACCTACACCTTTTTTGTAAAATAGAAACCTAAATATTTTTAGTGTTTATGTTATTTAATGTGCAGTATGTATGTTTTCAGATATTTATGTTGTAATGTATCGATAAACCCACTGCCATAGAAGGTGTGATTTAGTAATGTTTAGATAATACATATAATAATCAGTCATTTAACAGTATACTCCAATCTAAACAAACTGCCCTACCATTACAAATCAACAATGCTGTTAAAAAAACTAACTTACTATATTGTTTCTATAGAAAACCATTCATAGTAACTGCAATAGTAAGTTTGTAAAACCAACTTAGTTTTTACGGCCCGTTCAATACAAACGAATGTAAAAATGTTTGCAGAACTAGTTTCGTGACTGTAAAATAGCCTTGCATTCATTGGACAGTTGGTTTGGAATGGATATTAGTCTAGTTTAATGAACTATCATCTACAATAATAAATTCTATTTAAAATACAAGCAATTTTGGGTTGTGACAAAAATTTACTGATATGATCTGCATTTTTAATATTAATTACGTATTAATATAACACTTTATGTAAAACTATGGTACAGTGCCTCATATTAATGAAGGAAACTACTGTAAAATGTATTATAAACGTTTTGTGAATTATGGAATACAAAATACATTCTTCAATATGCACTAAGTTTGTTTTCATTCTCTGTACAGTAGAGCCGAATCCTAAAGTTACGTATAACAGCTCAACCACAGGTCGCTATAACCTTGTTACGTCGTCATCTTTTCAAATCAAAATTCAATAATACCATATCTCCCTAATTAATTACAAACTAAAGATATACATTATCATAACTCGACACATAACTAAAAAATAATTTCCTAATATTAATATCATTTGAAATGCTCGTAATACGTAAGGTGAGTGGGGCAAAGTGCGCCTAGCGGGTAAGTGCACCTGCTAGTAATATTTCAAAAACTGCTAATAGGATACTAGGAACGACATCTTTCCATGATAGAATGTACTATAATATACTTCTTTGTAATTGTCACAGATGTCTCTAGTAGCACAGGTAATAGATATCCGCCATTTTTCTTTCACTGTGATTCAAAGTTGCTAGCAGACATGACGTCGAAATAGTAACCCTCGTGAATACCAAAAAAAAAAGTTTGGAACAAGAAGTAATTGAGGTGGGTACCCAATTTAATTGTTTTTCTTTAGGATTTTGACTTTATTTCACTTCTATCGTGTTTATTTGACATATTTTTTGGAAATAAAATATTCTTACCTAAAATTTTTCAAGTTGGCTAAGTGCGCCATATATGGCGCACTTCGCCGCAATCCAGAGGTAGCAAACATTTTAAAACCTGATATTATTTAATACGCGGTTGTTTTAACATTTGTGCGTTTGACTTATATATGTATATAGATAGGTAGGCTTTTAATGGCGCGTTTTTTTAATTTATTAATCTTTATTAAAAACAAAAGTAAAATTATAATTATCTAACTAAGTATACCCCATTTCAAATGACAAAAAACTGGTTAGATTTTCCTGTGTAGCAACAATTTCTTTTTAAATCTTTCAATGCAGTTTTCTATACTTTTTACACTAAACACTATATAATAATTTTATAAAGAGGAAAGATTTGTATTTTTGTATGTTACAAATAAACGTAAAAACTACTGAACCGATTTTGGTGTTTGGTGCAGAGATAGATTAGAACTTGGGGAGTACCATAGGCTACATAATTTTCCCAAATTCCCACAGGAACGAAGTCCCGCGCGGAAAGTTAGATGACAATATTTTTGACGATAAAGGAGTGTTTCCTGTCTCCGGTATTTTGAGTAGGTACTTCACCTCCGAGTGAGGTTCAAAAATTCTACCCTGAATGATATATTAATCAGTGATATATCAATTTGCGTTGATATATCAATAAGTCAGTCAGTTAGTGTGTTTAAATTCTCTATAACGTTTTGCTATTTATGATTTTTGTTTAAGATGGGGCGCTATGTGCGGAAAAAATACGGGCCTTCATATACAAAAACAGCTCTAAATATAGCTGTTGAAGCCATGCAGTCAGGCAGGCTATCAGGATACGCAGCCGCGTCAAGGTTTAACATACCAAGAAAAATGTTTATACAGAAAGTTTTATAACCTTCAAGGTTTTTTTAATAATTTTTAAATAAGCAGACGTACTGAATAAAAAAATACTGATTGCAATATTTCTGGTCTTTAATTTTACAACTCACAGGCCAATAGGCGTCACAATAGAACCCTTTTCTTTCATATGTATATCTCGGCCAACAGGTATCCATGAATTGCTACATGGAAGATTTTTTTTTCAAATAAATATCCATTAGGTACTTAACTACCTCTTTAACTATCATTTTAGTTTTGAGGAATCTTTTAAAGCCTCTTGACCAAATTATTTCATTGAAACACTAATATACATGGTTATAACCAGTAGGTATCCATTATTCAAAACAAAAACAGTTGTCAACCCCTGATTTACAGACATATGGCGCACTTATCCGAAATTTGGTTTTGACACCGCAGAATCTTCTAGAATTTGGTTAGCAAAAAAAACTACAAGTAATGTGTTCGGTAGCGTGTTTTCTTGCAGAAAATGAGGTTGCTTTTATTGTAATGCTTCATTGTTGCGTTTTATGACTACCTGGCGCACTTAGCCGCTTTGGAGGCAAAGTGCGCCCAGTGTACATGTTTCCGCATTTTGCGAAAAAAGACGGTGTTTTACTTACAGATTCCTTTGACACTACATCCGTTGTTGTTCCCAAATATCACAGATTCTAAAATAAAGTCGATAATTGTCATCGGTGAATCTAAGCAAAAGTTACACTTCTTCAAAGTCAAAGTTGAAAAAAGTATGGCGCACTTTGCCCCACTCACCTTAACTTTAGGATTCGGCTCTACTGTAGATTTTTTTTTTGCTTTAAACATTATTTACTTATTGGTACGGTAAATTAAATGAGACCTATAAATTAATTTTAAAAGAGGTGTCTTTGGATCGAAGTAAGTGGCAATCTCAGGTCTCTGCCTACCCCAATGGGACAACGGCATTGGCTTATGTCTGTGTGAAAATAAATAAGTTTTTAAATATTTAAATTATGTCATTTATTAAACTCTACATTATGATATCCTTACTAATATTATAAACGTGAAAGTTTGTTACTCTCTTTCACGCTCAAACGGCTGGACCAATTTGGTAAAATTTGGTATGGAGGTAGCTGACACCCTGGATTCACACATTGGCCCCGCGCAGAAAGCTAGTATATTATATTTTTGAAGCCCCTTCAGACCCAGGCCAGGCAAAAATAAACATTTCATAAGTGATATTTACGGGTTTGATGATGTTGCGGTGACATATCGATTAAGTACTGGGTACTACTAGTAATTGGGACTACTACTATGTTCAACTTGTTGACACGGTCATGCTAAATGGGGCTCCTTTGAATTTTCCAAAGTTGCTATTAAGAGGGCGCGCCTTTAAGTGTCGTAATAGCAACTTCCTGTGTTGTAGCGGATATGAGGGTATGGGGTGGTATAGGCTGGGTATTCTAATTTAAGGTACGGAAATTGTCCTGTCCTGTCACAGCAAACTTATAGACAAAATTAGCTTTTTCTCGCGGCTTTAGTCATGAACTCCTTTTAGTCACCCATTTCATTCTTAACCCTTTAGGGGAAGATTTTCGAAAAATCGGGAAATACGTGTCTGTTTATTTTTTTAAGGTATATCTTGACGAAGTTTCGAGTCAAAATGTCAAAAAAAAATGTTTTCTCCATACAAATTTTGAACCCCCGTTTCACCCCCTTCGGGGTTGAATTTCGAAAAATCCTTTATTAGTGCTTGCTAACGTCATAAAAGACACCTTTTTGCCAAATTTCAGCTTTCTAGGTCTAAGAGTTTGGGCTGGGCGTTGATGAGTCAGTGAATCAGGACCTCCAATTGTATTTAAGTATAAGACTAGCATTCAGCCCGAGACTTCATTCCCGTGGAAATTACAAAATTCTAACTAGCTTTCCCGCGGGAATTTGGGAAAATTATGTAGCCTACCTGTTAATCCAGGGCGGGTGACAGCTACCTGCAAACCAAATTTTATTAAAACTGATCCAGCCATTTGAGCGTAAAAGAGTAACATACATTGTCCATACCTACATACATACATCCATACGCGTGTTTATAATATAAGTCAGGATAATATCCTTACTCCTTACTAATATTATAAATGCGAAAGTAACTCTGTCTGTCGTCTGTCTGTCTGTTTGTCCGTCTTTCACGCCTAAACTACTTAACTGATTTTGATGAAATTTGGTACACATTTTATCCCACAGTTGGGCACGATACGGTTGGACCTGTACGGAGCCGCGGGCGAAAAGCTAGTAAGTTATAAAGCTTTTTATTGATGATATATCGGTGTAGTAGTTTTTGAGTCAAGATAGATAGACAGTATACGATTATTTATTGACCAGCAACTTTGACATAAACTTGAAACGCTGGTCAGGGAAAAGCAAAAGAGAATTCATTACAAAAGCACAAACTTATACAAAAAAACCAGCCAAGAGCGTGTCGGGCCACGCGCATTGTACGGTGCCGTAGTAACATGGTTAAAATATAAAGCTGGCTTTTTAATTCTACAAGCATATTGTCATAGTCGATGTTAAAATCCCAAAATACTATTGTATCAAAAACAAATGTATTAAAAAGTTGGTAGTTTCAGAAATAAGTGTAGTTTTGGCCTAAATGTAACAGAATGGAAGTATTTAATGCGCGAGCGAAGCGAGCGCGAATTTTTTTTTTTTTTTAAGTATATTTTTTTTTTATTTTTATTTTTACGACAAAATTATTGTTAGGAATAATATAATACTATCGAGCTGCTGCTAAAGCAGGTCGCTTTGGTGATCGTGTACAATTTTGATGTCATTTTCGTAATTAGCACCCTCAAAAACCTATTAAACGACACCTGAAATGTCAATATCAGCTTGGCTTTCAGCTCGCCTCACTTTTAGCGTGGAACCTTGTATTTTGAATTAGGGAACACTTCGTCGTAAATGCTACCCTCGTGAATTATTCCACATTTTTTTTCATTATGAAAATTAATGTTTCCTAAACGGATTGCTGAATTGTTGAATTGCTAATTTTGGCCTAAATAAAATAGAATGGAAGTATTTAATGCGCGAGCGAAGCGAGCGCGAATTTTTTTTTTTTAAATAGTTTTTTTAAAGTTTTTTTTGTATTTTTTTTGAGATAATATTATTGTTAGGAATAATATAATAATATCGAGGTGCTGCTAAAGCAGGTCGCGTGCTGATCGTGTATAATTTTGATGTCATTTTCGTAATAAGCATCCCCAAAAACCTATTAAACGACACCTGGAATGTCAATATCAATATCAGCTTGGCTTTCGGCTCGCCTCACTTTTAGCGTGGAACCTTGTATGGTAGACATTTTGGATTAGGGTACACTTCGTCGTAATGCTACCCTCGTGAATTATTCCAAATTTTTTTTCATTATAAAAATTAATGTTTCCCAAACGGATTGCTGAATTGTTGAATTGCTGAACCCCTTCTATTTTTAAAAAAGCTATCCTAGATAACCCACTCGATGATATCGGCAAGAAAAAAAAATCCATCGCGTGTATGGGATACACCCGAAAAACATATTTTTTCCACCATTTTATTTTTTAGATCTGTCAGCGCAATCAATATGTATGCCAAATTTTAGCTCTGTAGTACCAAGGATCTAATATCAGTAAATATATTCTTATTAATCCTATCAACGTTTGGCACTTGGTCGACTATTACTCGCAAGCTTGAAGGGCCAACTTATGTGTGATAGTATGTATGTATGTATGTAAACACTTTATTGCACATAATAAAATTACAAAACAAAAGATATGGATACAAAGAAAACTCTGTACAAAGGCGAGCTTATCCCTTAGAGAGATTTCTTCCAGTTTTCCTTTTAATTTCTTTGTATATTCTATCACCGTGAATTTTTCCACATTTCTAAAAACAATCGTTTTGTTTGAGAAATGTAGAAAAGTTCTGGAAGAGGGGGACACTTGTTTTTAACAAAAAAAAATTACTTTAATTTTTTTTTTTCACAAACGGAGTGCTGAATCGAAAAACGTTCTTAGTAAACCCCTTCTATCTTAAAAAAGCTATCCTAAAACATCTCACTCGATGATATTGGCGAGAAAAAAATCCATTGCCCTTTCACGTGTATGGGAAACATCCGAAAAAAAATTATTTTTCACCATTTTATTTTTTCAATCTATTGGCGCAATTAATATGTATGACCATGCCAAATTTCAGCTCTGTAGTACCAAGGATCTAATATTAGTAAAATATTCTTATTAATCCCAACTAAGTTTGGCACTTGGTCGACTATTACTCGCAAACTTGAAGGGCCATCTTATGTGTGATAGTTTTCCTTTTAATTTCGTTATTTATACTACCACTGTGAATTTTTTCACATTTTTAGAAACAACCATTTAGCTGGTAGAGGGAGGGGACACTTGTGTTTGACAAAAATTTCCACTTTAAAAATTATTTTTTCGCAAACGGAGTGCTGAATCGAAAAACGTTCTTAGTAAACCCCTTTTGTCTTTTAAAAAGCTGTCCTATGATACCCCATTTGATGATATAGGCAAGAAAAAAAAATTCATCGCCCTTTCACGTCTATGGGAGACACTCTAAAAAAATTTTTTTTCTAAGATTTTACTCTACAGTTCTGACGACGTAGTTTATATGTATGACCATGCCAAATTTCAGCTCTGTAGTACTAAGGGTTTCTTAGGAAACCCGCGGACAGACGGACAGACGGACAGACGGACAGACGGACATGGCGAAACTATAAGGGTTCGTAGATTACTACGGAACCCTAAAAAGGGATAAGCTCTTCACATATTAGTGTAGATATACAAGGTGTTTCAAAAAAACCCAAAACAAAGAAATTCCAAAATTCAATTTTAAAAGTGAAATAGTCGCAAGTCTAGTATGTAATCAGTTGCACGGTTTGACATCTTTCAAAATGAAAGTTTCATATAATTAATATCTATTACAAATATGACCCTACTTGTCATATTTGTAATAGAGCTGCGCAATAAGCTAAATTTTGGTAACATTTTCACCCTGCTGAGCATTTGTGACTGACAGGGTTCTTGCAGAATATCAGTGTTTTGTCGAGAGGCAAACATATGCTGACGAGGTACGACTTTTTTGCTTTTTTGTAGCACTGTGGCACACAATATACAGGTTGAAAAAGAACCTCCTAGCTTTATTGAAAATCCTGAACCAGTATCACTTTTTATTTGTTTTTGTTTTTAATTTCTATTTTTTGGGGGGAGGGGGGGGGATTTTTTTTCCTAAACTTAGACACCACTAGGGCGCACCCCCCGAGCACTACCCGCACCCCTCGCGTGCCTGATTTAGGAGTAATGTCTACATTTAGGCAAAAAATGAACTGTTCCCATTGAAAAAAATATTTTCTTATTTTTTTTCATAAATATGTTCTTTGAGTAATACAGGTTCAGGATTTTGAATAAAGCCAGGAGGTTCTTTATCACCCAGTATGTATTAACAACTGAGTAATTTTATTTTTTGTTCTTACCTACCTTTATTGTTTTGCTTTTTTTTTATAAGATTTTGTAAGTAAATGTATGTTCAGGTGGCGGATGTCTTTTCTTGCTTCTATTTTAAGGAAAAAACCTTTGCTACGTAGCCAGTCACTTGTGTATAAACAGCGCCTAAAATCTGCCGCCAATAGGCTCCAGTTCTACACAGTGAAATTGACAACATTCGACAAGCTTTGAGGGATGAATTTTCCCATATTTTTTAGTAGGAAAGTTTGGTCCCATAGAAAAAGTTGTTCGTAATCATGCATAGATTTATCCCTCAAAGTTAGTAAACGCTACACACTCAAAGGCCCACACTAAGGTTTTTCCTTGTGTCGTGGGTCCCTTGGAAAACACATAAAGACAAACACAAACACCCATGACCCGAGAACAAACATTCTGAAGCAACCAGGGGAATAAATTGCTCAGCTCCAGAGTTATTCAGATATTAAGTCAATTACAATTAGAAGTAAGAAAATTTATATGATTGACTTAAAAAGAGCGACCCTCGGAGTTTCTTGCCTATTCTTCTCCAGAGGAAGACTGCACCTTTGCGAATAGGCGCTAAGTCAAAAATGCTAATGGGATTCACTATTTTGCTCAATGATTTACATTGATTTTGCTAATGTATTTTTATGACGTTTTCAAGAAACACTTTGTATGTTCTATGAAAATAAAGTATTTTTCATTTGATTTGATTTGATCTGCTTTTTACACAAATGTTTGCCCCGACTGGGGATCGAACCCAGGACCCGCCGATCAAGAGGCAGCGTCACTACCACTCGACCAAACCGGCCAAAAGTTGGTCGAATGTTTTCAATTTGACCCTGTAGATTTAGCTAAACTCAAGATTTAGGTCTGTATTATAGAACGCGACTCAGACTCTGATCTATACTTAAGTAGCAGTCGTCTTTGTTGTTTTGATAGATATTCATATTCATTTATATAATAATATGTGAGAGAAAGAGACAATCAATACTTAAGTATAGATCGAGACTCCTTCTGTAATATGGGCCTTAACATTCTGGTAAATCAGTCATGTCAATATCCCTAACCAAATGTAATTATCGAGCAAGAAGGAGTAAACTATACCTAACCGCAAATTTTCTCTAACAGCCTGAGGCATTAACTCATCGTTATGTACACACGGCAGCATATCAGGCTATACATGTAGCCCTTAACTCACTCGTAATAGCGCCAGCTTTCATAGTGCAAATGGGTAACCTGACGAGCTGCTGTCTGTACGCGAAATCGGTATTCGATTCGAATATAATGGTAACATTAAAAGGGTTTATTAACATTGGCGTATAGATTTAGTATCAAACGTGTAATCGTGAAATTAATTTTGAACAAAGACATTTAAGTAATTGTTTGTATGGTAACCATAAAGTGGGCGGTAGACGAAAATATCTTAAACTCATTTCGTCTACCGCCCACTTTAAAAATCCTTACTGTAATATTATAAATGCGAAAATTTGTGAGGATGTATTAGATCTGTAGCCCGGGGACATTTATATTACGAAAAAGGTTACCGTTTGTCTTTGTGAAATTATTATACATTTTGCCATTTTTGTATGGTAACCATATAAAGTGGGCGGTGGACGAAATATTTCAAACTCATTTCGTCCAACGCCCACTTTAAAAATCCATACTAATATTATAATCGCGAAATTTGTGAGGATGTATTAGATTTGTAGCCCGGGAAGATTTATATTACGAAGGTACCGACTGAACATAGCAAGCTGTTTGGCGTCGGACTTAAAATAGGTGTATGGTTTGTTCAGAGGCACAAGGGCGTCGCCAAGGGGGGGCAGGGAGGGGCAGTGGCCCCTTCTAGAGATTAAAAAATGTAGCCAACTGCAAAGCAACCAAAGTTGAACAGTTCTTATTACAATCGCCAATTCGCCACAGAGGCAAAGACACGCCACAGAGACAAGTGTAAAACTTCATGCTCTTGACTGTACCTACAATTCATATTTTTTTCAGCCAAGGGCTGGCGACGCTCTTGTTCAGAGGGCCTATTAACAGATACATAAATTTTAAACGGTACCTCCAAAATGCAAATAACTTGGTTCCCGTAGGAACTTGGAAAAATTATGTAGCCTATGTCTTAATACAAGGTATCAGCTACCTTCATATAAAATTTTATGAAAAATGGTCTAGCCGTTTGAGCGTAAAAGAGTAACAAGCATCCATATAGATCTGTAGCCCGGGGACATTTATATTACGAAAAAGGTTACCGTTTTTCTTTTGTACTATAACGTGTGGTGATCGGTTGAGAATAACCCCACCCCATCTCTTTCCGTGGGTGTCGTAAGAGGCGACTAAGGAAACACAAATGAGACCTGCCTCCTAGTAATCCATCCCGGGTAACGACACTTCATTTTTTTCTGAATCGAGGTGTCGTCCTATGGTCTCTTGCGGTGTGGTAGGCTCTGTAAAGGGCCGTCTGATTCGCGACCACCCTCCTACGGAAGTCCGACGCCAAACAGCTTGCTGTGTTCCGTCGGAGCGTGGGAGTACCAGTGCCTTTATAGGCATTTTCTGGGTTAACTCGCTCCATCGTAGACCTCATCTTTGACCTTGTGGACCATCTTATATATAAAATAAAAACTTATTATAGATTTCACCATTTTATATACTAAAAGTGAGGTCTTAATGACCGCAACCCGCCATAACCATTATGTAGTGATAAGTTAAAAAATCTTCATAAGTTTAAGCTAGTTATTTACATTTTTGAGTTACCGTTTCAAATAATAATTTATACATCTGTTAATACATTAACTGAACCCAAGCAAAGTCGATACTAGTTGAACGAATGATGAACTAACGGAATGATGTACATTGCTGTGTTTGGTTCATGTCGTTAATCAAGGTTTCTTTATGAAGAAGCAATCGACAACATTCTATTCGTTCACCCAGCATTGCCTTCAGTTGGGTGGTAGGGCTCTGACGCTTTGCCGTTTATCTGACAAGTCAGTGTGTCGGAATTAATCTAGTGCTAAAGATAATGTACAGAGGACAACACAGAGGTTCCCGATTATTGCAAAATAATTCTTAATGTAACAGCACAGAGTGCACGCTTGTAGTAACCTGATGTGTGGGCCTCTGTACCTGTTCACAATTGACTGCCTAGCTAGATAATTTAGGCGGATGAACATCATACTTTAGTGGTAAAATGTAGAAGCTAGAAATACACGTTAATATTGTACATATAAAGCATAATTATTATCCACGTTGAAAACGTAAGAATAAACTGACTTCAATCTCAACATAACCACAAACTAAAATTTCATCTAAATGCAATGTGTAAGGTATGTTTTTTTTGTATCTGCTGATTTTTTAAACAGCGCTGAATCAATTTCGATAAAACCTTGGTGTACTCTTTCGAACAAAACAATAATTTTGAAAATCGACCGAATAGAGTAACCTAATGCGCTGGCCTCTGTGTGAAACCTTACTACTTTGCCCGTGGGAGACATCATTGCCCAAACATGAAAATTAACTTAAACTTACCAGTAAACAATTTATTTTAATAAATGACAACTTTTTGTAGCGTCTAGGGAAAATAGAACATTTATTTGACAACACTGTTTACTCCAATCGCAGTTATCTTCATTCAGTTACCTGTCAGTTCGTGTCGAAGTCACGTTGTCGAAGGTGGTGCAAAAATTGAGAAAAAGTTTTGTGTTCCACGTTGCCAAGAAACGCTGCGTAGGTAAGTTTCATTATTATTTACGGGTAGAGCATTAACTGTTGCTGCTTTTAATAATGGTTTTTTTCCTCAAATCATTATAGTTCGCGAGAAAATTGCGTGGGCAATGTAGTAAGCCATTTCATACACTGGTGGTCGACAACATTGCCCAGCTCAAAAACGGTACTAGGGCTGACACTCTTGAGAAAAATAAAAACAAGAAACTCAATGAAAGAAATATGTAGGTACCTACCTACCTATAGGCAGGCACGCCCTGCATTGGGGCGTCAGTATGACATGGTTAGATATTTTAATTGATGGCCACCACCGTTCACTTAATTTTGAAGTTCTTTTTCTTAGCTTGTAGGTAGGTACTTCAACTTTCAGGGTTAATTTCTCAGATAATTTTCAAGAAGATTTTATTTATTTTCAGGATGGTCAAACAAATGACATCGAGGGAGGCAGAGAAACATTTTGGTATACCGAGACGGACACTTCTGAACTAGTACTATAAGGATAAAATTTTATAAAGTGTAGTTAATTTGAAATACCTATGTTTGTTGATGTTTTGTGATATTTTTAATAAATGTAACTAGTGCCAAGAGTGCATATATGTGATACAAAATTTTCACTGTTGATTTTTGTACTTTTATTATTGTTTAATTTTGGTGAATTAAAAAAAAATAGAACCTACTTACGATCTCAAATACAAAACTTCGTACCTACCTACCTTTTAATTAAATAAACCCTATTTTATTATATTCCTTTCATACGCAACCCTAGCATCACAATCCCCTTAGTATGAGAGTGTCTAAAAATGTGCTGATTACATTGCCCACTGCCATAAAAACTTAAATTAGGCTTGCACTTATTTGAAATAGTAATGGCATACAAATTTGCGCCTTTTCTACCAATATATCTTAAAATTAAGGTCGTAGAGCTTATAGTTCATGAGAAACTGAGGTTGGGCAAAGATGTAAGAAAGTGGAGATAATTTTGCCCGCGTCTGTTTTTGCATTTTTCTCAGCAACCATTAGGATTATAGTAACCTGGTTTTGACAGTTCATTTGTTCCATTGAGTATTATTTAAAGCTTTAAGAACCGACTAATTCAGAGCGTATATATTTTGTTTACAGCTAAAAAACCAAAAAATGTGGGCAAAGTAGTAAGGTTTCACGGTACTTAGTTCTAGAATCACTTGACGCTACATTCGACATCCATTCAGAGGGTTATTACATGGAACTTGAGTATAGTAGTGAAAGGTTGTCAGCCTTTCACCCCCACCCGGCCCCTTCCCCCTATGAGGATGCTTTGCCTACCCCGATGGGGATTAAAGGCGGATAAAAATGCATGCATTTTAAGATTAACATGTCACAAAATATTTTTCCAACCCCGAAACCTTTATTTAAACAAACAATGTTGAATAATCTCTGATATTGTGCCATCAATCACGCTGGGCATTAATTTAAAACTGGACAATGCGCGCAAAATTTAATAATACAAGCCTTATGTTTACATCGGGGCAGAACGGCAAGTGTTGTGTGAAAATTACTTGAATGGGTTCCGCATGCCTTATTTCCAATATGTTTGGGGTCACTGCAACATAAGAGTGCTCACTTTTTTACGATTTAAAAAATGAAGTAAAAAATGCATGTAGTGACCATAATTTTTAACCTAACCTAACCAAACCTAACCCAACTCCAGGCACGAACCTAGTCCCTCCGAAACACGAAAGGGATTTACTCCGTAGTCCACTACGCTGGCCCAATGCGGATTAATGAACCGCGCGCCTTTCGAAAACGAATGCGGGTTTCATCACGATGTTTTCCTTCACCGCTGAGCAAGTGATGATTACTGAGACATCCGTACATAAACCCGAAAAGACAAATTTAGTGGTACAGAGGCCCGCACCAGGATTTGGACCCGCAACCTTCCTATTACAAGTCTGGTTCATTACCATCTGGGCTAGTACCGCTTTACATTAGTTAGCGAAAACTAAGGATGTGACCCAAGCCCAAGGACCATAGGTTGAAATATGAAAAAAATTGTTTTGCCTCTCCATACAACTTAAGCGGTCAGCTAATTTTCCTTTGCATGGGAAGACCATTTCTATTTTTATTTTATATAGGTTCCGTGGGGAAAGTTGTTCAGTTTCATGGGGAAAGTCAAGCTCTTAAGTTTCTCGAACTAGTATGTTTGTGCAGGTGTATATTTTTTGTAGGTAAAATCATTAGTAGAATTTTTTTTATACTTAACGGTATTTTTAAGCAATAAATTGCTACTGAATTTTTATAATGGTAGGTATTTAGATTCAAAAAATGTCTACTAGTATTGATTACAAAATAATCTTAGTAGGTAGTAATAAAATTGCCGATATAATTTAAGGTGACTATTTAATCAGTACGCAAATTTTTCTTACGGTGTCAGTAACTTTGATAGAACGTAAATAAGGAGGAAAATAAAACATTTTTTCCAAAATTTTCAGATCAAATACTTACCCCTTTTTAACGTCTTAAAGGATGAATTTTGTAAAAGGCATAAACACGGGTGCCACAAATTTTGTTGAAGAGTACTATTACCAAGTTTAAAGTCAACTGGACGATGTTTTTTTTCCATACTAAAATTTTGATTTATTTTCTTGCTAGCTTGAAATTTTTATATGAAACGATATAAAACAAAAAATACGGGTCTGTTTTTTCATAAAGTATATTTTATGTATAAAAAATTTGCGTACTGATTAAAAATAACGTGGTATAGGTTACATACATACATACATAGTAATGGGCGAAGGTGTCGAAACTATGATGGTTTTTATTCATGTTGTCGATGGAACTCCAAAAGGGAGAAAACACTTTTAATTATGGTCGAAACGAGTTCGCTGCGGAAAAATCTTGCAGAGGCCGGGTTACTCGTAAAAGTTTTTAATTGATTCCTTTGTATGAATCAGTGACCACGATTGCAAACTCCATAAGTGTTTTTTTTTCATATGATTTTTGACCCTTGACACAAAAACTGAAAACGCGGGGCACCGTAGCTTTTAAACGGATAGACTGATTTTGATGTAGTTTTTTTGTATAATAGCTGATATTATTGCGATGGTTCTTATCTAAATTTTATCAAAATTAGTTTAGCCGTTTAAAAGTTATAAGCAATTCATTGCATTTAATTTTAGAGTTAGAAAACTTGTTTTTAAATAAAATTACCGTATCTAAAGCGGTTCACCCGCTCAAGAGGTTAGGTGGCTCAAACAGACATATATGTTATGGACCAAGTGATAAATTGGGCATTATTCATAATGACCGGGCATTATGAAAAATGCCCAACATGAGAGGGCAATTTGATAATAATTATTCAAATAATCAAATTGACCGGGCATTATACATAATGCCCATCACCTTTTGGGCAGAGTAATACAAACATATTTAATTGCTATATTTTTTTTATTATAGTCATTTAACTTCAAAAAAACGAAATGTTAAACAATTTAAATAATCAGACTCATTATTTGGATTCAGTATCAAGGTAAAAGGCGAGGCCGAAGGCCGAGCTCCGCATAGGGCGAAGCCCGGAGCGTCTCCCTCCCCCAATCCAAGATGGCTGCCATACGAGTTAAGATTTTAACGGTGAGGCGAGGTCGCAGACTGCGTAGGCGAAGCCCGGAGCGTCAACCCCCTCAATTCAAGATGGCGGCCATACAAGTTTAGATTCTGTAGGTGAGGCGAGGCCGTAGGCCGAGGCGAGCTGCGTTTAGGGTGAGGCCGAAGTCCAAACTCCGCGTAGGGCGACGACCAGCAGGGCAATCGCGCTAAGAAAAGTGGATTGAATCGCAATTGAAACGCAGCTGGGGAGCTACCACCTCAGCGAAGCTGATGCTGATTGAACGAATGGCATGATGTACATTGCTGTGTTTGGTTCATGTCGTTAATCAAGGTCTCCTTATAAAGAAGCAATTGACAACGTTCCATTCGTTTACCCAGCATCAGCTTCGCTTAGGTGGTAGCCCCCCAGCTACGTTTCAATTGCGATTCAATCCACTTTTTTTAGCGCGATTGCCCTCCTGAGCGTCCCCCCCCCAATTCAAGATGGCCGCCATACAAGTTTAGATACTAAAGGTGGGGTGAGGCCGTATGCCGAGGAAAGCTGCGTATAGGGCGAGGCCGAAGGCCGAGCTCTGCGTAGGGCGAAGCCCGAAGCGTCACCAAGCGTCTTACCCGCCGACTGCGTTCCGAAAATTTCATATCCCCCAACTTTGATTTTAGTTGGGGGAATCGTGACGAGAAGGGCAAAACCCGGAGCGTCGCAATTCCCCGCACAAAAAATCCAAGAAGGCGGATATTAAATTTTCGGGCATGCCGACATGGGTATCGTTTGATAGATTGTCGGGGATGCTGATTCCGAAAATGTCGTTCATTTTGATATCCAAGATGGCGGACGTTTACATTTTTGAAAAAACATATATGTGTGTCGTTTAATAGGTTTTCGGGGGTGCTAATTCCGTAAACGACATCCATTTTGAAATACAAGATGGCGGACATGCATTTTTTGTAAAAATCCGTCATGGATGTTGTTTTAGATTTTGAAATCTAAGACGGCGGTCGTGAAAAAATAACGAAAACTTTTATAAATTGCAACGAGAGCACTTCCCTTCCCGCACCGCATCAAACTTAGCTTTATTATCAAATTGCCCAATTGTCACGTAGCAATATAATAATGACCAGGCCATATGATAAATAATGAAGTTTAGATAGTAATTAATCACTTTGCCCGATATAGCTAGACATTATGAATAATGCCCGGGCATTATTCATAATGCCCGCATTAATCACTTGGTCCATAACATATACACATCAACACGGTCTCGGGATATTGCACGGTTTTTTATACAAAAGAGGACTGTTTGAGAAGCTATAAAAGCTATATATATATATATATATATATATATATATATATTTTTTTTTTTCGTCACGTTTTCACAAATTTCAAGTAAAACAAAATTTATTGACTACAAATTTAGGTTTAACACTTGCTCGTCTGAAAATTATAGCCCTCCATGTATCTCGAGTATGCTTTTATATCTTCTCAGACCTCTTTTGTATGAATAAAATATTATTAACAAAAAATTGACCCGCCTTCAAAAAGGGTGAAATAATTTTTTTCAACACATAAAGTGGGTCTTATGTCATTGGTTTTAGGTTCGTAATGATATTTATTACCCAGCCCGTGAGTAATAAAAATAAAGCACTAGTACGTAATGTTTTTTTTTTTCTAAATTTCAGCAAAGAGATCAGATCTTATTATTTAAAATTAAATGTAAATATTAAAATATTTGTAAAAAAAATAGTTTAATATTTACTAAATCATTAAAATTTAACAGAAAATTATCATTTATTTATGCTAAAACGTGAAAATATAATTGTTAAGTATTTTTTTATTATTTGGCTGTATGGCATACTGCATTTGTTATTATTGTCAGAAATACAACACAAAAAATGTCTTCTTCAAGTGCAGAACAGGAAACCTACGTGGGTACACCGCCAGAAAACATGCAAGTGATAGCTTGTTGCCGTCAATATCAAAGGAAAGTTTTTATTTCTTTCTTTCCTCGCAAATGTGTTGAAAAACGTCGTATGACTCGCGTGCGCATTGGATATTACATTCTCGGCTCGGGCTCTTAACTCTTCTCTCTAATGTAATATCCAACTTAGCACACTTGTAGCATAATGTACTATTAAAGCTATGTTCACGAGTAAGTAGTGGTTATGGGGTAAACAGCAAATAGGTGAATTCATAGCGGAATATGGTAAATAGAGAGGAATGTTTTTTTGACATCGGCGCCGGTTTGAACAGGAAGCGATTTCAATAAAAAATTTATGGGACCAATCTGGAAGTAGATTTTTCCAAACTAAAAAAAATAAATTTGAAATCGGTCTACAAATGACGGAGTTTTGAGGTAACAAACATAAAAAAAACACCCGAATTGAGAACCTCCTCCTTTTTTTTGAAGTCGGTTAAAAATTGTACAATATCCCTAGACCGTGTTGATGTGTGTATTATAGACAGCACAAATACCGGTATAACACCCTTCTTTTTACATCGGGGGTTAATAAAACTAATACAGAATGGTGTCCTGTCTGTTCTATTTTCCGAGACAGAATTGGGTTGAGAGGGGCTGAGAAAATAACAAAATAAATTGATGACTGTCGCATTCCAATTTCGCTCTTTGCTGAAGTGATTGAATTTTGTAGCATCAAAAAGGGTCCGTCCGTATGTTGAAATAAGTAATGGACTCCTTCCCTTTCTTCTTTATCGCGTACTAGCATCCCACCCGGGACTTCGTTCCCGTGGGAATTCGGGATTTTGTTACTCAGGGATGATGTAGCATTCTAATGGTAATATAATTTTTTCAGTAGTTTCGGCGCCTATTCAAATACAAACAAATAAACAAACAACAAAATCTTTTCTCTTTATATTTTTTTTACCAGCCCATATACGTCCCCACCGAGGGGCACGGGCCTCCCATCGAAACACGAAGGGGATTTAGGTCATAGTCCACCACGCTGGCCCAATGCGGGTTGTGGTGGACCATAATATATGTAGACGTATAATTAAGTAAGTATGTGGTGAACTTGACTAGCTTGGTGTTAGAGTTTTCAAACCGCCAAATGGCTTTTGACTTGGTTTAACGACTGTAGTCAATCAATAACAGGCGAGGACTGACGGCGAAGAACGGAAAGGTTCATGATAAATTGCCACTTTGGTCACCCATCAGGTTCCCTACCTCTGTGTGCGTTGCTTAACCTCACGGTTCAGATCAATGAGCGCCACTAGGCTAGAACCGCTTCCGCTATGCATTGTGAAAAAAACCTGAACTCAATTTTTTTATTGTGAAATATTTTGTGTCATCATAATAATACATATTACATACATTCACGCCTATAATCCTGTTGGGGTAGGCAGAGCATCATGGAGCTTTAGAACAACTTGACACACATTCGATAAATATGTTGAGAACCAGATTTAAAAATTTAGTAACAGATGTCGTCAAATGAACTGATTTTTTGTGCACCTTTTACTCCTTTTAAATTGTTTGTATTTTTGTTTTCCTGTTTTTCTTTTTTATTGTTATTGTTATTAAATTTAGTTTACGCACGTCCTAGATGAACATAAATAGTTTGCATGCTGTGTATGTACTCGTAAGGATTTCAACTTAGATCTATATAAGTATTTCTGAAAGGTTATTTGTAATATTAGTTGTAATCTGTTGCATGTACCTCAAATAAATAAATGAAATAGGCGTGTGGCACTCGGGGACTGCCGCGGTAAAGCTATTGCATAGAATTTTGTATCAACTTATGCAATTATAATTAAAAGTAGCCCTCTACTTTTAATTATAAATGCTATGTAAAAATTTCAAAAAGTTTACCATTTTTTTTGTTTTTTACGGCCGCCATCTTGGATTTAAAAATGGATGTTATTTTCGCAATCAGCACCCCCGAAAACCTATTAAACGACACCCATGAATGACGGTTTTTTACAAAAAATACATGTCCGCCATCTTGGATTTCAAAATGGATGTCATTTTTGGAATCAGAACCCCCGAAAACCTATTACCTAAACGACACCCATGTCGGTATGCCCGAAAATTTCATATCCGCCATCTTGGATTTTTGGTGGGGGGAATCGAGACGCTCCGGGCTTTGCTCTTCGCGTCACGATTCCCCCAACTAAAATCCAAGATGGCGGATATGAAATTTTTGGATGGCGGTCGGCGGGTAATATGCTTGGTGACGCTTCGGGCTTCGCCCTACGCGGAGCTCGGCCTTCGGCCTCGCCCTATACCTCGGCTCGCGCGTTCGGCTCGGTCTGCGACTCTGCCTCACCTTAAAAATCTAAATTTGTATGGCGGCCATCTTTAATTAGGGGGGGAGGACGCTCCGGGCTTCGCCCTACGCGGAGTTCGGCCTTCGGCCTGACCCTATACCCGGCTCGACTCGGCCTTCGGCCTCGCTTGTATGGCGGCCATCTTGGATTTGGAGGGGGGGGACGCTCCGGGCTACGCCCTACGCGGAGCTCGGCTTTCAGCCTCGCTTTTTACGCAGCTCGCCTCGGCCTACGGCCTCGCCTCGCAGCGTGGCTTCGTGGTTCGGCTCGGCCTGCGGCCTCGCCTCACCACTCCTTGTATGGCGGCCATCTTGGAAAATGGTGGAATCGAAAAACTGACCCGATATTCGGAATCATCGACCCCCAAACCCCCCAGATACCGATTTTCGTCCGGATCGGAGCAACTTCATTTTATTATTATTATTATATATTATTATTTTATTGGAGAAAAACCATTTTCTTCTCCCATTTCTGGGGATTACGCCTCTATCGCGGGCTTGCGGCCAAAACGATAGGGGAGTTTATATTATTATTTAGTTTTTTATATTATTATAATATTATTATTATTATTATTGTTGCACGCACACAAACACCGTGTCGAAGACTGCCGAACTGAAACGACGTTAGACGATGCACGGCCTTCAAGCCACATCTCCGTGCCCGTCGGAGTGGGGAGCGTTAGGTTTTTTCGTTACGGAATTTCTGGATTCGGTCCCCGCGCTCAAGGCCCGCGATAGAAGCTATGCAATAGCTTAAAAAAATTGATCTTCCATATAAAATAATGCGCTAAATGCTGATGAAGTTTGTATGGGAACTCAATTTTTTTTTAAAGTTAAAACTTCTTTAGCGGCGTTGAGCACCTTTAGTAATGGGGAAAAAATGTTAAACTCGCGATGAACTCGCTCCAGATCGTCAGATGTCACGTGACCGTGATCAGAAATGCGTAGGATAGGGTTGCCACCTTTTTTGAAGTGAAAACTTCTATAGCAGCGTTGTGTACTTTGAAGTATGGGTGGAAACCCGGACGGATGGCAGCCCTATGGTAAAATTATCTCTGTGACAGATGTCAACAATTATTCGCACATAGTGCGCAAATACCGATAGACTATTTTACTAAATTGAAAGTAGGTAGACAGTTTGGTCGAGTGGAAAAGTTGCCAGATTGCAAGCAACAGTTCGAGGGTTCGAATCCTGAGAGACTCTTTTTGTGTATTTTGTTTTATTTCCATATTAATGCACAACGTTAATGTTCAAGTTTTCACTTCTGCCGGCACTCCCGGAGTGCAACCCGTTGTTTTTTTCGTATTTTGACTTAGGTTCCTTGGGAAAGTTGTTTAGTTTGATGGACTGATTAACCACCCGAAGAGAGATACCTAAAGCCCTGTATATAAAAACAGGGAGAATGTTCTGGTCAATAATCCGAAGTTCGTCTTCATATAGGAGATATATCTTTTATCAAATTCCATTCAACATCTCTGTGGGTTTTATTTTATTCGCATTTTATCGGTGACGCGAACAAACCCGTCTTTGGTTCTTTTATGTTTATAGGGATTCTCTGAAAGGCAATGCGGAAAGTTTGGGAAGGCATAGTATAACTGTGGCTAGGAAATCAGCTTTTTTTATGAAAAACTCGAGGATGCTAGGGACTTTGTACCGGTGGGATTTATGTACAATCATTTCTTGTTTTTTGCCCAAGTTATAAAAGGAACCATTATAGACCAAGATCCCAGGGCCGCCAGACCTTATTTTTTTTCTCATTAACCAAAAATATGGGAAAGAGTAGTGCTAATATGTACTATTAACATATGAATACCAGCAAACCTGGGCCGACGGCTAATTTTCAGCTACCAGGTTCTGAAGGTACTTCCAAAAATTGCTCACTTGTCTTGAAGTCTGGGTGCTATAAAAAGTATTGTTATAGTTCCCTGAAAATTATATACAAAAATCACGGCTCAGATTGTAGGTATAATCGCATAATTTACTTGCGAACTGTAAGCATCTGGCAGAAATTACAGCTTATGTTGATCATTAATTCTTATATGTCTGGCGGTGTTGATCATTAATTCTTATATTTAATTAATTGTATTCTATAAGACTTCAAGACAAGTGAGTAATTTTTGGAAATATTTTCAGAACCTGGTAGCTGAAAATTGGCCGTCGGCCCAGGTTAGCTGGTATTCATACGTTACTAGTACGTACTAGCACTACTATTTCCCACACATTTGGTTATTGAGAAAATAAGTGAGGTCAGGCGGCCCAGGGATCTCCGTCTATTACCAATGAAAGACTTGATTTTTACACTAGTTCCACTTATTTATTTTATATTTTTATGCGACCTGTTTCGATAACATCATCTTCAGGCGTGTCTTAGATACGTACGTTAAATTTATAACACCCCTCTTTTTTTTCGGGGGTAAAAAATAGCTAAGACTGAACTATTTTGTAGCGCCATTTTTACTTTTTATTCTATCTAAATCTTTACGATACGAAACTTAAAAAAAAAATCAAGTTATTCTTAAATTTCTAACAGTATAGAACAGTAAAGTCTTGTTACAAACGAAAATTTAAATAATATTAAAAAAATAATATATTTTCAGTGATTAATAATATTATGGAAACTATTTCCATGGTCCTTAATAATTTTTCCATAGGAGACCATATCGTTGGTTTAAAAGCCTCTTTTTACTATGGGGGAAAATATCTCAAGATCACAAAGTTTCTGCAGGCTGACCTAAAAAAAAGAAATTGGAGTTACTTTACCAATATTTTCTTTTCATTTACCGCCCAAGGGCAGTAAGTATACTCAATAGGGACTTTATTTTAATGTAACAAGAACGAAACAAGTAAATATAAAGCATAGTAAGGTTAACTGGTGCCTAACTTGAAAAAAACAAAAAATTTTACTATGTTTATTAAAAAATAGTTGAGATTATAATTTATGTAGGTACTCAACTACTCAAGGTAAGTAATCGTAAAGAAGCACTTTTTTCTTGCGTATTTTTATCTTACCATTTAGTTTTTCTAAATAACTATAATATTGATTTTTTTTTATCAGCCCCACAATCGATTATTTATAACTTTTAACGGCTGAACCAATTTTGAACAAGCTTTCAAACAAAAGAACTGCATCGAAATCGGTCAATTCGTTTAAGGAGCTACAATGCCACAGACGGGCGCACATTTACACAGACACACACGTCAAACTTATCACATCTCTCTTTTTTTGTCAAAGGTTAAAAAATGTTGAAGATAGAAGTATTCAAAGTTAGACTTATCGAATAAAATTTGTACAGTCAACAACCGCACAGTGAACTTTGGATCTCAAAGTGGCCTGAATTATTAAATGCAAAAATGCATAATTCTAACATAGGTGACGCGGGCCCACTCGCTCACCAGTTGGCAACAATCGCGCATTCGCATCTCAACTCAAAACATTTTCTTAAACATTTTTTAATATTTTAAACATTTTATTTAATTTTAATTAATTTATTTTATTGAACATTTCTTGTGGACTTTTTAATAGACCTCTTTTAAGAAACATTTTTATTTTGAATTCTCACCTTAATATAACCTATACATATAACATGAACATTAAACAGAAAATATATAGGTTCCTGCCTATACAAATAGGTATACAGGGTGGAATTTTTTACGCCACCTGGAGGGAAAGTGCTCTAAATACTGGAGATAGAAAATTAAACTCAAAGGAAACATTCCTTTATTTTTAATAAGAAACAAAACTGCATTCAAGGATTTTCGAAAATTCACTTGCCACACCCAGGAATCGAACCGGCTTAAATTCAAAAAAATTAAACCCTGTACTTTTATGGTGTCGATCGATAGGGTCAATCGTAAGGATTAAATCTCTCTAATGAACATCGTAAATTAGATGAAAGAAGTCAACCATTAAACTACATAAAACCTAACAATTTTATGATGCGTAGATAAGCATGACGCACTGCATTATATCGAAGAAAAAAATACTAAGGTAATATTCAGGACATAAACTAGATAAGTAGTTTGCTGAAAACATGATTCAGCACTTTTGGTTCGATAGAAAAAGCTCACAAAGTCACCTCTAAATACCAATATTGTGTATCTTTTAAGCTGTAAAAACGATAGTAAAATGCACACAGGAACTTGAATTTGCTATCAAAATGTTCGTGATTGAACACTCTCGATAAGTAGTTAACGCATTTTTCGATTTAAGCTGTTACCTTTCCATAAATCTCATTTTTCTAACTTTCGAACATGTTTTTACGCACGCACGCTTTCATAGTCCGTAAACTTCGTAAACCGTAAACACTGTTCGCATTGCCGGCCCAGGCCTGTTGAGAGACGGAGATGCCACTATTCCTATGTGTGCTGCCTTTATCGGGTGCTGTAGTCGCCTTAAGTAAAAGTGCTTTAACTTGTCCCATCCAACTATAAATTAGATTTAATGGTCTTCCTTTCACTTAATTTACTATGTTTGTAAGGGAGATATGATCCATACGATTGACCCTATCGATCGATACTATTAAAGTACAGGGTGCTTTTTTGGATTTTTGGTTCGATTCCGGGTGTGGCAAGCGAATTTTCGAAAATCTTTGAATGCAGTTTTGTTTCTTATTAAAAATAAAGTAATTTTTCGTTTGAGTAATTTCTTTTATCTACAGTAGTACTTTCACTCCAGGTCTCCAGGTGGCGTTAAAAAATTTCAGCCTGTATAGATCTACAACATAGATTTCCTCTGCCACTCCATAACTTTTCTTGGAAGTCTGCATCCGACTAAGTGCACTTCGGATTTTATAGATATGGCTATACGGCTGGCTTGACGTCAAGCCAGCGTACACGTTGACGGGTACGTATTAAAATACCGAAAATTCAAAATACCGATGGTTGAAAAACCTACACTTAAAACATCGAAAGTTGAAATACCGAACGGTTGAAATGCCGATGTACGATATAACTAAACATATAATACCGATATTTAAATGACCGAATGTTCAAAATACCGAATTTAAATGACCGAATGTTCAAAATACCGATGTTTACGTGACCGAACATTTAAATGACCGAATGTTCAAAATACCGATGTTTAAATGACCGAAAGTTCAAAATACCGATACACGAAATACCTTTGTTTAAAAACATTGATGTTCAAAATACTAAAAATTAAAATGCAACCACAGTCGTTTCTGGCACTTCGCCGGCCGCTGCCGCGGCACGCTCGCTTCGCTCGCTCGGCTCGTGCGTTGGGGTCGCAGTTCTAACCAAACCTAACCCAACCAACCCTTGACGGGTTGGTTGGGTTAGGCTACTAACAAACCTACTCGTCACAGTTCCGTTTGTCATAGAAACAGACAAAATAAAACATTTTTATTATTGAAAACTTTATGGACAGGATGTCCATAAACCGAAAACTAAAATTCGGTATTTTAGTTTTCGGTATTTTAGCCTTCGGGATTTTAGCCTTCGGGATTTCAATCTTCGGTATTTTAGCCTTCGGGATATTAAGTCATAGGTATTTCAACCTTCGGGATTTCAAACTTTCGGTCAAACAAACATTCGGGATTTCAAACTTTCGGTCAAATAAACATTCGGCCATATAATTTTCGGTCTTTCGTCCATAGGTCTTATGAAATTCGGTTTTCTATACTTCGGTATTGTAATACGTACCCACGTTGACAGTAGTCTTTATTTCGTAAACTGAAGGGGCACTATTTATTTTGCTAAATAAGGCTCTATCTAGAAAGAACGATAAATCATAGCGGATATAACAACACTAGAATAGGCAAGATCACACAATATTACACTATAGGGAAATATAAAAACAATAACAAAAAACCTTAGATCGTTATGTGTTGTAGGGTCCGAAACAAAGTCCTAGTCTATTTATTGGCATAGGGATGTTGACTTATTTTGTTTTATTGTTTATCTTGAAAAGGACCTGAATCCAAAACCCAAAACCGAAATAATTTTTGAAAACTGTTGAGAAATAAAAAAGTTACAAGCTCTTAAATTTCAATAGAGGGGGAAATTGTCAAACAACGAAAAAGAGATGCACTTACTGGCACGTGACGTCACTGCCATTTGTTTGCGTAGGTAAAAACGAGATAGCTAGCTCTCCCCACAAAACGAGATAGCTAGTCCTTACGATAATATAAATTCTAATAACATGTTCATTTATAAACCAATTTTAATGCTGTTTTCGGATATTAATAATATATTTCTAGCATTATTTTTTGTCTCACATACAATTCATAAAATCAAACACTGTCAACATCCCTATTGGCGTCATGTGTTTGTGTATGCTACCTTATGTACAGTACACTCCGACTATTCCTTATATTCGTCGTAAAGAAAAGACAAACACTTTCACATCTTAATATGTATAAGTAAGGAAGAGGATACTTCCACGCTGACCTGGGAGTAAATGAAAAACTTAGAAGGTGCCAGCTGCCAACTTTTTCCAAGCATACTAAACAAACCATTAAGTGGGAAACGAGGGTTTAGCTGTATTTTGGACAAAAGACTGACCACCTATCACCACAAAGCGCTCGTAGCCCAGTGGCTCTCGCTGATCTCAACCGATCAGTGAGGTTAAGCAACGTACACAGAGGCAGGGAACCTGATGGGAGACCAAAGTGGCAATTTACCACGAGCATTTCCGTGCTTCGGAGGGCGCGTTAAACTGTCGGTCGGTCTCGGCTGTTGTGGATTGACTCAGTCGTTAAAACCAAGTCCGAGGCCATTGTGCGGTTTGAAAACTCTGACACCAGGGTTAGCCAAGTTCGCCACACACTTGACTATACCTACACGATAAGAAGAAGACCACAAACTCACATTCCATCTGTCTCCCAGTAATGACAAACTTAGAATGTGCCAGCTGGCAACTTTTCCCAGGCATGTTTTAGAAACCAGTGAATGGCACACGAGGGTTTTGCTGTATTTTGGGCGTAAGGCTGACAACCTACCTATCACCACAAACTCACATTCCATCTAACAACCATCAGAATTGATGTCAAGGGCCTTTTTATAATTCGAACGGTACGTCACGGCATGACAGAATTTATATTCTATTACCTTCTATGTTCCCTGCAGCTCTAGCACGATAACGACAATCTCGCGCTCGGCTCACGCTGAAACTTCACTTTGATTAGGCTTGCTCGCCCTATGGCGTTGTCAATGTTGACATTTTGACATAGGACTGCGGTGTTGTCGCGGCGCTGTCACTATCGTACTCGACCTGCAGCTTCTTGTATCACTAGTACATAGGAAGCAATGGTAATACAATTTTGCCGTGCCGTTTTCGAATTTAAAAAAAAAAGGCAACCACTTGGGCCTCACATGACGTTCTGCCTACCTCGAAAAGGATTATAGGTAGAGTGTATAGATAGGTAGTGTATATAGAGGCGTGAGTGTATAGATAGATAGAAGGCAGTGTTGCAAAACTATCGAGTTTGGCTATCGATAGTTGACCTTGAAAAACATCGATAGCCAATAATTTGCGATACTATTGATGATGACAGATCAAACTATCGATAGTATCAATACCGTCGATAGTATTGATTTAAAACTATAAGTACTATCGATAGTATTAGAATTCAATAGTATCGATACTATCGATAGTTTGGTCTGTCATCAATAGTATAGCAAACCATTGGCTATCGACACTATCGATAATATAGATATTCTTACTGTTTTTTTTAAGGTTACGATAGTATCGATAGACTATCGATACTTTCTCCTATTGGTTGCAACACTAGTAGAAGGAATATGATAAGAGGATGCAACTCGGCCTTAAAATTTTATAGCATAGCCTGTGCATCGGTGTCCCTTGTATGAAATAAAATGTCAATAGCGAATATCGAACACGGAAACTATCTTAGTGCATCGCTTTTCAATATTTTTCATATTTTATGAGGTTTCACCCTCTAGAGAGATGATTTGGAGCTTTAGAACAATTATTCTTATTTATCTGTACTAATACTAGCTGATGCCCGCAACTTCGTTTGCGTGTAATTTTTTTTTTGTACAGAGTACACAGATTGAAAACATCTATCTTACGTGATTTAGATTTGTGGAGAGGTTTTTTCCCTCTAACTCCCGTTCCCGTGGGAATTTTGCAATATCCTGTTGCAACTAAGCTATAAGTTTACTAAGGTACCTGCATGCCAAATTTCAAGCGTCTAACTTAAGCGGTTTAGATTTTTCATACAAAAGGATTTTCCCGCTAATTCCCGTTCCCGTGAGAATTTCGGGAATTCCTTTCTTAGTGCACCTCCACGGTACCTAAGCTACGTCCCTTCCAAATTTCAAGTGCCTACGTTTAGCCGTTTAGGCTGTGCGTTGATATGTCAGTCAGTCAGTTTCTCCTTTTATATATTTTTATATTTAGATTATAAAGAGGAAAGATTTGTATTTTTGTATGTAACGAATATATTTAAAAACTACTGGACCGATTTCATAAATTCTTTCACCAATAGGACGCTACATTATCCCTGAGTAATTAGGCTACATAATTTTCTCGAATTCCCACGGGAACGAAGTCCCGATCGGAATGCCAGTAATATTATAAATGCGGAAGTAACTTTGTCTGTCTTTGAGTGTGTAACGTTCATTATTTAAGCTTTCACGCCTAAACTACTAAACCGATTTTGATGATATTTGGTACAGAGATAGATCAGACCTTGGGAAAGGACATAGGCTACATTTTATCCCACAGCTGGGCACGATATAACCTGTAATCCACGCGGGCGGAGCCGCGGGCGAAGGCTAGTACGTATAGTGTATGCATGTATGTTAATATTTTTAAATATTATACTGATATATTATGTATGTATTTGACATATTATATATATAATATATAAGTATGGTTAGTAAGATATTTATTTAATTAATTTGCTTATGTTATTTGACTATGTATTCCAATAAGGTATTATATTATTGTGTCAGTATTATTGTTCCCCGTGTTGTACACTTTTGCCCGCTCCAATACTATTTCTCTCTCACTTAAGAGGTTAGCTGGAAGATAACTCACTTTGAGTTAAGCTCGCCATTGTGTATCCTGTTCTCTGTAAAAAAAATTGTAAAATGTTTGTGTACAATAAAGTATAAATAAAACTATTTATACTCATGTTATTTAAAAAGCCGTCGTCCGGCCGACAATACATACATATGATCACGCCTATAATCCCTATCAGGGTAGGCAGAGCGTGAGTGGATTTAGAACCACTTGATACCATATTTGACATAAATTCTGAGGATTATAGATGAAAAATTATGTATAATTAAGTTATTCTATCTCAGACCTATATCTAGATACTTAGACGAAAAGAGCGCTTCAAACTGTATGAGAACCTAGCGTGTCAAATTTCTCGTACCTAAAATGACGTCACGACTCACGAACGAGATTTTTATATTTTTTTTACTGGCCCATATACGTCCCCACCGAGGGGCATGGGCCTCCCTTCGAAACACGAAGGGTATTTAGGCCATAGTCCACCACGTTGGCCTAATGCGGGTTGGTGGACCGCTCGTCTTTCGAAAATTTTCTTGGATGGGCGGATTTCATGACGATGTTTTCCTTCACCGTTGAGCAAGTGATAATTAGAAATCCGTACAGAAATCCGAAAAGAAGAATTTTAGTGGTACAGGCCCGCACTAGGATTTGAACCCACGACCTTCGGATTACAAGTCTAGCTCATTACCAACTCGGCTATTACCGAAATCAAGTTCATAATAATCTAAATCCAATTAAAATAGATTATCATTTACGGCATAGGTCTCAAACGGACTGACTTAAGTCGGACAAAACTGTGACCGTAGATCACACTTTTTACACGCAAGGTACGTAAACTTTTACCGTCTATCTCGATATAGGTCTGTGTATTCTATTGCCGATAAATATATGGGCTTTAATGACATTGCAGAACAGAGGTTAATGCTGTATGTTTTCCAATTTGTTAAAATAGAAAATAAAATATAGTTAGAGGTGGTCAGCCTTTCGCCCATAATACAGCAAAACCCTGGCCAACCACTTACTGAGAGTAACCATATTATATTGAGAACTAATGGATACCCGGAACTTCGTTCCCGTGGGAATTTTGTAAAATCCTTCCTTATTTCTTACTTACGTTATAAAATAAACTTTTCGGCCAAAGTTCTGTTTGGACTGAGTGTTGATGAGTCAGTGAGTTAGGACTTGTAAATTTATCATTTGGGAATCGTTTAATAGTAAAATAAATTAATTTAAAAAATAATCCCGACTGCATAATAAAAACTGAAAAGAAAAAAACAAGTAAGTAGTCGAGACTTTTGTTATTGAATATTATTGAATAACATAACGATTTTAACAATCGGGACCCATTATTAGGAAGCCTGATTTTCGATGGGTCCCGACTGTTAAAATCGTTATGTTATTCAATAACATTCAATAACAAAAGTCTCGAGTAGGTACTGCACTTACTTGTGTTTTTCTTTTCAGTTTTTATTATGCAGTCGGTTTTTTTTTAAATTAATTTATTTTATTTTACACTTTTAAGTTAGGGTCAGATATTGATATTTATTTTCTCATTAGCTGTATAATATATCTCACTTCCTTAAAAATTGAACGATTTCCGAATTTAAGTGAAATCTTATATTTAAGTGAAAATCTTTACTAACTAACTTTAAATCGTTTTATATATTATACTGTGTGAAATAAACCTCCAAGCTATATTCAAAATCCTGAATCAGTATCACTCAAAGAACACATTTTTCAATTTTTTTCTTTTTTCAATGGGAATAGTTTATTTTTTGCCTAGACGGAGACATTACTCCTACACCAGGCACGCGAGGGGTACGGGAAGCGCTCGGGGGGTGCACCTGAGTAGTGTCTACGTTTTGGAAAAAAAACCCACCGATAAAAAAAAATAAAAAAATAAAAAAAGTGTTCTCTAAGTGATATTGGTTCAGGATTTTCAATAAAGCTAGGGGTTTTTTTTTCAACCTGTATATCCTACACGGTAATTCTGATTGAAAAACGATATGAAAAACTTAAACATGATTTTTAAATACCTATTCATCGATACCCCAATGATTGACATAGTTCGTAGATTTTAATTTTTTTCTTTTTCACATTATGGCGTTCAAAATCGACCATTTTGATTTTTCACATTTTTATACTTTCTATGACATTTGCGCCGTCATGACGAATCCAACGACGTATCATGTATCAAAATCAGCCTACGCGTTTGGTCTAAATAGTGCCACAAAGGTACAAAACCCAGATATATACATACATACATAGGCTGATAAACACATTACCCTCCTTTGCGTCGCGCAGTCGGGTAAAAATAGCTTTAGAACGATCTTGTGTTGATGTTGTGATGCCCTATTGGCTATCCAACGGAAGTTTAGGCGTGATATGGATGAAACTTGAATCACCCAAGGGTTGAAAGGGTGAATCTCGATATGAACTTTCCCCAAGGAGATCTTCATAAAATTCTCAACAAAAAAAAATCGACTTTCCTTACTAAGGCAATTAGCTAGATTGCATGGAATCAATCAAGTAAAGTTGTTTTACTTGACTGATTCCATCAGTCTTAATAAGGGGTTCAGTTTTTGCTAAGCTCCCTTCCACTTGCAAAATAAATGTAAGATTATTTCCGCATGAAGCCCGAATAGCTATATTTAAACGCTCGTAGTCCAGTGGCGCTCCCCGATCTCAACTGATCAGTGAGGTTAAGCAACGTACGCAGAGGCAGGAAACCTGATAGGTGACCAAAGCGGCAATTTGTCACGAGCGTTTCCGTGCTTGGGAGGGCTAGTCTTGACAACAGTCGTTAAAACTAAGCCAGAGGCCATTGTGCGTTTCGAAAAACTCTGACACCAGGGTTAGCCAAGTTCGCCACACACTTGACTATACCTACACGATAAAAAGAAGAAGAGTCATTTAACTAATGATGTAAACAAAATATATAACAATGCCGCAACATAGACGTACAGTCACAACAGTTTCCCATTAGGAATTAAAGTGCCGAACGCCATTAAACCATTCTCTGAACTAACATCATCCATCAATATCAAGAATTAATAGATTGGTCGTAAGAAAGTGAATGGAATCCCGACTGAAGTACTGGGTCCCGATTCTGTAACTTCAGTTGTGTGTCGATGGAATGGAGGCCTATTTATCTGTTCAGGTGGCGAAATTGAGAACTATCAAAATTTCATACATCCAATGACGGCTTCTTTGACTGGTGGCGCCTATGGGAATAGGGTTATGGACCAAAACAACCGTTGATGTGAATATAAATTGAATTTATTTCTTTTAACTGCACTAGAAAGTACACTGGGCGTCAAAAATAAGTAGTACACTTTTCAAATTGCAATTACTCCTAAACTATAGTAGTTACACTTATGAAATAAAAAGCAGTTTATAGTAAACTTAACGAAGTTTATTAAAGTTATATTTTATTTGGCATGAATAAAGTTTCAAACTTAAAATTAAGATAAATACTAAAAAGTATCAATTTTTAACGATATGTCAACCACTTAATTTTCACGTTTTGGAACTTTTTCACAATTTAATAACTTGTGTTGCCGCCTCGGGCTCTAATTACAGCTTGGATCCGGTTTGGCATGCTGAACACTAAGTTTCGGAGGCGGTGTTGGGGAATATTTTCCCATTCTTCTATCAGCGCATGTTTTAGAGCCCTGAGTGTGGCAGGAGGTGGACTGCGCCTTCTGACTAGCCTCCCAAGCTCATCCCAGGCGTGTTCAATAGGGTTGAGATCTGGGCTTCTCGATGGCCAAGCCATCAAGTTGATGCCAACCTCCTGAATGTACTCTTGTACGTGGTGAGCAGTGTGTGGCCGGGCGTTATCATGCATTAGGATGGCTCCATCACCCATATTTATTAAATATGGCCCTGCATACTCGTTGAGGATCTCCGAGGCATATCTTTCACCAGTCAAAGTCCCATTTTCTATTACCACAAGCTCTGTGCGACTCTCTGAAGAGATACCAGCCCATACGTGTACAGAGCCCCCGCCATATTGGACTCTTTCCGAGATACAAGCTTGAATGTATCGCTCACCGGGTCGTCTGTAGACTCTCCGCCGTCCATCTGAAGTGTATAAAGAGAATCGAGACTCATCTGTGAATAAAACTCTAGCCCATTCTTCTTCGCCCCATTGTACGTGTTGACGGGCGTAGCGTAGTCTTGCTACGCGATGCTCTGTCTCAAGTTTGGGGCCATTTGCTGGTCTTAGAGGCTTCAGGTTAGCTTCAGCAAGTCTTCTTCTCACTGTACTCTCACTGATGTAGTCTGTTCGGGTCCGAAGAAGCTGTTGCTGAACCTCAACTGCATTAAGGTGTCGATTTCTTAACACAGTGGAAACAATAAAGCGATCTTCTCGGGTACTTGTGCACCTGGGTCTGCCATTACCTCGTCTCCTTAGATGGTTTCCAGTCTCTTCGTACCTTTGCTTTACTCGCTGAACCGTTCTTAAAGTTACACCCACCCTCCTTGCAGTACGACGCATACTGATGCCCACTTCGAGAAAAGCTAAGATTCTTGCACATTCTTCTGGTGAAAGAGGCATGATTAGTCAAATTTACTCTCTGAAGATACCTATGCTTTTCAATTACAATTGCTTTATCAGCAGCGAATGTGTCAAACACAAAAATCCTAAGTAAGACAACACCTTTCAACAGTTTAAAAAAAGTGTTTTTATTTATTCGTTTTTTTTAAAGTCAAGCATTATAAGTTCTTATAATGCATGAAGTTTTTATTGAATAAGATTAAATTTTCTTTTTAACCTTTTTTGTTTCAAAGGTCTAAGTTTTATAGTTTGGGAGAAATCGCAATTTTAAAACTGTACTACTTATTTTTGACGCCCAGTGTAATAACGTCCGTCCTGAACAAAGTTAAAAGTGAGAATGACGGGCGAGCGAATGCAAAGATGATTCATTCCAGATCGAATGTATGAGTGAACTTAAAATGACAGGGATTTAGGGATGCTCACTTTAAACAATTTAAATTTCCATTTCATACTATACTGAATAAATTATCGTTTTAATTGATTGATTTTTGTAAATATATGTATATAAATTCAACAGCGCCACCGCCAATTGAACGTTCAGTTGCAGGTAAATTGCAACTTTACGTTCGGTTGGCGTTGGCGCTGCTTGTCGGGGCGGTTGTCAGCAAGTATATGAAAATTAGATAGTTCTCAATTTCGCAGATAAAATGGCCTCCATTCCATCGACACACAACTTAAGTTACAGAATCGGGGTCCTGATGTGTTGTTTGGTTTATTTATTACTAGCTTCCCGCTCGGGACTCTGTTCCCGAGGGAATTTCGGGAATGAATTATACACATAAACCTTCCTCTTGAATCACTCCGGTGAAAACCATATGAAGATCCGTTTTTAGTAGTTTTTGAGTTTGTCGCGTTCAGACAGACAGACAGACGTGGCGGGCAACTTTGTTTTATAATGATGATGATCTATAATTCGCGTTATGTAAAAACTCAAAATATATATATATATATTTTGCGGTGATATACCCCGACGTTCGATTGCTTATAACTTTTAAACGGCTGAACTAATTTTGATCAAATATACATTCTCAATTACTTCAGCTTTCAAAAAAAAAACGGATCAAAATCGGACCATTCCTTTAGGAGCTACGATGCCACAGACAGACACACAGATACACAGACATACAGATACCCAGACATACAGAAACACATATACACACGTCAAAAGCCCCTTTTTTGCCGGGGGTTAAAAATATGTGATTATGCATGGGTACACTCGCGCACGAAAGTGTCAAAGGACTTGTTCTATTTTTGAACTAGCCTTTCGCTCGCGGCTTCGTTTATTGATTTATACAATACAATAAGTATACTTTACTGCACTCCAACACAAATAAGGTACAGTTACATTTTAATACAAAACAGTTATGTCAGGGTACAAAAGGCGGCCCCATTGCTAAGAAGCAATATCTTATCGGCAACCTTTGGGTGAGGAGAATAAAATAGATAAATAGAATATAAATCACCTAATATACAGGGCTTTAGGTAAATCTCTTTCAACCTCTCGGGTGGTTAATCAGTCCATGAAACTGAACAACTTCCCCAAGGAACATAGCTCAAAATACCAAAAAAAGTTTTTGATCTTCCATACAAATTGCGCTAAACGCTGATGAAGTTTGTATGAGAACTCAATTTTTTTTTCGTTTTTTGACCTATGTTCCTTGAGGAAGTTGTTCAGTTTCATGGATTGATTTACCACCCGAGAGGTTGAAAGAGATTTACCTAAAGCCCTATACAGCTTGATAGCTAACGTTCTTTTTTCACATGACGCAACCTATACTAACTTTAAATTCGTTTACGTAAAATTAAAAAAAAAGTATTTCCCGCAATCTCTATGAGAAACGAAGGAAACTGATAAACAGTAAATACGCGTAGAATGAGCGTCAATTTAGACCGTCGGTCAAAGAAATTGAGTGTCTCGTAGGTGTTTCCCAAAGAAACTGTTGGGAAATCCTTTCCTTTCTTAACCTTTCGCAAAACATTACTAGTACGCATTTAGCCAAAAGCCATGCACGAGATTTTCAATTTGAGAGCATTGTAGCATCAAAGGTTCAATTTTATATTTATACAGTAACGAATCACCCAAGGGGAATGATTCAAATTTGGCCCTCACATGGATGACTGCACTAATTCAAGGTTCATGCGTAGTCGTTAACTTCCGCAATCCCTTTTCTTATCATAAAGCTATACTCAAGTAACATATGAAATTGTCGATTTTTTCTCAAGCTTTATTTTGTTCATAATTTATTTGATGGAACAGCTATTACTAAAATCGTTTTTTATTTAAAAATGTAATCATATAAAAATGATTTTAAGTACAATAATACGTATTTACTTTGGATTTATTTACTGAAAACCAAGCTCAAATATATCTTGTTTTATCTATTACCCGTTTCATTGCTTATTTTTGCTGTACCTTTATTACAATTACATCTAAGTATGGTAAAAAAATACTTAATGTTGTCCAAACCTTCCCACAACATTTTGTTCGAGAAATATCCAAAAACTTTATTATGAAAAATTCAGTTTACCAAAAATATTGTACAGAGGCCAGCGCATCAGGTTACTCCATTTTCATTGCAAAACCCCTCTTATCACAACAGTACAGAGTACACGCGTGTGGTAACCTGAGTTGCGGCCGTCCGTACGAAAAACGGCAATTTCATAATAATAATAATAATTATTATTTTATCTATTTACTAGTGAGCCGCCTCGGTTTGGTAATAACGTAAAAATAAATACCACACATTCGAAAACCCACACTAAGGTTTTTCTTTGCGTAATGGGTCCCTTGGAACATACAAAAAAACACACGAACACCTATGACTCGAGAACAAACTTCTAATTCTTAGAAAAATATATTAAAACCATTTAAAGTGAGATAGCTCTAAATTTTTAAAAAATTAACCCCTGACATGCATCGCTTATAATGTTAATGACTGAACCAATTATTATTTTGATCATATATGGCTGAGAACCATCTCGATTATGTCAGTTTTTAAACAAAAAAAAAATTAAAAAAGTGGGTCATTCGTGTAGGACTTTGATGCCCCAGAGAGACACACAAATAAACAGATACTCACGTCAAACTTATGACACCCCTCTTTTTTGTCGGGGGTTAATGAAACTTACTAAGTACATAGAATATTGAATACCAAAATAAATTCGCTTGAGTAAGCATCTTCGGAAGCCTGATAAATGTCTCTAGGGAAATGTGGGCTTATTTGAACGGAACTTATAGGAAATTCCTATGGGAATAGTTGCGTATATTCATAATAATACTAACTGAGATTAATTGAAGCCGTAATTTTAGGAAATTATTTTCGAATTTCCTAAAATTACGGCTTCAATTAATCTCAGTTAGTTAATCTCAGTGAAATTATCTTATTACACTAGTTCGTGGTTCTCTTCTTCTCTTCTCACCAGCCCATAAATACGTCCCCAACGAAGGGCACGGGCCTCCCTTCAAAACGTGAAGGGGATTTAGGTCATAGTCCACCACGCTGGCCCAATGCGGGTTGGTGGACCGCTCGTCTTTCAAAAATGAATTTTCGAACGACGAGACGAGTTTGTGGTTAGCTATTTAGAAATCTTTGAATGAGATAAGGTCTAACGGAGGACTAGCATTGTGGGTTCCTCAAAAACCACAACCATTGTCCTGGGTTTGATCCCCAGTAGGGGCAAACATTTGTGGAAAAAGCAGATGTTTGTTCTCGGGTCATGGGTGTTTGTGTTTGTCTTTATGTGTGTTCCAGGAAAAACCTTAGTGTGGGCCTTTAACCCTATACTTGGCACCGATTTTAAGGTGTGATTTTGGTTTATTTGATAACAGTTTTTATTTTCTATGTAATTACGGAGCTCATAAAAAATATTTGAAAAAATCCTATATATATAGTTATTGTAATATAGCATGTCTCTTATTATGCACATTGCCAAGTTGTCTAATATAGACCTGTGCGCTGCGCCGGCGCGCCGCCGCCGCCGACCAATCATCCCCCGGCGTCGCCGCCGCCTTTTTGAGACGGCGTGGACGATTGGCGAGGTGGCTTCACGTCAATCGCCACTGGCGTATTATTTTAGTTCGTTTAGTCTACATTTGGCAGATGCTATTTTGACGAATTCCACGTAAGAGAAAGCAGATCTCTTCGCATCTCTTTTTGCGAGCAATTCTCTTATGGACTCTGCCTCTCATCAGCCGCCGTCAATACCTCGCTATGACTTCTCAATGCCGGAAGTCACGATACATAATAAAGAGGTTCGCGGAGCACTAAAGAGTCTAGACGTGAATAAAGCTAGCGATCCATATGCATATGCTCTGCTCTGAGGTATTGTGGTCCTGAGTTGTCTCCTGTACTGACATTCTCCCTTAAGACTAAAACCGTACCCAAATCCTAGAAGCTTGCTAACGTGCAACCAGTACCCAAAAAGGGTAATTGTGCCGACCCCTGCAATCACCGAATTATTGCCATCACCTCCATAAAGGGTACTAAATAGCAAGCTGCTGACTTACCTAGAAGACAACGACTTACTCAGTGATTGAATATGGCTTTCGCCTGGGACGATCAACAGGGAATCTACTAGTATATGTCACGCACTGCTGGGGCTATGCTATCGAGAAACATTGTGAAGCTCACGCCGTGTCCCTAGATATCTCGAAGGCATGCAAGTCTGCTAAGCAAGCTTCCTGCGTACCGAGTCCCTGCCGACTTCTGTGACTGGATAGCTGACTTCCTGAGAGAACGGTTGATCCGAGTAGTCATGGATGGCTGCTCTTCTGACCTAACGGCTATTGACGTTGGAGTTCTTCAGGGGTCCGTTCTCTCTGCGACCCTTTTCCTGCTGCACATTAATGATATGCTTTCGCATGGAGTTGTTGCATACGCAGATGACAGTACAGTCATGGAGAGATACCTGTCCTGAAATTGTCTCAGAAAGGAGAGCACTGGTAGAGCGAGTAAATTCAACCTTAAGTCTTGTCTCCCGATGGGGTGACAATAATCTGGTTAGTTTCAACGCCACCAGAACCTGTCTGTTCTGCGGAACGGGGTCCATTTACTCTGACTCCTACTTTTCGAGGTACATCTGTTCCTGTAACCAGTGAGTTGTCTGCCAACCTAGACTTCGGCACCTAGAATTTGTCAAAAGAAGAATCTCTCGAAATAAGAATCTTTCAAATGTTGACTAAACGTATGGAATGTTGTTTCACTTTGCAACAATGCCCATATTTGGTGATAAAAATTTAAGAGCACCCTCCCACGCCGGCGCACAGTGGTTCCAATTTCAATATTCGTGGACATAGACCCCGAAGTCGGAATTCCGACCTGATTTTTTTTTCTATGATAGAAAACAAAATTTAAAACAACTTTTATTCTTTCACAATTCTTCGAAAAATTCATATTATTCAAGATATAAAATATTTAAAAAAAAATTGTATGGAGAAAAACACATTTCATTTTTTTTCTTCGCGTGCCGTAGTTTGCGGGGTGTTTTGAGGCATAGGCGTGTTAGATAAGGTGACAAGGAATATAAAAAGCATTTTATCTGGTACCGCAGAGTGCGGCTGCGGAAGAAAATGATGTTTAAAAAATTTAAATAAAAACGCGTTTTTTACAAAGATTGTAATGTTTTTCATAATGGTTCATTTATTTTTTGTATTTTTACATTTAATTACATAATATAAGAGTGAAATATCCCATAAAATACTTTAAAAAATGTTTTTTTTGAAAATTTTAATTTTATTTTATTCATAATTTTTACGAAGTTTAGACCCTTTTAAGTAATATTTTGTTACTTAGAAGCCTTGTTAGCGGGATTAAACGTCATGGGGAGTTCAAGCAGGGTCTTTGAGAGCTCAAGTGGAGTTGTGGGGCGTCTTAGAGGTCCAAATTGCGCGCATTCTATTTAAAAATTCCTACTAATTGTAATAATCCCTGCAACAAAACCATTTTGAACAAATATCGTCTACGGATAGTGCAAGGTTTGTATACCCGGTCATAAATGATGATGGTTATTTGTTCAAATACTTTTGATTAGCTCTGTCCGATCCACACATTTTCAATATTAGACCTAAATTCTTGAAATCTGCCCATCATAATTTACACCCTGAAGCAATTCAATTACTTCAGAACGATGCTGTTGATGATAATAGAGAAGAAGAAGAAGTTATGGTTATCGAGTCTGAAAACACTTCAGCCCCCCTGCTATTGTCATGATATAGCATTGTCTACAACTAAACAGCCCTTTGTAGGGCTACAATTACAAAATACCCCTTTTCAGGGCTACAATTTTATCTAATTATTTCTTTGATCAATGTCGAGAGGTGCAGTGGAGCAGTTTTGACTGTGGAGCAATTAATATTAACTCTTATAGATATTTGAACAAATAACCACCATCATATAGGACCGGGTATACAAACTTTTGCACTATCCGTAGACGATATTTGTTCAAAATGGTTTTGTTGCAGGAATTATTACAATTAGTAGGAATTTTTAAATAGAATGCGCGCAATTTGGAACTCTAAGACTCCCCTTAACTCCACTTGAGCTCCCAAAGACCCTGCTCGGACCCCCCATGACGTTTAATCCCGCTGACAAGTCCTCTAAGTAACAAATTATTCCTTAAAAGGGTCTAAACTTCGTAAAAATTATGAATAAAATAAAATTAAAATTTTCAAAAAAAAACATTTTTTAAAGTATTTCATGGGATATTTCACTCTTATATTATGTAATTAAATGTAAAAATACAAAAAATAAATGAACCATTATGAAAAACATTACAATCTTTGTTAAAAACGCGTTTTTATTTAAATTTTTTAAACATCATTTTCTTCCGCAGCCGCACTCTGCGGTACCAGATAAAATGCTTTTTATATTCCTTGTCACCTTATCTAACACGCCTATGCCTCAAAACACCCCGCAAACTACGGCACGCGAAGAAAAAAAATGAAATGTGTTTTTCTCCATACAATTTTTTTTAAAATATTTTATATCTTGAATAATATGAATTTTTCGAAGAATTGTGAAAGAATAAAAGTTGTTTTAAATGTTGTTTTCTATCATAGAAAAAAAAATCAGGTCGGAATTCCGACTTCGGGGTCTATGTCCACGAATATTGAAATTGGAACCACTGTGCGGCGCGCCGCCGCCGCCGCCAAATTTTTGCCAGTTCGCCGCCGCCGGCATTTTCTATATCGGTGCCCATGTCAAGGCACCTCAACTATAAAACGTCAGTTGCTCTTGGTTGTACATATAAATGATCTATTAAAATAATAAAATTCAATCAATTATTATTATTTTATAATCCACGGGGACGAAGTCGAAGTAAAAAACTAGTACATAATGATTAATCTTTCTGTCGACAGTTATGATTAAATCAAAGAAAAAAAAACTGGCGATCTGGCAATGTGTATCTAAATGCACACGGTAAATAGAAGGTCGATTTGCGAGTGAGTTGGCAATGTGCATTTGTAGACACATCAATAAATATACATGTGTTACGATTGAAAATCAAGTGCATCACTACAAAATACTAGTAAATATCGAACACGTATATATTCAAGAATAATATAATACACACATACATAGGTTTTATACAATACATAATAGGATAAAAATCGATTTTTATCTTGTGCTGCGTGGACGTCTGCACATGTTCCGCCATCTTGCGACCCACTGACAGCTTGTGTGGCCAAATAAAGTTGGTAGATTTTTTGCAAATAAATAAAATATTTTCCTACAAAGTGTTGCCAAAAAAACCCCAAAAAAATGCCCTTTTTTTCTGGTATATTTTTTTTAGAACTATGTGCATTTCAGTACACATTACCAAGTATAGGGTTAAGTGTGTAGCGTTTATTGTCGTCATTAAATTATAATTATAATATATTATATTATTAAACAATAATTACTTTTAAGAATTGTTAACCTGTAATTAATTAAGTCAATGAATTTTCTTTCTTACACGCACGACGTAATTAGTAAGCGAATGAGAAACGCCGCTTGACTTAAAGGCACGATAACTCAGTTAGTTAGATAAGAGCAACAGTAAATCTAATCCTGGGGTCGTGGGTTCAAGACCCGTTCGCGCCGAACACTTTTGTTTCCCCAAAAAATATTTGTAAATATGTGGGGTAAGCGTTTTAAATAACTAAATTTAAATTAGTAAAATTAAGCATCCCAACTGTTCCTACGTATATGTCAAAATATTTTCTTTTTCTCATGCGAAACAATTTGAGAGATCAGCTGATTTATCTTAGTATGAGAAAAAGAAAACATTTTTTTTTAGAATTTTATACCACACCTCCAAGTGCCACTAAATAATTTAAAGTCAATCCAATTTAGTACCCAAAGGTATTTGTTTACCAGTCCATAAAATAAAAATAATTTGAATTTGAGTGCCCATTTTATCAAATTAAATTTTCGAAGATTAACAAATTTTCAAATTAAAAAAAAGCGACACAAACTGAATATTTTATTCCTGTCTGTTAGATAGACATCGTGATGCACTTCTATCTCCGATAAATTACATAAGCACTTGTGCCTACCTACTTTATCAATACAGAACTATAGATACACTAGCTTTCCGCCCAGGACTTCGTTCCTGTGGGACTTTGGGTTATTTATTATTATTTATTATTATTATTTAACTCTTTATTTGCACACACATAAATAGAACACAGACAAAAACAAACAAAACAAGAAAGTGTACAGAAGGGCGGGCGGCCTTATTGCTAAAAAGCAATCTCTTCCAGGCAACCTTGGGGTAAAGGAGAAATAATAAGTAAGTAAAACAGAAGCGGGTGGTGCAAATATTTGATTAAAAATGAAAAGCTTAAGTAGTATAATAGGTACCTATTTAAAATACGTAGACATACTTATTAGAGCGGGACCCATTCGTAAGAAAGTCTTCAAATAACGATTTTCGTGGGACTCACCTCCGCCATACGAAGTACTGGTATGTACTTATTTGGCATGTTTTTCTGAATACAAAAAGTGCGGTAGTCACTTTCTAAGGGTATGGAGGGGGTAGCTATGACGTATCAAAGATGGCGGCCGGTCCTATTTGATTTACGCTATATTTAGATAACTACTGGGCAGATTTACTTAAATAGGGTCTCAAATGAAAGATAATTTAATAAACATTGTTTTATTCTAAAGATGCATTAGTGTAAAGCTAGTAACAAAATAAATATTTTCAAAAAACGACATTTTGTAATATTAAACTTTTTTTTACTGTGCGAAAAGAACAGAAACCATTATGGTTACGGTAATTTAGCTTATTATAAAAAATAGCTACACTTATCAGCATTCTAATGAATCTAAAAACGTTTAAATCGAGCTGTAAACAACGGAACTGCAGTCGTCTAAGAGAGCATGGGTAGCGCCGAATCGAACTACGGTACTTAGATTTTGGTACGAATAATCTTGAAAATAACGTGATAAAACGAGTAGAATCACAGCAAAATTAAAAAGTATTATGAACAGGCATAATTTTTTTTAAAAGTTATAATTTTTTTTGTCAAAAAATTTTCTTCATTATTTTTACGAACTATTTTCAAAAATTCTCGTAACAAAAATAACGCATCGTATCATATCGAAATAAAACTCTTCATACTTGCACGTACTTGCGTTATATTTCAAAACAAAGGACTCAATGGTACTGGTCTGTACTGATGGACATGAGAGTGTAAACGTACGCACTCGAGGCAGAGGCAGGTCGCTGACGTGCGAGAGTGTACAGCCGCCGTTATATTTTTTACATCGGCAACACTGAGATTCATTCCGAGGTTGAGATTCATCCCTGCACCGTGCTGCGCCGTGAACTTTGGCACTTGTGGCTTCATTCATTTGAAATCATTTGGTCAGGCCTATGACACTGTTGGTACTAATAGCTGCGAAATGGCGCTGTTATCGCCTTATATTCACCATCTTATGACGTCATGCTGTATGTCAAGATAACCTCAAACTGTCATGATGGCGTCTTGTCACTGATTAAGTACAAGTACAGTATTATGTATGATTGCTCTCATGGTTCGCACAGGCGTTTACTGAAGTGCATTGCTAAATAAATGCAGTACTTATTATCAGTTTTCGTCGCGGAAATAACTAAAATGCAAATATATTTATTTTATTTTATGATTGTCATAAGCATCTTTTGCAATGTGTAACCCGTATTATTGCCATTTAGCTTTGACTCCATATAAAATTTTGTTATTTATTATGTAGGTACGTGAAAAAAAAAATTTTCGAGTGTCAAAACTATCAACAACATTTGGTAACAATTTTATATCTAAAATAAATACATTTGTTTTGCGAATTATATTAGTTTTTTTATGACTACTTTATAATAAATCTAAACAAACAAATGTGAATTACACCTTATTTTTATTCTATGCCTAAAACTAACGGACTGATTTTGATGGAATGAGCTGCTCTAGATTAATAAATAAGCTACTTTTTATTCTAAAAAAACTAAACCTTATGTTTCAACAAATGGCGTAGTAAGTATTAGTAAATGAAAATATGAACAGTGCTTTCTGCAATTCTTTCTATCGATAAATAGCTAATTCGCTCAGTCGAGGTTTCAGTGAACCGGCTTATCTGCAAATCGTGCCATCGGCTAAAATTTATTTAGAACGTCCTTTCGGCGAATTGAGCTGTCGGCACAACAAGGTATCGGCTGAAGATTTTTTCTTTCAGCCGATGGTCGGCGAACAGTGATTTTTATATACAATTATATCGTTCAAGAGTAATTCTATGAACCCTTGCGAGCTCGAGTTGAGTGCTCGTGTATTTTATGTTGAGTTTGAAGTTAAGATCCTTGTCACAAATCCTCCTCCGTCGACGATTTTTTCATCTTAGGTTTTTTTTGCAACCTGCTTTTACATGGAAACGCTTAAGTGTTGTGTTGGTGGTTGCACTGCAACAGGTGAAACGCTACGGTTTTTTTGTTTCCCGAGAAACAGTTATCTAAGAGTTTGTGGATATGTCTTTTCTCGCGCCAACAAATCCTATACTCCTTGAACTCTCTGAAGAGCAATAGTTGAAACAACGCGTTAGTCAAAAACATTTTGACAAAACCCAATTAGATGAAGAAGGCAAGAGAATTCGCTTTTCTTACACATGTCTCTTTACTGAAAACGGAATTGCTCTGGGTGAACCACTGAGTAAAGTAGGTAAGTCCATAAAATCTGTTACGTATTATTCTTAATTGGACACACTATACCTATTATTTTGACTTTCAAATTCAAAACTTTCCATCACCTGGGTCAGCTACAAAGAGCAGAGAGAGTAATGTGTAACCGTGTAATGACACTGGGGTCACCAAAAAAGATAACAATTCAATAATTATAGTAGTCTTTCAAGTTGCCTGACAGCTCCCGCCAAAAAGGTCAGACGTTGATTGATAGACATTGAAAAATTTTATTTTTTCTTTTACTTTTCCATAGATTATCATTGAACCATTTTGAAAACATGAGAGTGTTAAAGGTGTCACCTGGGTGTCACTCAAAAAAGTTCTTATCCACAATTTTTTCACAAAATGGCTGATTGCCATTTATATAAAGTGAAGTGTTCGCGAAGTACCTATTCAGTTGTACAACAACTCAACTATAAGTACCATAACCTCGCCTCTCGTGAACTGACTAGATGTCTTACCACTGCAATACAGATTTATTCCTAGTGCAGGGTGAGTCGGCTGACAGTCTGTCCCATGAAGAAAACCAATAGGCATATTTATTACCCACTGTACTTTAAAACTGTACCTACTGCTTTTAAGTATTTAAGTTATGTTAGTTATTACTACCCAGCAGCATGTCAAAGATTTATTTGTTTGTTCTCGGGTTATGGGTGTTTGTTTTTTTTTATGTGTGTTTCAAGGGACTCACGACACAAGGGAAAACCTTAGTGTGGGCCTTTGAGTGTGTAGCGTTTATTTATTTGTTTATTTACAATTATTTTCGAGAGGTATCGAGGATGATAACCCAGAAATGACTTTGGTGATTGGAAGGGCTGGTACGTATATTTATTATTTAATGAAACTATGTATCTAAAAATCAATCAGGGTCAAAAACATTTGATTCGTGTAATGTAACTTTAACCAAAGCATGTCATATTACATAATCTAGTTATCTGAAAAGGAGATGCTTTGCATTTTTATTTAGATTGCATTTGAATTTTTATCTGTCTTTTTAAAGTGCAATCATCCTCAAAGAACAGACAAAAAATTAAACTTAGAGGGCACCAACCTAGTAGCTGTTACGTAGCAACAACATAAAGGCAACATCTACTCAAGAGTCTGTTTCAACTCATGTATGATTTATTAAAATGGGCCAAATATTCAAATAAAAAAAGCTTTATTAATGCTTTTAAACTAGCAAAATTTAGAGCTCCTCATGAAGCTAAAGAACTTTTTTAAAGGAACCCATATCAAACATGAACTATTTTTTGACGTGACAACGTCTTATAAATTGGTTTGCCGGGTGACACTTCAAGAAACTGCGTTACGCTCCGCTCACGTTATGCGCTCACAATGAGAGCGAGTGAGAGGCACGCGTCCCTTCCACTCGGGCATGGTTAGCCAAGTCGTTGTCACGTAAAACTTTCGCCCGTATACCGACTTTACAGGCAACCAATTTTTTAGTTTTAAAAGGTGATAGCAGCGCCATTTCGCAGTTATTAGTACTAACAGTGTCATAGGCCTGCCCAAATGATTTCAAATGAATGAAGCCACAAGTGCCAAAGTTCACGGCGCAGCACGGTGCAGGGATGAATCTCAACCTCGGAATGAATCTCAGTGTTGCCGATGTAAAAAATATAACGGCGGCTGTACACTCTCACACGTCAGCGACCTGCTTCTGTCTCGAGTGCGTACGTTTACACTCTCATGTCCATCAGTACAGACCAGTACCATTGAGTCCTTTGTTTTGAAATATAACGCAAGTACGTGCAAGTATGAAGAGTTTTATTTCGATATGATACGAAGCGTTATTTTTGTTACGAGAATTTTTAAAAATAGTTCGTAAAAAAATTAAGAAAAATTTTTTGACAAAAAAAATGATGCCTGTTAAAAAAATGATGCTTGTTCATAATAATTTTTCATTTTGCTGTGATTCTACCCGTTTTGTTACGTTATTTACATTATTCGTACCAAAAATCTAAGTACCGTAGTCAGTTCGGCGCTACCCACGCTCACTTAGACGACTGCAGTTCCGTTGTTTATAGCTCGATTTAAACGTTTTTAGGTTCATTAGAATGCTGATAAGTGTAGCTTTTTTTTATAATAAGCTAAATTACCGTAATCCTAACGGTTTCTGTTCTTTTCACAAATATTTTTTGAAAATATTTATTTTGTTACTAGCTTTACACTAATGCATCTTTAGAATAAAACAATGTATATTAAATTATCTTTCATTTGAGATCCTATTTAAGTAAATCTGCCCAGTAGTTATCTAAATATAGCGTAAATAAAATAGGCCCGGCCGCCATCTTTGTTACGTCGTAGCTACCCCCTCCATACCCTTAGAAAGTGACTACCGCACTTTTTGTGTTCAGGAACATATGCCAAATAAGTACATACCAGTAGTTCGTATGGCGGAGGTAAGTCCCACGGAAATGAACTCATTCTCCTTGGGTCCCGTTCTATATCGAATATAAGTATATTAAATAAATATAAGTATATAACTATAAATATATATTATATATATATATATATATACATACATATACATACATACACACATACATACATACATAGCGTAAACAAGAGGACGAGAGAAACACGAGTTGATAAAATAAATAATTACTTCAGGAAATGCGCTTTAAGGCGATTCTTAAAGGAATCCAGAGAAGGAGCCCGCCTAATTTCTTCTGGCAAAGCATTCCACTTACGGATGGCTTGGACTGTAAAGGAGTGAGAGTAGAAATCGGAGGAATGGGAAGGAATGTCGAGCGTTAGGGTGAGAGAAGTGCGAAGTGTGCGATTTAAAGAAAAGGATCGGTAAGAGAAACGCTCTTTGAGGTAATTAGGAGTAGAAGGAAGCATTAGGACAGAATAGAGTGAAGAAAGGATATGGAGGTCTCTCCGTTGACGAATCGGCAACCACTTTAATAGACAACGGAAACTTGAGACATGGTCATATTTGCGGAGCCCAAAAATGAAACGAATGCAAAGATTCTGAAGACGTTCGAGTTTATTAAGCAACTCAGAGGAAAGGTCTGGGTAGCAGACATCCGCGTAATCCAGTATAGGAAGCACGAGCGATTGAGCGAGACATATTTTAGTCCTCGTGGGAAGAAAATTACGAAGACGCCGCAGAGAAAAATAAGAGGCAAACATCTTCCTACTGACTTCGGCCACCAGAGGCTTCCATGTAAGACAGTTGTCAAATATGATGCCCAAGTTCTTGACCGTTTTAGAGAACGGTATAGGGACACCATCGAACATGATACATGGTAATTTTGAATTGTCAATCCTAGAAATAAACCACGGGCTACCTATTATGATAGATTGTGTTTTAGCTGGATTGACTTTCAAACCAAAATTCCTACTCCAGTTGGATATAGATTGCAGATCCAGGTTGGTTATTATGTAGCCATTTATGTAGCCTATGTATTAATCCAGGGTGTCAGCTACCTTTACACCAAATTTTATCAAAATTGGTCCACCCGTTTGAGCGTGAAAGAGTAACAAACGTCCATACATACAAACTTTCGCGTTTATAGTATTAGTAAGTTAATCTGGTAAACAGCACTTACTATTACATACAGAACTATAGACTGCACCTTTGCGAAAGAACGAATGTGTATGTATGTATTTAAATCCTTTAATGTATGTTTGTATGTATTTAATGTAATCTTGACTTAAGTGGTATCCAGAATGTTCTATAACATAAAGATTACTTATTCTATTCTATTGTATTCGATACATCATGTAAGTATACTACTTATATACTTCGTATAGTTAACAAAACAAGGCCTATTCATAACACTAGTTGCATTGCCAAGTATTGCGAAACTCTGGAAAATTACTTATCTCAAGTTATCATTAAGTGCCTCCTCCTAACAACAGTCATTATTATAGACCTTGCCATCGATGAAACGATAGCAGATTAACATAAATAGCATTTGCAGTTCTGTCATATCATTCAGTGCTACTCTTACGTTCTTAGTGCACTCCAATTCAATTGAAATTTTATAAAACGATTAATAACATGGATTTTAAAAATAAAGTCATTATCATAACTGGAGCCAGCGTTGGAATCGGTGAAGCCACTGCGTACAACCTCGCAAAGTTATCAGGAAAATTAGTTCTCGTTGCTAGAAATGAAGAAAAGCTAAAAGAAGTCGCCAAAACCGTGGAGAAAGTTAAGGGAATCAAGCCGTTGGTTGTCAAAGCAGACTTGACAAAAGATGCTGATGTGAAAAAAGTTGTAGATGAGACTATGAAACACTTCGGTCGAATAGACGTTTTGATCAACAACGCTGGAGCAGGAGTCATGGCTAGTTTAAAAGACGGCATCGAGCCTTTGGAAAGAATGCTAAATTTAAACCTTCGAAGCGTTTATTTGCTCACACATTTAGCTGCTCCTCACATAATTAAATCTAAAGGCAACATAGTCAATGTGTCCAGCATTGTATCAACGAAGCCAGTACCAGATTTTATGCCATACTGTATCTCGAAGGCTGGATTGGATATGTTTACGAAGTGCATCGCTAAAGATCTTGCAACTCATGGGGTTAGAGTCAACTCTGTGAACCCTGGTCCAGTTGAATCGGAGTTCCATGCTAGGCTAGGTTTCGGGGAAAAGGCAACAGAACAAATGATGAAGGAAAGACAAGAACATGCGCCTCTTGGGAAAAATGCTACAAGCGAAGATGTGGCAGAGCTGATTACCTTTGTGGCAAGTGATAATGCTAAGAGTATCACTGGTAGTATCCATGTCATCGACAATGGATACCTGCTGCCATAAATGTCATTCTGTGAAATTAATAGGACGAAAAAAAACTAAAAACAATACATAATCTTGTGTGCTTTCAATTAGTAAGCAAAATATTAGGGATGGATTCTACCCATGAAACGAAACAAATTTTCCTAAGGAACTCGTGTGATATCTCATACTGCCTGTGCGTCTGTATTTCCGGGCACATAAAATCCGAATCTCTTTAACGTTCGAGTGAATAGGCATCTTCTAGGTGAGCTTGCTACATCCTCGACCACATCTCCGCCTCTGGGCTAGACTGTGGTCAAGAGCAAACCCATTATCTATTAAAAAAATACTAATGCAATCAGCTTTTCGCATAAGTAGTAACGGAGAGTCGAAACTTTCTACTTAGTTGTTCAGTTTAGTGGGCTGATTTATATCCTTTATTTTCGCTAGCTAAAACTTGGGTGGGTTTAAATAATTTTAAAATATTATGTATTTTTATTCTTCTTATTGTATGTAATTATGTTTTTATTTAAATAAAAGTTTCATGAAGCAAATATTGGGGTATTTATTTAAAACATATAGGTTACTTTATTACACTGATTGGTTTGGTTCAATTATAGTAACGACACTGCCTCGATAGTTCTTGGGTTCGATTCACAGTTGTGTAAAAATATGTTTTTTCTCGGGCTTAGATGTTTGAATCCGTCTTTGTTTTTATTTATGTAGTAACATAAAAATTTTTTTTTATTTAATTTACCTACCTTTAAATGATAAATAATTACCTGTTATGGTTTTACAATAATTTTAAAATAAATTTCTGATTTTATTTTTAGTATCTACAATTTGACTAAAGCATACATAGTCTAGTCATAGTTATATTTATTTGCAAATAACACTAAAATTAAAAAATTTGAATCAACCCCGACATTCAATTGCTTATAACTTTTAAACGGCTGAACAGATTTTCATGAAACATGGCTAAAAACACTCGGGATAAAATTATCTATGACACAAAAAAAAACTAAACGACAATCGGTTCATCCGTTTGGGAGCTACGATACCACAGACAGATACACAGACAGACACGTTAAACACCCCTCTTTTTTTAAGTTAAAAATATAGATAGATAAGACTGTACATAACTCAGAAAACGAGTCATTGGTATGTACACATCACAGCACATCAGACTACACATGTTGACCTTGTTGTCGCCCTTAACTCCCTCGTAATAGCGTCGGCTTTTATTGTTCAAGTGGATAACCAGATGAGCTGCTGGCTGTACATGGCGGCACTGAGAATCGAACTCGATAACTTCTCGGTTACGAGTCTGACCCGCTAGCCGTTAGACCACAGACGCTATTTGATCATTACGTGTAAATTCGTGACGTAATAATCTTATGACGTCATCTTTAATCTGTCCGTTTATTGAAACGCAAAGTCATCGTAAAGTAATAATAACAATGGCTGAACAATCTGTTTTTTTTTCGATGAAAAAATCGTCTGATATTTTTCGTTAAACGAGGCGTGAGATGATAAATTGATCAAAATTAGTTGTTATGAAGATTATCCGTACTAATATTAAAAATGCGAAAGTAACTCTGTCTGTCTGTCTGTCCGTCTTTCACGCCTAAACTACTGAACCGATTTTGATGAAATTTGGTACAGAGATAGATTAGAGCCTGGGAAAGGACATAGACTACATTTTATCCACAGTTGGGCACGATATAACCTGAAGTCCACGCGGGCGGAGCTAGTAGGTACTTAATAACTCTAAAATGTAACATTTAGCTGAACTAACTTTTATTACTTAAATATAACTAGAATCAATATGGTTTGATTATGTCAGCTTTCAACCAAAAAAATTATAATCAATCCATCCGTCAAAGAGCTACGGAGCTAACCTACCCCGCGCATGACGCGAAGACTGCTGGACCTAAACAGAACAAACTTACGAATAATGGTGGGCACCCTCACGGGCCACTGTGCTTTAAACAAGCACCTATTCGTTCTAAACGTCACCGATAGCCCCCTTTGTAGGGGCTGCCTAGAGGCTGATGAAACAGTCGCCCACGCAATCCTGGAATGCGTAGGAGTGGCAGACCAACGGGCAAAAATCCTACCAGAAATTAGGTCGCTTCGCGTGAAGACTGTGAATTCCCCTGGAGGATTCTGAGCTTCTGGTTGGAGCTGAGGTGGCTGGAATAAACGCCGACCCACACGCATAAAGGGCTATAAGCCTAAATGCGGAAACGGGAGCCCTTATCAACTATCAACTACGGTGCTACAGACAGACACACAGATACACACGACAAACTAATAATACCCCTAAAATTGGGCGTTAAAAAGGATTCGTCACATTTACATTACTTTATTGCAAGAATAGGCACAAATAAATTGACCTTTCTGATTAAAAACACTGGCCAGCACTTGACTAAATTAACTGGCCACAATTCGATTATCGAACCAATTTAAATAGGTTTCGAATTAAATCAACCAATCGGAATTCAATTCTCATCAATGAAACGTCCGTATTGGCTACTGAACCAATATGCAATTATTAATATTGTCTTCTTTGATTATTTACGTTTGTCTTTTTCGTAAAAAAACAAAAAGCAGAAAAAACAAAGTCATGTTTGGTGCAGAATAATAAGATTAATAACTTAAATAATTAATAACTTTTAATAACTTACTAAGTAATACTTAACTGTAACTTTTTCTCGGGGATAATGTAGCGTTTTTATAATCGGTATGGAATATACGTTTGTTACTCCATAAGGTACAGCAATTCACTTGGCGTTGCGTGTTCGCGTTGCGTATTCGCCGCATTTGTCCAAATATTTGTACCTAGTCCAAACAGCACAAACACGACGTCCTCACTTGGGATGCCAACAGCAAATAAGGTCTAATATAATTTTCCACGTCAAAAACGTAAGAGTCACCGACTTCAATCCCAAAAAGACATTTTTTTTTAGAGTTTCCCTCAATTTCTTCAGGATTCCACCATCAGATCCTGGTTTCCTTACCATGGGACCACCCTTGGGATACTCCATTTCCAACAAAAAAAGAATAATCAAAATCGGTTCATAAACGACGAAGTTATCCGCGGACATACATAAAAAAAAATATATACGGTCGAATAGGGATGTTGACGGTGTTTGATTTTATGAATTATTGTATGTGAAACAAATAATAATGCTAGAAATATATCAATATCCGAAAACAGCATTAAAATTGGTTTATAAATGAACAAGTTATTACCATTTATATTATCGTAAGGACTAGCTATCTCGTTTTGTGGGGAGAGCTAGCTATCTCGTTTTTACCTACGCAAACAAATGGCGGTTACGTCACATGTCTGTCAGTGCATCTCTTTTTCGTTGTTTGACAGTTTCCCCCTCTATTAAAATTTAATAGCTTGTAACTTTTTTATTTCTCAATAATTTTCAAAAATTATTTCGGTTTTGGATTTTGGATTCAGGTCCTTTTTAAGATAAACAATAAAAAAAATGTAGTCAACATCCCTATTGAGAAACCTCCTCCTTTTTTGAATTCGGTTAAAAATATGATCCTTTGATGTGTGACCAAAGACCGACAAGCGAACGGATCGGCGTATTTGCCTATTTGTGTGTTTGTAATATTTGTACAATTATGGCAAATATAAGACGAATAAATCCTCCACATATGGTATTATTTGGCCGAATATAGCAAATACGCGAATACGCAACGCCAAGTGAAGTGCCACCTTTACGCAACAAATAAACTACTGGACTACTGGACGGATTTTTTTTGCAGTCAACAACTTGGACATTACTTAGAATATACTTCACTAGCTTTCCGCCCGTGGCTCCGCCCGTGTGGATTACAGGTTATATCGTGCCCAAATGTGGGATAAAATGTAGCCTATGTCCTTTCACAGGCTCTAATCTATCTCTGTACCAAATTTCATCAAAATCGGTTCAGTAGTTTAGGCGTGAAAGACGGTCAGACAGACAGAGTTATTTTCGCATTTATAATATTAGTATGGATTTATCTCTTTTGTTTTAAACGTATTTATTTTGATTGATGTGCAATAAAGGATTTTACAATACAATACTAGCTTTCTGCCCGGGACGCGTTTCCGTGGGAATTAAGGTATATTATCCTTACTTTATTCATATTATTATAATATAATATAAGGACATAGGCTACATTTTATCCCACAGTTGGGCACGATATAACCTGCAGTCCACGCGGGCAGAGCCGCGGGTGGAAGCTAGTATTAAATAAAATTTAAGGTACAAAGGCGGACTTATCCCACAAGGGGATCTCTTCCAGTCAACCTACGAACCTATGCTAGTTATTAATTAGTAATAAAAAGATAAGTAAGAACAATATAAAATAAACCCTTTTTTCCTGAGATACCTACCCGAGTACCTAAACTTTGAAAAATTGTATTTTATATCTTCAAATAAGGTCTGGGGAGTAAGGCAACCCCCTGCGACAATAGGTTCACGTATTGAACTGAAATTACAATAAAAAAATAAACTCAAAGGAAAACGAAGATATAAATAAAAATAAAATTGAGTGTATATTTAGAAATAGCAAATGGCAAAGGTGTCTTCCTTATACAGCCTTCATGTCGTTAGGGAAGCGTCACAAAGAAAGTGGAATTGTTTCTTGGAACAACCTATACAATAATATACAATATTTTTTTATTATTATTTGAATAAAAATCAATGGCGTTTGAATGTTTAAAAAAAAAAGAAAATACAATAATATTTTTTTATTTTGAGTCAAGTCTTGTTTGACTAGTTTTGCATTTTAGGCAGCATAATCAATTTTAAGCCCTCATGGTTTTATCATGTCCGGCTTTATAAATTAACGGGTAATCGACTTAAAAAAATGCCTTTGTAAAAAAATTTCGTATAAATCCAATTTGGTTGAAAATTACTTACTTATGTTATGAAGTTGTTAGTAAATACCGAAACTAAAATTAGCAATCTAATTAGTCTTAATTTACTTGAACTTAGACACCTATATGTTATTATTTAAAACTGAACATTACATTTTTCGAAGTCTATAAATAAATGCACGTCAGAGTGGTCTTTATTTTAAAAAGAATAAATAAATATTCTTTTTTTCTTTTGAAAATATTTTTTCCTGTGGTAGTAGGCAGTACAGATCTGCTAGATAAATGCTTTCCTAGTGTTTTTTGCATCTTGTTTCCATAATGTTAGGTAGTATTATGTTGTGTAATTTGCTATGACATTTTTAGTAGGCACTTAGTATTTGGTGTCTTTAGTTTATTAGGTTTTTTAAGGATTTAGATACTGAAAAACGTTAAATATGTATATTTATTGGGAGTTCAAAAAAAGTATATCACAAATTGGCTGTCATTTATTATTTTAAAATTTTAAAACATCTAAATCACATTTGAGTACAAAATAACCTAAGTAGGTACTTAATTACTAAATTAAAGTAGGTATTTATTAACAATTAATTTTAAGAATTTAAAAGTTTGCAGACTGTTGCTTTGCAATAGTTTTTAAACAATTTCTTGTTTTACTGGTACTTCATAAACACGATCTTTTTCTGCATTTTCTTCATCACTAAGAATTTCTTCTTTAACTTTCACTGTATCGGCTGTTTTGCTACTTTCTTTCGTTGTTTTACTTCGTTTATTATTTTCATCTTTGTTGCTCTCCTTAGATCGTTTTATTGGTGCTTTTGTCTTCGTTTCTTCTTCAGGTTTCTTCTTAGAGCCCTTTTTCGTTTTCACAGTGTTGAAATTACAATTTCCATGTTTATCGGTCAAAGATTTGCTTTCATGTATAATGTTTTTAATTACACTCTGCGCCAACCCTGTGGCATCTTCGACGAGCTTGACTAAATCAAGGTTCTTTTTATGTTCAACAGTTGTAGGGTCAAGTTTTTTCTTTTCGAAGTATTTATGTGCGTTGTAGACTATTTGTTTCAATGGAGGGCTCGGAGATCCCTTGATGTATACAGGTATAGCGGACATCGTGGAATTTGGTTTCATGTGTGTGCGAGAGCGATGAGAAACGTGCGATCGCCTTGAGATTCGGTGTGACACTGACGCGCGGAGAGGGGCGAACGCGACACGGCATCGGTTCACCCCCTTCCCTTCCCCGCGCGGTCTGCTTTTGTCGTCTGAGCGCCCCAGTCTACATAACAGTGACTGCGCGCTGAACGAATTCAATGCCGATCGACTGTCTCACGTTTTAGATAGCGTGCGACTGAGGCGTCCGAATGTCTGTGTACGTTTGGCGCACCTATTGTATGTAGGTATACTGCCATCTTTTTATAGCTTACCTGCGGGGCGCTAAGATAAGTTTCAACGATAATTTAATTTTTATCATGTTGAGATCTGTGTTGAGGTTATTGGTTATTGAGGTAATAAGGCCGCCTTGTTCTGTATGTTTTACGTTCTGTTTATTGTACTGTATGACACCGTGTGCAAATCAAGTACAGTCAACGGCACATCAGGCTACCACAAACTGTCAAATTTCCCCAATGAATTGTAAACTCTAATACTTAGAGATAAAATTGACAATCGATTGAAGAAATAAAGATGTTGACAGTGTTTGATTTTATGAATTATTGTATGTGAAGCGAAAAATAATGCTAGAAATATATTAATATCCGAAAACAGCATTAAAATTGGTTTATAAATGAACAAGTTATTGGCATTTATATTATCGTAAGGACTAGCCATCTCGTTTTGTGGGGAGAGCAAGCTATTTCTTTTTTATCTTCGGAAACAATTGGCGGTGACGTCATATGCATCTCTTTTTCGTTGATTGACAGTTTCCCCCTCTATTGAAATGTAATATCTTGTAACTTTTTTATTTCTCAATAGTTTTCAAAAATTATTTCAGTTTTGGGTTTTGGGTTTTGGGTTCAGTTCTTTAGATATACAATAAAAAAAAAAATTAGTCAACATCCCTATTTGACAGTTTTGGATAGCATGATGTGCTGTTTTCCCTGTATATAGGTATATTGTATTGTACTGTATTATGTTCCGTACTGATTAACCTACTTGAGAGGTCGAATCGAGATACATGCGACAAAATTATGTTTATGTTTATGCTAGCATAACTATTCGAATATTTATTTACTCGGTTGTTTTGTCATAGTAATATTAGTAATTTTATCCACTTATACTAGGACCCACTGCATTTGACCTAATTAATCTAAGTATGGGTTGGATAGGTTACCTTTTCACTCATAAGCTAACTTTAAATACCTGTTAAAAGTAGTTAGTTGAACCACTCTGTACCTTGGTATTTAATGCTAGTATTTTTAATACTACCTCCTTTTGAATTTCTATTAGTTGTAGCAGAAATTGTTCTGTTCTAATAATTTTGTTCTATGAAAACTGACTTAGATCATAGATCTAAGATAACTGAGCTCTTTTTGAACGGAATCAATACAGATTATGAATAGGTATTGTGATAAAAATCAAACTTTTGGGCCGAATTAAAAAAAAAGCAAAAGCTAAATATGTAAATTGTAAATGTGTTTGCTAAGTAAATTTATTTATTTAGGTATTACTAGCTTTTTCCATCCGGGACTTCGTTTTCGTGGGAATTTAAGAAAATTATGGAGCCTGGATGTGTTAATCCAGGGTGACAGCTACCTCCATACTATACCATGTCAGGAGTTAACCCATCTTATAAAAAAAAACTAATTTCATCAAAATTTGTCCAGCCGCTTGAGCGTGAAAGAGTAACAAACATCCACACATCCTCACAAACTTTCGCATTTATAACTCGGACCAAATATGAGATTTATAGAAATTACTAGCTTTCCGCCCGCGGCTCCATATACCCAGTTGTAGGATAAAATGTAGCCTATGTCATTTCTCAAGGCCTAAGCTATCTCTATACCAAATTTTATCAAAATCGGTATAGTAGTTTAGGTGTGAAAGCGAAACAAACAAGCAAACTTACATTGTTACCTACTTACTTACTTTTCAACCTAACTTACACGATAAAATAGCTTCAACTATTAAAGTTACAAGAACATAAAACTTCTACTATTCGTATTAAAACTCTAACGAGTAGCTAAGTAAAGTGTTCTTTCTTACAAGATAACTTATAAACTTACACACATTCTAGGTTGGCTAACTTCTGTTAATGTTAAGTTTAGTTTCACTTAGGTAACATTTGAGGAACGTGGACTGTAGAAGACTTCTTGGCTTGCTGTCAAACTAAGTAACATGACTTTGAGCTTGCTTTAACTTTAGTGTGTAACTTTAGTGAGTAATTCTTCCATGCTGGACTCAGTGGCGTACCTAGGTAACTGAAGCCCCTGGGACAAAAAATAAACTATGACCCCAACTAATTTGTTCCGTATTCGTCGTGTTCAGAATTCGACGTACTTCAGATTTGTCGTAATACACAAAGATGTTAGAGACTTGTTGGGAATTCCCCTGTATTTTTTCAAATAAATTGCAATTATTTAAATAGCGTTCCTGGAATCTGGTTTATTAATATTCCGAATGAGGGAGAAATTTTCACTAGTTCAATTTATACAAGGTATTTCAAAAAAAAACAAAAAAAGAAATTCCTAAATTTAATTTTAAATGTGAAATAGTCGCAGCTCTAGTAATCAGTTGCACGGTTTGACATCTTTCAAAATGAAAGTTTCATATAATTGATATGACATACTAGTCATATTTGTAATAGAGCTGCGCAATAAGGGGCCATCCATAAATTACGTCACACGTTAAGGGGGAGGGAGGGGGTCGACGAAGTGTGACATTCCTTCATTTCGTGACGTCACATTTAAAAATCTATATAATCTAAGGTTAAAACACGAACTTTGAACTATTAACGAAAAACTCAAATACATTTGCAACTTTCAGTATAAACATAAGGTTCAATTGTTAATTTCTTGAAATGTAACTTTTGATGTTAATTTTATTAAAAAATAATTTAAATGGAACCATAACTTATTTCAGCACTGCTTTTTTTATTAAATAATAGATGTAAAATTTAAAAATGTGTGACGTCACACTAGGGAGGGGGGAGTCTCATAAATGTGACAAGGACGGGGGGGGGTCAAAAAATCATGAAATTCGTGTGACGTAATTTATGGATGGCCCCTAAGCTAAATTTTAATTAATTTTGATATATCTTTTTTTGGGTTTTTTTGAAACACCTTGTAATTGGTAAGTCAAAAGGAGCCCCCTGAGCTTGGGGGCCCTGAGGCACTACCCCGCCTAGCCCTCCGGTAGCTACGCCACTGGCTGGACTGGGAGTGAAAGAAACACGTAGAATGTGCCAGCTTCCTACTCTTCCCAGGTATACAGTAAAAGTCTGTAAGTGGGATGCGAGGGTTTTACTGTATAATGGGCGAAAATCTCACCATTATGCTACATGTTCCATCTGATCTGATGACCCTCACAATTTACTCTATCTACCCCGTAAGGGATTATGGGCGTGAGCGTATGTATGTGTAACTAGAAGATGCTTGGGAATTTAGAGAACGTCACTGAGCCATTCGCAATACAAAAGCTACTTAGAGTGAGATAAGGGCGACGACGTCAGCATCAACATGTATAGCCAGAAGTGCTGCCGTGTGTACAGTCAAGAGCAGGTCACGCTTTACACTACCAGTTTAAGCTGAGCTCTGATTTATACTTTGCGCCATACAATGCAGAGCCGGTCCAAAGTCCAAAGTGTCAAGCTTGACGTGCTCTTGAGTGTACAACGGCGAGCTAAACTTCATTTCAGTTTTCATCCAGCTAAGACTGTTTTTTTCACTAGCCCATATGCATTCCCACCGTGAGGCACGGGCCTCTTTTCGAAACACGGAGGGGATTTAGGCCATAGTCCACCACGCTGCCGCTGGCCCAATACTTAGGTGAGAGACATTTTGGATTCACAAAATGGATCTTTTGGATCCGCAAATTGGATCTTTTGGATCCACGAAATGGATCTTTTCACAAAATGGATCTTTTGGATCCACAAATTGGATCTTTTGGATGCACAAAATGGATCTTTCCACAAAATAGATCTTTTGGATCCACAAATTGGATGTTTTGGATCCACAAAATGGATCTTTTGGATCCAAAAATTGGATCTTTTGGATCCACCAAAAGGATATTTACTATTTGATAGGATTAGCAGTAATAAATTAACATGAATGTCTACGCCAGACATCGAAACGTTAACTACCAGCATTCAACACATGGTGTCACAGTATACAGTAGTTGAAAACAAACTTCGTAAATACAAACCTTTTCCGCCATTCTTTTGGTATTTCTAAAAATGAAAATAGCTTTCGTATTATTCAGCAGCTTGAGCACGAGGGCGACAAACTCGCGCGGCGCGCCACTCGGCTGACGGTGAAACTTCACTTTGATTGCGCGAGGGCCCCGCGCAAAGACTTGCTCGCCCTCTGGCGTTGTCAATGTTGACATTTTAATATAGTAGTCGCCTTAACATGAAATTTCATCAACATTCGTGCTACAGTTTCTTATAGAAGAATAACAGACAACCACACAAACCTTCACGTTTAAAAAACTGTGGGATTGCAAACTGTTTGACACATGTACACTCAGCTTTAATGGATATTTCTGCGACTAAATAAGATAGGCTTTTGTCAAATTACTTGTGATTTCATTATTTAATTGAGATAAAAAAATACTTAGTGGTTTTACGATCAGCTAATTGTCTTAATTTAATTAAATACTAAAACTGGTCAAAACTCGCGGATATATTATGTTTTTACCTTTGCTCCCGAAGTTCAAAGTGTTATATTGCCCTAACATTGCCTTAGGGAGCAATATTAACTTGTTGCCTTAGGTTAGGTTTTTGATTAGCATTATACATAACGGCTAGACGAGATGGGAAGATTGTCCAGTATCCTGAAGAAATTTAGCAACTACTAAAGATTGATAAATAATGAATGACATACTGATATTTTTGTTCTTTTTATCGTGTAGGTTAGGTATAGTCACAGATAATAGTATAACGTAAAGTCAAGTGTGTGGCAAACTTGGCTAACCTTGGTGTCAGAGTTTTCAAACTGCACACTATGTTTTAAGACTGCAGTCAATCGACAACAGCCGGGACCGATAGCTTAACATGCTCTCCGAAGCACGGAAACGCTCGGGATAAGTTGCCACTTTGGTCACCAATTACGTTCCCTGCCTCTGCGTGCGTTGCTTGACCTCACGGTTTAGATCAGTGAGCGCCACTGGCTAGAACCGCTTCCGCTATGGATAGTAAAAAAACAGAAACTCAAATTTTTTAATTACTAAACGGTTGCTTAACTTAACTGATCGTTTGAGATCAGCGAGCGCAACTGGGCCTTTTTATAATTTAAATGGCACGGCACGGCACTTCAGAATTACTATTTGCCCCCTAATGTTCTCAGCTTCTAGTATTACTATTACTTAAGAGGTAATGGTAATACAATTTCACCGTGCTGTTTTTGAATTATAAAAAGGCCCTCTGGGTTACATACTGGTATTTATAGTCTGTGTATTAAGTGGGTAACTGAAAACATATTTCAGCCTCGCCGGTCACTTGTCAACGTGTCAGCTAAGTGTGACGTGACATGAATGTGACGCGGAATTGCCTGTTCTTCGGTATTTGACGACTGTTCTGTGTGGGTGTTATTGCTTTTGAAATAAGGTATAAAAACGTGATCCTTAAGTAGCAGACTGTCAGAGTTTGGCGGGAAATTCAGGTTCTTAAGGAAAAAATTAGGGTTCAGGGTGCCTATTCCACTAACAAATTTCGTTTTAATAGCGGTGTAATGACATTAGTCGCCTTTTTATCCAAAAGGCTATTCTACTAATCAATGGCGATTGAGAGACAATAGTCGCAATTTTATTGCTATAGATTTGAAATGTATCTCAGATGAAAGATATTAATTTAGTGATGACTTTTTACTCTGGCGACATCCCTCAAATGTGTGGGACATTCTGGGAAAATATTGTTTTAATTTTATTATTGATTACAAAAGTAACAGTAAGTATATTATCTAAAAACTCTTTGATTTTTACCATTTTCATAATATTTTAATTGTTGTTATATTCATAATTTACCATCTCAGGTATATGTAGAACACGTAAAAAAATATAAACCGATATTTTGACAATCTTTAATTATGTGTTATTTCTAAACCCCATGGATTTGGACATTTAATGTAGCTATTAATCTCTTTAAAGTTACATACGAAACTGTCGACATACACAAAAGGTCTGTTGGAGGGGGGGACAGCGTCCATACATTTTTACCCATGGCCCTTTCATACATTTGTTTTAATTGGCGGCGTCTCTGTCAACTCAATGTTAGGTTGAAAAGTAGTTTACAACTTAACGTTCAGTTGGCGGTGGCGCTACTGATCGTTGTAGCTGTCATCAAATTCTGTATTTCACCACCTGTACGGGTTAAATGGACACCATTGTCTATCAACCGCCATTGAGTCGCCACTGATTAGAGCAGTGGTTCCGAACCTGGGGGTAATTACCCTCGTGGTGGTAAATCAGCTATTCTGTGGGGGTATTTAAAGAACCTAATAATTAAGACCTACTCCAATCTAAATATATAAAAGGAGAAACTGATTGACTGACTGACTGACTGACGGACTGACTGACATATCAACGCACAGCCTAAACGGCTAAACGCAGGCACTTGAAATTTGGAAGGAGCGTAGCTTAAGTACCGTAGAGGTGCACTAAGAAAGGAATTCCCGAAATTCCCACGGGAACGGGAATTAGCAGGAAAATCCTTTTGTATGAAAACTCTAAACCGCTTAAGTTAGACGCTTGAAATTTGGCATGCAAGTACCTTAGTAAACTTAAAGCTCAGTTGCAACAGGATATTGCAAAATTCCCACGGGAACGGGAGTTAGCAGGAAAAAACTTTAGTATGAAAAATCTAAACCGCTTAAGTTAGACGCTTGAAATTTGGCATGCAGGTACCTTAGTAAACTTAAAGCTCAGTTGCAACAGGATATTGCAAAATTCCCACGGGAACGGGAGTTAGCGGGAAAAAACTTTTGTATGTAAAAATCTAAATCTTAAACTAAATCAATATTTAATAAACTAAATGAAGGTCCATTAATGGACCGTCAATAAAGTGTAATCTGTTCAAAAGAAAAAATTAAGACGCAAACGAAGTTGCGGGCATCAGCTAGTAAACTATAATAATACTAACCATCACAGTGTATAAGACTATAGATATTTGTATTTGCTAGTATTGTTTATATTGGTAATATGTATTTTAAGTTCGGGGTAAAATCTACTTTTCTAATAAGTCACAGGGGGGGTATACTGGATTAGAGGAAGCCGCCCTGGGCCCCGATTTTGTAACTTCAGTTGTGTGTCGATGGAATGGAGGCCATTTTATCTATTCAGGTAACGAAATTGAGAACTATTTAATTTTTTCATATACTTGCTGACAACCACTCCGATCAGCAGCGCCACCGCCCGCTGAACGTAAAGTGACAGGCTACCTAGCAATTGAAAATTCATTTGGCGGTGGCGCCACAAGTCAAAGCAGCCGTCATTAGATGTATGAAATTCAAAATACTACATACTCAAAGATGGAATTGGATAGTTTTCCGTTTCGCCACCTAAACGGATAAAATGGCAGCCATTCCATCGACACACAACTGAAGTTACAGAATCGTGGCCCTGTTAGGTGGCCGATTTTCCGTATTTAGTTTTGACGTGATATGTGATTGAATTTTCCCCAATCATCCGATAAACAAAAGGTTTTTATGTTTGTAACGCGTCCCGGAACTTTTGGAATAAGTTGTCAAGAAAATTGGGAGCGTTTGATATAGGCAAGTATTAACATATTCCGGCATTGACAGAGAATAGACACGAAAGAAACGACAAAAATTGATTTCGATATGGAATTTCGTTCGATTTTATACAAATAGAGACGTAAGGAGAGAAAATATTAATGAACAAACGTAAACAAAGACAAAGGCATGTTTTTATGTGTTTAAAATGAAGTACCTGGATCCTTTCTGTACCCTGTACCCGTCACCGATGAGCTTGAACTCCTCAGCATGAAGATATCTGCTAACCTGAACTTCGGCACCTCCATCGAATTCAAAGCTCAAACTGCGGCCAAAAAGTTGGGCATCCTTAATAGGGTTAAGCAATACTTCACGCCTGATCATCTCCTAACCCTTTATAAGGCACAGGTCCGATCGTGCATGGAGTATTGCAGCCACCTCTGGGCGGTTCGGCCAAATATCAGCTAGCTGCTCTGGAATCGGTGGACCGCAGAGCCAGGAGGCTCACTGGTGACAAAAAGCTAGTAAAAAACAAACTCCAAAGCCTAGCTCATAGACGCAAAGTAGCTTGCTTAGGTGTTTTCTACAAGATGTACTTCGGGGAGTGTGCTCATGAGCTGCTTTCGCCTGCCCCTTTCTTCTACCGGACACCCAGACGCACTGCGCGATACCACCCTTACCTTGTCGAAATTCCTCGAATCTGTACTGAGTGCTTCTGTTCATCTTTTATACGCGCACCGCTAATGGAATTCTCTGCCTGCGTCTGTATTTCCAGGCTAATATAACCCGAGTCTCTTTAAAGTTGGAGTGAATAGACATCTTCTGGGTGAGCTTGCTACATCTTCGACCACATCTTCGCCCCTGGGCTAAGAGCAAACCCATTCGCTATAAAAAAAACCTACTCTTATATTTTGAATTTGATGCCGATATTAATTGCTTTTCTGCCCGTAACTTGTTCCTGAAGGAAGTTTATAAAGTTTTTACTGAAGTTAAGGAATTAATTGTTAAATATTCCACCATCCTTTCAAACTTTGGTCTTTTTAATTAAATAAGAAACAAGATTACGCAAGTGATTTTATATCTATTTTGTGATACTCTGGGAAATCCACGTAACAATTTAAACCTTACATAGGCTTTTGAGTTTAAGACGTAGTTTTATTCTATTCAGAACCAAGCATGTTTCGAAATGATATATTTTTTAAAAGCGTTTTCAATTCACTTGCTTATCCCTAAAATGAACATTTGACATAATTTAACCAGAAAATCTTTCAAAGAAATGACCCCGTCTGGAGATAAGGTAGATGACATATTTTACGTAGATAACGAGTAGGTACGAACGTAGATAAGACATATTTTACGTTAATGGCTTTCATCTTCATCTTCAGCGCTTTTGAAACGATTAAGTGTTACTTTTGTATTAGATTCTTACTGCCGTACTCAGAGACGTCAATTAAAGTTAAGAAATAATTAAATGTCATGCTATCCTTGTTTATATCAACAAGAATGAAAGAGACAACATCAGAGTTTAACAGTACTTAACTTTAATTGACGTCTCTGAGTACGGCAGTTAGTCTTATTCAAATTAATACTTTAACTGGCAATTAGGCCGCCTAATTGTACACTATAGGAATAGGATATACGTGTCTTTGTTTTTAGTATGATGTTATTTTATGTGCAATAAAGAATAAAAGTGATAGCCCAGTTGGTAATGAGTAAGACTTGTAATCCAAAGGTCCTGGGTTCAAATCCTGGTGCGGGCCTGTACCACTAAATTCGTCTTTTCGGATTTATGTACGGATTTCTAATTATCACTTGCTCAACGGTAAAGGAAAACATTGTGATGAAACCCGCACGTCAAAGAAAATTCATTTTAGAAAGACGAGCGGTCCACCAACCCGCATCGGACTAGCGTGGTGGACTATGGCCTAAATCCCCTTCGTGTTTCAAAGGGAGGCTCGTGCCCCTCGGTGGGGACGTATATGGGCTGGTAAAAAAAAACCACAAATTCAATCAGCAGATAAACACAAACCAAAACGTTGTCAAAATACAACATTGTATGTTTTTTGTTTTTATTGATTTTATAAATAAAATGTGTATTGGAACTACTTTAAGAGTATATACTCTTTCATAAAAAAAATAATTTTGAAAATCTGTTATCGCGTCACAAAAAAACATATATATATATATATATCCAATTTGACTAAGTATATATATATACTTAGTCGAATTGAGAACCTCCTCCTTTTTTTGAACTCGGTCAACAACTAAGAAAACTATCCGTTGTATCTCGTATTTCATTTTTCTATTGTCGTGAAGAGTACGCTTCCGGCATTCAAAGTAATATATGGAATACATTTGGTAGGAAATCTTGCAAATTGAAGCGTCGCTTGACGTGAAATATTGCACTTCTAAGTGTAAAGATAAAGGAATGGTTCTCTTTCGATTATAGCCGTCCACTCCCCGCTCGCCCGCTCTACTACTGCCATTATTATTTACGTTTGAATGGATGGGTTTATTCAACATAGTAATGAAAAAATATCATAACAAAATTTTTCAAGACCTTTTAAATTTAATATTATGCTTTTGTTTTTTGACTCAAATGATATATTTTGACCTACGCAATAACGTGTTAAAAAGAAAGTGACTAATAAATTAGGACCTTATATAATGGGCGAAAGGCTGACCACCTCTCACCATTATGCAACTTGTTCCATCTGATGACCCTCACAATTTGCTCTACTTACCCCGTAAGGGATTATGGGCGTGAGCGTATGTATGTGTAACTAGAGGATGTCTGGGACTTTGTTACCTTGGGAATTTAGTGAAATACTTCCTTATTCTTTTCCTACGTTATATAAGGAACCTTTATGCTTAGTTTTTGGGGTAGGCGTTGATGAGTCAGTGAGAGAGGACCTTCAGTTGTATTGGAGAAGATTAGAAGAAGATAAAATATATGTAGCTTGAGAAAGACGTAACAAATGTGTTAATTATTATGTTATTATATGGGGCTACTTTAAATTATTTAATGAAACTGAACAACTTTTCCCAATTTGTCAAAAAATATTTCGACTTACATTTACTAATGCACTCAGGTGAACACTAAGTTGAATCGTGGTTTCAAATATTATTTTAACATGACATAGGTATGAAGTATGAACGATATTTTTGAAATAGAGCTTCGCTTTTTTTAAATTATTAACATTTTTATTAATTTAGGATTTTCTTTTTATTTGATTTCCACACAGACGAGTTCGTGGGCGGACCGTTAGTTAGGTGTGATCGAGTGATCAATTAACTTTTAATGGGTAATTGCGTAGTAATAACATCAATTTTGTTATTTATGACTTATCATCAGCGTCATAATAATAATTATTATTACAAGAGAAGTCAATACGGTAGGTGTTATTATGTACACTGACGAGAAAAAATAGCTAATCACTTAAATAAACGAATATTTACTTATACTTACTGTAATAAAGCGGGCAAGTGTGAGTCGGACTCGCGCACGAAGGGTTCCGTACCATTATCTATAAAACCGGCAAAGTGCGAGTCGGACTCTATAAAAACCATTATCTCTATAAAAACGGCAAAAAAATCATGTTTGTTGTATGGGAGCCCCATCAAATATTAAATTTATTCAACTTTTTAGTATTTGTTGTTATAGCAGCTATCAAAATACATAATCTGTGAAAATTTTAACTGTCTAACTATCACGGTTCATGAGATACAGCCTCGGACAGACTTATCTATAAAAACGAGCAAAAATCACGTTTTTTTGTATGGGAGCCCACTTAAATGTTTATTTTATTCTAGTTTTTAGTATTTGCTGTTATAGAAAAAATAGAAATAAATCAACTGTGAAAATTTCAACTGTCTAACTATCACGGTTCATGAGATACAGCATCGGACAGACTTTCTATAAAAACGAGCGAAAAAATAACTTTTTTTGTATGGGATATATATTTATATTTATTTATTTTATTCTGGTTTTTAGTATTTGTTGTTATAGGGCACATAGAAATACTTCATCTGCGAAAATTTCAACTGTCTCACTATCACGATTCATGAGATACAGCCTGGTGACAGACGGACGGACGGACGGACGGGCAGCGGAGCCTTAGTAATAGGGTCCCATTTTTTCCCTTTGGGTACAGAACCCTAAAAATGGGTGTTTGTGTATATGATATCGTTTCACTCCAAATATACTGAACGGAATTTCGTACGGTTTTCACCAATGGACGGAGTGATAGTATACCTAATTCAATTTCGAAATTCCCACGGGAACAATGTCCGGGCGGGAAGCTAGTATTATAAACTTGTAAAGATAGCTTCATGAAACAACAATACTCGTAAACAGAGGTTTCTTAAACAGGAACGAAGTCCCGGGCGGAAAGCAAGTCTTTAATATACACATAATAGAAGGACATGTACATACAGCAGCACGTCACATGGGCAATTCGCAATACGATAGCTACTTAGATTGAGATAAGGGCGACAACGTTAAGCTCAACATGTATAGCCAGAAGTGCTGACGTGTGTACAGTCAAGAGCAGGTCACGCTTTACACTACCAGTTTAAGCTGAGCTCTGATTTATACTGTGCGCCATACAATGCAGGGGGGGTCCAAAGTCCAAAGTGTCAAGCTTGACGTGCTCTTGAGTGTACAACGGCGAGCTAAACTTCATTTCAGTTTTCATCCAGCTAAGACTTTTTTTCACTAAACACGGAGGGGATTTAGGCATAGTCCACCAAGCTGCCGCTGGCCCACCAACACTTAGGTGAGAGACATTTTGGATCCACAAAATTGATCTTTTGGATCCACAAATTTGATCTTTTGGATCCACAAATTGGATCTTTTGGATCCACAAATCGGATCTTTTTGATCCACAAATTGGATCTTTCGGATCCACAAAATGGATCTTTTGGATCTACAAATTGGATCTTTTGGATCCACAAAATGGATCTTTTGTATCCAAAAATTGGATCTTTTGGATCCACCAAAAGGATCTTTACTATTTGATAGGATGAGCAGTAATAAATTAATATGAATGTCTACGCCAGACATCGAAACGTTAACTACCAGCATTCAACACATGGTGTCACAGTATACAGTAGTTGAAAACAAACTTCGTAAATACAAACCTTTTCCGCCATTCTTTTGGTATTTCTAAAAATGAAAATAGCTTTCGTATTATTCAGCAGCTTGAGCACGAGGGCGACAAACTCGCGCGGCGCGCCACTCGGCTGACGGTGAAACTTCACTTTGATTGCGCAAGGGCCCCGCGTAAAGACTTACTCGCCCTCTGGCGTTGTCAATGTTGACATTTTAACATAGGACCGCGACGCTTTACGCGCTTTCACTATCGTACTCGAGCTGCTGATATGATATCTATATTAACATGAAATTTCATCAACATTCGTCCTACAGTTTTTTATAGAAGAATAACAGACAACCATACAAACCTTCACACGTTTAAATAAACAGTGGGATTGCAAACTGTTTGACACATGTACACTCAGCTTTAATGGATATTTCTGCGACTAAGGCCCGTGTTCACCAAAAATATAACCAACGGTTAAACCGCGGTTAGAAGCTAATCAGACAAAATGTCAAAAAAAAAATGTATGAAAATGACATTGTCAAATCACCGGTTAGCTGCTAATAGTCGGTTAAATTTTTGGTGAACACTGGCCTAAATAAGTTAGGCTTTTGTCAAATTACTTGTGATTTCATTACTTAACTGAGATAACAAATACTTAGTGGTTTTACGATCAGCTAATTGTCTTAACATTTAATTAAATACTAACACGGGTCAAAACTCGCGGATATATTGTTTTTACCTTTGCTCCCGAAGTTTAAAGTGTTAACATTGCCTTAGGGAGCAATATTAACTTATTGCCTAAGGTTAGGTTTTTGATTAGCATTATAAATATTTTTTTATTATATTTTATTATAATATGGGTTAACTCTTGACCTCAATCTTGACCATGTGGTCAAAGATGAGGTCGACGATGGAGCGAGTTAACCCAGAAAATGCCTATAAAGGCACTGGTACTCCCACGCACCGACGGAACACAGCAAACTGTTTGGCGTCGGACTTCGGTAGGAGGGTGGTCGCGAACCAGACGGCCCTTTACACCGCATGAGACCATAGGACGACACCTCAGATTCAGAAAAAAATGAAGTGTCGTTGCCTGGGATGGATTACTAGGAGGCAGGTCTCATTTGTGTTTCCTTAGTCGCCTCTTACGATACCCACGGAAAGAGATGGGGTGGTGTTATTCTCAACCGACCACCACACGGTATACATAATGGCTAGACGAGATGGGAAGATTTTCCAGTATCCTGAAGAAATTTAGCAACTACTAAAGATTGATAAATAATGACATACTGGTATTTTTCTTCTTTTTATCGTGTAGGTTAGGTATAGTCACAGAATAAATAATAGTATAACGTATAGTCAAGTGTGTGGCAAACTTGACTAACCCTTTTGTCAGAGTTTTCAAACCGCACACTAGGTTTTAACGACTGCAGTCAATCGACAACAGCCGGGACCGATAGCTTAACATGCTCTCCGAAGCACGGAAACGCTCAGGATAAGTTGCCACTTTGGTCACCAATTACGTTCCCTGCCTCTGCGTGCGTTGCTTGACCTCACGGTTTAGATCAGTGAGCGCCACTGGCTAGAACCGCTTCCGCTATGGATTGTAAAAAAAACTGAAACTCAAAATTTTTAATTACTAAACAGTTGCTTAACTTAATTGATCGGTTGAGATCAACGAGCGCAACTGGGCCTTTTTATAATTCAAACGGCACGGCACGGCATTTCAGAATTACCATTTGCCCCCTAATGTTCTCAGCTTCTAGTATTACTATTACTTAAGAGGTAATGGTAATACAATTTCACCGTGCCGTTTTTGAATTATAAAAAGGCCCACTAGTTACATACTGGTATTTATAGTCTGTGTATTAAGAGGTTAACTGAAAACATATTTCAGCCTCGCCGGTCACTTGTCAACGTGTCAGCTAAGTGTGACGTGACATGAATGTGACGCGGAATTGCCTGTTCTTCGGTATTTGACGACTGTTCTGTGTGGGTGTTATTGCTTTTGAAATAAGGTATAAAAACGTGATCCTTAAGTAGCAGACTGTCAGAGTTTGGCGGGAAATTGAGGTTCTTAAGGAAAAAAATAGGGTTCAGGGTGCCTATTCCATTAACAAATTTCGTCTTAATATCGGTGGAATGACATTAGTCGCCTTTTTATCCAAAAGGCTATTCTACTAATCAATGGCGGTTGAAAGACAATAGTCGCAATTTTATTCGTTCAGGTGGCGAAATTGAGAACTATCCAAATTTCATACATTTAACGACGGCTGCTTTGATTGGCGGCGTCACCGTCAACGTTAGGTTGAAAAGTAGTTTGCAACTTAACGTTAAGTTTGCGGTGGCGCTACTGGTTGTTGTAGCTGTCATCAAATTCTGTATTTCACCACCTGAACGGGTTAAATGGTCACCATTGTCTATCAACCGCCATTGAGGCGCCACTGATTAGAACAGTGGTAACCTGGGGGTAATTACCCTCGTGCGGGTAAATCAGCTATTCTGTGGGGGTATTTAAAGAACATAATAATTAAGAACTACTCTTATAAAAAATATTTAATTTCTGATAAATACCATGTCAAAAAATTTCAAAATAAACATGTGTTAAAATAACACATTTTGTCGAGACCCCCTCTCGCTCGTGGCTACTCGCCCAAAGGTCCCCATTACGCTGGCGGCGTTTCCTCGCTGTATCGCCAGCGATATCCTTTGAGCGAGATAATATCCCGCCCGAGGATCCCCACCATTCGCCTGCAGACGGCGACCGATTTCGCGGACGAAGATTTTTGCGTCTGCTCCCCATGTTCCCATTGTTTCGACCGCAAACGGTACAAACTCATACGCTGGTTCCAGGCTGGCGTATTTCACTTGTTTTCTCTGGGCTACTGTCTCCACAGCTGCACCCGCTGTCCTTTGAGTACCTGGAAGGTGTGACTGTGCAAAATATAATAATACCAATCATCACAGTGTATAAGACTATAGATATTTGTATTTGCTAGTATTATTTATATTGATAATATGTACGAGTATTTTAAGTTCGGGATAAAATCTATGTTCCTAATAAGTCACAAGGGTATATAAGGTCCTAATTTATTAGTGACTTTCCTTTTAACACGTTATTGTGTAGGTCAAAATATATCATTTGAGTCAAAAAACAAAGGCATAATACTAAATTGAAAAGGTCTTGAAAAATTTTGTTATGATATTTTTTCATTACTATGATGAATAAACCCATCCATTCAAACGTAAATATTAATGGCAGTAGTAGAGCGGGCGAGCGGGGAGTGGCCGGCTTCAAGTGATAGAGAACCATTCCTTTATCTTTAAATGGAATATTTTTTTTTATTTTTTTTGCTAAATTTTATTTTAAGATAAGTAATTAAATTTTATGTTGTTTTTTTGGAATACTATTAACCTATACAATAACGTATTTGAAGGAAAGTCACTAATAAATTAGGACCTTATATAACAATTTTGAAAAGGTTAGCAACCACTGGATTAGAGGAAGCCGCCCTGGGCCCCGATTCTGTAACTTCAGTTGTGTGTCGATGGAATGGAGGCCATTTTATCTATTCAGGTGGCGAAATTGAGAACTATTTAATTTTTTCATACACTTGCTGACAACCACCCCGATCAGCAGCGCCACCGCCCACCAAAGGTAAAGTGACAAACTACTTAGCAACTAAAAATTCGTTTGGCGGTGGCGCCACAAGTCAAAGCAGCCTTCATTAGATGTATGAAATTCAAAATTCTACATTCTCAAAGCTGAAATTGGATAGTTTTCCGTTTCGCCACCTAAACGGATAAAATGGCAGCCATTCCATCGACACACAACTGAAGTTACAGAATCGGGGCCCTGTTAGGTCGCCGATTTTTCGAATTTAGTTTTGACGTGATATGTGATTGAATTCTCCCCAATCATTCGATAAACAAAAGGTTTTTATGTTTGTAACGCGTCCCGGAACTTTTGGAATAAGTTGTCAAGAAAATTGGGAGCGTTTGATTTGATATAGGCAAGTATTAACATATTCCGGGATTGACAGAGAATAGACACGAAAGAAAGGACAAAAATAGATTTCGATACGGAATTTCGTTAGATTTTATACAAATAGAGACGTAAGGAGAGTCTATATTAGTGATCAAACGTAATCAAAGACAAAGGCATGTTTTTATGTGTTTAAAATGAAGTACCTGGATCACGTTAGCTGAATCTTTTTAAATGTATCTTCTGTTCATTCGTGTAGGAACTGCGATGCCACAGACGTACACACAGATACATACGTCAAACTTATAACACCCCACTTTTTTGTTTGGGGTTAAAAAGCGAAATAAAATAAAAAATATACCGCTTGTGCCTGGAGTTGTTGCATACGCAAATAACAGTACAGTCATGGAGAGATATCTGTCTAGTGCAGGAGGCGGTGGGGATAAAATTCGATCAGAGAGGGAAGCAATGGTAGAGCGAGGGAACTCAACCTCTTCTTGCTTCCCATTGGGGAGACATTAATCTGGTTGGTTTCAACGCCACCTAAACACAAGCGTGTCTGTTCTCCGCGAAACGGAGTCCTTTCTGTACCCTGTACCAGTCACCGATGAGCTTGAACTCCTCGGCATGAAGATATCTGCTAACCTTAACTTCGGCACCTCCATCGAATTCAAAGCTCAAACTGCGGCCAAAAAGCTGGGCATCCTTAATAGGGTTAAGCAATACTTCACGCCTGATCATCTCCTAACCCTTTATAAGGCACAGGTCCGATCGTGCATGGAGTATTGCAGCCACCTCTGGGATGGTTCGGCCAAATATCAGCTAGTCGCTCTGGAATCGGTAGACCGCAGAGCCAGAAGGCTCATTGGTGACAAAAAGCTAGTAAAAAACAAACTCCAAAGCCTAGCTCATAGACGCAAAGTAGCTTGCCACAAAGTAGTGTTTTCTACAAGATGTGCTTCGGGGAATGTGCTAATGAGCTGCTTCCGCCTGCCCCTTTCTTCTACCGGACACCCAGACACACTGCGGGGTACCACCCTTACCTTGTCGAAATTCCTCGAATCCGTACTGAGCGCTTCTGTTCATCTTTTATACTGCGCACCGCTAAGGAATGGAATTCTCTGCCTGCGTCTGTATTTCCAGGATAATATAACCCGAGTCTCTTTAAAGTTCGAATGAATAGGCATCTTCTGTGTAAGCTTGCTACATCCTCGACCACATCTTTGCCCCTGGGCTAGATTATGGTCAAGAGCAAACCCATTCGTTATAAAAAAAACCTACTCTTATATTTTGAATTAGACGCCGATATTAATTGCTTTTCTGCCCGTAACTTTTTCCTGAAGGAAGTTTATAAAGTTTTTACTGAAGTTAAGGAATTAATTGTTAAATAATCCACCATCCTTTCAAACTTTGGTCTTTTTAATTAAATAAGTAACAAGATTACGCAAGTAATTTCACATCTGTTTTTGTGATACTCTGGCAAATCCACGTAACAATTTAAACCTTACTTAAAGCTTTTGAGTTTAAGACGTAGTTTTATTCTATTCAGAACCAAGCATGTTTCGAAATGATATATTTTTTAAAGCGTTTTCAATTCACTTGCTTATCCCTAAAATGAACATTTGACATAATTTAACCAGAAAATCTTTCAAAGAAATGACCCCGTCTGGAGATAAGGTAGATGACATATTTTACGTAGATAACGAGTAGGTACGAACGTAGATAAAACATATTTTACGTTAATGGCTTTCATCTTCATCTTCAGCGCTTTTGAAACGATTAAGTGTTACTTTTGTATTACATTCTTACTGCCGTACTCAGAGACGTCAATTAAAGTTAAGAAATAATTAAATGTCATGCTATCCTTGTTTATATCAACAAGAATGAAAGAGACAACATCAGAGTTTAACAGTACTTAACTTTAATTGACGTCTCTGAGTACGGCAGTTAGTCTTATTCAAATTAATACTTTAACTGGTAATTAGGCCGCCTAATTGTACACTATAGGAATAGGATATACGTGTCTTTGTTTTTAGTATGATGTTATTTTATGTGCAATAAAGAATAAAAGTGATAGCCCAGTTGGTAATGAGTAAGACTTGTAATCCAAAGGTCCTGTGTTCAAATCCTGGTGCGGGCCTGTACCACTAAATTCGTCTTTTTGGATTTATGTACGGATTTCTAATTATCACTTGCTCAACGGTAAAGGAAAACATTGTGATGAAACCCGCACGTCAAAGAAAATTCATTTTAGAAAGACGAGCGGTCCACCAACCCGCATCGGACTAGCGTGGTGGACTATGGCCTAAATCCCCTTCGTGTTTCAAAGGGAGGCTCGTGCCCCTCGGTGGGGACGTATATGGGCTGGTAAAAAAAAACCACAAATTCAATCAGCAGATAAACACGTTGTCAAAATACAACATTGTATGTTTTTTGTTTTTATTGATTTTATAAATAAAATGTGTATTGGAACTACTTTAAGAGTATATACTCTTTCATAAAAAAAATAATTTTGAAAATCTGTTATCGCGTCACAAAAAAACATATATATATATATATATATATATATATCCAATTTGACTAAGTATATATATATACTTAGTCGAATTGAGAACCTCCTCCTTTTTTTGAACTCGGTCAACAACTAAGAAAACTATCCGTTGTATCTCGTATTTCATTTTTCTATTGTCGTGAAGAGTACGCTTCCGGCATTCAAAGTAATATATGGAATACATTTGGTAGGAAATCTTGCAAATTGAAGCGTCGCTTGACGTGAAATATTGCACTTCTAAGTGTTGCTTCAAATGGGAAGTGGTTTTTGAAAGCTCAATAAGTTTTTTCGTGGTTAGAACCCGTTATAATATGTGAAAAATAATGTTTAATTGGAAATTGCCTCTGGAAAATATTGGAATAAGATGTTTGTACTTTTCGAAGGGCTTATAAAAAAATTAAGCTTACCTAGGTATAAACTGAGATTTTGTCAGGCACTACCTCAGGAAATAACAAGTTGAAATCAGTGTCATAAATTATAATAAACATAAAATCGCTACGAGATAAAACTTGAATTCAAACCAAATTTGCTGTATTTCATTAAACATTCAGGGTCAAAATTATTTTATTTTATTTTTATTTGGAAATCTTACAGCTTATAGTAATACATTCAGTTATAAACATTAGGGTGACAAAATACATACATACATACATATTAAATACATACATACATATTCGTTCTTTTGACCCTACTGACTCTACGCCTATTCGCAAGGTGCAGTCTTCCCCAGAGAAGAATAGGCAAGAAACTGTGAGGATGCTCTTTTTAATCTCATTACAATTTTTTTATTTTAACTAAATCTCAAATACACACCGACGGAACACCAGTGCCTTATAGGCATTTTCTGGGTTTACTTGCTCCATCGTCGACCTCATCTATGACCTTGGTCAAGATGGAGGTCAAGAGTTAACCTATGTTATAATAAAAAAAACTAATAGCGTCAAAAGCGCTAGCGTAGGGATGATAATGGTGACCACTTTGTTTAGGTGGCGAAAAGTACTATCTTAACTCCGTATTACAGAACGCGAATCAAACTATGCTTAAGTAGCAGTCGTCTTTGTCGTTTTGATAGTGAGAGAAAGAGACGATAAATACTTAGGTATAGATCAAGACTTAAGTAATACAGACCTGGCCTGGGGGCGCCACTGTTAACTGAATGTTATGTTGCTAGATATTTACAGTCGGTGGTGGCGCTGCTTTCATGATCTTTTAAATAAAGGAGAATAAGTAATTTTGTATGGACACTGGACCCAAAAACAAGAATTTGACTGTAGTATGATGGTCCGTGTTGTTTTTTATTGCCCTAGTGTAGTAGTTTAATTATTCTAAGAAGCAGGTTTGAATTCCATCAGAGAAAAAAGATACAAATGATTTTATATAAGGTACATAGCGCGTTATTTTATCATTATATTGGCTGTTAATCACTGAATATTGATTTTTAGTAATGAAAATAATTATGATTACTGAAATATATTTACTATAATAATTTTAATTTATTATATTTAATTATTACTGGAGAAAAATTTTTTTTGCCCAAAAATTTTTTTTCTCCAATGGAATTCAGATGCGCCGCCTTAGAATAAATTAACCTACTACGCAAGAGCAATGATTACCAATATAGGTCATAATGCTACAATCAACTTTGTATTTGGGTACGCTATTACCCATTTTCCTTTGGTAAAACTTTCAATATTACTTTTTAACATTGACTAAGTTACTTCACATTATTTGACGATTGTTTTATTTTTATAAACGTCATTTATATCTATTCTTTTTTCTGAAGTAAATAAAGGAAGAGTGTCCCTTCAGGATTCGGGGCGGTTAAGTGACAAGGGTAGACGCGAAAAATTCTCATTCAAGGAATTCTTTTTAGGAAAAATTCAAGGGTAGGTATTCTGTTGCATTATCTATCATTGTTACATCCATCCATTAAAACCTGTCATCGCCTTCAGCAGAACATCTTTTTAGTTTTAGAACCAATCGACACCACATTTGACATTCATGCTGAAGGCTATTATTAGATGGAGCATGAGTATACAGGGCTTTAGGTAAATCACTTTCAACCTCTCGGGTGGTAAATCAATCCATGAAACTGAACAACTTTCCCAAGGAAAATTTCCCATACAAAATGCAGTATCAGCTGACGCAGTTTGTATGGGAACTAAAAAAAAATTTTGTAGTGATAGGTTGCCAGCATTTCGCCCATAATACAGCAAAACCCTGGCGTCCTACTATTACTGGCTTCTATAGTATGCCTAGGAAGAGTTGGCAGCTGGTACATTCTAAATTTTTCTTTTACTCCCAGTCCAGCGTGAAAGCGATCATTATTACGTTATAAGTATATATGTATATGTATGATTATAATATAAGTATTAAGTATTATAAGTATTATGTTCGGGTCAAATCTTGCAATTGCATTTTGAGTTGAAATTTTATACCTAAGTTTACTTGGCAGAAATAGGTTTCAAGCAATAAGGCTGCTTTGTTGTACACTTTATTCTTTGTTATATATGCAAATAAAGTAAAACACAAATAACCTCACAGGACTAGAAAGTTTACATCATAAATAACAACTTTTGTTCTACGACTTTTAACATATTTATCCGTGTAGCATTTACCGAAAATATAATTTCAAATTTGCACTATTTAACACTTTCGATATCTATATTTTACGGAAGCTAAACCTATCTAGGGGTTATACACACATCAACACGGCCGAGGGATATTGCACGATTGTTCATACAAAAGAGGTCTGTTTGAGAAGCTATAAAAGCATATTCGAGATACATGGAGGGCTATAATTTTCAGACGAGAAATTACTACACCTGAATTTTCAATTCTAGTGAATAAATTTCGTTATACTTGAAATTTTGGAAAACGTGATGGAAACGAAAACGAAAATGCACTTTTTGCCTGCTTTTTGTATGAAAACAGTCGAGTTTACGCATTCCAATTTAAAAACATTTAAAAACAAAATTTATTGATTAGAATTGAAAATTAAGGTTTAGCACTTGCTCATTTGAAAATTATAGCGCTCCATATATCTCGAGTATGCTTTTGTAGCTTCTTAAACAGACCTTTTTTGTATGAAAGATCGTGCAATATCCCTACACCGTGTTGATGTGTATATTAATCTTTGTAGCAGTAAATTTAATGAATCGTTTAATTATACTTATATACCCTTTTATATATTTTTTGTGTGAAAGTAAAATTTAAGGAATATGAAAAGTCTTAGAACAAAAGTTGACGTTTATACAGGGTTCGATTCCCAGTTCAACTAGACAATTATTTAAAAATATATGAATGCAGTTTAAATTGTTTCGTCCCACCAAAAATAATTAAGGTACTTTCTGTCCATGTGGCATAGACGTGGAACGCCATGTATAGTTAGTGTAAGAAGTCTATATAGCTTATTGTGTAAGAAGGATTACATGATTCCTGCACAGGCAGGTCGTTAAAATGCGATAGACAGCTCTTTTACTTTGAGCATCTTAAAATAGAATGGATTATTCGCGTTCATCTTTTGCCTTCATTTGTACTAATGAACAACAGAATTCTTTTTAAGTTAAATGAGGTCGTCGCGTTAAATTTCCTTTGAAAAAGAGACACATGGTTCGTTTCACTAGTCATTTGCAGTTCTGAAAACACTTTATGTTTTAGCCCCCGACAAAAAAAGAGGGGTGTTATAAGTTTGACGTGTTTAACTGTGTATCTATGTCTGTGGCACTGTAGCTCCTAAACGAACGAACCGATTTCGATGAGGTTTTTGATCAAATTATTTGATCAAAATAGGTTCAGCCTTTAAAAAGTTATACGCAATCGGGGGTTATAGAATTTTTTAATGTTAGGGTTATTTGTTTTTTAGTTTCTTTGCGGTGTGAGTTTCTGGTAGAACCGATAAAAAACAATGTTTTCAAAATGTAACACGTAAAAAGTAATTACTAACTGAAAATAAGAATGTAAGGAAATTATTTTTATTATTAAAATATAATTTTTGCTTGTTCAGCAGAATTAACCATTCAAAAAGGTTCCTAAAAATAAGTTAGTTAAAAACATACTACGTCATAATGAAATTAAAATAATATTACCTACTTCGGTGTTACTTGTAACATTTTCTGTTAAGTATAGCTTTGTTTTTGTTTCTCCTGAAGTAAGACTATATTTTTAAAGATTTGTACTCCAACGATATGGCTGAAAAATCGATTCAATTCAATTCCTTCAATGAAGGTCTTTTTGTAGAAAAACTTTCTTTAAGAACCTATTCGAAATTGTGTAAAAAAATTCCGACTCTCCAGTCGTAAGTTGACTGGAAGAGATCCCCTTGTGGAATAAGTCCGCCTTTGTACGGACGGCTGCAACTCAGGTTACCACACGCGTGCAATCTGTGCTGTTATCATAAGAGCGGTTTTGCAATGAAAATGGAGTAACCTGATGCGCTGGCCTCATCTTGAATTTATGTAATATTTATCTCTTTCGATTCCAATGTATTTATTTTGTTTGATGTGCAATAAAGTATTTTACAATACAATATAATACAAAAACAAATCAGCTGATCGCACGAGTTGTACGTAAATTGATTTTTTTCATATTTCGACAGAGGAGAAAGTTATTCAGCTTCGTCGGCTGATTCTTTAAAGACGAGCGGTCCACCAACCCGCACGTTGGTGGACTATAGCAGCCTAAATCCCCTTCGTGTTTCGAAGGGAGGCCCGTGTCCCTCGGTGGGGACGTATATATGGGCTGGTAAAAAAAATTAAGTTGCACAATACAAACAAATAAGCAAATATATAAATACAAACTGATTTTTCAATCAGTAGCAAAATGTTTTGTACGTTTTATAAAAAAAATAACATTTATGTTTTATATCGTTTTCTTCAAGACAATTAAGACGTTAAAAAGGGGTAGGTATCAAAATCTGAAAATTATCGAAAAAAATATTTTATTTTTTAGGTTCTATCAACGTTACTGACACCATAAGAAAAATTTGGCCGGTAATTAAAAAGTCATTCTGTATATACTTTCTACCTTACGATATTTATTACAGCCGCAATTTTGTCTCCAATTTTCGGAAACTAATTATCATAACTAATCAAGATTTATGATAATTAGTCATATTTAACAACTTCGGTCGATGCGCAAATTCAACGAATTTGTTTAAAGTTAATTATTTGGATTATTATTTATTTGAGTCAATAGAATGTAATAAGCTTGAAGAAAATTACGAGTGACTTGTTTCAATTAAAAAATAAATCCTGGATGTATGGCCGTTTGTTACTCTTTCACGCTCAAGCGGCTGGACCAATTTTGATAAAATTTGGTATGGAGGTAGCTGACACCATGGTAGCTGGAGGTATGGAGGTACCTTTGGTATGGAGGTAGCTGACACCATGGTTTAACACCTTCACTGCGTAAAGATTTTTAGTGTACTTTCCGCTGCGGCGGCGTGAGGTAATTTTGACTCATAGAGAACTTTTCATTTGAGCGCCCGCCGTGTGGTCAAATAGGCTCTCATTCATTTCTGTTTTGATTTGGGTTTTTTTCAGTGGTGGTAGTGATTATTGAAAAAAAATTATATCGAGGTCAAAGACCAATATTCAAGCAATATATGTCTAGCTGCGTTTTTAGTTCGCTTGTTTTATTTAGCGTCTAGAAGAGAAACAATTTGTGTCATCTATTTGACCACACAACGCACATAAAATACCGAAACACTAGTGATGGGAATCACCTCTATCGTACTGCACTCGATAATTTATAACAGAATTTTAATGTCAGTTTAATTTTAAACCGTGTAAGTCACACACACGTAAAAATAAAAACAAGAAAATGGTTTTTGTGTCTATCCCTTCCATTGTATTGTAAAACGTGTTTTGCTTTTCGGAAGGAGACAAAGCGACTGACTACTAAACTACAAGAGTATATTGCAAATACCTAGTATCCATCCTGCACATTTTCTGACTGAACACTATCGGCAACGAGGACTTATGGAAGCGATGCTACTGGTAGAGCACGTAGTTCTGAGTGATTAGAGATAGGAATTCACGTAACTTAGGCTAGTGCTGAATGATTAGTGATAGGAATTCACGTAACTTAGGCTAGTGCTGAATGATTAGGGATAGGAATTCACGTAACTTAGGCTAGTGCTGAATGATGAGGGATAGGAATTCACGTAACTTAGGCTAGTGCTGAATGATGAAGGATAGGAATTCACGTAACTTAGGCTAGTGCTGAATGATGAGGGATAGGAATTCACGTAACTAAGGCTAGTGCTGAATGATTAGGGATAGGAATTCACGTAATTTAGGCTAGTGTTGAATGGTTAGAGATAGGAATTCACGTAACTTAGGCTAGTGCTAGTGCTTGGGTCCTCCCAAGCGTCTGCACGCCTCCTCCCAAGTTTCTACTGAATTCACCAAGTGATACTTCTTCGGGAGAATTCTGACGAAAACATACGTCTTTCCAGATATATGTTATGTATAGATTTCTAATCAATTATCACTTGCTCAGCGATGAAGGAAAACATCACGTTTCATCATGAAACATCGTGATGAAACCCGCACGTCCAAGAAAATTCGTTTTCGAAAGACGAGCGGTCCACCAACCCGCACTGGGCCAGCGTGGTGGACTTATGGCCTAAATCCCCTTCGTGTTTCGAAGGGAGGCCCGTGCCCCTTTGGTGGGAATGTATATGGGCTGGTAAGAAGAAATTAGTAATTTAAAAAACTCATTACCTACTTACGGTTTTTTTACATTTTATTTTACAACCATTTCAAAAATAGTACTTACTAGTATAACAAACTTTCATACAGGCATAAATGTTACGAATAAAAACATCTGAAAAATGAAAAGAGGAATAGTTAGACGTTTAAAATAATCAATTTTAGTTCATATTGATTTGATGTACTTAGGAAATTATTGATTTAATTATTGTTTTTAATTACGAGTAATATTTTTTGCTATTTCGGCGAAGTCTGCGCAACTGCTGCCTAATGATTGCCAAGCAACCCTTATACTAATGACCACAAGGGCCATAATAACTAAAGTCAACGCTACTATCTGCCTTTGAAGCACACTTTAGCAGACAGGGGTTATTGTACGTTACTCTGTCAGTACCACAAACGGGTTTGAAATTTCTTGGGCAAGCGCAAATAGGTCTGACATTGACTGCTTCATTTTGACAGGCGCCATTATACTTAATTTCCAACGTCGGATCTCTTGCTCTTTCACATTCCAAAGCACATTTGTTAGAGTAAGTTTGTCCATTTGTTCCACAAACAGGAGCGTAATCCCTTGTACAGACGCACGAAGGTGCTTGTAAAGCTTGGCTGGCGCATTCTCCAGTATTTTTCACTTCTAAATTTGGGTTTGTAGCTTTTTGGCAGTTTAGGGCACATTTGTTGGGGTACGTATTGCCGTCCGTGCCACAAACAGGAGCGTACTCAAAAGTACAGATACATGATGGAGGGATGCGTGTTTCGCAACGCCCTTGGCGGCCAGTAAGGGCAGAGTTGGTTAGTTTGGCGCATTCGAATGTGCAAGGGTTGCCGTAAGTTTGGCCGTCTGAGCCGCAGATTGGCGAGTACTCGCGTGTGCAAACGCATGGTGGTAGTGCTGCGGTCACGCACACGTAGGCGCCAAGGAATAAGAAGATACCTGTAACAAAATGTTATATTTTTATTTTTAAAAACGAACTAGGTAGCTGATTATGATCTATGGTGGGTAGCAACTTCATAAAGAATCGTTTGGATAATTTGAACTAATGAATAAAGGCAGATAGTTCAATTTTACCAGTGCCTATATTTTTTTTTATTAATAATGGGTTTGCTCTTGGCCACAATCTAGCTCAAAGGAAAGATGCGGTCGAGGATGTAGCCAGCTCACCCAGAAGAAGCCTATCCACTCAAACTTTAAAGAGATTCGGTTTAGAAATAAAAGAAAAGAAGAAGCACTCAGTACGAAACTGCGGGATGTCGACCTGCATTAGCTAACATAGACGCGTGACACATTTTTGTCATATCAATGTTTTCTGCCTGTAGTGACGCTTTGTGGAAGAACGAGAGGTCGGAACTAGACAATTACGACGAAATCATCTCACGCAGCTATGATAGCTGTGAGAACCATCTTGGTTACGTCAGCTTTCAAACAAAAAAAACCATTGACATCGGTCCATTCGTTAAGGAGCACAGACAGACACACAGATATACAAATACACAGACATACAGACACACAGACACACAGATACATACGTCAAACTTCAATATAAATATTTATTTATCCCGCCGACACAGACGAGTGCCGTCCGCTTGTGAAACTATCATGGCGGGTGGCCCCGCGAAAACTTATAACACCACTCTGGGATAAAAATTAGGTTTGTTGCCACATCATCAAATATAATTTATTTTTGTCGCTATCAACACTTTTTCAATGGAAAACTATCGTGTTTAATAGAAGGTGTTTGTAATTAAGTATACATTTCATTTTCATTGTTATCTGTAGTTATCGTTGCTCAGATTCCTATTGTTTGGTCACGCAAACCAGTTGCCCCATTTTTCCTTGTTATTATTGACCATGGGATTTTATGACAATTTAGCAGTTGTTATCAAGGCTAATAAATTAAAAGTAACTCTAAAATAAAAATTATCACCCGAACATTCATCGCTTATAACTTTTAATTGGCAGAACCAATTTTAATTAGATATAACAACCATCTCAATCACATCAGCTTTCAAATTAAACAAAAAACGCACCAAAATCGGACCATCTGTTTAGGAGCTACGATGCCACAGACTTACACTTACATATACATCAGGCCGAGTATGATAGTGACAGCAGCGCCGCGACAACACCGCGGTCCTATGTCAAAATTTCAACATTGACAATGCCAAAGGGCGAGCAAGCCTTTGCGCGGGACACTCGCGCAATCAAAGTTAAGTTTCAGTGTAAGCCGAGCGCGAGTTTGTCGTTATCGTGCTAGAGCTGCAGATATAAATGTCACCGAAAAATTGTAAAAACCGTAATATTACAATTTCACTCTAATATTATGTTCTTTGTCTCTGTCTGTACTTATCTTATCTGTACTCTCTTGTAATTTGTGTTTTATTTTTTCCGTTTTCTTTGTTCTAGGTAATTGTCTGAACTCTGTTGTTTATTTTGTGACTGTCTCTTTCTGTACTGTATCGTTGTAAGTGTGTACTATGTTTAAAATTATTTTTTTATATATCCATCTACACTAATAGGAAATATTTGTATGTTAAAATAAATAAACTCAAAAACTACTGGACCGATTTTTAAATAAAATCAACAATAGAAAGCTCTTTTATCAATTAAATATGTTGCATAACATATTTTTTCCCGATTCCCAATGGGATTAAAGCGGGCGGAAGCTAGTGTAGATATATTTTTCTGGAATTTCTATAAAGAACATTCTTATTAAAAACTTGCGAAACCAGAGCTGGTCACTAGTCTTCTTATATATAAAAATGAATCACTAAATCTGTTGGTAAGCGCAAAACTCGAGAACGGCTGGACCGATTTGGATGATTCTTTTTTTGTTGTGTTCCTTATTGTCAGGAGAAGGTTCTTATGAAAGAAAAAACTAAAAAAGTGCCACGGGAACGAAGTCCCGGGCGGAAAGCTAGTATTAGATAAAAACAGAAGTAACCTTAATTTGAAGTCCTATGAAAAAAAAAATATTCTCACGCTTATACCAGAGTAGGATAAACGCTACTATGATGTCATAGGCACATTTCGGAATTTTTTCCACGAAGCATAAGACCTCAAACTCAGTAACGGACGTGACATATCTTGGAAATGTATGTATCTATTTTATTGTGTAGGCTTCTATTACAAAAACAATTTCTTTGTTGCACAGACAAATAAAACAGTATAAAGGATAAGGGAGCGGTGATAGTCAAGTAGAGAACAAGTCTTGTAACCGGAAGGTAGCGGGTTCAAATCCTGCTTCAGGCCTGTACCACTAAATTTGTTTTTACGGATTTATCATTAACTAGCTGATGCCCGCAACTTCGTTTGCGTGTTAATTTTTTCTTTTGAACAGATTACACTTTATTGACGGTCCATTAATGGACCTTCATTTAGTTTATTAAATAATGATTTAGTTTAAGATTTAGATTTTTACATACAAAAGTTTTTTCCCGCTAACTCCCGTTCCCGTGGGAATTTTGCAATATCCTGTTGCAACTAAGCTTTTAGTTTACTAAGGTACCTGCATGCCAAATTTCAAGCGTCTAACTTAAGCGGTTTAGATTTTTCATACAAAAGGATTTTCCCGCTAATTCCCGTTCCCGTGGGAATTTCGGGAATTCCTTTCTTAGTGCACCTCTACGGTACCTAAGCTACGTCCCTTCCAAATTTCAAGTGCCTACGTTTAGCCGTTTAGGCTGTGCGTTGATATGTCAGTCAGTCAGTCAGTCAGTCAGTCAGTTTCTCCTTTTATATATTTTGATAAACAATTGCTCCGTGGCAAAGGAAGACAACGTAATGAAACCCGCACGTAGGTATACGTAAATTTAATTTTAGAAAGGCGCATGGTCCGCCAACAAGTATAGAGCCTCCGTGGTGTTCTATGGCCTAAACCCTCCTCAATGTTTCGAAGAGAAGTCCGTGCCCCTTGGTACGTATAAGATGACGACAAAGGAAAGGATATAAATATATTAAATGATATTAAATTAATTATCAAAAATTACTGAACAACTTTCCCCAATTAAGTCGGTTGAAACATGAAAAGAAAATTCGGTTGAAACATGAAATAGTAGATTGTTAACCGAGGGTGGAAAAAATCAATTCCCGAGGTATTTAGGCTATAGTCCGAGTAGGAATTGATTTTTTTACTCGCTTTAAACACTCTACTTTTCATTGCGAATATGAGGAAAATAAAACTAATTGTTTATCTTAACTATTTATTGATAAGTAGTAACTATTTAAAATTAATTGTCAAATTAGGACAATTCGTGAAATTAAAAGTTACATTTTAAATATGGAACTCACCGCGTAATTGTTTCGGCTTATTCCGCTCAAAGAAGTTTGCGCTAAGTTCACACTGGCTGTTTAGAAACTCACATGGCCGCAGAATTTTTTTAAATTAGTTTTTTTTTTACATAAAACTCTTCACAGCTGACAGAAGTTCTATTTTTAAAGTTCATTCCGGCCCTTAGGTGGGAAGTAATTTGTATAAGTTTTTTCCTCCCTACGGAGGGAAGCAGCATTTTCCACCCAATAATCAGATCAAAATAACACTACTTTCCGAGTATGAGAAATGAAAAGAAAATAGTATACCTTGTAACATGAGAAATCGAAACATTTTTTTGAGAATTTTTCATAGGTTCCTTGGAGAAATTAACTCAGTTTCTTAAGTTCGCTAGCTAATTTAAATAAATTTAAAGGCTATGTTTTTATTTTATGATAAAATGCTGTACTTGCCTTAATCAAGGTTTCAAATGAGAACCGTAAATTCTCGTAAGACCCTTTTTACCATTTGGAGAAATAAATAAAGGGAAATAAGTAAATTAATTTCGAGTTTTCTTTGTATACTTTTTTCACACTTAACTATCCACAACTAGTTGATTACCCTACCTCTATTTGACTACAATGAATGCACAACTGGTTTGCCTTGAATAATTATTTCCCATCGATGTCTACCTAAGACCCGGAATGATTATCAAACGTGACCCAGAGTTATACAGATTATTATGTTAATTAAAATTAGAAAATAAAGAAAGTATGATTGAGTTACAAAGAGCAACCCTCGGAGTTTCTTGCCTATTCTTCTCTGAGGAAGACTGCACCTTTGCGAATAGGCGCAAAATAATAAATGCTTTTGAGGTAATATTCTCAATGTTCTTCTATATATACATATTATAGAGAGGAAAGATTTGATTGTTTGTTTGTTTGCATCGAATAGGCTCCGAAGCTACTGGACCGATTTGAAAAATTCTTTCACCATTAGAATCCTACATTATCCGGGATGGACATAGGGTACATGATTTTCCCGAATTCCCACGGGAACGAAGTCCCGCGCGGGAAGCTAGTATATATATATACATATATATATATACATATTATAGAGAGGAAAGATTTGATTGTTTGTTTGTTTGCATCGAATAGGCTCTGAAACTACTGGACCGATTTGAAAAATTCTTTCACCATTAGAATCCTACATTATCCGGGATGGACGTAGGGTACATGATTTTCCCGAATTCCCACGGGAACGAAGTCCCGCGCGGGAAGCTAGTATATATATATACATATTATAAAGAGGAAAGATTTGATTGTTTGTTTGTTTGCATCGAATAGGCTCCGAAACTACTGGACCGATTTGAAAAATTCTTTCACCATTAGAATCCTACATTATCCGGGATGGACATAGGGTACATGATTTTCCCGAATTCCCACGGGAACGGAGTCCCGCGCGGGAAGCTAGTATGAAATAAAGTTTTTTTTGACTTTGAAGAAACCCGTGTAACTTAAAATTTAAATGAAAGTATGTCAAAAACTTTGGCAAAACGGGTATCAGAACCCAGAACCTTGTGCTACACCTATTCAAATATCGTATCGGATATCTATACTTACTAATATTATAAAGAGGAAAGATTTGTATTTTTGTATGGAACGAATAGGCTCCGAAACTACAGGACCGATTTCAAAAATTCTTTCACCATTAGGATGCTACATTATCAGTGAATAACGCTACATAATTTTCCCGAATTTACACGGTAACGAAGTCCCGAGTGGGATGCTAGTAGTTGATAAATAGGATACATCAACAATCCTGGCTTTCTCGACAATTTGTAAAATCTGTTCATATGCTCTTACGAAAGCTGAAATTCTTTCATTGAGGAATCAACTTATTTTGGGTTATAAACTAAAAAGTCGTATAACAGTTTTTTCTAAGCTAAAATAATGTTAGGAATGTACAGTCAAGAGCAGGTCACGCTTTATACTACCAGTTTAAGCTGAGCTCTGATTTATACTGTGCACCATACAATGCACGGCCGGTCCAATGTCCAAAGTGTCAAGCTGGACGGACGTGCTCTTGAGTGTACCCGTCGCGTGCTTGTTTACGTGCCGTGCGAATCCTGCACACAGGGTGTGCATAAATCGCGCGAGGGTTTAATAATGACAAAGAGAACGGCAGAATTTTAACCGTGTGGTGATCAGTTGAGAATATCACCACCCCATCTCTTTCCGTGGGTGTCGTAAGAGGCGACTAAGGAAACACAAATGAGACCTGCCTCCTAGTAATCCATCCCAGGCAACGACACTTCATTTTTTTCTGAATCTGAGGTGTCGTCCTATGGTCTCATGCGGTGTGGTAGGCTCTGTAAAGGGCCGTCTGGTTCGCGACCACCCTCATACCGAAGTCCGACGCCAAACAGCTTGCTGTGTTCCGTCGGTGCGTGGGAGTACCAGTGCCTTTATAGGCATTTTCTGGGTTAACTCGCTCCATCGTCGACCTCATCTTTGACCTTATGGTCAAGATTGAATTCAAGAGTTATCCCATCTTATAGTAAAAAAAAAGATAAGCTTATTTCTAGGAGATATTTTACAGTGAACCTTAACTTAGTGAGAAAGACTAATTGGAACGTAGCCAAGAATGTGCGCGAGTCAACTTACATATAATAATAAAACTAATAGGTACTAACTTACATACACACCTACATTAACTTTCCACACGGGACTTCGTTCCCGTAGGAATTTTGGAAAGTTATGCAGCTTATGTGTTAATCCAGGGTGTCAGCTACCTCCATATCAAATTTTGTCAAAATTGGTCTCGCCGTTTGAGCGTGAAAGAGTAAAAAACATCCATACATACATTCATACATACAAGCTTTCGCGTTTATAAATATTAGTAAGGATAAACTCACGCCTTTGTCCCATTGGGGTAGGCAAAGACCACAAATTGTCACTTGCTACGATCCAAACACATCTCTTTTACTTCCTACACTCTTCGGATTCGGGTTCTCCTAACACGGCCTTTACGCAGTCTAGGTACGTTCACCAAGGGCGCCCTCTTCTGACCCTTCCATTTCTTATGAAATGAAATGAAATTATTTATTTGCTTTAAACATGGTCGGAATGTGTAAGGAATAAAATATATCCATATAAGTATCACATGTTTAACCTATTACGGCATGCAACATTTTTGACATCAAAGCGTAAAATCGAAATTAAATTAACAATCTAAATGGAGAATTATACAAATAAACAATTAATTAGTTAATGTCCAGAATAATAGGTATCATTGTCATTATTTAAGTATCTTTTTCATTAAGAAATTCTCCTACACTATAACAGCATTTATCTATTTATTTATTTTTATTATAAGATGGGTTAACTCTTGACCTCAATCTTGACCATAAGGTCAAAGATGAGGTCGACGATGGAGCCAGTTAACCCAGAAAATGCCTATAAAGGCACTGGTACTACTCCCACGCACCGACGGAACACAGCAAGCTGTTTGGCGTCGGACTTCGGTAGGAGGGTGGTCGCGAACCAGACGGCCCTTTACAGAGCCTACCACACCGCATGAGACCATAGGACGACACCTCAGATTTAGAAAAAAATGAAGTGTCGTTGCCTGGGATGGATTACTAGGAGGCAGGTCGTCTCATTTGTGTTTCCTTAGTCGCCTCTTACGACACCCACGGAAAGAGATGGGATGGTGTTATTCTAAACCGATCACCATACGGAAGAACCAGTCACTTAGTATTCTAATGAAATATTCAGTCTTATGTCAATCTTCTTTCACTCATTCTTTTCACATGTCCAAACTACAACAACATTTCTTTCTCTATCTTCGTCACTATATCTTCTTTCAAACCACATCGCTCTCACTCAAAATTAATTTTGATTATATTAGTAACAATTAATAACTTACCGTAATTAATCATTTTTCCAGAAAATCCAAAACAATTTGAAATAAACAAAAATTATTAAATAAATAAAAAAACTACTAGGTATAAACTGTAACTCAACAAAAATATTACTGCGCTTCCTTGCTTCACAATGATGATTTATTTTATCGCCACAGCTTTATATACTACACTTTATATTTTCCCAGTGATTCTGTATAGGTACTGTAGTTATAGCTGTTTGTATTTGCTATGGCTGTTGCAAGAAACAAGCGAAATGCAACCTTATTGCTTCCGCTTAAAGGTTATCCATCGTGCAGGTAATAACACCGTGAAGTAATGTGATTCCCCAGCGCCTACGCTGTTTGAGTCTAACTACGTCATTAGTGCCCTTTGGTAATTCTTTGTAAGTAATATTTGATAGGAAGTCAATCTATTTACTAATTGTTAAAGGAAGTATGAGTTTGTAATTGGTTGGGTACCTTCTGTTTTGCATTGTGTCTTGCAGTCCACTTCTTATATTATTCTTGATGCACGAGTATTTTATTTTTATTTTTATTTTATTTTAAGATGGTTAACTCTTGACCTCAATCTTGACCATAAAGGTCAAAGATGAGGTCGACGATGGAGCGAGTTAACCCAGAAAATGCCTGTAAAGGCACTGGTACTCCCACGCACCGACGGAACACAGCAGGCTGTTTGGCGTCGGATTTCGGTAGGAGGTTGGTCGCGAACCAGACGGCCCTTTACAGAGCCTACCACACCGCATGAGACCATAGGACGACACCTCAGATTCAGAAAAAAATTAAGTGTCTTTGCCTGGGATGGATTACTAGGAGGCAGGTCTCATTTGTGTTTCCTTAGTCGCCTCTTACGACACCCACGGAAAGAGATGAGGTGGTATTATTCTCAACCGATCACCACACGGCAAAAATGTACACAAGGCAGCACATCAGGCTATAAATGTTGACCTTGATGTCGCCGCCCTTATCTCTCTCGTAATAGCGCATGTTATCGTATTGAAAATGGGTAACCTAACGTGCTCCTGTATGTACGAAGAACAGCACTGAATTGATACTGCGAAAATTGCTATTCATTGCAAACGGTATTTAAAAAAAATCATGTTTCATATTAAAATATTTAATGATTCTTTTTTCCTTAAAAAAATGTTTAACGACCCAAAAGAATGAATGACCCAGTTATATAAGCTTTAACAACTTTCCCCGAATTTCACTCTCTTTAATTTTTTTTTCTATTGATGTTTTGTAAAATGGATTTTACTAAAATACGTCTTGTGTTCGAGTTATACTTGTCAATGTTTTACAAATATTTGTTAACAAACATTGAATGAGCAATTACTCATCGATGTGACGACCGACGGCGACGGTTCCATTTTGCGTTACCTATTTTCCTGTTCTTAAGGCGACTACAGCACCCGGTAAAGGCAGCACACATAGGAATAGTGCCATCTCCGTCTCTCAACAGGCCTGGGCCGACAGTGTGAACAGTGTCGATACACACGGACTATGAAAGCGTGCCTGCGTAAAAACATGTTCGAAAGTTAGAAAAATGAGATTTATGGAAAGGTAACAGCTTAAATCGAAAAATGCGTTAACTACTTATCGAGAGTGTTCAATCACGAACTAGATAGCAAATTCAAGTTCCCGTGTGCATTTTACTATTGTTTTTTTACAGCTTAAAAGACACACAATATTGGGTATTTAGAGGTGATTTTGTGAGTTTTTTCTATCGAACCAAAAGTGTTGAATCATGTTTTCAGCAATCTACTTATCTAGTGTATGTCCTGAATATTACCGTAGTATTTTTTTTCTTCGATTAAATGTAGTGTGTCATGCTTATCTACGCATCATAAAATCGTAATTTAGGTGCTGTAGTCGCCTTAAGAAATGTTTAGAAGATTGATAAGGTGACTTTGAGGATGGAACAAAAACGAATTAACTTACTTGGGAAAGTCACTGATTAGAATTAATTACAAACATTTGTCCTTTTGACTCTACTGACTCTACGACTTTTCGCAAAGGTGCAGTCTGCCCCAGAGAAGAATAATGCTAATTTTCGACTTTGACTGCTAAGCGGACTGATCACCCTGACGGGTTTCCTATAAATAGTTTTTTTTTATCAGCCCATATACGTCCCCACCGAGGGGCCCGGGCCTCCCTTCGAAACACGAAGGGGATTTAGGCCATAGTCCACCACGCTGGCCCAATGCGGGTTGGTGGACCGCTCGTCTTTCGAAAATGAATTTTCTTGGACGGGCGGGTTTCATCACGATGTTTTCCTTCACCGTTGAGCAAGTGATAATTAGAAATCCGTACATAAATCCGAAAAGACGAATTTAGTGGTACAGGCCCGCACCAGGATTTGAACCTGCAATCTTCCGATTACAAGTCTGGCTCATAACCAACTGGGCTATCACCGCTTAAAATCTATGTATCTATATCTATCTATATCTTATTCTTATCTATATATATAAAAGAAAGTCGTGTTTGTTACAACACTTATAACTCGAGAACGGCTGGACCGATTTCCATGGTTTTTGATTTGTTGTATTTCTCTCCGTCCCGAATAGCAGAATAACTATTAAAAACATTGGAAAATTGACGGGGAAATTCCCACGGGAACGAAGTCCCGGGCGAAAAGCTAGTATATATATAAAAGAAAGTCGTGTTTGTTACAACACTTATAACTCAAGATCGGCTGGACTGATTTTGATCAAATTTGGTATGGAGGTAGCTGATACCCTGGATTAACACATAGGCTACATAATTTTCCGAAATTCCCACGGGAACGAAGTCCCGGGCGTAAAGCTAGTAAAATAATAATAATATAATATTTATTTCAGACATAATAACATAACAGTAGGGTTTGAATTACAGAACGCAACTCAGACTCTGATCTTTACTTAAACGGGAAAAATGCGGGCTTCCGAAAACACGTATTTTTATTTCCGGTCTCGTCTTTTGATTAGGTAAGTAAAGTACCTACTTCAATTTAATCAACACTGAAGCGCTCGTAGCCCAGGCTTATTTAAACCCATCAGTGAGGTTAAGCAACGTACACAGAGGCAGGGAACCTGATGGGTGACCAAAGTGGCAATTTATCACAAGCGCTTTGTGCTCCGGAGGGCACGTTAAGCTGTCGGTCCCGGCTATTGTCGATTGACTGTCGTAACCAAGTCAGAGGCCATTGTGCGGTTCGAAAACTCTGGCACCCAGTTAGTCAATTCCGCCACATACTTAACTATACCTACACGATAAGAAGAAGAATTTATCAACCGATAGTTATAAATAAATAAACGTAACATGAAAACATGACACATATTTCTAAAAGATAACGTGTTACAGTTACTTCCTATTAATAAAATTTATTTTCCTCGTGACAGTTTAATTACTTACATCATTTCATTTATCACTCAGTTACAGTCATAAACACTGTAAGCTTGACATAGCTAACCTTATTACTGTGCAGGAAGAACTAAATTGTTAGGTTAAGTGTACTATTGACTGTATCCACTAAACAAGGGAATCCCTGTGTTAATATTAACATTGTGTATTCATGTTATGGTCTAGCCTTATTTTATTATGGGTTCCATCAACCTCACAGTTAGATTCCGAACAGATGGGAAACGTCAGTTAACGAGGCTGCGAGTACAATTTGGTTACCTACCTCATTTATTATTTAATCGTGGCGTTCATGAATATCACCCCGTTACACTTGGCTTCTATTCCATTGAGTAACTTTTTTCTTATTCTTTGTCTTCACCAATCTTCGAAACACGAATTCAAATTGATTAGTACTAATTTTCCACGATAAAATCGTATGAGTCACCGAATTTAATCCCAACAACAGTTCGCACAAAGTAGATAACTAGTATTTTTTGCAGACTACAATGCCTATCAGTAGATAACTACAAATGAAAATGTCATTCATTTATTTAGATGATGTTCTGGTTTGTAGTATTTTTTTTATTATTTTTTTAAAAGCGTTGAATCATTTTCGATAAAATTTATATGGGACCACCTCTGGAGTATACTCCTTCGAACAAAAAAATAATTTTGAAAATCAGCCCATAATTCACGGAGAAATCGGTGAACATAAAACAAAAAAAAATACATACAGTCGAACATAGAACCTCTTCCTTTTTTGAAGTCGGTTAATAATTAGGTTAAATTTTATTTATTAATACAATTCGACCAAGAAACGTAGGTTGAATTATATCAAAACATGTTTGCCTCTCCATGCATCTTGAGCGATCAGCTGATTGCTGTATAGTTATGAGAAAACAATAATTTTTGAGAATTTCATGTTGGTCCCATTGGGGAAAGTTGTTCAGTTTCATGGGTAGAACTACTCCTTTAAATTCCGCTAACTAATTTAAAATCGTCCCATATTTACGACCACACTGAATATCTAAAGAACTACCGTTTAACAGCGGAACATTTTATTTCACTACATCTGTTAGCTTTTTTGTACTCAATAAAACTCAGGAGCACTAGAGGTTGGATTTATTAACTTCACTGTACAATGGTTACAAATATTAGACTTACTGGCCTCTTTGATCAACAATTCAACAAATACAGGGTGAAAAAAAACCTCCTAGCTATATTCAAAATCCTGAACCAGTATCACTTACAAAACCTTTCTTTTTTTTTCCTTAACGTAGACACCACTTGGGTGCACCCGCCGAGCGCTACCCGCACCCCTCGCATGCCTGGTGTACGAGTAATGTCTACGTTTAGGCAAAAAATGAACTATTCCCATTGAAAACATTAAAAAAAATTTTTTTTTTCATAAATGTGTTCTTTGAGTGGTACTGGTTCAGGATTTTGAATATAGCTAGGAGGTTTTTCATCACCCTGTATACATATTCTATCCCTACACGCCCCACACTGGGGCAGCACTGCAAAACGGAAATAAACTTCGCTATTTTAACTTTTATATTTAAATGTATTTTCTATTAGGATTTACAATTATAAACAAAAATAACCATACTGATTACACATCTTTCTTTTTTTGATCTTTTATCATATACGGGTCTTTGGCGGGAACTCGGCGTGAGTGGTTGCTGTGCCGATTGAATTTTTGTTTCCAACAATTTTTGTATAATAGTCATAAATTCATAATGTATTGTGCAGTTAACTAACTTAAAACAATGTATGATAAAATAATTAAAGTGATATAGTGTATCTGCTCTGTTTGGTTCTCCTGAGTAAGACTGCACCTTTGCGAATAGGCGCAAAGTCAAAAATGCTAATGTAATTCATTATTTTGCTCAATGATTTATATTGATTTTACTAATGTATTTTTATGTCGTTTTCAAGAAGCACTTTGTATGCTCTATGAAAATAAAGTATTTTTGACTTCGACTTTGGTTCTGATAAAAATATTTAATATGAACACCGAAACATATCAAATTCATATACATTTTGTTCGAAGTTTTTTTAACCCATAGCATAACTAAATGGGTGTCCTAGTTTTTTATCTGTTTAAAAACAGGCAAATTGTTTCTTCTGTCTGGGAAAATCAAAATTTGTGACCATTGTTAACCCAAAAATTACAAAAATTAGTAGAGCTAAAAATAACTGTGTTATTTGTGGGAATCGTGCATGAGTTACGGTCAATTTATACATATAAAATAACATAACAGGTTAAGTTATTGAATATTATGTAGCATAATGTCAAGTAGTTTGTTTGGAAAAGTTCGGTAGGGTAGCCTATGTTTTATTTTGATGACTAAGCCAGTTTATCGCAGGTTTCTATCCTCACAAACTTCCGCATTTATCTTACTAGCTTTCCGCTCGGGACTTCGTTCCCGTGGGAATCAGGGAAAATTATGTAACCTATGTCACTCAGGATTAATTTAGTACAATACAATACTCTTTATTACACACAAAAACATCAACAAAACAAACAAATGTTCATGTAATTTAGTATTATAATGGTGAAATAATTTTTGAAATCGGTTTAATAGTTTTTGAGTTTATTCGTTACATATTAAAATACAAATCTTTCCTCTTTATAATATTCGTGTAGATTGGTAAATTATTTAATCTGCTATGCGGTGACGTATACAGGGCTTTAGGTAAATCTCTTTCAACCTCTCGGGTGGTTAATCAGTCCATGAAACCGAACAAATTCCTCAAAGAACATAGGTCAAAATACGAAAAAAAATAATTTGATCTCCCATACAAAATGCGCTATATGCTGATGAAGTTTGTATGGGAACTCAAAATATTTTTTTCTTATTTTGACCTATGTTCCTTGGGGAAGTTGTTCAGTTTCATGGACTGATTAACCACCCGAGAGGTTGAAAGAGAGATACCTAAAGCCCTGTAGAAACACTTTAAATTAGTTAACGAAACTGTAATTACGACTTTCGTCTTAAAATAGGTTTTAAGTGATCAGCTGATTGACTTAGTATGAGATTCAAAAAAATGTTTCAGAATTTCTTTTGGGTTTTTTGGAAAAAAAAATCAGTTTAATGGGAACAAATTTAAAATCATAATATTCTAAAAATTAACCCCTATTTCTCCTGGTCACGCTATAACTTGAGAATGGTTTATATTTAAAATCCTATTGGGTCCTTATTGTCACGACCAGGTTAATATTTAAAAAAAATCCACCAGGACAAATTCCACGGGAACAAAGTACAAAAAAAAGTGAATTGTATTCCCGAGGGTGTCGATGTCGTGAGTTAGCAGTGATTGACAAATATTAACTCTCAAGCCGTCAACCATCAAAATGGCCACGCTCGCCCAGCAGTTCTGCCGCAGAGGCTCAACAACAGTATCTATTCCGGTCTGCAAGTCGTCGCACGAATGCACAAACCCCTCCATTCATGCTACGTTTTATGAACGTAATGGATCGAGTGATTTGGCTATCTAGATACCGTATCATCTCCTACAGGCTATCTAGATACCACAGCGGCCAAATATTAACTCTCAAGACATATTTAATCCTTTTGTCACCGTATCATAGAACAAACCAATTATATTAATGCAGATCAAATAGAAAGCGAGCAAAACATCAAGAACAGTGAATGATTATATAATTAATTAGTTCGGTAAATATTTTTTTAAACTGTGGCGTTAATTACTTGGGTAAGGGAAATTGTTTTTCCAAAAGTGCGTATTTTTAAACTTTTCCATAATTAGTCATGTCCGTTTCAGGGAAAGGGCGTGACGGGCTGTTTTAAAAAGTTTACGGGGTCAGTTCCGTAAAACGTGGTACGTGATGGAACAACATCGTACGTTTTGGCAAGCTGTAGTACACCAAGAGTTTAAAAAAGTAAACATTTACGGACTTACTAATAATACTTACATATTGCAAGTACAAACAAGCTTATAGCGAGAAAACCTATGAAAAACTGTTTTTACGCATATTATACGCATTAATTATTAGTAAGAACTCTAGGATTTTATAACTTTCTTATTATTCAATACTATTATTAATTTCCTACTACGATTCCGCTCGGGACTTCGTGAGAATTCGGGAAAATAATGTAGCTTATTTTACTAAGGGATAATGAAGCATCCTAATGGTGTAAAAAAGGTGCGAACCCAAACAAAACTGAACAACTATCCCTTAGGAAAAAATTCATAACAAAAAAATAAATCTTATTTCTTTACCTACAACTTGAGCACTTGTTTGGTACAAGAAGTCGATCTTTTTGGGTAATTTAAAGTAACCTCATATAATTGAAATATACAATTACAATTCGATATACATTGCTTATTTACTACCCTCATAAATAATACTATATTATTTTAACTTATAATGACTACGCGATGTATACCGAATTGTAATTGTATTTTACAATTGTAAGTTTTATTAAACAGGGCCCAGGGTAAAAGATAAAACTGGCATAGTGCGAGTCGGACTAGTGCACGAAGAGTTCCGTATCATTATATGTAAAAACGAGCAAAAAAATCACGTGTGTTGTACGGGAGCCCCCTTAACTATTTATTTTATTCTGTTTTTTAGTATTGTTGTTATATCAGCAACAAAAATATATCATCTGTGATTTCAACTGTCTAACTATCACGGTTCATGAGATACAAGCCTGCAGGCCTAAGATAATCGCAGTGGCGTTATGTCATGGCATGTCGATAAAATATCTCGTATCGTCTTCTCTGTCACGAACCTTAGCATGAACGATATGAGAGAGATACATCTCGTCGCGACAAAATTTATCTCATGACTAGATGTCAAAGTTGACAGTTGTTTTTTATTTTAAGGCTCCGATGTTGGGTTGGCCAATTCTTTCATTCTTTTTAGACCATATGTGGACGCGATTTATGAATGAAAAAGGAAAATTCATAGACTTTTCACATAAATGACGCCACTGTCAGTTTTTACCCGACTGCGCGACGCAAAGGAGGGTAATGTGTTTATCAGCCTATCTATGTACGAGTATTATGTACGTGATTGGCCAGAAATTATATGCAGCACAAGATATCAAATTAACAAAGTACTACCTATAAGTTATACTTAAGTACTATAGTTATTAACGATACTAGTGTCGTAGGTAATGTGTAACGTGAGCCCATTTGAAACACGAGCGAAGCGAGTGTTTTATAGGGCTCCAGTTACACATTACCTAAGGCACGTATATTGTTCAACGTTTTACAATGCAGTAGCCGAGGAAAAGAAACTAAAAAAAATATTGTTAAAAACTTACATCGTATAGGCATATCCAAAATTCTTAAAAGATAGTATTTCTAATCAACATTCACTGAAAACGTGTTAAAATTCAACAATGTGCACTAATATTTTACGATTAAACACAAAACATCAAGGAATTAACTTTTTTATAACACAAAAATGATTTTGTTGAACAAATAATTTCAAATGGCGGGCCAAATAATGGCGAGCAAAATATTTTTTTACAATTATGAGGCAAAGGCTAAGTAAATAAAATGCCCATTGCTCCTACAGAAATTATTAAATAGTTCAATTATTTGTTAAAAATCAGATTTGTTTTATTGAAAAAGTAAAACAAATAATTTACTTTTATATTTTATTTCACTGAAAATCAAGATTTTCGTCAGAAATAATTATTTTATCAGGCATAAAAACTCTTTGCTGTCATACTATACAGCCAGTATGAAGCTTTATGAGAAAGATAATACTCTCAGTTGTCAAAAGGGTCACTGAATTATCAAATCAGCCACTCTTTATTGCGTCATACATTTTTGTCAGTATTTTATTCACTTTTTGCTTACTTTTAATGCATAATTTAATTTAAAAAATAACTTTACTGGATCACAGAATAGCCACTGAAGTTGAATTTTGGTATATGAAAAATGGTTTATTTGCTCATTAGTTCAAATATTTTTTTCTTTTCAAAATCTTCTTCTCATTTCAAAATTACATAACATGACATGTGTTTTATGGGGTACGTAAACGTACACTCCGTGGCCATGTTACGGGGCCATTTCCGAGCAACTGCATTGTAATAGTTATTAACGATACTAGTGTCGTAGGTAATGTGTAACATGAGCCCATTTGAAACACGAGCGAAGCGAGTATTTTATAGGGCTCCAGTTACACATTACCTAAGGCACGTATATTGTTCAACGTTTTACAATGCAGTAGCCGAGGAAACAAAACTAAAAAAAAAATTGTCAAAAACTTACATCATATAGGTATATCCAAAGTTCTTAAAAGATAGTATTTTCAATCAACATTCACTGAAAACGTGTTACTATTGAACAATGTGCACTAATATTTTACGATTAACAACACAAAACATTATGGAATTAACATTTTTATAACACAAAAATGATTTTGTTGAACAAATAATTTCAAATGGCGGGCAAAACAAGGCGAGCAAAATGTTTTTCCACATTTATGAGGCAAAGGCGAAGTTAAAATGCCAATATAAATTATTAAATAGTTCAATTATTTGTTAGAAATCAGATTTGTTTTATTGAAAAAGTAAAATAAATAATTAACTTTTACATTTTATTTCACTGAAAATCAAGATTTTCGTCAGAAATAATTATTTTGTCAGGCATAAAAACTCCTTGCTGTCATTCTATAAAGCCAGTATGAAGCTTTATGAAAAAGGTATTATTACTCTCACTTATCAAAAGGGCACTGAATTATCAAATCAGCTACTCTTTATTGCGTCACACATTTTTGTTAGTATTTTTTTCACTTTTTGCATACTTTTAATGCAACATTTAATTTAAAAAAAAATACTTTATTGGATCACAAAACAGTCACTGAAGTTGAATTTTGGTATATGAAAAATGGTTTATTTGCTGATTAGTTCAAATTTTTAATTTCTTTTCAAAATCGTCTTCTCATTTAAAAATTCCATAACATGACATGTGTTTTATGGGGTACGTAAACGTACACTCCGTGGCCATGTTACGGTGCCATTTCCGAGCAACTGCATTTTAAAAGTCATTAAAGTATACAGCAGATGTTTGCTCTCGGGTCATGGGT